>JAJTUV010000323.1:0-1200000 GCA_021653895.1 Mastomys natalensis | reverse complement strand
AGTGTTTCTGGCTTTATGTTGAGGTCTTTGATCCATGTGGACTTGAGTTTTGTGTGGGGTGATAAACATGGATTATTTGCATTCTTCTACATATCTGACATCCAGTTTGACCACCATCATTTGTTGAAGATGCTTTCTTTCATCCAGTGTGTATTTCTAGCTTCTTTATAAAAAATCAGCTGTCCATAGGTTTTGGATATATGTCTTGGTCTTCAATTAGATTTCATAAATCAATGTTTCTGCTTTTATGCCAACACCATGCAATATAATCAAGTTAGGAGTGCTTTAAAATACTAAAGAATCTATTTTTAAAATACAAAAGAACTTATAATAGGTACACTAAGAAAGCAATTCATCGGGAATAAAATATAAGTGAGTAAATTATTGTTGGGGAAATAAACCTTGAACATATTCAATGCAATAAAGAGTACAAGAATGGGATATGATGGTTCTATCAAATTAGGGTATTGGTAAAATTCTATACCAGTTGTGTGAGAAAGGCTGCTGATAGGCTCACTGATCCTAAGCCAGTGCTAAAACTGTACCTATACAAATATAGTAGCTTCATATATACTCACAATATATAAACATTCCCGTAGATAGTTTTTGATGGATAATGGGGTTATATCTCCATAAACCATAATGACATGATAATACCTTAAGTTAAAGTATATTTAATATCATTAAGTTACTAGAAATCATAGCTTAATGGAACTATAGATTATTGATCATTTATTCTTATAATTGGAAATCAAACTTTAATCCAATATTGAAGATCATGAGAGAACAGTCTGCCACATTGTCTACTGTGAGAAACAATCAAAATTCAAATTTAAATGAAAGTTTCTACTGGATGCATGTCGCTTCTGTACCACCACAGAGTTGGGAAATTATAAGATGAAACATCAGTTTCTAAGACTCTGTATTTTCAATTGAGTGTCTTAAAAACTTGACAAAATAATTTCACTTCAAATTTTTATTCCTCTCAGGTGGATTAAGCATGATGTCCTTGGAACGAAGTCTTCTGATGGTTCTTTCCTTATGGACACCACAGGTTCCTCATCCCTTTGGACACCATACTACCTTCACTGAAACCAAGGAAGCCACGTGACAGTCTATAAAACCTTATTTTACTATATCCAAACAAAAATGTAAGATAGAAGAATTGAATTTACCCATCTTTGAACTTTGAGTAGCTAAATATGAAAAAGATGCCTTCTCCTTAGTGGAAAGAATGAAATCTATACCATAGACTTTAAACCGGTGACCAGACTAACACAGTTCAACCTAGTACTGCAAAAAGGTCTAAAGTCCTGATTCCTGTGTATCTCTGTGACTACCTTAGGCTAGGAGAGTAGTCTCAACCACTACCTCTCTCCTAGACTTGGGCTTTAGAACAGGGAGAAAAAAGTCCCCTTTCAGGAAGTAGGACATTACATTTTGTATTGGATTTCAGTGTCAGGTCTATTGCTGTGTTTAATAGTCTGAGACATGGTCTTTCTTTGAGGGTTGGGCAGAATAATAAACACAAAACTTAATACTTGTTAGATCCGTGGAATCCCATCTCCAGGTTTGCCTGTGGGTGCAGCCTGTAGAATAGCTCCAGTACCAGAGGAAGATAGATAGCTTCAATCTATGTGATTTCCATTTCAGTTAGCATCATCTTTGTGGCTGATTGAACAGTTAGTAACAAGCCATAATCCACATTAGCAGTAGGGAGGCCAGAGCAGTCCAGTGTAGGTCTTGGTGTTCTGCTAAGGTTGGCAGGATTTGGGCTCAGACTTTGACCTATTTCAGAAGTGGTATGTCACATGGACAATGGGGCTGGATCATCTACCAGGACTATGCACAGAACTAAAAATCACCATGCTGTTTTGACATGTATTTTATTTTTCTTGTGGTTTTTGTTAGGGACTTCTTATTTTACAAGCATGTCAAGTTGCTATTATTTCAAAACAACTTGTTACAATAAAAATTTTTATTTCAAGCTTCACAGTAACTACAAAGTGAAATCTATAACAGACAAAACAGAATCTCAAACAAAATATCAGAAAATATTATGAAAGTCAATCATTTAAGCACAAAGAAAAATTGTTGCAAAGGAAAAGAAATACAATAAAAGTAAGAAGTAAGTTTTACAACATGTATTATAAGATCTTAATTATTAATAATCCCTTGGAATATGAGTGGATAAATTATCTATTTTAATAATATATAGATACTAAATAGGTTGGCATTTTTTCTCAATTGTATGTAGTTTCCAAGACTACTATACCTCCTAAGATTGAAATTCAATTTACATGAAGTATTCCATGTAAATTGAATCCAAAAGAAAGTCAGAATAGATAACTCACAACCAGTTGTTTTGCAGTTCTAGAGATCCAACACCCTCTTCTGTCACTGTGAAACCAGACAATAAGGTAAAATAGAGTTTAAAGACAATGAAAAGACAAAGAAGGGCTGGGGAAGCAGCTCAGTCACTAAAGTGGTTGACATGCAAGAATGAGGACCCAGGTTCAATCTGCAGAATCCATAAAGAAAGCTGATCATAGTGGTATGCTGTTTGTAATTCCAGTTCTGAGAAGCAGTGACAGAAACATCTCTGGGCTTTCTGGTCAGCTAATATAGCCGACTTAGTAAGTTCAAGATCAGTAAGAGAGCCTGTTGTTGTTGTTTGTTTGTTTAAAAAAGAGTAGATTCTTCTGAACAGTAATCAAGGTTGACTTTTTAACCTATGCACACATGTCTACACAAGTACATGCAGACCTACAGACATATGGACATGAATACACACAAAGAAATATGGATGATCCTGAGGCAGTAATAAAGAAACCAATTTAATCTGAGGAAATAATGACTATCCCTGTGTATTCCTGATAACAGTACACTCAACATCAAAATGCTGAGTTTATGTTTATGTAAACTGTATAAGTAAGGGAGTCTGGCTACTCAGATGAAGCTTAAACTAGATAGAGCTGAGTGAAATTGTTTATGAAACTTCCTTACAATTCCTGTTTTCATTTTTTCCTCCTCATTTTCCATAATTTCTACCTTTAAAGTGAGAAAAACAGAGTCAGTGTCTCAGGAAACAAGAATGTTAGGCGTTTACAGAGTTGAACCTTTGGGATGAAACAGACCAAATCAACCCAGAAATTTACTTTCTTCTTTTACTAAGTGATGGAAGCTGGTCAGCAGACAGTGGGTATGTATATATCTACTCCTTAGAGATATTCCAAGGGTTTCTCCTCATATGTGCCATAGAAGCATTTTAAATATACTGATATAGGGACTGGAAAGATGACTTAATGGTTAAGAGCAATGACTGCTCTTCTAGAGGACTTGGGTTTGATTCTCATCAGTCACATGGCTGCTCATAGCTGGATTTACTCTAGCCCCAATGATCCAACACCTTCTTCTGGCACTTGTTGGTCCCAGGCAACACATGGTACACAGACATGCAAAGAAAACAACCACTCAAAATAATTAGTTAAAAATGACATTTAACTACATTTATGTGTATATAAGCAAACACACACACACACATACATACATACACACACACACACACACACACACACACACACACACACACACACACAACTTGACTTGTCTAGTTACATGCCTGAAAGTTCCTTTGATCAGATACAGCATAGGAGCACCAGATGAGGTTGGGTATCTAATTTTAATTTTCTGAAGGAAAGATTTCAAACATATAGGGACAGAAAGGGTAGCAGCTGTTTTAAGTTTCAAAACCAGAAAGACTTCATATTATGGAACATGGACTGCATATGGGAAAGAGATAGGAATTTACCAAAAATTTGTTTGGTTTGTTTCTTCCTCCTTCTTCTGAGCAGATCAAGGTTTTGTTGGTCTTGCAGGTTCCAAAATTGGGAAACTCTCTTTAAGTAAAATAGTATTATATTGGGTTGGACAATTAGCATTTATCTTGAGTGAGAAAAAAAACAGTATGCTGATTTTCAAAGGCTGACAAATCATATTTCTTCACAAAATTAAAAAAAACCTGGATATTCTTATATATTTTTAAACTTTTTGAAATCAGTTGAAATTTCAATAATTGTAAGAAATTGTTTTCAAATGAGAATAAACAGATAGTATCTATTACAATGTTTCAAAATTTTCTCTATTATTGGTAAGTTTTGAAAAGTTTAAGTTTTAAACACATTATTAGTAACATAATGTTTTTAGCATTATTTTGAAAGTTTGGAAAAGTTTATTGAGTTTCAGATATGGTTTGACCTTCACTATTCTTTCACTACTACAGAGAAGTGTTTACAAACAATCACATATTGAAGTTTAATGTATTCCCACAGATGAATAAAAAGCCATAAAGTCTGTTCATAATTGTATCAGGCAAATTCTCCACATTACTCACAGTAAGTGAAGACTTGTGTTTGAATACAACTTTGATGCAAACTTAGCCCTCTGTTCATAATTTTGCACAAATATTGGTTGGAAAAAAGTTTTCTTTCTATAAAGTCAATTCTGGCTCTAATATTTCATTTTTCCTCTACTCATATGTAGCCCTTTCAGTGGATGTGACAAGACATATTTGTATTGTAGTATATTCTGGTTCTGAATCTTCACAGTACAAATTGGTTGAATTAGCATCGTGAAAATTAGAAATATTTTAGTTCTTTACTATACTTTTATGTATCACTAAAAGCTTAATTATAAAGATTTGTGCCTGGGACTGTGTTACAAACACACATTCATATCCATATTAAATACATATACATACATATATACATACCTCAATAAACATATATTTATACTTTTAATTAAACTTCTTTGTATCTAGGATCCAAAATTATTCTGTTTATTTTGGTGGAAGAAATTTTGTAGGAAAAATGACATTTGAAACAAACTGTTTCTCTGTATCTAGAATGCTTCAGTAAACTTTACAAAATCCATATCACCTTGTGAATCTAATATTGGGCTCTCTCTAATGGCTTAGGATTGGTCCCCTTCTACTGAGTGGAACTGAGGCTCAAAGTTGATTCGCTTTTGGCAAATAAACTCCTATGTCTTAAAATCACATTGCAGGTAAGGGAATGTTAAGACAGTCTGATGCTATATATCCCTTGGATGACTAGTACATCAAGGTTAAAGGCACACTTCCAGACTTTAAATATAAATCCTACTTTTCTGTGAAGGGTGTGAGACATGAAAGAGGCATTTAATGTGATGGCAGCAGTAACGAAAACTGTTAATGAAACACCGAGAATGGAAATCTACAACTGGCCTCCAATATATAGCTACATGAGATCATTAAACGTTTCTTAAATCAATTTAGCTCATTTAGGACTTCACTCATTTTCACTGCAGCCTCTTTTCAAAAGCATAAAGCCTTTCCAAAATGATTTATACTGTTCCTAAATAATATAAGTATCAGCTTACACTTTATATGGTCCTCTTTTCACCCTCCATTTAGAAGGCTATTTAATCAATGCTTCTTAATCCCTTAGAGAAAGTAACTTTTAAAATGACTTCACTAATTGTTTAATAAGATGACTTAAACGTTCCTCATGCATACCTTTTATTGTAGTCCCACTTTATTGATATGTAACCCATTATGGAACGTATTGCCAATCCTGAAGCTATTGTATAATCGCGACAGTCTTTTTTTTTTTTTTTTCTAGAGGTGGCAAAAAAAAATTATCAGATTAAAAGTTAGGCAGGATCTTACACAGTTCATTAATCATTCTATTCCGCCTTAAATCACATATGACTTCACACCAGAGGAAATCCACACTAATCATCACCTGCAACGAGGACTCCATTTCTTTTGCTATTTCTTTTATTGCTTTTTATCAGGATCCTATTGTGTGCTGATTACTGTGGCAAGCAGACACAGACCCTGCTGGATTTTCAGATCCTTGTGAGCAGGACTGTTTTATTCATAATGCAAACACTAACAGGACCCTGATGGGTTTTCATATCCTTATGAGCAGGGCTGTTTTATTCACTACCATGTCATTACTGAGTCCATGCTCAGGCCTCATGATCAAATACTACTCACATGTGTTGCTGAGTCATAAAGTTGGTTTGTGGTAGATGTTTTTTTTTCAGAATAAACTGAGAAGACACACTGTATTTGTTTAGTAAAATACCCTGCTGTGAGATCATGACAGAGAGCTGGAGCCAGGAAGAAGGCACATAGATAAGCTACACCTATGCATGAATGAACAAAAATTTGAGTAGTGTGCTCAACCTAGGGAGGAGAAATAAACGAATCAAGAGTGTACATCCAACAACAAAGAGGATGGACCTAAACCATAAAAAAGGGATGATAGAGTGACCATGGAGGCAGTGGGGGTGGTCCAAATATTCTGCGGAATTGCTTATTTATTTTATTTTTGTTATTTTAAAATTATGTGCATATGTATGTCTATGTATGGTTAAGAGCACAGGAATACAAGTAAAGTAAGAAGGCATAGGCGTGTGTGTGTGTGTGTGTGTGTGTGTGTGTGGTGTGTGTGCATATATGTGAACATGTGTGTGGGGTGCTAAAGGTCGATGTTCCATGACCTCTTCTATTGCTTTCTGTCTTACCGTTTGAGACAGTATCTTTCACTGAATCCAGCACTCACTGATAGGTTACACTGGCTGCCACCGAGCTGCAGGAATCCATCTATCTTTATTCCTACTATCAGCCCTAGGCTTATAGATGTGTGCTACATAGCCTGAGTTTTATGTAGATGTTGGGGATCCTAACTCAGGTCTTCATGGTTACTCAGCAGGCACCTAATCAACTCTGTCACCCCCAGGTTTAATATATACCCTTCATCTTATTTTATTTATTAAATAAATAGCTGTGTAGCCTGTGTAGTCTTGGCTGTCCTGGAACTCACTCTCTAGACAAGGCTGGCCTCGAACTCAGAAATCCGCCTGCTTCTGCCTCCCAAGTGCTGGGATTCAAGGCATGTGCCATAGATTTATTATTTTATTTTATGTATATTTATGTTTTGCCCAAATAATTATAACTCACTTCTGGTACCTATGAAAGTCAGAAGAGGGTGATGGATCTCCTGAAACTGTTGTTAATTGTGATGTAGATGCTAGGAACCTGGGTCCTGTGGAAGAGCAATGTAGATGGTAGGAACCTGGGTCCTGTGGAAGAGCAGTCATACTGCTGAGCTATCCCTCCACCCTCAACCTCTTTTTGTTTTAACAACAGAAGTGATACACACCTCAGTCTATAGTTTCTTTTAGTAGCATGTTTTTAAGACTTTCCTTCGGAGAGAGCATTCAGAAACCAAGATGTTAAATATGAAGAAGAAATCTTAGAGACAGCTCCTGTAGTTGTCAGCCCTCAACATTAAGGTGAAGTTCCTGTTATTTCTATTTCTTAGTTTTTGATTATTTTCCTGAAAAGGCATTGGATGGACCTCTCACAATACATTTTTGTAATTTGACTCAATTTGCACATTTCTTTTCAGGGTTGGCCTGTTTTATATCAACGGTTCATTCACAAAAAGACATGATGACAGATTATTTTCGCTTGTCCATCCATCTACTCTGGAGCTACAGACAGATCTATATCCCACTTTCGGTTCCAGCAAATGAAATAAAGATGTAGTGGAAACGGCATGAGTGGAGAATGTTACAGGAAATCTATAATGTAGATAAAACTTCAAGGTTTAGCAGAAAAAACAGCCAATTGCAAGTTTTTATTTTATTACTTTTTTCTCTGGCAAAACATAACTCATTTATTCCAAAAATAGGCCAAACTTCAAGTAAAGTAAATGAAACAATGCAAAAAGTTTTATTAAATTTTTGTCTAAGTTTCTAGGCTTAAGACATCTTTTGTTTTTGTTCTACATGACTGTGAGTCATGCTATGAGACTTTATATATTCTTAATATTTATTAGGCTTTAAGAAACCACAATTTTTTATTTGTGTGTGTGTGTGTGTGTGTGTGTGTGTGTATGGGTGTACAAAACTAAGTTTATTCTTCATGGCTCATCTCCCCAAACTGCTCCTGAAAAGCCTACCTGGTTCTATCATATTAAATGATTTTACGGTTTCCTCTTCAGAAGGGAGAGTGGCAGAGTAACATTGAAGGCCATTATGGGAAAACATCTGGTCAACAGGATAAAGTTCTCTGGCCTCCAATTGGGTGAGATCAATGAGCTGGCTTAGGGATCTGTAGGAAGAGAGGGTCATCTTAAATCATGACCAGAGATCAATGGGACAATTAACCCTTTAATGAGCTCATGAATAATTCCTTCCCAGAATTCCCATCTCCTTACACAGCCTTGCAGGGCCACACCTATGCAGCGCCATCTTCTTTCCTAAGTCACTCCTTTTCTTCTTCCTGTCTCCTTGATGATGAGTTTCCTTAATACTTTAGACTTCCTTACTCTTTCTCTAGGGATCTTCTCGTTGCCTGGTGGCTTCCTGCTGCTGTGTACCTGTCTTCCGTCTTGACTTAGTTTAAACAGCATGGCCTTTTCCAGTCTCTAGTCTCCTCAGCACATCTGCTGAGATTTATACCTTTCCTGTCCTCTCTTAACCCTGACTCCCCTGACTCCAATAAAATTGTTCTCAGGCATTTTTTTTTTTTTTAAATCTATCATCTTAGAATTCATGTTCAGTGCTAATGTGTATTTGCTTATTTACTTACTTGCTTACCCATTCTTGTACACTAGACTAGACGGCGTTCCAAAGGAAAATGAAAGACCTGATAGGTATACATAAGAACATACATCTAAATGAAGCACATAACCTACTGGAATCTTGTTGGCACCAGTGCAGATAGTCTTAATCTTAATGACTGGCTCTCTGAAGAGCTAGAAGTTTTGATGACACTGGCATCAGATGTTAAAATTCATGTTCCTAAAATTATTATTGACAGGGCAAAGACTTACACTTAAGCTTCAGTGGAAGAGAAGAAAGAAAATACATTGCATTTTAGTAAAGTGGGATGGACTGGTTAGTTTTTGTCAGGAGACAGACTTCATGTCTAGCTAGAGGGAATTTCAATAGAGGAATTTCTTCCTTCAGCTTGGGCTGTGGGAATGTCTGGAGGCATTTTCTTAATTGCTAATTGATATAGGAGGTCCCAGCCCACCTTGGGAGATAGCTATCTCTGGGTCGTTAGGCCTAATCAGTAGTCAGAGAAAGCAAGGCTAAGCAGAATTCCTTTCTACCTCTGCTTTAGTTTCTGCCTCCAGGTTTTTGCCCTGATTCCCTCTGATAGCTTATGTTCTGTGATTCATGAGATAAAATAAAGCCTTTCCTCTTCAAGTTGCTTTTGATCATGCTGTTTACCACAATAAGAGAAATAAACCAAAACATGGAGTTTCACAGAACTACAAGTTCTTGTTAAATCCCTAAAGAGAAAGATGGTGATGATTTCATACAGTTCTGTGAATTTCCACTTATATAGAGTGCTATGGACTAGGAAACATGAATCTATATGACCATCTCCTCTATCAGATATGGACCTAGCACTGTGAATAGAGGCTCAATTAGAGGGATATAGTATTGAATTCTGTTATGGGGACATGCACCTTGAAAATATATATTTCTGTTATATTCACCCTCTGCATATATCTTTTATTTGTATTTTTATGTTCACTTTTGAGATGATAATTTACTTTCAATATTTTACCCTTCCTTGCCCTCCCTTCCAACCTTCCCATATACTCCTTCCTACTCTGCTTCATGGCTTCTTTTATTTCACTAATTGCTACTGTATGCACATTTGTATTTGTATACACAAATATATTCCTAAATGCAAACTTTTGAATCCGTATAATGTTATATGTATGTTTGTCAGTGGACAGCCAATTGGTGTGTTTTTCCCTGGGGAGGGTCACTATTCAGCTGTGAAGGTTTTGAGTTCATCCAAAATGGGTACACAGAACAATAGTGGAACAGATAGGTGAGGAATTGCTTATGTGATTCAGTATGTTAAAAATTACAGCCATGAAAATTTTCTATTTTTTCTTCCCAGGAAAGATCCTTGAATCCTCCCTTAAACCTGTCTTGTTACTTAGACTTTTGGGTCTGTTTAGTAGCATGATTATCCTTTACTTTACAGCTAATATCTGCTTACAAGTGAGTACATATCATGTTTGTCTTTCTGGGTCTGGGTTACTTCACTCAATATAAGTTTTTCTAGTTCCATCCATTTGCCTGCAAATTTCATGATGTCATTTTTTTAAAAACACTGAGTAATACTCCATTCTGTAACTGTACCACATTAAAAAAAAAATCCATTTTTTGTTTGAGGGACATCATCTAGGTTGTTTCCAATTTTGACTTATTATGAATAAAGCTGCTGTGAACATAGTGAGCAAGTGTCCTTGTGGTAGAATGGCATGTCAGTGTCCTTTGGGTGTTTTCCCAGGAGTAGTATGGCTGGGTCTTCAGGGGTTTGATTCCCAATTTCCTGAGAAACTGCAATACTGATTTCAAAAGTGGCTGGACAAGATTGCACTCCCACCAGCAATGAAGGCATATTCCACTTGCTCAACACCTTCACCAACATGAGCTGTCACTTGTGTTTTTGATCTTAGCCATTTTGACAGGTGTAAGATATGTTGGAATAATCTTTTTGTGCACTGTGCAAAGGTTGTCTTTGTATTATTCAAATATCGATATTTGTACTGACATAGAATTGAATATAGGCCAGACCTTGGTTTTGTTATTTTTATTAGATTATGACTTGCCTGAATATTTTGTGAATATTTTTCTCCATCATCTTTTGATTGATTTAATAAAGAGCTGATGTCCCGTATACTAGGACAGAACAGAAACAGCAGAACTTCCAGGCAGAGATAGGAACTCTAGGAAAGAATGAGGTGCATGGAGACAGGGTGGGAAGGATTCAACAGCCAGACATGGAGAGTTGGACGTACTGGGACATCATGAGAGGTAATTAGCCATGTGGCAAACATGGATTAGTATAGAGGAGGTTAATTAAGTTATATGAGCTATTTGGAAAATAGCCTAAGCTAAGGCCTGGGCTATTGGTATTCTGTTCAGGAAGTTGTCTCCTGAGCCAATTTGTTCAAGGCTATCCCCCACTTTTTCTTCTATCAGGTTTACTGTATCTGGTTTTATGTTGAAATATTTGATATAGTTGGATTTTAGTTTTGTGCAGGATGATAATTATGGATCTGTTTGCACACTTCATTCAGCACCATTTGTTGAAGATGTGTATTTCTGGATTCTGTATCAAAAATCAGGTGTCCATTGGAGTGGGGATTTATATCCGGGTCTTTGATTCTATTACATTGATCAACTTGTTTGTTTTTATGCCAATACCATGCAGTTTTTATTAATATAGCTTTGTAGTACAGCTTAAAACTCAGGATGGTGATACCTCCAGAACTTCTATTATTGTACAGGATTGTTTCACCTATTCTGTTTTTGTTTATTTGTTTGTTTGTATTTTTTCCATAGGCAGATGCAGTTGAGAATTGATCTTTTAAGTCTGTAAAGTATTGTGTTGGAATTTTACTGGGGATTACAGTGAATTTGTCGATTGCTTTCAGTAAGATGGCTATTTTATTATGTTGATGCTACCAATCCCTGAGCATGGGAGATGTTTCCATCTTCTGATATTGTCTTCAATTTTCTTCTTCAAAGACGTGAAGCTTTTATCATGCAGGTCTTTCACTTGCTTGGTTAGAGTTATCCCCAAGGGACAGGAATGGAGGGTTTATATTGAGGGGGTGGAGAGATAGAATATTGGGAGTGATGACTGGACTTAAGGAGCATTTTGGGGATGAGGTAGAAACTCAATGCAATGGAAACTCTACGGAATCTATGAGGGTAACACTAGTGAAGGTGCCTAGTAATGGGGACATAAAGCCTGAACCAGCCATGCTCTGTAATCAGGCAAAGCCTCAAGTGGAGGGATCAGGACACCAACCCATCTACATGCCTACAGGATGTGTTGGGACTGGATCCTATCATAGTCATCACCACAGAGGTTTCATTCAGCAACTGATGGGAGCATATTCAGAGTCCTATGCTCAAATATTAGGCAGAGCTTGGGGAGTTTTGAGAAGGGAGAAGAAAGATTGGAGGAGTCAAAGTGGCTAAGGACACCATAACACCATGGCCCATAGAATCAACTGACTGAGACTCAAATGGGCTCACAGAGATCAGAGAACCTCTATAGGTCTAACCTAGGTCCTCTGCATATATGTTATGGTTGTGTCACTTGATATTCTTGTGGGATTCCTAATAGTGGGGCTGGGGGCTGTCTCTGACTCTTTTTTCTGCTTTTGGGACCTTTCTTCTCCCACTGGGTTGCTTCATGCAGCCTTGAAGTGAGAACACGTGCCTGGGGCTTACTGTAGCATGTTAGGCCATATTTGGTTGATGTCCCTGAGAGGCCTACTTGTTTCTGACGGGAGGTGGAGGGGCCATGGATCTTGGGAAAGAGGTAAGTAAGGGGATACTAAAGGGAGGGGAGGAAGGGGGAAAATTCAGTTGGAATGTAACATATGAGAGAGTAAAACAAGGAAAAAATAAATTTCGCATGCAAAAGTTCAGTAGAATCTGTGACTGAATTTTAAGATGTTATATCCAAGAATCTAACTTACCATCACCAGTGAAAGCTTACCTGTGGTGGACTGGTCAGCATTTTTGAAAAAATAATGTATAGAAAATCATCACAAAGAGAGAAGGGTACTGGGTAATGTCACCTGTGGTTAATGGGAAACACCTGTGCAGAATTTTCCTTTACAAATTGAAGCACTGTGAAAAGAAGAGAGATTTAAAGTAGGAAACCAACAAAATCTCAAAGGTTAGACATTAAATATAAGATGCTTGTTAGTAGAGCTATCTTAGATCAGTGTGGTAAACAACAAATTTGGCTAGCATGGTGGATTCTGACTCTCCATAGTTGATGTTGCTAAGCCATACAAGACTGTAAAAAGGGAGGTAAAAACCAATCTATGTCACACATCTTTGAGGATTAGTCCTGAAACTTCAGTGGAAGACTGTCTCTAGACAAGTATAAGCACCATCTGAACAATCTATAACAGACTGATACAGATAGAGAGAAAAAGAGGAGACTGTTAGCGAACCTTTTGAATTGAAAGGAATGTGACATTTGATGTTGTATTCTTACATTTTTCAGAGCTTAGCTGGAATGAATTACAACATTGCTCGGCATCCACTTTATTTGATTAAATTTCAGAGCTGGGATAATATCTAGCTTTGCAAAGATATTTGAGTATTCTATTTGAAAGGGGGGGGGAGTTGATCCATGGTTTTTACTCAGTGGGGCTCTGAAAGCTGAGATTTTACTTTCCCCTGGGAGTAACAGGTTGCTGGATGAATAGTGTGGTGCTGTCCTGGAAGCACGTGACTAAGGCACTGAGAAATATATAGGGCCCTTCGTGGCTATCTCCCATTGGCATGGTGCAAGCGCTGTATTCAATCACACTGTCAGAACAATGACAGCCAGGAGAAGGGGCCCATAAAGCTATTCATCAAGCTCTGAAATAGCTAGCACTTGACTTGTCTGGAGTTATTTACTAGTGGTTGATGATGACACAGTTGAGTGAGGCAGGAGCTTATGAAACTTCAGGACTTTCTGTTTTGGTGAGAAGGTCATTTTGAAAGAGAATATGGAAAAGGACATCCAAATCCAACCTTTTGTTAAAAAGATAAAAGAGCACTAACATGTGACAGTTTGTGGGAAGAGATTTCCTTGTGTTATTTAAAAATCAAAATTTGTATCATATGGTATTAGAGCAGAAAAATGGCACCATTAGTACATATATATTATTTTAGCACTGACAAGAACTTATGAAAACCTATATTAAAATTTTCTCTCAACCAGATTTAAATTTTTGAGTAAAAAATTAAAATCTTCATCTTTAGTTATCATCTATAAATATGGAGTTTTAAGATTTCTGTAAGAATGGATGTGCTTGTTCACTTTCTGCCATCTGTTTATAACTTGAGACAATCAACCAATAGACATAAAATGTTTACTTTGGCATAATTTTGAAGGTTTCAGCCCTTGTTAATTAGACCCATTGCTTTTGGACCTAAAGTGTGGTAATGTATTATGGTGGGAGCATCAGATGGGAGAAAACTACTACGTGTTTCATTCCTGTTTCTAGAACATGACAGCGTAAAGTCTTCTCATCAGGTCCTTCTTCCTAAAAGTTTACATCTTCTGTAGTAGCTCCTGCATGGAGACTGCACCTTCAACATGAAGGCATTAAGGTATCTAAGATCCAAGCTCTAGCACTTTCTAGATGTTCTTCACTTGTCTGGATTACATGTATAAGACAGTCCTCAGATGGAAACTATTAGGTGGAATCATCTGCAGATGAATGAGCTAGGGCAATGCAGAAGTGTGCTTTACAAATTAAAGAAACAAAATGAAGATGGGTTTGAAGTAGAGGACAAATGTTCTCTCTGTTGATCATAAATTTTGGCCAACTCTCTAATCTCTCATAGGTACAGAGAGATTTACGATGAGGTACAGAATTCAACACAGATAAGCTAACCACTTAAAAAAGATTTCCTTGGTTAAAATCAAAACCAGGTTAACTGATATATGATCAAACTTTCAGATAGATGATCATGGCATCATCACATTGAACTTTTAAAAGACAATGTTTAATCAGATATAATAATCTTCCAATATTTCTAAGTGTCTATTGATCCGGTAGCTTGCATCTGGTTTTCAAAGTCACAGAAACATTTAAAACCAAGTTAGTTTGTGTTTTCTTCCTCATAAGTGTCTTATATGTATGACCCAAGCTTTTAAGACTTTTAATTTAGAAAAATCTATCATAATTTTCAGATTTGGTTTCAGCTAGTAAGAATAAAATATTGTGTACTTCTTTTAGCTGATAGCCATCTGCTACAGAAACATTCAAATGTCAGCTCATCAGAATTTAAAAGGACTTCCTGAACAGAAGTTCACAGAAATTCAAGAAACTTTAATGGAACTTCTGTTGTAAAAATGATGCTGTCTTGGCTTTAGGCTAATCCTTAAAACACACCTACAAATCCATCTCCCAAAATGTCTGCAACAGAGAAGGAGCTGGGTTGGTTTTACAATTTTTATGGCAAAGGTTAAAATAAGCAATTTCCACAGCAGCTGTCGACATCCAGTATGTCTTTGGAGGCTGCTTCCCCTAGAGGATTTTATTTCTTCAAATGTCATAATTAGAATTTCATCCCCAGTGACTACTCAAGGGAATCTGGCAGCAGGAGACAGCATGGGTCACATTTTAATTACGAATGCATCCTTCCTTTCTGAAGGGCCAGAAGCTGGTTGCTAGTCATGTCACAGGAACCCCGATGCACTGTGAATAATTAAGCATTCCTTTCAGTGGAGAGCAGTTGTTTCCTTAAAATTCAGCAAGATTTATCAGAGCCTTAACAGACTTCTCTGTCCCGGTGAAAACTGATGGGCTGAAAAGAAGTCGGTTTCCAGGCAATTAGAGCAGTGAGTTGTGCTCACGTTCATGCATTACCCATGACAGATGAGCATCAACTGGAGGGCACTTTTATGCATGCATTTATTTATTTTCTTTCTCTGTTAAACAAACAGTCATTGAATATCTACTTTGATGCTGAGAGTTGAACCTACTCTTGAGGGTGGGGAAAAGTAGAATAGGATCGTCTTTTTCATAAGCGAGGCGTACCTGGGTTTGATCATGAATTCTTATCAAGTGAATAATTTAGTAGAGTTATATACCTGGTGCTTTGGGATACCAAGAAAGAAGTAATTAATTCTACTTGAAGAGACAGGAAAGACATGATGTGGAAAGTGGAGTCTCAGCTGAGCTGTAAAGGATAATATGCAGGAAAGAATTTTGATAGATTGACAAGGGGGGGAGGGAGTCTTGGCAAATAGAACATAGAAACAAGAGGTGGTTGGAGGCACCTGTTCTTGTTGCACTGAAGGTACAATGTAGATTCTTTTGGGTAAATAGATGATGGGCATACATTACAGGGCTCAGTTCTTTTAATGAAGGCAGAAAATGTAGATGTTGTGGGCAAGAAATATGTCTTTGCAAAGGGACCAGCGTTATGGGATGACATTGAGCTTCTTTGACCTTAAAATAGCCAAACAAAACTTTTAAGAAGTTTTGTCTTTTATCCCAACTTGCCTGAGAAAATGAATCATTCTCTCATTTTTCCCATGAAAAGAAAAGATTAGTTCATCCATACAATGAAATATTACTTAATAATAAAATGAAACGAACTATTGAAACATGCAAGAAAAGGGATGACTCTCAAATGCATTTTGCTAAGGGAAAGTAGCCTGAGAGAAAATACTAGATGATGTATGTTTCCATTTATATGGAATCCCAGAAAATGCAAAGCTGTGGTTATAAAAAAAATAATTTGGTAGTTGTCAGGACCCGAGGGTTGGATTGATGATATTAGCTGAAATGGAGCATGGATGAATTTTGGAGAGAGACAGAAATGTTCTGTCATAACTGTAATGATGATTACAAAACTATAGTCCTCAGAACTCATCATATTATGTGTTCAGAACAAGTAAATTGATCAGTTATAAATTATAGCTAAAGAAACTTATGACAATATTGAGGCAGAAAAAGTTAACCACATGGATTGTCAAGAAACAGACTTTGCATAAAATCGTCTTGTGTGAGTCCATTGAGTGTTCTTCAGCATAAGGAGCAGAGAAGGAGTGTTTGTCTATAAAAGTATCTTTTATTTGCTTGACGTAATTGTTGTCTGGGAGGCTAACTGCCTCTGTCTGCTAACTTAGGCCTAGTCCTGGAAGCTTCTAACCTCTGTACAACCAAATCTAGGCCTAGAATGTTTTCAGCTTCTGAGACTTGCTGCTGAATAAGCTCACTCCTTCCTAGTTCTCTCTGAACTCTGGCTAGCTGTCAGAGCTCAGCTGACTTATTTAATCTGGCTTTTCTCTGGGCCTCTGAATTGCTCTGCTTGGCCTCAAAGTAACTCTAGCAATCTTTTCTAATCTTCTGGCTCTTTCTCATTCTCTGCTCACTCTGTCTTTACCTGTGTCTAGCTTGTTCTCTCTCTGCAATCTGTCTCAGTACACCTATCCCAGTAAAATTGTCCTCTCTCATTTCTCTCTCTGCACTGCTCTCTATAACTGTTCCAGTAAAACTGCATCCTCCTCCCTCTCTGTGCTGCTCCACGTTCCCCTCTCTATGTTACTGTCCTGCTCTTCATGGATTAACTATATCTGTCTCTCCCTTAAGTAGCTTCCCTTTCCTTTCCTTTCTCTTTAGAGTTGGGCATATCCTATTCTGTCAAATCTTTCTCTGATTTGTCATTTTTTCCCCTTGCCACTCAATTAGACAGCACTGTTAAACATGAGTGCTTCCTTCTACAAACTAACTTTACCTTCATTGTTTGGGATTAAAGGTACTAAGGGCATGTATGTATGTATTCCAGCAAGAGGGATTAAAGTTGTGTGCTTGGGGCTAAGGCACACTCCAAGTAGAAACATGTTCAAATATCCTGTAACATATGGCAGTTTTAAAAAAATGTTTAAGTTAAAATTATACGTAGTAAGAAATAATAGAGTAACTCCACAATGCTGTTGCCAGGTTTACATATATTAATCATTTGCTTTTCACAGCAACAATATATCTCTGCTATTTTTATTTATTGGCTTAGGAAATTTAGGCTCAGATTAGTTAATTAAGGTGTCATGATTACACACTTACTCAGTGTTAGAGCTAAAGTTGTAATTATGTACTGTCAACTTGTTATATTTATATAAATTTTATGTTATATTCATTTACATTATATATTATATAATATTCAAATATATTATAACATATTGTATTTGACCCTTTCCTTAGAAATTTAATAATGGGAAGAGTTTATATTCAGCTCTGGACATTTTGATGTTATGTTTTTTTACTAGGGTTTACTACCTTTGTCATTTATATCATTGTAGAGCCCTATTGTAGCTAGCTATAACTAGAGGGAATGGATTTTCAACATATACTTTAAAATACAGTGTTATTTTAGAGTTTATTAGGTAAGCACATTGTTCTTATTCATTTTCATGTGTTTGAGTGGCAAAAATCTATGCTATTATGATATAAACAGTATCCACAAAGTAACAACCATTGGTACGGGAGAAGTGATTATATGAAGATGGAAAGGAGACTGCTCTTGTCCCTGACAAAGAGGACAGGCACAATCAAGTATGAGTACAGGCTTAGTAATTCACCGGGTATTAAGAAGACTCACTACAGTGAACTTCACATTTGCATGTATAGTAGCATCTTCTGGGATAAGTTATTGGACTGTTGAGTTAGTGTCAGAGTTTATGAGATGTTATGATCTATATTTCTGAATTACACTAGGAGAATCTGTTAAAACATCCATAAGTGCTGAGAATCTGGCCTCTACAACTCATTTATGTTTTGTACTGTTAAAAGAAAGAATTTTTTAGTAGTTATATAGTACCTGGCAACTTAACTTTTCCCCTGGCAAAGGTTCCTAAAATCTAGACTGCAATAATAAAAATGGAGAGCATGGGCAAGCAAATCATGCTTTGCACATAACCTCTAGATTCTGCTAGTAAGAAAACTCTTGTTCAATATACATTTCATTGGTGGGATTCTCTTTCTGGATCAGAATTTAGATGATACAAGTGTACTTAAGCAAAACCTGTAATGCTGATAACTTTATAAAGATCTGCATTAATATTGGAGACTTTGGAGTAACAATGATAATAAGGACAATATGAGGGTCACCAGATCTCAAGGAAGAAAAATGGACTAAAGCTAAAATCTCTCTTACCACAAATATGACTTCATCACAGTGTCAGCATCAAACAGGACTCTAATAATATAAAGATCTTCTACCTCTCAACACATTTTCTATAATTTTAGTTTTATTAAAAGCCATGCCAAACACCACAAGGAAATACTTGTATTTTAATTTCATTAGCATAATGCAGTGAGAATTGCATTCTCTGTGGAAAACAACATAGTTACATGAATCAGAAATGTCCTCTTGTAGGGGCTATGTAACATTGAAAGATTTACATGTCTTTTCTTGATTGCATTCTCAGAAAATTAGGACCATTTGGTAATTAAATATATTAATTATATTTAAATTCAGGTGCTAGGATTAATAAAGCAGGGC
This sequence comes from Mastomys natalensis, assembly GCA_021653895.1. Lineage (NCBI taxonomy): Eukaryota > Metazoa > Chordata > Mammalia > Rodentia > Muridae > Mastomys > Mastomys natalensis. Next base: position 1,180,869 of record JAJTUV010000323.1, on the reverse strand, counting down.
TGTCACTTGTAAGGATTAACAACTCATTATATCTAAGAGAGAGAAATGTAATTGTACAGCATCCTGTTTATCTTCTTTTTTCTCTCCTCCTCCTCCTTCTCCTCATCCTTCTCCTCCTTAACCTCTTCCTCTTCTTTCTCTTCCTCCACCTCCTCTTCTTCTTTTTTTCTTTTCTTCCTCCTCCTTCTTTTTGTGAGTTTGGTCAATGTAGTTTATAATTCATGAGAAGAGCAAAAGTGTTTCATGTTATCATCAAAAGGATTGTAGAACTAATGAAAGATTTTTAAAGTGATGCCTGTTATGGTTTGGATCTGAAATAGTTCCAACATACTTAAGTATTTGATCACATGGTCTCCAGACAGTGTTGTTGCTTTTGGGCATGCGGTAAGCAGAGTGTAATCACCATCTTTCTGGGAATCCAGAAGACCATTTTGAATCAATAGAAGAAGAGTAGGGGGTTCCTGGGTGGGAGGGGTGAAATGGGGTAAGGAGATAGAATCTGAAATATAAATAAAATATCCAATAAAAAAGAATTTAAAAAAAAAGAAAGGCAAAGAGTATAGATGGACTCCTGAAGGAAACATATTGGAATGGAACGAGAGGTTATTTGTGTTACATAATGGTGAGTAATCTGGCTATGTGTTGCTCATACCCAGAAAACTTTTTAAAAAATGGCTAAATGCAAAGTAATTAGCTAATTTGTTTCATGGAAATTTAAGCAGACTATAACATTCAGGCTAAAAAGTAAGGTTACTGTATGCTCCAAGAATCCTGTGCAAAATGCACAGCAGAAAGCTATAAAATTGAATAGTTAGGTGAAGAAAGGAGAGTAGACGCATTTAAAGTTGCAGAGAAACTGCAAAGTGGTTGTAATTACTAAAGAAATTAATATGTAGGAAAGACCTCATGCATTTGTCCTCGTATAACAGAAAAGGCTAGAACCTTCCAAGGAAAGTTTCCAGAAGGTAAACATGCAAATTAGTTAGAAAGGCCTGCCTTTAAAAATGGTACCTGTATAGATGGTCCCCCGTATACCTTGCTCCAACAGGGAGTCTATGGAACTGCTTTCTCAGTTAATGTGGTAGAATGCCACCAGATCTGAGAGATGAGGAAATGGGAGGTTTTGAATGGCATGGGGCTTGACTTTAGATAATACCTACATTCTCAAGGTGGAATCAGACTACATGAGACTGAGGTCTGATGAGTGAACACTGTGAGGTCCTTTCCCCAAACAAGGTAACCCTGTGGACCTCAGGTTGCTTCACTAATGGAGTGCATTGATTGAGGCTTTCCCTTCTATCATTTATTTTGTGCTGGGGAGATTTCATATGGGCTGGAGAACAGGGGTCACAGTTGTAGGGGTACACTTTCTTTTCTATGCAGTTGTTTAGTTTTCTGTGCCTTACAGGGCTGTAGTCCTTTCCTTAGTTCTAGAGTTTTCAATTACTGATCTCAAAATGCAGCTACACACATGACTCGTTATTTCATTTTATTTAGAAAGTCTTCTCCTTAGCCTCCTTGGGATCTTTCCTTTTTGTCTTGTTCCAACAAGGTCACAGAAGAATCTTTCCTGATGTTGGGTTTTCTGCACAGTTGTTTATGCCTAGCAAGGACATAATGCAGCTATTGGCTGAACACCAGCTAACAGCGGTCAGCTGTCAGGGTTTGTTGTGTTTTTCTAGGTTTCTTACATCTATCAACTCACCTTGAGACAGCTTGAAAACCTTTTTTAAACAAACAATGGTAATGTGTTAGTTATCAGTTATAACTCACAACTGAGTTTCAGAATTTCAAAAGGTAAGAGAGGAAGAATCATCATGTATAAAAAGGCAAGCGACTGGCTACCCTTGTGCATGCCTGCAGTTTGCTGTAAGTGCAGACAGATACTCACACGTGCATGTTCATAGAGGCAATTGTTCAGAATTGCTCCCAAATGGCAAAGATTGCACTGCCCATAAACCTATGCTAGTATATATAAACAAGCTACTGAACAAAAGGAGATGAGTGGTGACAGACAGTACTCGGTGGTGGCAGTAATAGAGAGCTACTGAAATGGAGCTGATCTTTCCTTTTATGTCTGCAATTCCTTCTTAGTTGAATAGGCTTATTTGTGACAAGCATCCACTTGGGAAGGGCATTCAGACCGTACCTCCTTCCTCCTCATCATAGTGTATATTGCAGCTGCAAGAGCTGCCTATATTGTTGTACGTTGACTTTTTGCTTTTTAAAATACCCACCATTTTAAGGTGAATGTAAATATTCTAAGATATTTTAGAATTATTTAGATATAACCCACTTAAGTGAAGTTGGCTTTCTTAAGTTAGCTTTTCGGCAGCACTGTGACTTTCATTACAGACATTATTGCCAGACACCCACTTGCCTCAGTAACTCCAGAGGAAGCCATTGACTTGTGGAACTCACCATGGCTCATGGAGTCATTCTCAGTTTTACACCCTCCAAAAAAAGAAAAAAAAAATCAGCGTAAAAGTGAACTGAGAGAATTCAGGGAAAAATATTCCTTTAACACAATTCCATCTCACTATAGATTCCTGAACAAACCCAGTAGCGAGTGTGAAATTGCAAAGACATGGTTATGTATCAGATTGTATGGGTTATAGGGGACCTAGATATTTGATTAAATGTTGACCTGTGTCAGTAAGAATATTTGGAGTAAAACTAACATAGAAATAATTTGATGGAGTAGAGGAGATTTCTTTTCCAAATATGTGTGACTCTCCATTATTTATTAAAGCTCTAACAAGATAATACGTCTGAGTAAGAAGGAATTTCAGGTGACAGATAATTGACCTAAGACACCATTCCTCCTCTGCCTTCAAAAAGGCGCTTACATGACTGGCTTTCTCAATAACTAGGCTTTAATACATGGAACGGAGGTCATACCTTCAACTCTTGGCTTCCTCTATCTTTGTTGCAGATCTTGGGGCTTTTCAGCTTCTATAGTGATGTGAGGTAAACCCCAATTTGTATTTTCTCCTCTCTCTCTCTCTCTCTCTCTCTCTCTCTCTCTCTCTCTCTCTGTCTGTCTTTCTTTTTTTTTTTTTTTTTTTCTTTCGAGACAGGGTTTCTCTGTGTAGTCCTGGCTGTCCTGGAACTCACTCTGTAGACCAGGCTGGCCTCGAACTCAGAAATCCGCCTGCCTCTGCCTCCCAAGTGCTGGGATTAAAGGCGTGCGCCACCACCGCCCGGCTCTGTCTGTCTTTCTTGCTCTCTCTCTCTCTTCCTTTCTTTTTTCTCTCTCTTGTCTGTCTCTCCCTATAATTTTCTCTTGGGGTTAAGAATCTTGACATATGGCTAAGCATAAGACAGGAAAATTAGAAAACAAGATAAGTAAATTAAGTTACATACTAATAATACGTATTATAGTACCAATAAAGCACATTTAGGCAATTATCATCTCCCTTCACTCCTCTAATAATTTTCATCTGAGATGATTATTATTAGTTTCTTTCTACCACAATATGTGTTAGGTATTTATATGCCTGCAATTTTTAATATATTTTATAATAGTATAAAACTACAGAGATCAGATCTATTGTAAATATGTAGTTAAAAATAAATATGAAAAAGCAAGCCATAAAACCCGATACTATGGTAGGTTAACTAGAAAGATTATTACCCTTTTAATTTTAAATGGGTCATTTTGGTACAAATCCAAATAGACTCTGATAGAGCCAGTGTCACTGTGCTTGTAGGGATGCTACAGATGTGGTTTTTGGATGAATCATAAAGTGAAATTAGGAACATCTCACTGAGAAGTAACACCTACAGAAGGCATTAGAGACAATCTATGTGTTTATTTCTCTTTGTTCAATTATTTATTTAATCTATGTATCTATTTCTTTTTCTAGGTTTGAATTCAAAGCTTTCACATTAGTGATACTGTGTAGTAGTAAGTTTATTAAATATTGTATTGGGTCACTCACAACTTCCTGTGCCTCCTTATCAGGGGACCAAACATCTGGTTTCTGTGGTTACCTGTATGCATGTGGTATGCATATATTTACTTAGGCACACAGACATGCTAAAATGTAGACAAATAATTATTTCAGTACTTGCTTCCCATGTAGAGAGGCAGAGCTAGTAGTAGATGATGGGCTAGCTTCAGATGAAGGGGTTGTTACTGTCAGAGTAACTTTTATTCTGATGAAGCATGTCTAGTCTATGATGTACTACCACTGTATAGTTAATGTGGCCACAGGCCAATAACCTCAATATCTTCTTTACTAAGCAGAGAGGCGATATGTTTAGTTGACTTTGGGATATCGAAGAGGCCCATGGGATTCCTACAGAAGGAGCTTCTGAGAATAAAATTTCTCCCGTGATGGAAGTGACATCTTACAGACATTGTGAGAATCAAAGACAAGATCCATTTCTTTACCTCCCTTACATAGTAGTCTGATTTTTCATTTTAATGGCGGCTTCCTCTTGGCCTTTGGGAATACACTTCCTACTTCCTTAATTCTGGATCTTTGTGTACCTGACATTATAAATGAGATAATTTATCAGGCAGGCTGAAAAAATAATCAAAAGTATGTTCATATAAAGACTGGTAAACTATGGCTTTAGCCAGGTAGATGTTTGAACAGCTGTTGTTATTAGCATAAGGAGAACTTTGTGCAGCTCACTCCAAATACCATTGATTGCTTCACTGTTGTAATAAGACTGTAATAAGATCTTCAGTTCATTATGGTGACTGCTTTACATGAGATGCAATATTTTGTTATAAACAACTGTTAGAATTGCCTGATGGAATCCTAGCTGTGATGTTTCAGTTTTAAATTGTTCTGGTTCTTTTCCTCAGTAAGACAGTTTAGGGATTTCAGTAGAATAAGTAAATAATAAGCTGTAATATTGGACATTACCAACCTACATTGTAAATTTGTTTGACCAGGTAGAGGTTCAGATATTTACCTTGACTTTGTGTGTTAAACACAACTGATCAATCAGGATATCAGGTGTCAGTAGTGAGGGTGATAAAAAGAGGGAGGAATAAGAGTAATCAGAGTACCATATATATATATGGTAAAATACATTATATTTTAAGCAAATATAAATCAATTGATCACATATATTGTATTTTTTATATTATTTGCCATTGAAAGTGTATATTATAATACCAGCTCTATACTCTCTAGACATCTGCAACCTATTACAAAGGGATGAAAGGTTTATTTTATGAATATCCATATACATTTTAGAAAGTAGTTGTCAAATTCTTCAAAAAAGCTTGCTGACATTTTAATAGGCGGATTCTTTTATTTCTCATTCTGGAAGGATTTCTGATTTAACTCTTTGATGTCTCTAGCTTTGATCTACAAATATGGAAAATGCCTTCCTAGGTGGTCCCCTAACATGATTTATATGCTACTCTATGTGATGTGGATTTTTAAAGCTCTGGTATTTTATTGTTCCAAATATAGAAACACATTGCGTTCTATATGTTTCTGTTGCATCCCTTGGCATTTATTCTGAAGATTTTTAAATTCCTTAATATTTTCAAGGAAAATAATCATGTTGTCGGGTTAAACTCACAGTGTTTTAGGATTTTTTGTCTTTTGTAAGAAGCAATTTTAAGTTATATAACAAGTCATATTCAAACAACTTTGTAGTTTCTTATTTGTGACACAATTTTTTTAATCAAAGATTTTTTAATTAACTAAATACATACCTTGAGATGTTTCTATGGGCCCTTACCAAAATCCATTCAGGGAATTTCCTACAACATTGGGAACTAAGGGAATATGAAGAGTGGAAGTACAGATGCCAACAGGTTTAATCAAACATTAACCAGAAAGTCAATTCAGGTCAAATCAGCTCAAAAATATTCAAGTCAAATTCATGTCAAAAGAGCTTTCTATTCTTAGGAAAGGAAAATAACACAATTTTGGTCACTTTGTGATGTAAAGTTCTGAAGCAAATTAAACTTCTTTTTCATGCAACCCATTAAATTTGAAAGGCAGCTTTGGGACATGAATATTTTATAATGTCACATCTGAAATTTAATTTCTACTTTCAGAAAGAATAAAGTATCCTGGTGTGACACATTCATCACCAGGTAGTGTCAGATGGGCCATCAGAGTGAGAGAACAGCCTGCATCTGCCCAGGCCCCCAAGTGAAAGGTATGTTGAGCTCATTGTTTAGCCACAGCTTTGGTGCTAGCAGAGGTTCAGAGCCAAGAAAACAAAGCCATCCTTCCCATTTCACTCTGGGACTGTTGTTTGTGTATTAGCATCAGAAAGATCCTGCCTGACTTCTGAAGGTTTATTTGAACCTTGAGGTACATTTCCTGCCAAAGTGTTTCTTGGAGGGGTAGATCTAGAATGAGAAACAGGGCCTCTTCAACAGAAGAAGGAAGAATGACAGATAACTGGTGTTACAGCTCTCTAACCAAGCACTTTGCCAATCTCAGGGCACCAAACACTGCAGAGATGTTAAGTTAATTAAATTATAACACTTCGTGGCCTGGAGAAAGTGGCACTAAGCTTAGGTGGAGTGGAGTAATTATGTAAAGCAGCCAAGAGGAAAACTCCAGATCCTGGGGCTTAGACTATATTCAAACTGTGTGGTTGACTAATTTCTTGGAGGTTACGCAGGCAGAATGTTACTATACCCAAATTTCTGATTTTCTTTACAAGTTTTTCTTTGATTCATGAGTTCCTCAGCTGTGCATATTTTTTTTTCATTGTTTGTGATTTTATGGTTATCTTTCCTTTTTGATTTCTAGTTGGTTTACTAAGGTCAGAGAAGATCTTTTTAAAAAATTATTTTATATTTTAAATTATTTTATATTTACACTTTTTTTGTGTGTGATTTCACTTCTGATCAATTCATACTTTAAAAAAGAACTGGACTCATGGAAACAGGAATAATGGTTGCCACAGGCTGAGAGCAAAAGAAGGGGGAGGTACCATTCAAAGGATACACAAATTTAATGCTCATATAAATAAATTCTGGGAGGTCAATGGACAGCATGGAGATTGTAGTTAATACATACTACCTGCTTGGTACGTGGATAAAAAACAATGCCTGGGATTTCATAAATAGCCTTAGAATAAAAGGAAGTTAACTATTTAGGTTCTCTGGCTATACTCAGTTTAAGCAGGATATTAATGAATTACCAAAAGGAAAAAAGAAAACATCTAATTTTCATAAAATTAATGAGCATCTACTAGGAAGATTGGAGATGATTGTGGTATAGAGAAAAGAAAGGGGCACAGAGGATACATAAATTATGACTAATGGTTAACTAATGCTTATGGTTATTCATTTTTAGGATTTTACTTGTTTATTGTTATTATTATTTCTGTGTGCCTGTGTGTGCGAATGTATGCAGATGTATGTAGATAATTATGGAAGCCAGAAGAGGATGTCAGATTCCTTGCTTAGAGCTGGAGCTATAGGCAGTTGTGAGCTGCCAGATGTGAGCACTAAAATCAGAACTCTGGTCCTCATGCTGGAGTAATAAAAAAATGCTCTTAACTCCTCAGCTATCTCTCTAGACCTGTGCTTGGAGAACTTAGGAAAGCTAAAAGGTGTGAAATGTGAATAAAATAAAATAAAATAAAATAAAATAAAATAAAATAAAATAAAATAAAATAATGGAGCTAAAATAGAAAGGAAGAGATAAAGGAAAAACCTCGGGGAAATTGATTTAAATGTATTTGACCCTTCATTGATATAATCTGCTCTTATTCATATTTTCCCTAAAAGTTAGTTACTTATTCCCCATCACAACTTGGATTTTTGCCTGGCCTATTACTCTTAGATCCATAAGTGAAATCTATTGATTCTTTGAATCTGCCACACTGGCTACATTTTACAAAATGGTGCTTCAAAAACCTCCCTTCCCAGGAGAGTCGGTGACATATGAAAATTATCCCAAGGGATTCAGATTACTAGTTTATTTTACAGTGACATTTAGCCATTCTGACAAGTGCTTAATTATTCTATGTCTCCCCGTAAAGGTTGTCTCTGACAATATGTGTAAATCAAATAAATGAAAGTACCATAAGCCATTAGTCTTTCATTCTAGTTGGCATCTGTAATACCGTTAATAATTTAGTACATTTGTTGACAATGATGAAGTCAACACTGTTAATGCTGGAACTGGTTTCTCCCCATGGATGAATTACACAGATGCTTATCTCTAATAAAATTAATTCTAATGCTACAGGGTTGCATGTTATCCCACAATAAAACAGCATAAATATTTCATGTTAGCTCATCCTATCATCATACATGATATACCATTCTGTGTTGTGATGTAAGGAGAGACGGTTATAAACTTGGAAAGTTCCATAGACAGTCACAGCCCTGTCAATGCTAGCTATGTACTGTTGATTATTTGTCTAGTCTGGATCTTAATTTTCCCATGTATAAAGTGAATGCTTTGTCTGGATAGCAAAGGCCTTTTTAGTATTAAAATAAAGGTATTCTGTGTTTGTAATCAAATCTGTACCCAAACTCAACCAATAGAGACTGTTCTTTCTCCTTTCATTAATACCATTGTTCCCTCAACTCTGTCTGCTTGCCATACTGTATAGCAGATACAAAAAGGACTGAAATGCATTCATGAGACTATATTGGGACGTCTTGAAATATATGTAATTTTTAGGACAGAAAGAAAATCTAAGTAGGATTGATTTTCATGGTATTAGGTTTTTTTTATTGGATATTTATTTACATTTCAGATGTTATTCCCTTTCCCCTCCCCCCTAGAAACCCCCTATTCCATCCTCCTTCCTCATGTTTCTATGAGGATGTGCCTGCACTCCCACCTTCCCGCCCTTGAATTCCTTCACACTGGAGCATCCAGCCTTCACTGGACCAAGGACTTCCTCTTCCATCTATGCCCAACAAGCCCATCCTCCTCTACATATACAGCTGGAGCCATGGGTCCCTCCCTATGTGCTCCTAGGCTGGTAGTTTAGACCCTGGGAGCTCTGGTTGGTGGTATTGTTGCTTTCCCAGTGGGACGACAAACCCCTTCAGCTCCTTCAGTCTTCTCTCTAACTTCTCCATTGGGAACCCCATGATCAGTTCAATGGTTAGCTGTGAGCATCTGCCTCTGTATATGTCAGGCTCTGGTAGACCTCTAAGGAGACAGCTATATCAGGCTGCTGTCAGCATGCACTTCCTGGTATCCACATCAGCTTCTGCCTTTGGTGACTGCACATGGGATGGATACCCAGGTGGAGCAGTCTCCGGACGGTTCCTCCTTCAGTTTCTGCTCCACACTTTGTCTCCATATTTGCTCCCATGAGTATTTTGTGATTCCTTCTAAGAAGAATTGAAGCACCCACACTTTGGTTTTCCTTCTTTATGAGCTTCATGTGGTCTGTGAGTTGTATCTTGGGTATTGTGAGCTTTTGGGCTAATATCTACTTATCAATGAGTGCATACCATGTGTGTTCTTTTGTGACTGGGTTACCTCAATCAGGATGATTATCAATGAACAAAATCTGAGTTTGTTATTTGAATGCATGAGTTTGCTTAAGGTGGTTTTAAGTGGAAATTTCTGATTTAGTCATGTGATGCAGACTCATGTGATATTTTGCTGAAGCAGACTCATGTGATGTTTTGCTGAACCAAGACATGTGGGTGAACACATGATGTTTGGAGAGAGTATAGTAGGATTTAACAGACAGTGATCGAACAGGCATTTGCATAGCTAGCAATGCGTCTCAAGTCTTCCCTGATCTTCATTTACTCTGTTGAGAGAGGCACAACCAAGAACTTTTCAAGGCATCTGGCTGGTCCTGGTTGTTCCCACTAACTGGTGCCAATTCAGTGGAGACCTGGTGGTTTCTGCTGGATTGTGCCACTGTTGCTGAATTGTGCTTGGTGACACTTTTGAACTGGACTGTTGGTATCTTGACACTATTGAACTGGACTGCTAATATCTGATAATGGAGATTGGAATCCTCCCAAAGAGCTACTTCTACACAGGTCCACATCCCTTGTCCTATTTACCATCGTTTTCCCCTCCCTTTGGACAGTGGGCTAGAAGAGGGGATCGAAGCATCTGAGAACCCTTATTAAAGTAGGTTTTGAAAAATCTAAGCCAACAGTGGTTTAAATATGATGTGCTAAATGGATGGGTGTGAAGGGAAAAATAAGGAAGATGGCGAGAGAGGAAAGCTAATGGTTATTTCAGTTGATTAACATTTATTGCAGTATCTACAACATGTGAAAAACACTGTACTTGTTGCTATGCTAGTGAGTAACTACTGAAAGCCAAAGGTCCTTTCTCCCTGCCCTCAGGTAACCAAGCCCTAGGGTAGATGCAGATAGTAAAACAAATGTGGTGATATGTGTTACTAAGAGTGTTTTATTCGGATGAGTGTTTACTGTATTTCAGACATTTGGTAGAAATTCCATTGCAAGTATTAGTATCAAAACAAAATCAGAAAGTGGAAACATTTTAAATCATCCTTTTTTTTTTTTTTTTCAAACCTGAAGAAAAAAGTTGAATGGGATTTCTCAAAACTACTTTCACTCTAGAGTCTGGTGGCCTCACAGGCTTTCTGCGTCATTCTCAGCTTCTGTTTTATTACTCTTCTTCCATTTCTATTTCACATTTACAATTCAGAAAGAGAAGCCAACTCGATGATTTTCACATCATCGCTTTTTGGAAGGGGTTTTGTTTCAGGTCATTTCTGCTTTCAGATGTTGTTCAAAGTGTAGATTAGTGACTTCTGAGCCAGCCTCCTTGTGAAACCATAAATGTCAGGGAAGGACATTGTGTTAGACAAACACCTGCTCCCTCAAGAATGCAAACTTCCACAGATGCTCCTTTGGGGACTGAGGTGGCATAACTGACTTATTCAGTTCTGAGGATAAAGATTGGCTCTAAATAATGGCCTACATCAATCATGGGGTACATTTAGAAATAGAGCATAGTTAAAAACATTTTACTATAGTTTTAAATGGAAATAAAACAAACAAACAACAAATAAGCAAACCTAGAATCATTTTATGAAATCTAAAAGAATATGTGTACTGAGAAAATGATATGAAATAATTATTAGTTTAGAAATATTTGTGGTACAAACCAAATGTCTTATTTTTAAGTTGTAATGGACAGGAATATTTTAAAGATGTGCTTATATATTTATTTTGCATATTTTTTATATCCTTAGTATTTCTTCCAGATGAGACCTATATTATTTGGGTAGAAATATATAATTTTGTTATTTTGGAAGTGTGATATAAGAAATAAAAGAAGGAATGTATATTCAGAACTTTAGGTCATGATCTATCTGATGTCTCTCTTTAGAGTTAAAAGTCTTAGGTATTGGGTGGGGAAAAAAGGACTGAAGCCGTGAGGGTCAGCAGAAAGAATGGAAACAGGCAACCTCGGGAGGTAGGAAGTTGGGGGACCCTCTAAAATGTACCAGAGACTCTCAGGACTCAAATGGAGGGACCTTAGATGAAATGAGCTACAGTGGGGAGAGGGAACTTGTAGAACCCACCTCCAGCAGAAACACAAGGCATCAAGTGAGGGAGGGGGTTGCCATCCCACAGTCAAAACTCTGATCCATAATTATTCCTGTCTGAAAGAACTGCAGGGATAAAAATGGAGAAGAGCCTGAGGAAAAGAAGGTTCAGCAACAGGCCCAAATTGGGATCCAGCTCAAGGGGAGGCCCCAAGGCCTGACATTATTACTGAGGCTATGGAGCATTCACAAAAGGGACCTATCATGTCTGCCCTCCGAAAGACCCAACAAGCATCGGAAAGAATCAGATAGAAATATTTGCACCCAACCAATTGAGAGAAGCTGCTGACCCCTGTAGTTGAATTAGGGAAAAGCTGGAAGAAGCTGAGGAGGAGGGTGACCCTTTAGGAAGACCAGCAGTCTCAATTAATCTGGACCCCTGAGATCTCTCAAACACCGGACTACCAACCAGGCAACATAGACTAGCTGATATGAGGCTCCCAACACATATACAGCAGAGGACTGCCGGATCTGGGTTCAATCAGAAAAGATGCACCTAACTCTCAAAAGACTGGAGGTCCAAGGGAGTTTAGAGATCCTATGGAGTGGGTGGTGGGTGATGGGGTCATCCTTGTGGAGACAGGTGGCTGTTGAGGAAGTATGGGATGTGGAACAGTTAAGAGGGTGGACAGCAAGGGGAATAAAATCTGGAGTGCAAATAAATAAATAAATAAATAAATAAATAAATAAAAGATAAAAAAAGTCTCAGGATCATGAATTGCTTCTGTTTCTCTTCATGTTTTTAATCAAGGGGTCATGTGAGAGAGACTGTCTCAGGAAAAACATTCTTTTTAAAAAGGCAATACTATACCTTCTTTGGCAGGCAAGTGCTCAGCTTTCCTCAGTTTTGCTATCAAGTTGAGATATTTCAAAGATATAGAGGAAGTTTTGGCAGTAGGCATAGAGCACTTTGTCAGGTTGACAGAAACAAATATACATAGAGTTTACTTGTAAATTTATGAGGAAATTTATATATACATATGTATATATTCATTTTTTTTTCTTTTTGGTCTTGTTTTGTGTTTTCATAAGATGATAAAATATCTCCTTGAAAGCAAACGCATTAGTAGGTTTCTATCACTGTGACAAAATTTCGGAGCTAGTCAACTTCCAGGAAAAGGAAGTGACTTTGGCTGATGATTTCAGATGATCAGTACAGTGTCATTGCTTTAGGCCTTTGGGGAGGCAGGGATGTTATGAGAGGAAGGAAAGGAAAGGCTGTCACTCCATGGGAGCTAGGAGAGACAGAAAGAGCAAATAATGAAGAGGCAGGGAGAAAGAGGACGAGACAGTTATTGATAGACGATGGAGATAGATAGATGGATAGATAGATGGATAGATAGATAGATAGATAGATAGATAGATAGATAGATAGAATGAGGTGCCATGGACAAGATATACCCTCTACATAGCCTTCAGTGATGCCTTTCCTTTTCTCTCTGATATATATTTAGGGAGTAAAATTTATAGTGGTTATAGCTTCTCTGTCATTCCTAGGAGACCTAATCTCAAAAGATTTCCATTTCCTTGTTCTCTGTCTCTTACAGTTTTTCTGCCCTCTCTTCTTCAATGTTCCCTGAGCCTTTGAGGCAGAACTTGTGTTGTAGATGTATCTGATGGGACTGGGCTCCCACAAATCAGGCGAACTCTGCATTGTGTCTACTTGTAGTTTCCATAACGCTCTCTGGTGGCTGAAAGGAGAAGCTTATTCAGTGTGGGATGATAACTATAACTAATCCTTGCAACTAAGACCAGAAATTATGTGGGTCTATCAAAATGTGGGTAGTAGATTCTCCTTTAAGAGCTGTGAACTTACTAGCCCTGGGTAGGTGGCCAGATTTCTCATACCATACATGATTTCTCTTTTGTTGAGTAAGCCTTAAGTTCATTAGACAGATGTTGATTACCACCAAAATGTGAGTGGCACTATTGAACCTGTAGGAATATCTTCTCATGCTGGTCATTGTTGTGGCTTCTAGACATTACAGCAAGATAGGACTGTTGACTGCTTCCTCCTCTTGTTAGCACGCTCAGTACCTTCTGATAATGTGGAAGCCAGATTGAAGGAAGGAGACTTCCAGGTTAAATCCAGCTCAAATTTTCGTGTATGTATTATATATAATTATAGCTTAATATAAAATAATGATTCCTTGAGGCTTTATCAGACATCCTTAGTAATTTTTTGGTCCTGCTTTCCATTTCTTCTTTATGAGTTGAGCTCTCTTTCTCTCTTCAACTGGAGAGCCATTCCTAATTTTCCCCATTTCTCTCTTCACTTCATCTGTATCCTGCCAATTCCCTATCTAGAGCCCTCGTCATGCCCAAGCAAGATGTAAGTAATCATAATATTGATGGACGTGCTAACATGGAAGAGAGAAATCTCACAGAGACTGACTCTAGACAAGCAAGTGTCAGGAACAAATGACTGCAGAGAGGGAGAGAATTAGTCTTCCCTAGGAATGAGGCCCCTGATTGGTTATCCCACAGAGTGTTCAGCCCTGAAATCATATACGTACAAATAATGCTAAAGTGATTCAGAAGGCTGTATTTACATATTCATGTACATATTTAACAATAATTGTTATGATAATATTGAGGTAATTTGAGAGGGATTGGAGGAAGAAAAGAGAGGAGAAAAGTGATTTAACTATATTTCAATTAAAATTTAAAAGATAAAATAAAGCAAGCAGTAGAGGTTTTGCTTTGTGATGTATATATATTTAGAAAATGCTTATAATTCTGAGTGCCTTGAGGTTACATTCTTAGCCATATACAATGCAATGTTTTGTATGTCCTTAGTTCCTTGTCCCAATTTTTCAAGTAAGTAAGATGTGGTCTCTCCCAGTGAATTCTCAAAATTTTGTTTGACATCTCAGGATAGGGTTTTCATGGTCTTTAGTTCCACTAGCAGGGAGCTCAACATCTTAAAGTTTTCTACCCTGGGTTTCCATTGCCTAAATTCCTTTTTAAAAAGATGTATTTATTTATTTATTTATTTACATATATGAGTACACTGTTGCTATCTTTAAACACACCAGAACATCCCATTATAGATGGTTGTCAGAGCTGGGAATTGAACTCAGGACTTCTGGAAGAACAGTCAATGCTCTTAACCTCTGAGCCATATCTCCAGATCCCCTAAATTTCAATTAGAAAAGAAAATAACAATTCCACTCTAAAGTTATCAACAGTTACCCCATTTATATCATTTTTGCTGTTCTTTTCAACATAATTATATTTAATATGTCTTATTTTCTATGGAAGGTTTAGTTTACATTTTATTAGGGATAAGAAAACTCCTGATCTGATACTTAATATTCTAGGATACAATGCTCTTTTGAATATCTCTACGGGTCAGTATACTATCCCATTCCATAGTGTACTTAATTCTTATATGTTATGTCAAAGTGCATATTTTGGATTCTAAAATGTAAATTTTATATACCACTGAATTTTATTTAATAGAGTTTTAAGGTGTTACAAAATTTCCATTTTGTTTATTTTATACTAAATTAAAAGAAATGATTTCATGTCCTGACTATATTGTTTGTGGAGAGGTCAGTTTATTATCTGTGCAGGTGTATTTATTCTTATAAATGAAACTATAATACAGAACTAAAAGTACCTTGAGAAAAGTATGGCCAAGACACTTTAGCACATAAGTCAATTAGTTTTCATTTGAGGAATTGAAAATATCCCATAGTTCTCTGTGGAAGAAATATTTATATTATTCAAAAAAATTAATTTTCAACGATATTTTTTAAAGAAACCCTGAATATTATGTATTTGAAAATAAGAAAGCTGCCATCATTAGACATGGAATATGTCCTCCACCAATGTTACCATTAACAGTAATGGATGGTGCAAAATTCAATCCTTTTCACTTTGACTCATTACTATTAATGAGACAAAATGAAAGAAAATGCCAGATAGTCCTCCTGGAAAAATAGAAAAGGTGAAAATGAGAAATATGAGCTGAGGTTTTAATTTGTAACTCTGAATATAATGAGGTAGAGTACTGCCTCTGTAATTTATCAAAAAGTTAGCCCTTAACTTCCTTATTGCTATTTTGTTCTCGTTCTATTTAGGCTGTACTTTCCGTGGTTTTCAGTTAACATTTTCTTGCCAAGAGACTCTAAATAGGTAATTTAAAGACCAGGCTACATGAAACTATTAAAAAGATAATATTATCTTATTCTATTTCATTCTTGTAATTTTCTTTTAAAACCAATATGAGCACAAGAATATAGAAAATTCCGATACTTATTCTAGAAAAGGAACATGGGATGCAGCCGGACGGTGTGAGCTGTCGTCTAGCAGTACCAAGGTCTAGGTGACTACCTGCTTTTCCATGTTGCTTTCTCCTTTTACTTGACTTCTGTATTACCAGGTTGGGTAGAAGTGAAGAGACACCACTGAACTATATAGTATTGTAGGAGCCTTTTCTTTTTTTTGCAATTTGACTCTGCTCTTTTAATTGTCTGTGTTGGAGGAAATTGTTCATTTTCTAAAACAAATGAGGTATATCAGTATGATCTTTTACCAGAATGTCTAGAAAAATATGTAATGCAAAGCTCTTTAACTATTCTCTTACATACTTCCGTGCAGGCTCAATAAGATCTAATGAAAAACTAGTAATTAAGTAAATGTCTACAGGGGCTAGGTATATAGCTGTGTTTGAGCTCTTCCTAAGCATATGCAAGGCCCTGGGTTGGATACCCAGATTAGATAAAATTCATGGTTATTGTAAATAGGTGTGTTTTGTCCTTTTACATTTTTAATCCTTTGTCTCTGAGTCACTGACTTCTTTTTCTTGCTAATTTATACCCATGCCATGTCTGCTGTCCTCAAACCTCTTGCCATTCTCATTCAATAGCACCAGGACACCATAATCCATCATCTTGATAGTCAATGGATCCAACACTGCTGTCACCAATAAGAAAAACTTATATTACTTCAATGATGGAGTGTTAAAAAAAAAAAAAAAGCACAAATTTAAGACATAACCATGAACTTTGCTTCTCTGGAAAGTCAAATACCAGTTGTTAACATCAAAAGATTGTAAGTTTATCTCAAATACTAAAGCCCTAATTATTTAATTTGAAAAAATCATTTATTCAGATGGTTTGAGATATAATAACTGACATTTAAGTTTTCCTTCAGTTACGATGTTAACTATGCAACTATGTAGATCCCACATCCCTCAGGACTCCTTATAAAGGAACAGAAGTCGACTAAAACAAGTTCTGTCCATAAAACAGTATTTATTCCAGATTTTTTGTTGTCTCAGAAAAAAACAAAAAAACAAAAACAAAAAACCCAAAACCAAAAAAGAACAACAACAACAAAAAAACAAAGACAGAGATAACACCCTAAGAGGTTAGTAGAGAGAATTCCTCAAATCCTGGTCCTTTGTATTCTTTTATACCAACAGTGTTCCATTGTTTCCTCAGCATGATGGTATTTACCTTATGTGCAAAACAAGAAAAGGGGACAATTAGAATTTGCCTTGCTTCTTGGCAGCACAGACTGTTTACAACCCTCATGTGAGCTAGCAAAACACTACCAAGAAGATGATTACCCGACATTAAATTCTTCTCATTCTCATTAAGACCAAGTAAATGAATTATTAAGTGGAAAAATAAATCTTAATTATATATAATATGCTTGTTTAACCTACAGTTGCTAACTTTATTGTATGTGTCTCTGCTTTCTTTTAATATTGTAATACCTACTCTTTTAAGATAAAAATTTCCTAGGTAAATTAATAGTACCAAATTTCTTTATAGCAAGTGCATATTGTAGCTCTTTAACCTTTGTCTCATAGACCTCTACTGATTATCCTTCTATTTAAAATTTTCTGAATTTTTATCTTAAAAAGCCCTTCAAAACTTTAACTAGATTAAATGTATGTAAATTAGTGAACATATACAGAAACATATTAACAAGGCTTTTTTTGTGATGGATTCCAGAGAGTGAAAATGTGTGTACACACGCACACACACACACACACATACACACACATATACTCACACTCAGATGTAAATATGAAATCTAGCACTAACTTTTGATAAAATTCACTCTTCCCAGAAAGTTATTTGTAGTTCATTAGCTACGTTGGTAAACTTAAAAAAAATACTCATGAGAAACATTCTACTTTGCAAGCCTCTCTTAGATATTAAATTCTTACTTGTTATATCTTCCTCAGGACAGGCTAAATTCTAGTAATTCACTTCCTAATTTACATAGTGAATTATAGCGTAATTGTGTTCTCCAGGTAGTTGAGGCCATTAACCTTCTTTACTCTGTAAATTCTGGGTAGCTGATTATGTGGCAAAGAATAAGACATTGGTTTGAATATTTTATGATAAATGAATTTCCTATATCTGAAAATAGGATTTTTCATAGTCCATGATATACATAATGAGTAAATCACACCAAATGTCCTAAATGCTGCCACCTACAACAGTTGTAAAAAATAATTTTTAGTATGTCAAGTTTTGACTAGAACCATATAAACAATGGAAAATACAAAAGGCATTCATACAACATTTTGAAATAAATGTCTAAATTAGTGTACACCATGAAGAATATCATATTGTCAACATCTTTATGGATATTTCTTAATTAATTAATTAAACTTCTCCAAATTTACCCAGGATAAAACTGTTTGATGAAACATGATGTTTACTGTGTAGTATGAATTTATCGTTATATTTTGCTATATGACTCATAGATTTATGTTATATATATGAAGAGGGAGAGACGAAATACAGTTCATGCATTCTAGCTCTATAGCTACCTCAAGAATCTGAGTTCTCTCTAGTCATTCCATATAATCTTTCTCCATTCTCTTTCCAGCAAGACTTGTGAAGCATTTAATAATTTAACCAACTTAATATTTTAAAATTTACTTCAAGATTATTCACTTTGGTTTAAGATTTCATATATATATACGCACACACACACACATATATATACTGTAGCTGTCTTCAGATACACTAGAAGAGGACATCTGATCTCATTAAAGATGGTTGTGAGCTACCATGTGGTTGCTGGGAATTGAACTTGGGACCTTTGGAAGATCAGTCAGTGGTAAACACTGAGCCATCTCTTCAGCCCTCATGCTTATTTTTTAAATTCTTTAGTTTTAATTAGAGCCTACTGAGTAGACAGCAAAAATTATAGAGTTTCCTAAGTTCCAAGGAAGAATACACTGGATTATTCTGTCACATTTAAACATGGTCTTCAACTTGTTTTCAGTCTTTTACTTTTCATAAAAAGCCATTTTTTACCCATTAAGGCTACAAAATCGCTCCAAAATTAATCTTAGAGGCCAGGTGCTTTGAAAAAAATCTTTCCTTCACCACCTCCTGACCCACCAATGTTGTCACTTTCACCTGAGGTTAAGGAATTTAATTCATTTTGAAACTTTTTTCCCATGGCCATCATAAAATGTATTATTGAACCAGACCATTTTCTGATGTATCAATCTTCAGCATTTTGGTGTCCATCCATGCAGCCTTGCCAAGGGCATCAGTCGGACACCTGTAGCTAACGATAAACTTTCTTTTGTTAGGCAGAAGATTCACTGTGTCCTGCAAACATTATTATGTGTTGACTTAGTACAGCCTTCCGCATTTAAAGAAAAAAACACCCAAGAACACATCTACTATAAACATGGCGCCTTTGCCACAAGTATGGTGCTTAGGTAGGGATTCTGCTGCAGAATTTAAAGTATATCCTAGTCAGTATGTTATGGCATTCAGGTTTGTTCACTTTGCATTTCTCTGACCATTATTGATGTTGAGTTGCTTCAGGAATGGATAATTAAGAACACATATAGCTCTTGCAGAGTATCTGAGTTCAGCTCCTAACACCTGTCAGGTGGTGTTAGTCACCTGTAACTCCAGCACTAGGGCCTTTGTAGCCTTGTTCCAACATTCACGGGCACGTGCATTCATGAGTACATAATCCTTCCACACAGATATACATACATATTCAGAATTAAAAGTAAATCTTTAAAAATATTTTCACATATGACTATTGACAAATAATAATCATATAGCCCTGTGAAACATTTTATTATTTAAATAAAATAATAGTGATATTTACATATTGATGACATATAAATGCACAATGTATATGTAATATACATTAATTTTAAATGTTTATGAAAATATTTTATTGATTTTGGTTGCTTAGCATTTTTCTGTTCTGTATACATTAACTTTATGGTTACTTTATGTTCTTGCATTTGTAAACTTCCTTCAGGGATTATTGCTCTTTATCTTTAGTTTGTATTTTATATGTTTTGCTTATTGTCTTTCTGCTTGCATCAAACCTGTTCCCCTTCGTTTTTCTTTGCCTCAGACAATGTGTATTTTGCTTTTGATTTAAAAGGATATGTTATAAACTTGGCAGTTATTTTTTCTAAGAACATTAAAATTTTCGTTCCAATGAGTTGTGGCTTCCATAGTTATTCTGGCTGCTTTTATGATCCTCTCTTTCACAATAGTTCTTAAAATCATTGCTTCATGTGGCTAATCAGTTTGGAGAGTGCTCAGTAATTAAAGATTTACATTTTGATTTTTCTCTCCTTTTCTCTCCTGACCTTCAATTTCACAATCCCATGGGAGCGATTTATTAAACATTTCCCTTTGATAACTAAATCCTGAGGTAGAACATATATCAACTTAACTTGCCAAAGCTCTTGTTCAGTACCTCACATTCTCAGTTTTTCTTTTGGATTTATACACACACGGTAACTTACAGCTGAATAAGCAGCTATATTGTAGCAAAACATAGTCCTGGTGGCAAGTCCCTCTGCTTGGAAATTTGCTTTTTCATTCTTCAGCGACTTGTTAGCTTCTCACCATCTTCATGTATTGTTTGATCTGACCTTGCTAACGTAACTTTTATGTGATCTAAATGTTGACAGTAATTTTGCTTTAGCCTCATGAGAAGAATGTGGAGGACACTCAGTGAATTTTATGCTTCTGACGATGGAGAGAATTTGTTATTTATGTGCACCTCATGTCTTCTATGTGGTATTTAATGTATTTCTCTAGCATTCCTATTCTTTTCTTTTAACATTTTCAACAAATCTCTAAGAGACATTGATCCATATCTTTTTAGTGAGGCACATGTTTCTAAGATTTATAGAGAAGAAGAAAAATCTCTCTTCTATGAATCATTGATTTTTGCTTTGGCACCTTAAACACATCCACCAGGTACAATGCCAGTATATACATTTAAATGTTTAATAGTTTCACAAGTCTCTAGTGTATGTGCACATTATATTAAAACCCTGTAGACTATTTACTTCTCCAATCACTCATTTAGGCTGCCACTTGCCAAATGTTATCGTGGCATCTGGTATACCTAATTCCAGTAAATATCAAGAACTTTTATGCATTTGTAGTTTATCACACATATGCCATCAATTTCTTCTAAGACATGTCACTTGTGCAAATAGCCTGCAGTTCTTATTTACTGAGATTTGCATCCAGTGAAACTAATCATTTTGATTCAAAGAGTTTAAGATTTCCAATCCAGATGTTTGTAATCTCTCATACCATTTACTGACCTCACCAATTTAAGGCTGTGAATTAATCAGCTGCATTTACATAGTAAAGAGATGTTATCATCAAAGGCTGACAATATACTACGTTAGAACTTCTTAAAACAAGGAAACAATTCTATTTAACATGGAATAAGGAAGGCATAATTAAAAATACAATTTCTGAAAAAAAAATCAGTGTCAAACTAAGATGAAACAGTTTCTTTGCTCCACAAAATTATGTTTTGATTTCTGCAAACGAAAGTCATGTAACATACACATGAACGAAATTTGGTTGTAGTTTTTCACAGTTTTCTTCTTTTGTTTTCACCTTAATGAAACTTTGTTCTTGTGTTCAATCAGTTGAGTAACCATGTGCCAGTTCATCCAGACTTTCTTTTTTTCCAAATTCTCACCCTCTATTTTCAGACAAATTTGGAATATGTTAACATCTAAGTAAAGCACATGTGTACAAAAAAAAAAAGAAAAGAAAAGAAAAATTGCTACATATGGTCTGAACTTAATTACTGACCTTAATTGTTACTGTAATTATAGTATCAGCATTTTAGAGATAACATATTTATTAGTTCAATAAAATCCCTATTGCAAATACATATTTTATAGTAGAGTTGATGGATAGTTACATAAACTTCAAGTTTGTTGTGGGCTTTCAAACCTTTAGAAATTTCCCACCTGACAGTCTTGAAACATTCATAATGATAGCACACATTTATAGCTAGAAGGCTAAGAATTTCTTCCATCATAATTCTCCCAATGCAGCTCCTACAACAATAAAATGTACAAACCTAATTATAACCAACAACATCTTTTTGTAAAGTGGAAGGAGAACTACCTATTAGTGATTGTGCCAGAGCTCTGCGGGAAATTGCAAAGATGTATAATCTTTGCATTTAACACACATACTGAAATCTTTCTCTCCTGTATTTAGAGGTTTTTTTGGGGGAGGTAAAATTAGAAACATTTTCTCAGATTTCTTCACTTGACGAATTTAGAATTGTGGGTGACTGGAAAGCTGTACACTAAAGGTATTATATTCTTCCAGGCAAGTGATCTGGGTGCATTTGTCCAGGCATTTCATTTTCTTTAAATTTTATGACCTTTCTGTTTTCAATGTACAAAATTGACTTTATGAACAATCTACCATCTGACTGTGAACTCTAGTTGGAGGCTTACATCACTAAAAGATGGGAATTTTGTATGGATACTCTTATCCACTGTACCTTTTAAAATGTATAAAAATTTATATACACGTTTAACATTTTATATTTATAACATTTATAAAATCTTTATATTTCTTTTACTCTTTGGCATAGTTCAGAAAAGCAAATCATTGGTCATGCTGGTTGACACATCTCACTGGTGATTTTCCTTTTCATTTCCTTACTGGACAGTGATAGAAATAATCACACACAAAAAGAACAGGCTTGAAATTGTGTGTCTAATCAGGACCAGCACATGGAAGCTAGTGCCTGCTTTCACTTTTTCCCTTGGGGAACTTTGGAGTGAAAGGACAGTTACAGGCTGAGCTAATTGCAGGTGCAGTGCATTTTCGCTAATGATTACATTAAAATCTAAGTGCACCTGCTGAGCCATGCATATTGCCCTTTAATGCTGACTCAATATTTTTAGGAAGAGTGAGACAAAAACCTCATATTTCAGTAATAGCTACAGATAATTTGTTCCAGAACCTGTTTTTAATTTTTTCTTAGTTTTTTGGGGATGTTGTATAGTGTGTTTTAATCATATTTGCCACACCTCCTCTAGGTCCTCCCAGATCCACTCCTTCTCTGCCTACCCAATTTGCCTCCTCTTATTTTTTAGTTTTTACACATTGATCAATTCCTGGTGCTTATTCTGGGCTGTGTGGCCTTCCACAGGCATGTGATTGACTTACAAAGGAACTCAGTTTTAGAGAAAGTTGATTCTCCAGCAGCCAGGTTTTCTTGTTTAGCTTTGAGACATTGGTGCAGGCAGGCCTCACCCTCTCAGTGCAGCCAGCTAAAGGTGAGCTTGAGTTTCTGAACTTCCTTCCTCCACTCTCAGACTGCTGAGATTCCAGGCATGTACAACTATGCCCAGTGTTTGTAGTACTGGGAAACAAACACAGGGATTTGGGATGCTTGACAAATGGTCTCCTGACTGGCACACCCTCAGCAAACAGATTAAGAAGAAAAAGTTTTTAAGAATATGAACTGATTAAAACAAATGAAATGCAGACATAGAAATGTGGCAATATTTTAATAACTATTACTGGTTCCTATAGTTACTATTGTAGGTTTGCTAAGGATAGAAGGGAATTTATAGTATATTCTGGCTTTTCTACATTGAAGAAAGAAAGGCTACTCTGTAGCCTTCTCCTCCTTAGGCTAAGTTTGCTTACTCTGTGCTTCATTTACTTATCCTTAAAAATCAGCTATAATGGATTGATACATTTGAAATTACATCTACTTGAATGTCCTATTATCTCACATAAATGATTTGCCTCCTGAAGACATGCAGAATATTTACAATAAACTGTCTTCTCTTTTTCTGTCTGCACAGAATGAGCAGTAATACTTTATTTATGAGCCTATCTATCTATCTATCTATCTATCTATCTATCTATCTATCTATCTTAGGATGGTGAGGCCTCCCAGTTATGGGTAAGGGTCTTGAGGTGAATTACTCGTCATTGACTATTCAGCTTAGCTCATAAGTTAGGGGTTAATCCTCGTCAGTCTTGATGATAGAGGTTTTAGAGTCCCCTACTTCCAGCCTGTAATAACTGACCTGTATGGGTTTCATTTGAATAGTATCTATCTGTTGTTGTACAAAAACCATTAGTTTGTTGAACAGCATGGACCTGAGAGATAAGATACTTAACAATGCCTGAATGCTTGGTGTAAACCATTCTGCCTTAGAGCAACACTCTTTTATAAGGGTAGCACACAACTCTCTCTGTTGGAGGAGTAAAAAGTATAAGCCTCTTCTATTCTGTAGCTATTCTATTCCTGGATTTCAGCTAAGGAGGGTAATGAATTCTACAAATGCAATATATTCTATTCATTCTAAATCTAAATCTATATAAGTACAGAACTGATCATAGCTTTGATCTTAACAAAACAAGTAAGGAAATCTCTGTCCTTGCCCCAATCAATCTTAAACCCAAAAATCAACTATAGTAACTGTGGTAATAGGTTCTCTCTTGGGTCTAAACAATGTACCCCACTAAATCATAAATCAGGGGACCAAGAGTGTAATAGAGCCACCCTGGAGATGCAGGTGGTGATGTCTTCTTCCGCACTGAGAACTTCCCAAGTCAGGTATGCTGGTTGATCCGCTCTCATTTGAAGACAATTGTGAAGCATCTTCATGTTTCTTGCAAAGAGAAAATATGCTTCTCAGGGGGGTTTCTCCTGTCTGGATTTGTTATTATTGTCTATTTGTTTAATCAGTCTCTCTGGCAGCCAGCATGCGGCATCTGCTGTTTGGGAATATATGCAGACAGAACCTCTTCCCCAGATAAGCACTGGATCTGGCCCATTCCAGGTTCTAGTTATTGGGTCTTTCCAGAGGACTGTTGCAAAATTCTTTTTGGTATCAGGATTCCAGAATCTATCTGCCCCATAAGCCTGTTTTGGCTTGTGTTGGTTCGGGGCCTGGGGCTGGCCCCTGTTCCCGTTTCCCCGATTATGGGAAAGGGTGTTTCCTTGTGCATCTGTCTTGGACCTACATTCATTAGTCCAGTGCCTTCCACGTTTGCAACGTGGGCATAACCCAGGCTGTTTTCTGGACTGTCTCTGGGTTAACTCATTTTCTGCCTTGCAATCTTTTGCAAAGTGTCCAGGCTTGCCACATTTAAAACAGGCCTTTTTGTCTCTACTTGCCAAAAAATTTCTTACTGATTGTCCTTGCATGGCAGCCGCCATAGCTAAGCCCTGTTGGTAGGAGGGCCCTATGTCAGAACTGAGTCTGATATACCCAGTAAGGTCTGTCTTTTTCCTGTAGGGTATAATGGCCGCTTGGCAGGCAGGATTGGCATTTTCATATGCAAGTTGTTTCACATAATCTACACCTGCCTCTGCATTACCAAAAATCCTCCCTGCTGTTGTCATTAATCGATGAACAAAGTCAGAAAATCTTTCATCAGGCCCTTGTCTGACTGCTGTTAAGATGCACCAGGGTCTCCCTTTAATGGGAGTTTACGCCAAGCCTTCATGGCTGCATTTTGAATTTGAGCGAATAAGCCTGGGTCATATTGCAGCTAGTTATCAATAGAAGCAAATTGCTCTTCTCCTACTAAGGCATCAAAGGACCAACCATTGCCTGCCTGAATGTTTCTCCTAGTTGTCTCTTTACAAGTCTCATGATACTCTGGTTTCCAAATAAGATGGTCACCACCACTAAGAACTGCTCTCACTAGAGTATCCCAATCACCAGGAGTCAGCCACTCCTCTGCGACAGATTCTAAGATTGCAAGAGTAAAGGGAGCAGTGGCACTGTATTGTGACACTGAATTTTTTAATTCTTTAATAATTTGAAAATTAAACCCTGTGTGACACAACCTCTTGAGTGTCTCTTGTCTCTGACACAGGGAAAACCTCAGCCTCTCCCTCCTCTGGCTGATCTGTGGTGGCTGAACTAAAACCAGAGGACAGAGGCTGTCTTTGGACTCTGGCTTGAGGAACTCAAGGACCTGGGAGATTTTCCTTGCCCTCTAGAGACCTCTTCCCTGTCTTTAATTTTTGTAGTTGATTAAGTCCTGATACTCTTTTTTTAACTCTATTTGTTGTTTAAGGAGAGAAATTTTGTCCTGTAACTCCTTTCTGGGATCTACAACCACCATCCCCATAGCGGGAGCATCTGGAAGTGGAGGAGCACAGGGAGGGGGCCTTCAAGAAGAAGGCCATTCAGGGTTGTAATATTTGGCCGCCTCTTCCTCTAGGTCAGCACAATCTGGCTCTGACAGATCAGCATTAACTTTTGGTCATATTTTGGATTCTATGCGTTTCTTTTTCTTTTGGACACGAAACACAGCATTTTAACAGCTAAACAGCGAAACAGAAGCAGACAATTGACACACGTAAACAGTAAACAACAAAACAAAAACAGAGAGTTGAGTTCAGGCTGACTTATTTCTTGCCCCATCATCATTACTATGACCTACTGGTCTCACCATGGCAGTTTCCCGCGGCAATCACCTCTGTTTCACTTCTGAATTTTCAGTCGACCCTTCTTCCAGTAACGTCCCTCACTGGGTCCCTCATTCTTGCTGCCTCTGCTAGAAGTTGGCTCCCAACAGGATATTCCACAAATTTTGTGCCATTATTGCACTAGTAGTCTTGTAGGTCACCATTGTAGATCAAAGGGCTTGTAACTGGGTTGCTCTTTACATTTTCCTTCTGGTAGCTTGCAGGGTACCTTATATTTCCCTAAGCATGAATCATTAGGGGTGAGGCTCTTGGTAGGCACCAGTGCAACTTCTTTGTGTTCAATGAGTTGTGTAGGTATTGTCATCAGCAGAAGTACCTTACCATCAACTTGGGGAGAGAAACTAATAGCTTTGACATAGCCTAGGTGCTTGGGAGTTCTCATGGAGCCCCTTTGCAAACAACTCCATTAGATGTGACCTACTCCAGGAGTCTTCATTTGACGATGAGAGGTCTCCAGCTAGGACTCTTTTTCCTACATTATTTGGTGATTATTTGACTATTTAGATCATCTATGTATATATTTTAGGAAGTTTCTATTGTATTAACCTTTCATAAAATTCTTTCAAATGGCTTTTAGCTTTAACTGTCTCTCCAATATTCCATCCCTCACTACTTCTTCCTACCCCTTTTTGTTTGATCTTCCTGTTCCATTCTTCTCACCATCCATACATAACTATCTATGCTGTTTCTCTTTCCTAGAGAGTTACAATTCTTTCTCCAATTGTTCCTTACTCTGTTCTAACCTCTTTGGTTATATGAGTATTAGTTTGCTTTATTGAAGACCTAAAAGCTAATGTCAACATATAAGGAAATGCATGACATATTTGTCTTTTGGAGTCTGGATTACCTCAGAATGAATTTCTCTAGCTGTATCCATTTACCTGCATCTTTTATGATTTCAGTTTTTAAATTTTTTTTTTTTTTTTTTTTTTTTTTTTGGTTTTTCGAGACAGGGTTTCTCTGTGTAGCCTGGCTGTCCTGGAACTCACTCTGTAGACCAGGCTGGCCTCGAACTCAGAAATCCGCCTGCCTCTGCCTCCCAAGTGCTGGGATTAAAGGCGTGCGCCACCACCGCCCGGCTGATTTCAGTTTTTAATAGCCTAGTAATATTACATTTTGTAAACGTACCATAATTTCTTTATCCATCCATACATTGATGGGCATATAGTCTGTTTCCAGTTCGTGACTATTATGAATAGAGAATTGGTGAACATGGCTAAGTCTCTCTACAGCAGGAAGAGTTGGAAGTAGCACTACTGGAAGGAACAATGCTACTTTAAGTCACAATCACATTGCATTCTTTTTGTTCTGTCAGTAACACTGTGGTTGCAAAACATTGATTTTCTTAACACTTTTGTTATAACATTTAAAATACTTTCTCTTAACTCCCTCCCTCTGCCATTTCCCTTCCCTGTGCTTACTGGATGCTCCCCTTTCTCCCAACCAAGAGCCCCACTCTGCTTTCTTCACACATTTATGTCATTCTCTTTGAGATTTTGCCTCTTTAAAATCTCTTTGTAGTTTCATGATTTATACACACATTTTCTCTCTCTCTCTCTCTCTCTCTCTCTCCCTCTCTCTTCTCTCTCTCTCTCTCTCTCTCTCCACACACACACACACACACACACACACACACACACACATGCATATTTGCATGCAGGCTATGAATATTCTTATTAGGTTTAGAGACTGTCTAGCATGCATAAAGACTTGAGTCTTTTCCCAGCACTGCATAAACTGGGAATGTTTCCACAGTCTCTTAATCCCAGCCTTCAGGAATAGAGCTACAAAACCAAGAGGACTAAAATTTCAAGGTTATCCTTGACTCAAAGAGGATTCAAGAGCATCTTGGAATACTTGAGCCCTTCTACTGAAACCAATCCAATTAAGTCCAGTGAAATCTATCCAGATATGGAAAAATATTTTTTTCCTTCTTAAAACGTCTTGTTTCACTTCAATTTGAATGGAAACCAATACATAAACCCAACACAAAGGAATACTTTGGAGTCTAGATAACTCACAATGGAGCCCACTGCATTTCACAGATGCATCCCCAGAGGAATTCAGAGTTCATACATGACTCATAAATATATATGTCTGAAGACAAATATGTTTAAGCAAAACAGCCCATTTCACTTAAAATAAGAGGAAAACACTCACATCATCTTCAGGTGACATGTAATGCCATGAAATTATGTAATTACTATGAAAATAAAACATCTGATCATGTATCTTATTCTTCTAAAAGGATGAGAATAGAAGGAGAATAACTACAAAGTCTCTAAGCATTTCTACAAGTTGAAAACAGTTGAAGTTGTCATTGAATGCAGAACTCAAAAGTAACAGCCTACACATACAGTACCAGCACAGAAATTTATCCATTATGACATCTAATGGAGCTGCTAAAGGAAAGTATATGAACCTAAAAGATTGTCTGAACAGTGTGAAAACCTTGAAGGAAAAGTGAACATTGTTAGTTGGAACTTCCTGAAAATCCAAACAATGTTTTGCAGTTCAAAAATATGGTGGAATAAAAAGACAATCTATAGAGTAAGATAGTATAATATTCTTATGAGAAAGAAATCACTTTAGCATTAATATATTAAGAAAGAGCCTTTAAATCATTAATATGTTAATAATGACACCCTAAATGAGTAAGAAATAGAAATCTCATGTTAATGTAGGCCAGAGTGTTGATTATTATTATTATTTTTTTTACCACAGATGACACTAAATGACATATATTCACATGAAAAGATGTCCCATATTTTAGTTGTGCACCAGTAAGTTTCATCCTTCCCCTGATTTCACTTCCATGCATGTTATGTTTTCCTTCAGGATGAAGAAAACTGTGGCTTGTTTTTGAATAATAAAATATTACAAAGGAGATAGGCTATCCTTATTGAGTAAATGCTGCATAAAATTTACTTGATAGTAGTCGAGGCTGCCCCTAGATAACACCTTGTTTTTATCCATATGAAAGTTTAAGCAGATGACTCAATAGAGCCTGGCTTTGTGTGTGTGTGTTCATGACAGATACCTCTTTATCATCACTCAATACTATAAACAAGATAACATTATATAACAATAAAATCAAAATAATGAGATAATCATAATTTAAGCAATGACACGGTGACAGAGGAATAGAGAAATAAGAACTCTCACACACTGCTTATTGAGATATTATGACAATATTTCCCATTTTAAAAAACATTTTGGGAAAGTCTAACAAGTAAAAGCTAGACCCTCAAAACAATTAAGTAATTGTATTGACACAAGCAATGTAATTAATACTATAACTTGTAGCTATGAAGAGGAAATAATCCAACTCTTTCAGCAGTTAAATGGATAATATGGATAATAAAATGGTTTACTTTTTACAACAGAGAGTTATTCAACCCAGAAAGAAGCAAACTATTGAAGTAAGCTATAATATGAACACATTCAGTCTACACTGTAGTTTACAAGATCTATTGATTTTTTTAAAAATTAATGGCTGCATTATATATATATTTACCCTTGAGACATGTTTATGTATTTTTTTGTATGTAGCTATTTCAGAGTGGTATGCCATTTACACTTTAACACTTTATTAGAGTATAATTTCCCTCTTAATATTATTCTTATCCAGTGCTGTGAAGTAGTCTCCTAAGTTACCTGTGCAAGAGAATTTTGTTTCTCTCATCCCATGACTCGGGTTTCAAGTTTCTTTTGAAAATCTAATTTCTAAGTGTACAACCTTACTGATTTTAACCATGTACTCTCTTCTGAGATTAGATTTGTCTTCATTTAATACTATGTCTTATTAATGTACTGAGTTTATTTATGTACTACAGAGATATGTAGCTTTGCTATTGTGAATTTTCATTTCCGTTCACTTGCTATTTTTATTTCTTTGTGAGTTGTTTTAAATACTGGCTACTTGTTGATGTGATATTGATATTCAATTTGAAAACGTAAGAGACAATCTCATTCCCAGCTGTGCAGTAGAACACCTGCTGTAGTTTTCTCCTATACCTCTTCCTCTGTGGATCGCACCAATCTTCCCTTCCCAATTCAGTCAGCATGCACTTCCTGGCATCCACATCAGTGTCTTCCTTTGGTGACTGCACATGGGATGGATCCCCAGGAGGGGCAGTCTACGGAAGGTCCATCCTTCAGTTTCTGCTCCACACTTTGTCTCTATATTTGTAACCCATACTGGACACTGCTTGTGTGAACCTGAGACTAGATAGCCCAGTGAATGAGGGTTAAAAAAGAAGTCATTCCTAATGATATTTTGTTCTATTCACAGCTGAGTGCCTTGCTCAGCCATTATCAGCAAAGCTTTTTCGTTCAGCCAGTAGGAACAAATACAAAGACACACAGCCTGAAATTACGCAGCAAGTGAGAGACCTTGGAATACTCAGTCCTAAGTGGGATGTCTCAATCAAATCCCTCTCCTCAGGGCTTAGGTAACACTGCAGTAGTGGAGACAGAAGGAGTGTAAAAGCCAGAGAGGTGGAGGACACCAGGAGAACAAGGCCTTCTAAACCAACAGGATCATAGCTCATATGAACTCAGAGGGACAGAAGTAGCAAGCACAAGGCCTGCACAGATCTGTACCAGGTCCTCTGTGCTTGTGTTATGATTCTGAGTTTAGTGTTTTTATGGGATTTGTGAGTGAGTGAACATTGGGTCTCTTATTCTCTTTTGGGTGCTTTTCCTTCTGTTTGTCTTGTCCAATACTTATGTGTTAATTTTTGTTTCATCTTAATATTTTTTTATTTTATTGTAGACTCCTGTTTGTTTTCATTGTTTAAATATTTTTATTGGATATTTTATTTATTTACATTTCAGATGTTATCACCTTTCCCCATTTCCTCTGGCCCCAGAAACCCCTTATCCCATCCCCCTCCTACTGCTTCAATGAGGGTGTTTCCCCCCCACCAAGCCACCCACTCCCACCTCCCCCCACTCGAATTCCCCAACACTGGAGCATCCAGCCTTCATGGGTCCAAAGACTCCTCTCCCACCAATGCCTGACAAGGCCATCTTCCACCTCTACATGTACAGCTGTGTTCCCAGGCTGGCCGTTTAGACCCTGGGAGCTCTGGTTGGTTGGTACTGTCGTTCTCCCCACGGGGCCACAAACTCCTTTAGATCCTTCAGTCTTCTCTCTAACTCCTCCATTGGAAACTCTGTGATCAGTTCAATGGTTAGCTGCAAGCACCTCCTCTGTATGTCAGGCTCTGGCAGAGCCTCTCATGAGACAGCTATATCAGGCTGCTGTCAGCATGCACTTCCTGGCATCCACATCAGTGTCTTCCTTTGGTGACTGCACATGGGATGGATCCCCAGGAGGGGCAGTCTACGGAAGGTCCATCCTTCAGTTTCTGCCCACACTTTGTCTCTATATTTGTTTCCTGAGTAAATTTTGTTACTCCTTCTAAGAAGGACTATAAAGCACCCATGCTTTGGTTTTCTTTCTTCATGAGCTTCATGTGATCTGTGAGTCGTATCTTGGTTTTTGTGAGCTTTTGGGCTAACATCCACTTATCAGTGAGTGCATACCATGTGTGTTCTTTTGTGACTGGGTTACCTCACTCAGAGTGATATTTTCTAGTTCCATCCATTTGCCTAAGAATTTCATGAATTCATTGTTTTTAATAGCTGAGTAGTACTCCATTGTGTAAATGTGCTACATTTTCTGTATCCATTCTTCTGTTGAAAGACATCTGGGTTCTTTCCACCTTCTGGATATTACCTGTTTGTTTTCTAATGAGACAGAAATGTGTAGATAGTGTTTGGAGGGGAAGAAGGAGGAACCTGAGAAAAGTAGAGAAATTGGAAGCCATAATCAGGATATAGTATCTGTTTAAAAAATACTTTCAATAAAAGGAAAGAAAAATCTGCAAACTATAAAAGGAGGAAGGTCTACTTTTTTCTATCATTAGATCTTATTTTAGTTTTGTTTTGTCAGATACCATATTTTGTGTGTTCTGAATTAGTGTAAATTTTAGGAGATTGCTTTCCGGCCAGGGATCCAGAACATTTTGTTGTATTTTATGTTTACTTAAAATTATACATATGTGCCTTTTACAGGGGGAGAGTCTACAAATATCTATAAATATCTGTTTGGTCAAATCAGGTAACAGTGTTTTCTGGTCTTGTTTAGGTTATGGACTACTAACTCTCCTTGTTCTAAGGATGATGGCT
The DNA here is from genome assembly GCA_021653895.1 of Mastomys natalensis. Taxonomy (NCBI): domain Eukaryota; kingdom Metazoa; phylum Chordata; class Mammalia; order Rodentia; family Muridae; genus Mastomys; species Mastomys natalensis. The sequence goes on along the minus strand of JAJTUV010000323.1, from coordinate 1,148,376 downwards.
GACATCTTTATAACTGTGGAGTTTTACTTTTTAGCTGTCACTTTTGTTTTGTGGATATTGGTCCTCTATCGTTAAGAACACTCACATTTAGGACTCTGATTTTAAATCATTTTAAGACAATTCCTTACACTATTTATTTATTTATCTATTTATTCTTTGCTTCTGAAATTCTTTTTGCTCTAAAAGTCTTCTTTGGAAGTTGGATAGCCCCTCTATCTTAAGGATAGACAAGGGAAGAGAGAATGACCAAATGATCATACTATGACATAGGCTGGGAACACAAAAGGCATTTTTCCAACTCCGCACCCATGTGTTTTTTTTTCAATTATGCAATATAATATACCCTTTAACAGTCTGATACACATTATTGTGCATAATTTACCTTCAGAATGATGGTTCTGCAGAAGAAGAGGTAATTGCTTCAATTCTACAAAATAATTCAATGCTCTCTTCCATATGAGCAAAAGAGACCACTCTGAATATCTAATTTCAAAACTTGATGAATTGACAGAAGGATGATGGAAATAGCCAATATGAAAGTGGAGGTGCAAGTGATCTAAAAAAGAACCCAGGTGTGCTGATGGTAAATCGATGATCGCAGCAGGGCTGCCAAAGCTCAGCAAACAGTGTTTGTAATGAGTCTGTTGCCCTGATCCTTTCGTGTTGTCTCTGTAGCAGATATCTGAGACTTTACAGTTATCTGTGTGCAGTGTCTGTGTTCTCTCACAAGAAAAATGCCTAGTGGGACTTATTGCCCTATCTTTGGGCAACAGCTCTCGAGAAGCACCAGGAAATACATTTTCCCAGTGACTTCAATCTCACTACTGGCTTCTTAGGCATGAATCTCTACGGAGTGCCATGGCTTCAATATTGCTTCTTGCTAACTCTTGCTCATCGAAGCCCCTCTGTTATCTCTTTTCACATTTACTCAGAAAGTCCTGGGAGAATGCACAGGTGGTGAGTTTACCTGACAATCAAAAAGAATTTCAATTTTTCTTTAAATTTTTATTCTTATCCTTTGTCTTAGTTAGGGTTACTATTGCTCTGGTGAAACACAATAAACAGAGTTGCAGAGGAAAGGGTATATTCAGCTTATATTTCCATATCACTGTTCTTCATCTAAGGAAGTCAGGACAGGAGCTCTAGCAGGACTGGAGCCTGGAGAAGGGAACTGAATCAGAGGCCATGGAGTGGTAAATCTTACTGCCTCGCACCCCATGGCTTGCTCAGCTTACCTTCTTATGTAACTCAGGACCACTAGCCCAGAGTTAGCCCTAACTACAATGGGCTGAGCCCTCTCTCATCAATCATTAATTAAGAATTGCCCTAGATTTCTACTTTAAGGATTGCCTCAGTTTATGTTTTTTTTTTATTGCTTCTATTTCCATTTTCAGGTCTTGAACAATTTTATTCATTTCTTTAGTCTGTTTGACTGTATTTTTCTATATTTCTTTAAGGAATTTATTCATGTCTTTTTCAAGGACTCTATCATCTTCATAAGATTAGATTTAAGGCTATTTTTCATGTGCTTCAGATGTGTTAGAGTATTCAAGGCTTGCTGTAGTAGGATATCTGGGTTTAGGTGGTACCGTATTGCCGTGGCTTTTGTTGAATGAGATCTTACTCTGGCCTTTAGTCTTCTGGTTGTCCCTAGTGTTGGCTTGCCTGTTACTCTCTGATGTCATCAGGCCTCTAGGGTTACAGGTAGAACTGGTTGATCTTGGTGGCAGCAGGCCTCCAGGGATGGAGTCAGAGCTGATGGTCTCTGATGGCTGCAGGCCTCTAGTTGTCCCAGGTGATAGAAAGCCTCCAGGGTTGCAGATGGAGCTGTGGTCCAGGAAGTAGAGTTCAGAGGGTACAGGTCAGAACTCGCTGTTGCTGAGTTTGCCCAGAGGGCCAGCAGGAACTAATCTCTGACATTACTAATAATATTCTGTTATGCTTGCAGACAGAAGCCTAGCAAAACTGTCCTTTGAGAGGTTCCACCTAGCAGCTGATGTAAACATATGCAGAAATCCACAGCCAAACATTCTATGGAGTTCAGAGAGTCTTGTGGAAGAGTTTGGGAAAGGATTGAGGGACATGGAGGACAGAGAATCAACAAGAAGACCAAAAGATTTACGTAACCTGGACTCCTACAGGCTCCCAGAGACTGGACCACCAATAACCATAGAGTAACATGGGTTAGACATAGGCTTGCAGCACATATATAGCAGACATGCAGGTTGGCCTTCATATGGGTCCTCCAACAACTGGAGCTGGGGCTGTCCCTGACTCTGTCTTTGGATCCTGTTCCCTACCTGGACTATGTTGTCTTGCCTCTGTGGGAGAGGGTGGGCCTAGTCCTACAATGACTTGATATGCCAGGGTGGGTTGATACCCAGGGGGCCTCCCCCTTCTCAGAGAAGAAGGGAAGAGGGGATGGAGGGAAGGGCTATATGATAGGGGACTGGGAGGAGAAGGGATGCTATTGGGATGTAAAGTGAATAAATAAATTAATTAATGAAAAAAGAAAAAGAAAAAAGAAAAGAAATGCCCTTGATTCTTGCTTGCAGCTCAATCTTGTGGAGACATTTTCTCAGTTGAGTTTCCTTCCTCTCTGAAGACTATAGCTTGAGTCAAGCTGACATAAAAGTAGTCAGAAAACTTTTAATAAAAAGTACATTCATTATATCGCCCAAAATGGATACTTCAGCAATACTTTTTGGTTTGTTTTTTTCTTTTTCTAAGTAATGCATTTAAAAATAGTGTATTGCATACTTTCGTGAATTGCATATTGGTGCATATTTATTTGTAGAGGCAAAAAACATGAAATTATTTAGACTTTTGAGAACTAGGAAATTCTTTAATTTAGAATTTTTAAAAATTTATTTATTCCTTGAGAATTTCATGAAATATATTTTTAACCTATTTTGTCCTGTCGAACACTCCTCTCAGATTTTCCCTTCCCTATCTACTCAACTTAAAATTCTATCTCACTCTTAAAGATAAAAAAGAAACAAAAAGGAAAAGTACTAAAAGCCTGGAGTCTGATTTTTGTTGGTCATGTGCTACTGTGCATGGGGCCTGTTGTGGAGTTTGGTTGATATACCCAATATTATACCATTGGAGAAGACAGACTGTGCCTCAATATACTACCATATGTGAACAGTTTCTTGGTTAGGGGTGGGACTTTGTGCCTGCTTCCTTTTTGCTACACTGGGATTTTTGTCTGGCCTGAGGGCATGAGGGTCTTGTGAATACTGTCACAGTTTCTAGGAGTTCATATGTTTATCTGCTCTGCTTGTGTGTGTGTGTGGAAAACAGTTTTTCCTAGAGTTGTCTGACCCATCTGGTTCTTATAATCTTTCCATTCTCTTTTTCGTAGATTGATGAGTCATGAGAGTGGAGGTGTGATAAAGACATCCAATTTGGGGCTGAGCACTCCAGAATCTCCCACTCTGCATGCTTTCCAGTTGCATCTCTCTGTGTTACTTCTCTGATAAGGACTGAATGATGTGCTAATCTATGTAAATAGCATTGTGTCATTAGGAGTAATTTTATTGCTATGTTTATTTAGCAGAATAATAATAGTAGGCTTTCCTCTGGGACCTATAACCTATCTAGTCTGAGGTTCTTGATCTCATTAATTATATCAGATATGGGTTCCATCTCATGGCATTTTAGAAAGCTTTTGGTCACACTTTATCTTAATTAACATATGTCAAGATGGTGGAAGTTCTTTTCAGTAAACTGTTCTTTAAACAACTAATTATTGTACAAGTGGGATTTAAAATCTCTCTCTCCAGATTGTTAGCCGAATCATATTTTATGGACTCATACAGTCTTATTTTTAATTCCTTAGCCTTGTTTTACTCTTATCTACAGAGAAACTCATTTCTCCACTTAACATTTAAAGCTAGAATTATTTAGAAGCAAATCAGGCAAAGGAGACAAAGAAGAATATTTAGAGGACCTTCATACATACATCAAAAAACCATAACTCAAGTTGTCCCTTGCTATAATAGCATATGTATACATAACTGTCTCATGTGTTCATAGCTACATAGTCCATAAATGCAATTGTATTTTTAAAGTTTGTACTGTTCCAATATAATATTACTTACAATTTTAAGAATGTAGCTATAAAATATCTAGGTTATTTCTGATCTGAAAGGCTACAAAAAAAAGTTAAATTGGTTTTTCTGTGGGGATGCATGGTTAGCCCTATAATTGTCCTCACTTTTGAAATAATGGTCTTGTGCCTCTTTCAGAACTGGGGTCATTCTTCTGATACTGTGTGTGAGGTACCCACAAGGGCATTATCCCATATGTGAATTCAGTTATAATACATTGCGATAATAGGAATGGTCATATCCATAGCTTCCTTTTATTAGCAGAAAGTATTTATATTTGTGAATGCTCATGAGGTTTAGCAGAGACTATGATGGGAATAACTTCCTGCATCTTTATTAATGACTTCATACTTCAGAGTGTCTGAAATGGAGAAGTTCAAGCTTTCTGACCTGAAGCAACAGTGCAGCGCAGAGCTCAGCTAACCACTTTTACTTAGGGATCAAAACCTAAGAGACATCTTTGATGTAGGCTTATTCACTGAGGTATACAAAATATGGCTCATAGCGATTTTTATATCTCAGTATGCGTTATTGAGGTCCACAGTTCAGATTGCAAAATAATTTGCTAATACCTTTGATCATTTCATATATTCACAGTTCGAGAGAATCATATCTTTCCATCATTTCTCCCAGCACGGATGAGATCTTTCCACTCAGCTTCATAAATGATTCTTGATTTTTTCAAGCTACTTTTTGTTTTTTTTTTTTTTTTTTTTTTTGGTTTTTCGAGACAGGGTTTCTCTGTATAGCCGGGCTGTCTGGAACTCACTTGGTAGACCAGGCTGGCCTCGAACTCAGAAATCGCCTGCCTCTGCCTCCCAAGTGCTGGGATTAAAGGCTGCGCCACCACCGCCCGGCTACTTTTTTTTTTTTTTTAACTATTAGGAAACTTTCAATGCCCTTACCTTCTAACACCTTAGGGATTTCAGTTGCAGAAATAAGAAAAAAGTTCTTCATTTTGTTATGGAAGGCTTTTAAAAATTATGTATTATTTGTGAAAAGTTGATTCATACATTTATACATGACCCAGTTATTTTTAGATCTCACGCAAAAATTATTAAATTTATCTTCTCTCATTTATATATTCTAAATCTTCTTATAGTTTGGAGAAGATTTCAGTGCTAATATAAGAATAATAAGAAGTAAGAAATAGCCTAAAAGTATTAAAATATGGAGAGTTTTTGAAACTAGATTTTAATAAGGGAGAAGAGTGCCACTCCTACCTGAGGGCCTATCTGCAATTGTTAGGAGCTAGGAGAGGAAAGGTCAGTTCTCTGAGATTATCAGTTGACTTTAATCAATTGACGACATCCAAGTGGAAGGCCACATGTCCCTCTCTGGAGGAAAAGGACACAGCATTGCAGGGGAAGGGAAGTGGGGGTGAATCTGGGAAGAATTTGGGGATGGAAGGTAAATAGGATCAATCCCAACTACACAAAATTCTAATAAAGAACGAATAAATACATATTTTAGAAAAGAGAAGAGCTGATCACTATGCTAAATACCAATCAACTAATTGTGAATCAGTGAAATGTTTAAGATTATACAGTCATAACTCATCTGCTCAGTAATGTCACCGATCAATATCAGATATATAAGTTATTGTAAAATAAAGTCTTATTTGCTAATAATACCTTCTAAATAGGAAACAACTTGCTCAAATAATAAGTACTCTAATTTTTCTTACTAAAATTATTGATAAAGATATTATGGAATTATATTGGTAAATTAATAATGACTTCACAAAACATTTGTCAACTTGTATGAGACATAGTGGGGTCTTTTCATAGAATATGGAAGTAGCATCTATAACTAAAAAGCACAAGAAGCCTTAATGTTTAAATTCTAATTTTTGGAGTACTTATTCACAATTAGTTGATTGGTATTTAGCATAGTGATCAGCTCTTCTGTTTTCTAAAATATGTATTTATTCGTTCTTTATTAGAATTTTGTGTAGTTGGGATTGATCCTATTTACCCTCCATCCCCAAATTCTTCCCAGATTCACCTCCACTTCCCTTCCCCTGTAATGCTGTGTCCTTTTCCTCCACAGAGGGACATGTGGCCTTCCATTTGGATGTGGTCAATTGATTAAGGTCAACTGATAATCTCAGAGAACTGACCTTTCCTCTCCTAGCTCCTAACAATTGCAGATAGGTCCTCAGGTAACAGTGGCACTTCATGTCCACTCCCACTCTCAATGGTTTGGGCTTGCATAGACCTTAGGCATGCTGCCACAGCAACTGTGAGCTTTAATGTACAGATGCCCTGCTGGGTTCGGAAGACTATGCTTCTTTTTCACCATCTGCCTCCTCTGGCTCTTAGACTCTTTCTGTTCCCTCTTCTGCAATGGCCATTGAGTCTTTGGACGAGTATCTGTGATATATATGTTCCATTTAGGATGAAATTCTTCTGATCTTATATTCTCTGCACCTTAGCCAGTTTTGTGACTGAATTGATCACCATTTAATGCAAAGAGAAACTTCTTTAATGAGGGTTGAGAGATGCCGTAATCTATGGGTGTGGCGATAAGTCATTAGGAGTTAGTTTAATATTATGTTCATTTAGCTGAAGATTACTTTCTAAAAGTGAAATTAGGAGAATGTCAATGCAATCGATGAGATCACCTTGCTAAGGAAATGAAGCAATCCAGGTACCACCTCTAATTTTGTTATCAAGGACTTAGAAAATGTAAAATCTTTAATAAAGGCTCTTTGCCTGCACATGCTGCAACATGTGACTTCAATGACATCTTAATAAAGCTCTGTGATAAGAGGTTGGAGGTCTACAAAATATTCATAGGAGAGTATTAAGAGACTAGAAAAGCACAGCATGTTTGCGAGATCCTACTTGTATGAGCTTCCAACATATGTATCTGTGTCTCTTCAGGCAAACTGCATGAGTCAGATTAACATTACTTAATGCCACAAGCAATTAAAAATCATCATCTAACTTATTTGTTTCTCTCTGCTTCTATTTTACCAAGATGAGTTCCCATTTCAGTTGTGAGTTCCGTTGGCTTGTCTGTTTCCAATGGGAAGACAAGATGTTTGCCAAGTATGTCTTCAAGTTTACTTAGAAGTGATAAAGATATAAGCCACTTTAGTAAGGTGGCAATGAAAAAATCTATTCAAAATATATAACATAAATATATATACCTTGCAGTATTTGTCTTTCTGAGAAGTACTTTGGACAATAGAATTCTTTTCTCATAAGATTTTAAATTTAAATACGCACACACGCTGCCCCCCATACCCTCACCCGCAGGTCATAAAGGTAGTAAAAAGGATTATGAGAGAGATGAAAAAGATCTAAAAATAATGCTAAATTTTATAAAAGAATATATAACTCCTCTAATTCAAATTTCTCATGAAATGAAGATTCAATACAAGACATTCACATGAAAAAGGCAAAGGTGTCACAAATACAGCACTGCAAACTTGGTGTGTTTATTCTGCTGTGATTTGCTGTGTGTCCTTTAAATTAAGTGCTGGTCTAAGTGCTTGTGTGTTCCCAGTGAGGAAAATGACAAGAGGTCCAGCTCTGAAAAACTTCAGGGTTTCAGCAATAGCATCCAAAGAGAGCTCAGTAACTTTAATTTTTAAAACTTCTTTGAAATATATTAACTGAAAGAAAGAAATGGAATATTTCTTGTTTTCACTCAGTAAGAATTCAATAATTGGACACTCAAGACCCCGAAGTGTGCGAACAGCTTCCAGGCTGTGTCTCTACAGAAAAGAAGCCATGGCTCTCCACAGTCACGTGGAGTCCAGGGCCGGGTCCATTAGGAGAGAAGAGCGATATCATGAACCCTCAGGGATCAGTCCCTCAGCTTTCCAGCAGCTTGAGAAACCTGGTCGAACTCTCTGTCGCAAGATAGGGAGGGAGTGAAATAAGGCCCTGATGAGCAGACATAGGCCATTGGCCTGTCAGGATCCTCCCATATCCAGTCGGGATCCATGTGTGATCCTCCAGGATCCTGTGGCCTCTGCAGCCCCCAATCTTGTTGTGATAACTCAAGGCAGGTTGAGCTGGGAGTACCGGGGTCTCCTCAACCATGAAGTGAAATCCCTGGATGTGGCCCGGCTGCTTAACAGAGGCTCCTTGGAATCATGTACCCCTCTGCTACCAAACAAGTCCTCCTGCAGCCCAGTCAGAGTCCAAGAACCAGACCTTCAGTCAAAAGGCAAGGGTAACAAGGTACTAGGAGGCTCAGACTCAGGCCCACCAAATTCCCCAGATCTTCCTATGTTGGGGCAACTGCTGGAGGAGCTGAAGTGCCAGCTGATTGCGCCACAAGCTTTTCCCAGGAGGAACCTAGTGCAGGAGGCCAGAGACACCATCATAAGAACCTTACAGGTCTGACATGGTTGTGTGCCTGATCTTGCCCTGGTGCTTTGAGGTTGCCAGCTACCCTTGCCTGAGGCCAAGCCAAGAGTCCCTGAGAGACAGAGGGTGGCACCTTCAGTATCAACGTTCCTGAGCATGCTCCAAGGGAGGAGAGGCAAAGGACTCAGCAGGCATCAAAGGGATGTGACTTGGCCATACCTCATACTTGCAGCAGCACCACCCCTGTCAGCCAGGTGCAACCTCCAGATCGCCAACTGCCATTCTTGTCCTTGGCATTTTCACCATCTGGAGCAGCTTGAAGTTCCCCAACACCTTTTGTTATACTGAAAGCATCTGGCTCATAGCCACACCACCTCCTCCCAAGCCCTGGGATATCTTCCCACCCCAACCCCTACCTCAGCCACCATCACCCTTGTTACCCAGAACATCTGCCTTGGACTGGAGCCCCAACCCTCCTGCCCCACTGTGCAGTCTCTCCTGGGTGGTGAATTAGAGCTATCCAAAGGCTTGGTCTTTCCCCCCAATGAGACTATACTGAGGAGACTATGGAGGGCTGGGAGGTAGGTATTCCACACTCCCAGTCACCTCAATAAAACACCTTCTTGGTCAAAAAAAGAGAATTCGATAATTGATTAGACTTTAGATTTATTTAATTAACTCTTTCTAAAATGAGGTGATTTCTGCTGCAATGTGATGATGTTAGCACACAGATTCAGTTTGACTCAGCTTCTAATTGTCAATACGGGGTTGAAGAATTGTGAATATATTTGTTAACCTGGAGTCCAAGGTAGAGGCTCAAGAGGCCTGTAGTTCTCTTAGGGAAGTTTAGTTGACAGAAAAAATAGGTTTGCTCATATTGTTCTCCACATGGAAAATTCATGCAATGCCTGCAAGCAAAAGTGGTGTTTTCCACTTATAGCCCCAGGTATGTAACTGCAGGAATCGAGTGAAAGGCAGATTTAGGGAAGCTGGTGGACGAGGTATCATTCCGGTGTTCAGTCTTATACCTGGCACAGAGAGCCACGAGTCTACTACTGCTTCTGTAAGAGACTGACTGCTGTTATCAGTTCAAACTGCTACAGTAGACGACATAGCTACCTCACTGGGTCTTCTTTCCTCTTTGTAGATATGATGGTTTTAAGGAGAGAAATAAGTTGTAATCTCTTATTTATGCTATGCGTCACAAGCAAGGTCTTTTCAGTTGTTTAATGATTTGTGTTGGTAACTTTAGTACTGTAAGGGATATTATCAAACTCAATTCCAAGTTAAAAAAAAAACTCAATTACATTAATGAACTCTAGCCCTGTGGCACTTTTTGTCCCTTTGTGGGTGTCTCAAAGATGATTGACACATAACATTTTTATGCTCAATATTATTTTGCTTCTTATTCTTATTTTTTACTTTAAATTATATTATTTTTTGGTTTGTTTTTTTTGTTTTTTTTTTTTTTTTTTTTAGTTTTTTATTGGCTATTTTCTTTATTTATATTTCAAATGTATCCTCTTTCATGATTTCTCCCTGGAAATGCCCTATCCAATCCCCCTCTCCCTGCTACTATGAGGGTGTTCCCCAACCAAACCACTCCCACCTCCCTGCCCTGGCATTCCCCTATATTGGGGCATTGAGCCTCCACAGGACCAAGTTTCCTCTCCCTACTGTTGGACATTTCCTCTAACGTCACTCCTATTGTGTCCTGGGAGCCTCTCACATCTCTCTGGGATTTCCTAGACTTTCCTTCCACCCCCAGAAACTGCATATTTCTATTCATTCTCCTGGCCCTCTGGGCTTCTATCTTGTTTCCCACCATACCTGATTCTGACCCATTTTTTAATAGGGTTAGTTGGTTGTCTGGAGTCTAATTTCTTGAGTTCTTTGTATATATTGGATATTAGCCCTCTATTGGATGTAGGATTGGTAAAGACCTTTTCCTAATCTGTTGGTTGCAGTCTTGTCACCCTTCACAATAGTCACAAATAATATAAAATACCTTGGTGTGAATCTAACCAAGGAAGTGAAAGATCTTTATGACAAAAACTTCAAGTCTCTGAAGAAAGAAATTGAAGAGGATGTCAGAAGATGGAAAGATATCCCATGCTCATGGATTGGCAGGATTAATATAGTAAAAATGGCCATGTTGCCAAAAGCAATCTACAGATTCAATACAATCCCCATTAAAATACCAACTCAATTCTTCACAGAGTTAGAAAGAGAAATTCTCAAATTCATTTAGAATAACAAAAAACCCAGGATAGCGAAAACTATTCTTTTTTTTTATTTTTTTTATTTTTTTTTACTTTTTTTTTTTTTTTTATTTCTTTGCCAAATTTTTATCTATTAAGAGAAATGTTCTTATATCAAATAACAATGTCACAAGCCCAACAAAACTTATCAAAAATATTTCTTTCAAGTAAAAACTAGGCTTTGGGTAGCTAAATTTTCCATTTTTTTAACATGATTTTTTTTTCCTTCACAAAGCAAATAATATTGAAATAGTGAAATCAAGTATAAACCCAACAAAAATATATAAGTTATAGTCCAGTATCCCTCATGAATATACATACAAAAATTCTCAATGAAGTAGTTGCAAACTGAATACAAGAGATATAAAAAAATAATATTCCATGAACAACTGAACAACTGTTTTTTTTTAGAAGACCATACTCCATATACAGGCTGCATGTTTTGGGATAGCCCCCATGCAAATGAAAACAACACTGAGATTCCACCTCACACCAGTCAGATTGGCTAAGATCCAAAACACAGGTGACAGCAGATGTTGGCGAGGATGTGGAGAAAGAGGAACACTCCTCCATTGTTGGTGGGATTGCAAGCTGGTACAACCACTATGGAAAGCAGTCTGGCGATACCTCAGAAAATTGAACATGGTGTTACCTGAGGACCCAGCTATACCCCTCCTGGGTATATACCCAGAAGATATTTCAACATGCAACAGGGCCACATGCTCCACTATGTTTTATAGCGGCCTTATTCATAATAGCCAGAAGCTGGAAAGAACCCAGATGTCCTTCAACAGAAGAATGGATACAGAAAATGTGGTACATTTACACAATGGAGTACTACTCAGCCATTAAAAATAATGAGCTCATGAAATTCTTAGACAAATGGATGGAGCTAGAAAATATCATCCTGAGTGAGATGACCCAATCACAAAGGAACACACATGGTATGCACTCACTGATAAGCGGATATTAGCCCCAAAACACACAATACCTAAGATGCAACGCATAAACCTCATGAAACTCAAGAAGAAGGAGGAAGACCAAAGTGTGGGTGCTTTTGTCCTTTTTAGAACGAGTATCAAAAGATTCAACCAGAGCTCCCAGGATCTAAACCTCCAGCCTGAGAACAGACAGGGGCAAGCTGTCCTCTGAGAGGCCCTAACCAGCAGCTGACTCAGACAGATACAGACATCCAGAGCCAAACAGTGGATGGAGCTTGAGGACTCTTAAAGAAGAATAGGTGGAAGGATTGTGGGCCCTAAGGAGATAGGAACTGCACAGGAAGATCAACAGAGTAAACGAACCTGAACCCTTGGAGCTCTCAGAGACTGAATCACCAACCGTGGAGCATAATCTAGTCTACACAGATCTAGCTCCATGGGCTGAACCTAGGCCTCCCTGCACATATGTTGTAAATGTGCAGCTTGGTTTTCATGTAGGTCTCAAACATCTGGAGTGGCGAAAACTATTCTTAACAATAAAAGAACTTCTGGAGGAATCACCATCCTGACTCAAGCTGTACTACAGAGCAATGGTGATAAAACTGCAGGTATTTGTACAGAGACAGCAGGAAGATCATGGAATAGAATAAGACCAGAAATGAATCCACACACCTATGGTCACTTGATCTTTGACAAAGGAGCTAAAATCATCCAATGGAAAAAGGACAGCATTTTCAACAAATGGTGCTTGTTCAACTGGATGTCAGCATGTAGAAAATTGATGCAAATCAATCCATTCTAATCTCCTTGTACAAAGCTCAAGTCCAAGTGGATAAAGGACCTCCACATAAAAACAGATACACTGAAACTAATAGAAGAGAAGATGGGGAAAGACCTCAAATACTTGAGCATAGAGGAAAAGTTCCTGAACAGAACACCAATGGCTTATGCTCTAAGATCAAGAACTGACTAATGGGACCTCATAAAATTGCAAAGTTTCTATACACTGTCAATAGGATAAAACAACAACCAACAGATAAGTTGTAATTTTGATGGGGATTGCATTAAATCTGTAGATTGCTTTTGGTAAAATGGCCATTTTTACTATATTAATCCTGACCATCAATGAGCATGGGAGAACTTTCAATCTTTTGAGATATTCTTCAACGTCTTTCTTCAGAGACTTGAAGTTCTTATAGAGATCTTTCATTTGTTTGGTTAGATTCATGCTAGCTAAGGTATTTTATACTATTTGTGACTGTTGTGAAGGGTGTTGTTTTCTTAATTTCTTTCTCAGTCTGTTTATTCTTTGAGTATAGGAAAGCTACAGATTTGTTTGAGTTAATTTTATATCCAGCCACTTTGCTGAAGTTGTTTATCAGGTTTAGGAGTTCTCTGGTGGATTTTTTGGGTCACTTAAGTATATTATATCATCTGCAAATAGTGAAATTATGACTTTTTCCTTTCCAATTTGTATCCCTTTGACCTCCTTTTGTTGCATAACTGCTCTGGGTAGGACTTTCAGTACTATATGAGTAGGAAGGGAAAGAGTGGCAGCCTTGTCCCTGATTTTAATGAGATTGCTTCAAGTTTCTGTCCATTTAGATTGATGTTGGCTACTGGTTTGCTGTATATTGATTTTACTATGTTTAGGTATGGGCCTTGAATTCCTGACCTTTCCAACACTTTTACCATGAAGGGTGTTGAATTTTGTCAAATGCTTTCTCAGCATTTAGTGAGATGATCATGTGGTTTTTCCTTTGAGTTAGTTTATATAGTGCATTACATTGATGGATTTCTGTATATGGAACAATCCCTACATTCCTGGGTAAAGCCTACTTGATCATGGTGAATGATCGTTCTGATGTGTTCTTGGATTTGGTTTGTGACAAGTTTATTGAGTATTTTTTCATCAATATCCACAAGGACATTGGTGTGAAGTTTTCTTTCTTTGTTGGGTCTTTGTGTGTTTTAGTATAAGCATAATTGTGGCTTCATAGAACAAATTGGATAGTGTTCCTTTTGTTTCTATTTGTGCAGCATTGGTATTAGGTCTTTATAGGACCAGAAGGGTGCTATGCCCTGGCTGAGACTTTCTGTGTGCTGCTGTCTACTATGTAACATTCTGCGGTTCCTCTAAGATCAAAAACATCCTGACTAAGGCATGGTACCCCAGGAAGGGAATTTACACTTGACATCCTATTGCCCCCCAGTTGAGTTCCTGCTTTTTCACACTCCTGACTAATACATGGTGCCCAAGGAAGGGAATTTACACGTGACATCCTATTGCCCCCCAGTTGAGTTCCTGTTTTTTTCTGAGTTTGTATTTTTCCTTCCCTGGCTTGTTGTATATATTGAACCTGCTCAGTAAAGGCATTGGCATTCTCTCACAATGGATGACCCGAGTCTGAGTCTTTCTTTAATCCCCTAGACCTATGCCCGAGATTGGTACCATGGGCAGCGCCGGAGCTGTCAGGTTTTCTTTGAAGGTCTGATAGAATTCTACACTAAATTCATGTGGTCCTTGGCTTTTACTTGGTTGGGAGACTTTTAATGACTGCTTCTACTTCTTTAAGTGTTATGGGACTGGTTAGACGCTTTATCTGATCCTGATTTAACTTTGGTACCTGGCATCTGATTAGAAAATTGTCCATCTCATCCAGATTTTCCAGTTTTGTTGAGTGTAGGCTTTTGTAGTAGGATCCGATGATTTTTTAAAATTTCCTTGGTTTCTGTTGTTATTTCTCCCTTTTTGTTAATTTGGATACTCTGTTCCCTCTGGTTAGTCTGACTAAGGGTTTATCTATCTTGTTGATTTTCTCAAAGAACCAGCTCCTGGTTTTGTTTTTTTTTTTTTTTTTTTTTTTTTTTGGTTCTTTGTACAGTTCTCTTTGTTTCTACTTGGTTGATTTCAGCCATGTGTTTGATTATTTTCTGCTATGTACTCCTCTTGGGTGCATTTGCTTCTTTTTGTTCTAGAGCTTTCAGGTGTGCTATCAATTTGCTAGTGTATGCTCTCTCCAGTTTCTTTTTGGAGGCACTCAGAGCTATGAGTTTTCCTCTTAGCACTGCTTTGATTGTTTCCCATAAGTTTTACTATGTTGTGCCTTCATTTTCATTAAATTCTCAAAAGTCTTTAATTTCATTCTTTATTCCTTGACCAAGTTATTGAGCAGAGCATTGCTTAGCTTCCATGTGTATGTGGATTTTCTGTTATTTTTGTTTTTATTGAAGACCAGCCTTAGTCCATGGTGAACTGATAGGATGCATGAGATTATTTCAATCTTCTTGTATAGTGAGGCCCATTTTGTGACCAACTATATGGTCAGTTTTGGAGAAGGTACCATGACGTGCTAAGAAGAAGGTATATTCTTTTGTTTTAGGATGAAATGTTATATAGATATCTGTTAAAACGATTTGGTTTATAACTTCTCTTAGTTTCACTGTGCCTCTGTTTAGTTTCTGTTTCCATGAGAGAGGGGTGTTGAAGTCTCCCACTATTATTGTGAAAGGTGCAATATGTGCTTTCAGCTTTAGTAAAGTTTCTTTTATGAATGTAACGGTTGCCCTTGCATTTGCAGCATAGATATTCATAATTGAGAGTTCATCTTGGTAGTTTTTTTCTTTGATAAGTATTAAGTGTTTTTCTTTATTTTTCATAACTTTTTGTTGAAAGTTGATTTTATTCAATATCAAAATGGCTACACCAGCTTGTTTCTTGGGACTATTTGCTTGGAAATTTTTTTCCAGTCTTTTACTTTGAGGTAGTGTCTGTCTTTGTCACTGAGATATGTTTACTGTATGCAGCAAAATGCTGGGTCCTATTTATGTATCCAGTCAGTTAGTCTATGTTTTTTTTTTTTTTTTTAAATTGGGGAATTGAGTCCATTGATGTTTAGAGATATTAAGGAAATATGATTGTTGTTTCCTGTTATTTTTTATGTTAGAGGTGGAATTAATGTTTGTGTGGCTATCTTCTTTTGGGTTCGTTGAAAGAAGATTACTTTCTTGATTTTTCTAAGGTATAATTTCCCTCCTTGTATTGAAGTTTTCCATCTATTATCCTTTGTAGGACTGGATTTCTTGAAAGATATTTTGTAAATTTGTTTTGTCATGGAATATCTTGGTTTCTTCATTTATGGTAATTGAGAGTTTTGCTGGGTATCCTGTGATCCTGTGATCCTGAGATCCAGTGTGTGTTAGAGCTCCTGGGAGTCAAGCTGCCACTGAGATCCTGAAATCCTAGTGTGACCAAGCTCCTGTGATCCTGTTATGTCAGAGCTCCTCGGAGTCAAGCTTTCTCTGGGTGTTTCAGGGTTGGGTGGAGAGCCAGAGCCCCGGGTTTGCACTGGGTACAGGCACAAACTGGAAAGAACTCGCGCCTCTGGCTGGGTGGGAGGTTTGTGTTTCTCTGGTTCCTATAGGGGTCCCAATTATGCTGAGTTTTGGGAAAGATGCTGTGGCCTCAGCTGTGGTCTTGAGTGTGTCAGAGCTCCAGTGCTCATGTATGTGTCTGATCTCCTCGGAGTTGAACTTCCTCTGTGATCCTGTGATTCTGTAACCCTCGGCGTTTCAGAGCACCTGAGAGGTGGGCTCCCTCTGGGTGTTTTAAGAGTGGGTGCAGAGTCAACACCCCAGATCTTCCCCAGGTGCAGGTTCAGACCAGAAGGAACCCTTGCCACTGGCTGAGGGGATTTCTCAGTCCTTGGATTCTGGGGCACCCAGTTACTCCAGGTGTTGCTGCAAATGTTATTGTCTCCTAACCTATGACCCTGGGCATGTTAGAGCCCCTGGGAGTCGAGCTTCCTCTGGGTGTTGTGGGACTTGGTGTAGAGTCAAGGTTTGCTCAGGGTACAGGCTCAGACTGGAAGGCTGATCTTTATTTTTAAAGATGTTTTTAAAAATTATTTTATGTGTATAGATGTTTTGCCAGCATGTATATCTCTGCATCACATGTGTGATTGGTATTTACAGAGGTCAGAATAGGATATCAGATCCCCTGGAACTGGAGTGATGGACAGTTGTGAACTACCATGTAGGTGTTGGGAGTTGAACCTGTGTTCTCTAGAAGAACAGCCATTTCTCTTAATCTCTTAATTAGCTTGGCATCTTTCTAGCACCTCTTAATTATTTTTTAAAAGAGTTATTGCCCATGAATGCATTGTAAATCAATATACTGCTTAGTTTTGCTTCAATTTAAAACTTTATAAAGGGTCTTAGGTATATATAGTCTTCTGAGTTTGGTCTTTGTGATTCACCCTGTTTCTGAGACTGCACTGTGCTTTTGCAATGAGGAAAGAAGTATTGCCTACTCTAACCCTGCAGTTTCCTCAGCACAGCACAGATCTCTAAGCTGGAGAATCCATTGCTGGCTGAGTCTTGTGAGCTCCTAGCAGCTCTTGTGTCACTGTCTGCTCTTGATGGAGCAGCTGCATTTCATTTGCACTTCTGGGATTCTACTATCAGCAACAATCCCTCAGGATGCATGCCAAAAAGATAGCAGAAAATAGACCATTTATTTCAGAGGTCACTAGGCCCTTGAAATCTCTCAAATGTTTGAAGACAATTACTTTTACAGTGGTTAAGTCCCTCCTTTTGTAACACGTAGTTGATTCAACTAGGATTTGCTTGAAAAATCTTCTGGAAGGAAAAAGACAACTAACTTCTTAATGGTCATGTCCAGAGATGTGCATCTTGCTCACCTCAAGAACATCTCTAGGTTCAAGACAGAGTAGTATGTGAATGTTTCTTAGTCTGTGGGAAAAGAGGGTTCAGTTTCGTTTCTTGCAAGAATTCCAAGTCTTTCTTGGAACCATCTCCAATTTATTATTGACACAGGGAAGTAGCAGTTCTCAGTCTTTTTCTAAGAGGAGAAGGGGAGATATTTCATGGCTCTACCCATGACTCATTACTAAGAACTATTTATAAGGTAAATATCAAACCAAGCAGCTCAGAGCTATTGTGCATTTTTCATTTGTGTTTTCCTTCCTGAGAAAAGACTACCTGTCTATTCCATCTACCATGTTTAGCTTGGATAACTGAACAAATGTTTTAGAGAAAATTGGAAAAACTTCAAAGACTGGGTAGGTATTGATTATCTTAGTAGTAGCATTAAAAGCAGGTAGGATGAGATCATTGTTTTCTATTTAGTGCAACTGAATTGCATCATTCTGATTGTTATGTATTGCTTCCTGTAAGTTGAAAAGCTATTTTGGGAAAAATGAAAGTCAAATAGAGTTAGTGGAGAATTTTTAACAGAGAAGCAGCCAATCTTCCAATGGACTACTCTAAGGGGCTGTTTCCAGAGCACCCATCTATCTACTGACATCATTGTTATCTAAGGGACCATTGATAAGCTTTCAAATTTTGATCATATAACTTAAGAGCAAGAAGCCCTTGCATTTTATTCAAGGTTAAAAAAAGGTAGGCTTCAATAATTACTGAATAAGCAAGGCATTTCACTTAAATGGATATTTTAAAATATTTTCAGAGAAAGCAAAATCAGTATAATCTAATTAATGCTGAAAAGCTAAATGTGTTCATTGTTGATGTCTATTTCACATCTGTCTATAGAGTATACAGTGACAAATTTATGAATAATATTTAATTAAAGGTAAAGAAGTGTTTTTGACTTTAGACAAATGAAAATATTTAAGAATGTATGGCTTTACTGATGAAAAAGTTTTATTATGTATTTAAAGATTAAAATTAGATGATGTTTTCCATAAATTTAAACTTAGTTTTTCCCTTTCATCTCCACATACTATAAAAATAAAGTCTACATGACACTGTTTAGTATAAGTGTACTTAGTTTTTGACAATGAGTATTAGAAAATGGTGTAAGAGAGGGTATCTTTTGTTCCATACTTTTCTGAAACCCCGATGTATTGTCCAAGGATACTCCTCAAGGGGATTTTAATGGGTAGGTGTAAAGCTGCAGAACAAAACTCCCAGCAGATCATACTAACTGAGAGGAAGCCACTGAGATATCTTTATGCGGCCTACTGAGAGTGAGAAATCTCCCCTGTCTCTTTTTGGTTGTGCTGTTTTTGTATCAGTCAGAGGCAGAGCAGTTTGTAGTCTTGTGCTCATCTTAGCTTGATGCCTTAGTTGGTGGTCAGAGCTGTTCTTTGCCTAGGATATATAAAAATCAAATAAAATCAAACTCAGGCAGTACAGCATAGGAGGAGGAAGGCAGACAGAGTTTTGTGTTCTGCCATGCCACACAGTGTGGGTAACAGAAAATGTCCATAGACTTGCCCTCCACCTGACAGCACAGGTGGACCATAGACTCACAGAGACTCGCAGCCACAAGAGAGGAGGAAGAAAGTCAGAGACCTGCTGACTGCTATGCCATCCACAGACCTGCCCTTGATCAGGTGAACAGCACAGGTGGCTTGTAGACATCTGCTTCCTGCCACACCACAAAATCCTGATGATGTCTCCCAGGGACTCACCAGCTTATAGCTGAAACCACCAAGTGTGCAAGTATATGATGGGCCAATGGGAAAGAAAGAGAAGTGGAACAGCTTGAGCATTTATTATAAAGAGAGATAGAACTGGAGACTGGAGAGTGGAGAGGAGGAGCCTGTTGTGGATGGCCAGCCCTTCCACCTGGGGCTGTAGTGAGGTCCGAACTAGAGGTGCCACAAGGGGTTCATATTTGGGTTCATGGCTATGCAGTGGCAGGAGTCTGTGTAGATGTTTAAGCCTTGTATTGCCACTAGAGAACATGGATATATCTCTGGTGGGGGCAGCCACTGGGAACTATGTGGATATCCACAGGCTATGAAGTACTGAATCAACCCTACACTGGCTGGGGTGCTCTGGAGAGCTGGCCACACCTCTCATCTGCAGCAGCACTTGGCAGAGTGGGCCATGCACATCTCCCAGGCAGCACTGGGGAGCTGGCAGGCTCCTCATAGGATGCAGTACTTGGGAAAGGGGGCTGCTCTGGTGTAGGTGAGCCATCCTTGAGGGTATGAGAGCTGACCATGCCTCCTGTCAATGGCAGAATTGGATGACCTAGCTGGAGACGTGCTGGAGAACTCGATCTGGTGGTGAAGATAGGGAGAATGGGTGCACTGACCAGCTTCACCCAGGCCCAGATTTCAGGCTCTGCATTGGCCCACTCCAAAATCTGTATCATTTGCAGACGTGTGAAAGCACAAGTCTTGCTGATCCAAAGTTGCAGGATCTCCATGACCCACGGCAACAACAGGATAACCAGGAGGAGTCCCAGTGAGGATAGAGTACTAATGGTATCCCAGAAGCCAGACACCTTGAACCAGACCAATGACTCAATGTAATCAACATTTGCAAGTGAAGATGTGTGGATAGAGAGATATGTTATGGAACACACTGTGACCCCCCCTCTGTGTGTATGTGTGTGTGTGTGTATGTTTGTTTTGTTTCAGGTGAGGTTGCAAGACTGAAGGCAGATATGAGAGAACAGGTAGATGAGTTGGAGTGGGGTATATGATGTGAAACTCAAAAAGAACCAATAAATGTTTTTTAAAAAAGTGAGGTGATTGGCAAAGCTACTCAGATGTCTATCTGCCACTCAGGAGACACTAACTAAGAAGAAATATGGAAGGCCAACACGAGGACCGAACATACTGAGGGTGGAAGAGTTAGAGAGCTCCCTACTGTGTGAAGTGGTTTAGCCTTCTGTGGTATGAAATTCAAGTTCAAAATGGATGCTAGGGCAACATAAAACTATGAAAATTCACAGAGCAAGGCCATGTGTCACATCTGCAGAGCCTCACTTGATGGCCCAAGGCAGTTCTCACCCCATTTTCTTGTAATTACTGCCTTGCATCAGTTGCTTCCATCTCTGGTGACAATTTTTTATTCCATTCTATATCCCAAACTCCTAAGAGAGTTCTTAGAGTAAATACATACCTAATAAATATTTATCAACTTCAATGAATAAATTAAAAATTATATGCTAGTTTCAGCTGAATAAACTAGAAAGGTTCATGACTCAATTATAATTTACTTTGCAGGGAAAACAGGTATCATTCTGAACTCACTTCCTTCCATAGTAAGGTCTATTGCAGGAGTTAATTGCATGGCAAAATAATTCAAGAGCTGAATCCAGCACTGAATTTTATGCAAAGGCTGAAAAAAATTTTGACTTTCAGAAAACTATGATTTTAATTGTTTCATTTGAAATTTGATGCCTACACTCTCTAACAATAAAATGATATCAGATTCACTTAAAATATAAAGTAAACATAAAGATTAGATATGTTGGGCTGGAGAGATAGCTCAGAGGTTAAGAGTACTTCCAGAGCTCCTGAGTTCAATTTCCAGCAACCACATGGTGGGTCACAACCATCTATAATGGGATCTGGTGTCTCCTTCTGGCATGCAGACATACATGCAGGCAGAACTCTGAGTACATAATAAATAAATCTTAAAAAAAAGATTAAATGTATTTTTTTCTCTTAAAAATCATTTTATAAAATAATGTCAACCTTTTGCTCTATCTCAGGACGTTCAGGGCTTTCTTAGTTCCTGAATGTCCATTATTTTCATGTATGGGCTGAGCTGTTTTCATTCAAGTAAGGGCTGCATTTACTTGCAAAGCTCTAAAATCAGTCTTGTCTCACCCTGGGATTGGCTGCCCTGGCCTCTGGGTACTAGCCATTCTGATTGCTACAAAGGTGATTCTAGCAGGTTGGTACGTGCATGGACAGCTGTTTATTGCTCCAGGTTGAGCCTGCAGCTTTATAACTACTTTATCTAACTACATTTCCCCAAGCTTTCGTTTTTTCTGAGAAGGGAGGTGTCTCTTGCTCCTGTAGTTTTTCTGTGTGCAATGAGAAAGCTGTCACTGAAACAGGTCCTGCAGCACATTCTGCCACCTAGTGTTACCAGGACACTGATAGCATACGGCTTCTGATAAACTGCCTATGGTGCAGGCTGAAGAAACCAATGTACCCTCAGCTCTCTGAAATTGCCATTGTGGCTTTCTATGGAGTCTGTGAGCCCCCAGTGACTGCTAGTGCATTTATTGATGTTAAAGCAGCCTGTCCATCTCTCTCCAGCAGGCCTTCTGCTTACCCACAGCTGTCCTGCTAGGATATATAAACATTTTAAGAATATGCAAGAAGAGTTTCTGAGAAAGATCATGGAGTACAGAATGACAGAAAGCAAGTGTAAATATAACTGAAAAGAATTTAAACAACAAAACTTTACTCACTCTAAAATTATGGAATGGTACTAAAACTGCTCTGATGGCTGAGTCAAACAAAAAGAAAATCTGTAGAGATGAGTCCATTTCCCATTCCTGAGCAACTTGTGTTGCCTGAAACTAAGGGTATATCTCCAAGCAAACTCTTGAGACATAAACTCATCGGAACAAACGTGGGACTACACCAGACCTTGGGACAGATGTGTTGTTATTCCCATCTTTGACCTTGATGCTTCACAATTATGTGAGAATGAAAGATTTTTCTAATAAAGCATAGAATTTCTCTGAGGAAGAACGGAAACAGAGGCAGGGCTAGACCCTAGAAAATATGGGAATAGTCTGTAGTCTACCAGGAGTCATTATGAAAGTCAAGGACCAGCAGAATGGTATTAGAACAGAGGCCAATGCGTGTAGATTCACTGAACTCTTTTTCCCCCTAGTTTTAAAATTTTTCTTATGCTGAGTTCCATATGGGCATTTTCATATAAGTAGTTAATGTGCTTGGAGCAAATTCCCCTGTCTACCCTCCAGTACTTCTCTTTATCACCCCTTCATCCCATGTGTCTCCTTTGTTTTGAGATTTCACTTTTACTTTTCTGTCATCTATAAATTCGTGATTTTATGCATCCATAAAAAAAATCTAAGACCTAAAAAGTAAAGAACACATGCACATTTCGCTTTTGAGATTTTAATTCACTTAATCTGATTATATTGAATGCAGCCATTTTTTCATTTTTTTATATTGAAAATATTGTTTTTTTTAATACAGTATATTCTAATCATGGTTCCCCTCCCTCATCTCCTCTCCACAACCTCCCAACACTCCACAAACCAATTCCATTCCCCACCTCTTTAGAAAACAAATAGACCAATTCAAAAACCAATCTTATAAAAAATAAAGCAGAAAAAAAGCATGAAAAACACATACATGCCCACGTGGACTCATGCACACACAGCTACAAAGTATATGCATGTGCACATGCACCCTACCACAAACCACATGCACACCCCATTCACACATAAAATCCATGAAAATACAAAACTGGAAATTATAATAGGTATGCAAGAGAAAAGTAAGATAAACAAAATGCAGAAACACAGTATTATGAGACAAAACATCTCCCAAAATATTGAATTTGTGTTGGCCATCTACTAGTAGGCATGAAGCCTTCCTTAAGTGTGGTCTTTTATACTAGTGAGAGTCCCTTTTCTGTACTCTCGTTCACTCTAAACTAGTGGCATCTCTTCTTTCGATTACTATAGTTACATATACATGCATATATATATATATGAAACCTGCTGAGTGTATCCAGTATTGCTTGTATGTATACATGTATGTATATAATTTCAGTGATTATCACTTAGTATTGAATAAAAAATTACAGAATTCATCCTTGAGGAAGACTAATTCTCCTTCACTGAGCAGTCATTAGTTGCTCATAGCTCTTTGTGCAGGGATTGGGTCCTTTAAAATTCACCCTTCCCATATTAGCATGTCTGTTAGTGTGGTCCCTTCTGGTCTTGTTTAGGCAGCTATATGGTTGAAGTACCATGAGTGTGGCTTTCCTAAGAAACAGAATCTCACAGCAAACTCCATGTTCCTCTGGCTCTTACAATCTTTCTGCCCAGTCTTCCTAAATGTTCCTTGAGCCTTAGGCATAGTTGTATTATAGACATATCTATTGGATCTAAGCACCCATGATTAGTTTTTCTTAGCGTTTTGACCAGCTGTGGCTTTCTGTAATGGTCTGCATCTGCTGTAAAGAGAAATTACTTTGATGAGGGTGAGTACTACATTTATCTGTGGGTGTAATGCTAAGTACTTAGAATACAGTTACAAAATATGCTGTTCTAATAAAGGGCTGGTGGTAGTTCTTTAAGATTCTAAGACCTTACTAGCCTCAGATAGTTGGCTGGGTTTCCAGTGCCAGGCCTGATTTCCCTCCTGTTGAGGTTGCTACTCTTCTTTGGTAGCATACACAGCACACTCCTCCTTCACTTCCTATTAACCTCCTTCCATCATCCCTAGTTAACGTTCCCTACCCTCCGCCATTTTCCTATTTCCCCCACCATATCATTTATACCTTGCTATTTCTTTTTTGTGATCTTTATGCTCTCGTCCCTGCCATTGTTTCTTTTTACTGTCTTGTTTTCTACTGTTATTCAGATTATGTACTCATCTTTGAAGATTTGGAGCTCTGAACCATAGATGAGAAAGAACATGCACTGCTTGTCTTTCTGGGTCTGGGTAACCTCATTCTATATTATATTTTCTACCTTCATCCATTTACCTGCAAAATTCATGAATTCATTTTTCTTTTCAACTGAATAGTATTCTATAGTCTGTTTTAGCATATATTCATTAGTCATTTGTTTCTTGAAGGATATTTAAATTGTTCCTATTTTCTAGCTACTATGAAGAGGGAAGCAATAAACATGGCTGATCAAGTGTCTAGGAGTAGACTGTTGAGTTCTTTGGGCAAATGACAAGGAGTGGGATAGTGGGGTTACATAGTTTATTGATTTTTAGCTCTTTTGAGTATTCTCAAAGTAATTCCAGAGTAGCTACACCAGTTTACAATCATACCAGCAGTGAATAATGGTTCCTCAGTCCTTGGTATCCTGAACAGCATTTGTCATTCATTTTGTTGATATTACTTAATTCGAATTGGCTGAGATGAAATTTCAAAATTCTTTTAAATTTTTTCTAATTTGCCTTGCTCTGAGTATTTAAGTAAGTTTTGAGTATGATTTAACCTTTGGATCATTCCATTTATCTGTCTTCATGGAGTTGTTTGGGTTTTACTTTGTGGTTTAGTTTTTTTCTGAGTTTATTATATATTCTAAGTATTTATTCTCTATTAAATGTATAGCTAGTAAAGATTTTCCAACACTGTTTATTGAAGATGTTCTCATTTTTCATCACTGGGCAGCAGTAACTGCATGCCACATTGTATCAGAGACCCCCCCCCCCAATTCTGTTCCATTGATCTTCATATCTGGTTTATTACCAGAATCATGATGTTCTTGATATGGTGTCTCTGTAGGATAACTTAAAATCAGTATGTTGAATTATTACTTTTGCTCTGGATTGCTTTAGCTATCTGGGGTCCTTTGTGCATCATATATGTTTAGTATTATTTAGTAGTACTTCTATTTCTGTGAAGAATGACATTTAAATTTTTATGGAGATTTCATTGGATCAATTAGTAACTCTTGGGGAATTTTATAATATTAAATTCTCTAATTTATGAAGATGGGAAGTCTTTTCACCTTCTACTATCATTGTTTCTTTATTCAGTGCTTTAAAGATTACATCAGAGATATTTTACTTCCTACATTAAGTTTTTTCCCATTGTGTTTTATTTTATGCTTTGAGGCTTATTATAAAGGAGTTTTGCACCCAGGTTTATTTCTCATTATGCTCGTTATAGGCTATTGATTTGAACTTTGAAACATCCACTTTATGGAAGTGTTTACCAGCACTAAGTGTGTTCGGTAGAATCCTTAAGGTCTCTTATAGATAAAAACATATCTACAAATGGGAAATAACTTTGGTTTCTTCCCTTCCTCTCTGTACTTATTTTATTTTCTTCTTTTGTTTTTATTGCTCTAAGCAATATTTCAGGCACTATAAAGAGTAATGTCTGGACATCCTTGTCTTATTTTGATTTTAATAAGGGTGATGGCCATAGGTTTGTCATACACACCCTTTAATATGTTGAGTTGTTTCCTTTTATCTCAGTTTCTTCAAAGTTTTTATCATGAAAGGCTATGAATTTTGTCAAAAGCCTTTTCTCCATCTATTCAGATGACCATGTGGTTTCTGTCTTTGAGTTCAATTTTGTGATATATTACATTAGGTAATTTGTGTGTGTTGAACCATGTTAGCCTTTTGGGAATGAAGCCAAATTCATCACGGTGAATAATTTTTTGATATGCTCTTAAATCTTTTCTTGATATTTTATTGTGTATTTTGGCACCTGTTTCATCAGGAGATAGGTCTTTAATTTTTGTCTATTTGAATTTAATGCAAGGGTAATAATAGATCTACACAAAATTCTGGTAGCATTCTTTCCATTTTTGTTTTATAAAATAATTTTGGAAGGATTGTAATTGATTCTTCTCTAAAATTCTGTTAGAATTCAACAGTGACTCACTCTGGGCCTAGATTATTTTCAATTGGTGGCTTTTTTTTTTTTTTTTAAATTACCACTACAGTCTCATTATTAGAGCTTAAATTATCTCATCAGTGTTTGATTTTAGTGGGCCGTATGAAGGTAGAAATTAATACTTTTGTTTAGTAAAATAAAATTAAAATGTATCCTATTGATTTTTTTGATTTCTTCATCATTTGTTGTAATATGTCCTTCATCTCCAATTTTCTTTTTCTTTTGTTCTTTTTTAAATTTTTTCCTTTTTTATGATTTGGATGAGTTTGCCATTCTTGTTTATCTTTAAGCAATTAATTGTTTCATTAATTAGTTTTTCATTTGAATTTCATTAATTTCTGCCATGTTAATGATTATTTTTTTTCATATGCTGATTTAGAAATTGGCTTGTTTGTTATTGGAAGGCGCTAAGGTGTACTATATGTTATGTATTCGCATGAGTATGATTTTGTAAAGTAGGTCCTTGTAAATATGACTATACACACTGATACTGCTGTCATGCCACATTAGTATTGCTTTCATGTTGTCCCATTGGTTTTGGTATACTATTTCTACAGACCATTCCACCTGGAAATCCATCCTATGTGCAGTCAACAAAGGTAGAGGTTGATGTGGATGTCAGGATGTACATGCTGACAGGAGCCTGATATAGCTGTCTCCTTAGAGGTCTGCAAGAGTCTGACATATTCAGAGGCAGATGCTCACAGCTAACCATTAAACTGATCATGGGGTTCCCAATGGAGAAGATAGAGTGAAGGCAGAAGGAGTTGAGAGGATTCGTGACACCATGAGGAAAGCAACAATCCCAACCAACCAGAGCCCCAGGGTCTAAACCACCAGCCTGGGAGCGCTTAGGGAGGGACCCATGGCTCCAGCTATATATGCAAGGGAGCTATATATAAGTGGGAGAAGAGATCCTTGGTCCCATGAAGGCTGGACGTCGTGGGGGGGGATACTCGAGGGTGGGGAGGTGAGGTACAGGGGAGGGTGGGTAGGGGTACACCAACATGGAGGCAGGAGGAGGGGGGAAGGGATAGTGAGTTCCTGGGAGGGAGGGGGGGAAACGGGGTAAGGAGAGAACATCTGAAATGTAAAAAAAAATTTCCAATAAAAAAGATTGTGATTTAAGTATGGCAATATTTAAGGTTTACCTCTTATTTTCTTCAATGACTAATCCATTGTTCCTTAGTGTGTTGCTCAATCTTCATGATTTCATATATGCCCAGCAGTATTTTTAGCTGTTGATTTCTAGTTTCATTCCATTAGTTAGTTAATATACGAGGAATAATTTCAAATTTCTTATAGTTGTTAAGATTTCTTTTTTAACCCCAATGTATGATTTTTCTCTAATGCAGAGAAAGTTGCTTAGTCTATTGAGAATAATGTATACACTTTCAGTGGTTGCATGGGATATTTATGTATGTGGAGTATATTAAGTTCTATTATTTTGTAGGTTTTAAAATATCTGGCATCTTCTTATTCCCAAATCTTCAGTCCTTTTCTAATATAGATTGTTGTTCCTTGTGTTATGATTTTTCATCTTTCTCTTAATGCCGAAGAATTCTTTCAAGTGTAATGCTTGTTTAGTGGTCACTAATTTCTACAGTTTTATCTTATCATGTAGACTCCTCCTTTGAATATGACAAATGGTTTTATCTGTCATAGTCGTCTGGATTTGCGACTATAGCTTTGCGGCACTAATAATTCACTGTACTGTTGTCTCTTGGCTTTAATCATTTATTGAGACATTTTCTATAACTCTGAAAGGTTTGTCTATAAATGTGACCTGGCACTTTTCTTTGGTCTTTTTCAATATATTTTTATTGCTGTCTATATTTAGTGTCATAATTGCAATTTTATATAGGGAGGTTTTTTTTTTTTTTTTTCTGGTCTTGTATGTTTGGTGTTTGAAATGTCTACTGGGTCTAGAAGTTTTCTACTATGATTTTTTTGTAAATATACTGTTGATGCCTTTAGCTTGTACTTCTTTTCCTTCTACTGACCTCATGATTCATAACTCTGATCATTTATATTTTAGAGGATTAATACGTTCTGTTTATATTTGTCTAATGAAATAGATCGTCTATGTTTCTGGACTTATGACTTCCCTCCACTACTTCACAGCTTGCAAGGTAGCACCACATTAATTTTTATTCCAGGCTTATTTTCATTCAAAAATGCTTTATATATCTCTGAATTTGAGAGGTTATCCAAATAATCTCTCTAGCTCACGTTGCATGAACTTACCTACATCTGGAAATCCATATCAGGTTATATATTTAATAGAAGTGGCATGTGCAAATCTTTGGGTTCGGCGAGCATATTTAAGCCACCACAGCCATTATTTCTCAATCATTTGTTTTAGAAAAATCTCTAATAAATAAGACAAATTATCATGATTCTTCCGTATGCTCGATATGTAGATTCTTCTTTTTAAATTTTAAAAATATTTTACATTCATGAGTGTTACCTTGCATCTATGTATGTGTACCATATGCATGGCTGGTTCCCATGGAAGGCCAAAGAAGACCCACTGGAACTAGATTTATGGAGGATTGTGGACTACCATGTAAGTACTGAGAACTGAACCCAGGTCCTCTACAAGAGCAGCAAGTTATCTTAACCACTGATCCATCTCTCTGTCCTTGGGGAATCTTTAAAATAGGTGACTTCTCTGTTTATTTTCATTTATGAGATAACGTACCTTCTATTCGTTGTTCTGTTCAGATGTTCTATCCTGTTAACATGTTCTTAAACATGTTAACAAACACAATAACATTTGATACACTAAAGTGCAACCCTCAGTATTCTCTAATCATCGGTACTGTGACTGCTGTGATCAGGTTTCTCCTTTTTAAAGGACAGTAAAACCATGGGAATGATTATAGCATGTTCTTAGGTGTATTAGGAGAATTCATTCCTGTTAACATCACACGAGTGCTCATGCAAGTAAATGGAAATTTTAACCTTCAACTGGCAAAAGTCATTTTCATCATGTTCTCTGTTGCATTGTAGAAGATATTGAAAAGGGTACATATAATGCATGTTTGTTTTTTGTGTCACGATTGACACAGTATATTTACCCAGACGTTCCTATGACTGTTTGTCTTCAAAATGTAACCTTTTCAAAGCAGACATCCACTAAATTGATTTTCATTATAAGTGCCTGTCACAAATAGTTTTATACATTGATTTTTATTTTCTTTAAGAATTGTATTTGTCTGTCAAATTTTAATGAGTGTTTCTGATCTATTTGTTTTACTCCAATTACTCCAATT
This sequence comes from Mastomys natalensis, assembly GCA_021653895.1. NCBI lineage: Eukaryota > Metazoa > Chordata > Mammalia > Rodentia > Muridae > Mastomys > Mastomys natalensis. Next base: position 1,119,080 of record JAJTUV010000323.1, on the reverse strand, counting down.
ATTAGTGTGAGTTATGTATAAAACATTCTATCAGATAACATTCATTTATTTGCTCTTTTTTCTTATGTGTACTGAACCATTTTCTTTCAAAGACACCGTCAAATTCTCTGTATTCAGCAGTTTTAATATTATGCTATTACAGAGTATAATTTATGTGTAGGCTTTATGTTGATATTCTCTGCTCACTTATGCTATTTTTGACACATTCTAGAAACTTTTTAAAAACTGCAATCTGTTTTTTTTAAATCAGATTATTTAATTTCTTCTTATATAGAACACATGCCTTAGACTCCTGAAGGTTATAGTTGGATTGATGTTCACATTTACTGACAATTTTCTCTCTCTCTTGAGTTTTCTCGCATAAGTTTTTCTTTAACTAATTAATTATTTACTTATTTACATCACAAATGCTGCCCCACACCCTGTTCCCTCTTGTAGAGTTCTTCCAACCACAATCCTTGACCTTCACCTCTGAGAGGGTATGGGGGGGGGTATCTTTACACTCTGGGGCATAAAGTTTCTATAGGATTAGGTACATCATTTCCCACTGAGGACAGATAAGGCAGTCTTCTGCTACATATATGCTAGGGCCTTGGACCAGCACAGCCAGTGTATGCTATTTGGTTGATGGCTGAGTCTCTGGGAGATTCCAGGGGTCCAGGTTAGCTGACAGTGTTGGTCTTCCTGTTGGGCTGTCATCCCCTTCAATTCTTTCAATCCTTCATCTTAGTCTTCCATAGGGGTCCCTGACATCCCTCCAGTGCTTGGCCATAAGTATCTGCATCTGTCTCAGTTAGCTGCTGCATAGAGCCTCTTAGGGGACAGTTATGTTAGGCTTTCATCTGTAAGAATTACAGAGTGTCATTAATAGTGTCAGGGATTGGTGCTTGCCCAAGGGATGGGTCTCAAGTTGGGCCAGCTATTGGATACCCATGTTTCACTCCTGTCTTCAAGCACAACATGGCATAGTAATAGTGTTAGGCATTGGTGCCGGCCCATGGGGATGGATCCCAAGTTGGGCTGGTCATCGGTCATTCCTTCCTTCTCTGTTCCACTTTTGTCCCTGTATTTCTTTAGACGAGAACAATTTGGGCCAAAGTTTTGTAGCAGATTGGTGTTTATTTCCCTCCACTAGGGGTCCTTGTCTGACTACTGGAGGTGATCTCTTCAGGTTGTGTATCTCTAATGTTGGGCACTTTGGCTAAGGTCATCCTTATTGAGTATATGACCACTTGGTGCTATGCTTGTGAACTTGTGTTGAGAGAGAACCTCATGGTGACAAGCACATGACTGAACAACAACCTGGTGAGAAGACTTGAGATGAAGAATGGAGTAAGATTTGTCTACCAAGCATGCCTTCATGGATTAGTTTTTTCAGGTCCTAAATTCTAGTCACGTCTTAGTTGTCCAACAAATCATGAGCCTACAATTGATATATTGATGAGATCAAAGGTGTTATTTTTTCAGTTGCTTCTTTAGAGCTCTATTTGTATGCAAGACTTCAACATATGAACCTTGAGGGGCATTATGCATTATGATTCAAATAATCATGAGAGTTCAAATATAATCAGATTTGGTTTACTTTTAAGCAGAGAATAATAAAATAATCAAAGTCATATATTTACTAGCTATTGTATGCTTATATCTTAAAAATGAAGACTTCTATATTTTAAGTCTTTTTGTATGAACTATGATACCACAATACAATGTACTGGCATAGAAATATCTTTTAGTTTCTCCTGTAATTTTCACTGTAATTCATAGATAAAACATTATTATGTGAATATATGATTATGTGTTACTGGATATATAAATATTTATATAGTTTATTTAAAATGTCATTTCATCATCAATACAGTTTTTTTCCTTGTGTATATAAAATAAATCTTTTATTTATCATCCACCAACCTCCCTCTTTTAGCATACACCTGAAATGGAGGATGGATTCACTTGATTGATTATCTGCATAAAAATTATTGATTGATCTTTCCATCTTCTGAGATCTCCTTCGATTTCTTTCTTCAGGGTGTTGAAGTTCTTGTCATACAGGTCTTTCACTTGTTTGGTTAGATTCACACCAAGATATTTTATACTATTTGTGACTATTGTGAATGGTGTTGTTTCCATAATTTCTTTCTCAGCCAGTTTATCCTTTGTGTAGAGGAATGCTATGATTTGTTTGAGTTAATTTTATACCCAGCCACTTGCTAAAGTTGTTTATCAGGTTTAGGAGCTCTCTGGTGGAAGTTTTGGGGTCACTTAAGTATACTAACATGTCATCTGCAAATAGTGAAACTTTGACTTCTTCCTTTCCAATTTGTATCCCTTTGATCTCCTTCTGTTGCCTAATTGCTCTGGCTAGGACTTCCAGAACTATATTGAACAGGTAGGGGGAGAGTGGGCAGCCTTGTCTAGTCCCTGATTTTAATGGGATTGCTTCAAGTTTCTCTCCATTTAGTTTGATGTTGGCTACTGGCTTGCTGTATATTGCTTTTACTATGTTTAGGTATGGACCTTGAATTCCTGATCTTTCCAAGACTTTTATCATGAAGGGGTGTTGAATTTTGTCAAATGCTTTCTCAGCATCAAGAGATATGATCATGTGGTTTTTTTCTTTGAGTTTATTTATGTAGTGGATTACGTTGATGGATTTCCGTATATTGAACCAACCCTGCATTCCTGGGATAAAGCCTACTTGATCATGGTGGATAAGTGTTTTGATGTGTTCTTGGATTCAGTTCGAGAGAATTTTATTCAGTATTTTTGCATCGATATTCATAAGGGAGATTGGTCTGAAGTTCTCTTTTCTTGTTGGATCTTTGTGTGGTTTAGGTATAAGCGTAATTGTGGCTTCATAGAATGAATTAGGTAGTGTTCCTTCCGTTTCTATTTTGTGGAATAGTTTGAAGAGAATTGGTATTAGATCTTCCTTGAAGGTTTGATAGAATTCTGCACTAAAACCATCTGGACCTGGACTTTTTTTGGTGGGGAGACTTTTAATGACTGCTTCTATTTCTTTCGCAGTTATGGGACTGTTAAGATGGTTTATCTGATCCTGATTTAACATTGGTAACTGATACTTGTCTAGAAAATTGTCCATTTCATCCAGATTTTCCAATTTTGTTGAGTATAGGCTTTTGTAGTAGGATCTGATGATTTGTTGAATTTCCTCGGTTTCTGTTGTTATGTCATCCTTTTCAGTTTGGATTTTATTGATTTGGATACTGTCTCTCTGCCCTCTGATTAGTCTGGCCAAGGGTTTATCTATTTTGTTGATTTTCTCAAAGAACCAGCTCCTGGTTTTATTGATTCTTTGTATAGTTCTCTTTGTTTCTATTTGGTTGATTTCAGCCCTCAGTTTAATTATTTCCTGCCGTCTACTCCTCTTGGTGTTTTTTGCTTCTTCTTGTTCTTAGAGCTTTCAGGTGTGTTGTCAAGCTGCTAGTGTGTTCTCTCTCCAGTTTCTTTTTGTATGCACTTAGAGCTATGAGCTTTCCTCTTTAGCACTGCCTTCAGTGTGTCCCATAGGTTTTGGTATGATGTGTCTTCATTTTCATTAAATTCTAAAAAGTCTTTAATTTCTTTCTTTATTTCTTCCCTGACCCCATATCAACGAGTTAGAGTATTGTTCAGTTTCCATGTGAGTGTGGGCTTTCCATTGTCTTTGTTGTTATTGAAGACCAGCTTTAGACCATGGTGATCTGATAAGATGCATGGATTATTTCAATTTTTTTATATCTGTTGAGGCCTGTCTTGTGACCAATAATATGGTCTATTTTGGAGAAGGTATATTCATGAGGGATACTGGACTATAACTTATATATTTTTGTTGGGTTTACACTTGATTTCACTATTTCAATATTATTTTGCTTTGTGAAGGAGCTTATTGTGGTTCTGAATTTTTTTAAACATAACTCAAAAAGTATTGCTTGTTTGAAGGCTCTATAGAATTCTTGTATAAGTATATCTGACCCTTGGTATTTTGCTTGTTTGTTTCTTTTAATTTTATTCTGTTTGAATGCTTTTTAAATTTTTTTGATTCGCTGAAGATATTCACCACAATGAAAATTCACACAAATAATTAACAATATGAAAATAAAATACATTTTTCCAGTATACACAATATTACATAGTGAAAATAATCATTCCAGTATACACTTCTTTTCTTATTTCAGACTATGTGTTTTCAGATAAGTTTATAGCCATTGCATGAACACTTTTATATGAATTTGCTTTCTATGGGAACTTCAAAGATTATTATAGAAACCAACAATGCATATCTATTAAATATGCATTGAAACAGAGAATCTCTTGTTCTTGGCTTCATAGGAGAACATTGGTGTGAAACACTTTATTTGGATTTTGAATGGTTCTGAGAATGATTATAATCATTTTTATAAGTGACTAAGTCTGAGTATGTATGGAAAGTTACTGCTTTCTTTACCATATGGATAGTGACCTGTGGTATTGTAGTCATTTACAAGTTGGGTAATGCCTCAAGGATATGTATAAGTATCCTTAAGAAAGAGGTGTCCATATCATTTGCAAATAGTGATATTTTGACTTCTTCCTTTCCTATTTGTATTCCTTTGACTTCTTTTTGTTGTCTAATTGCTCTGGCTAGGACTTCCAGTACTATATTGAATAGGTAGGGAGAGGAGAAGAGATCCTTGGTCCCATGAAGGCTGGGTGTCGTGGGGGGATATTCGAGGGTGGGGAGGTGAGGTATGGGGGAGGGTGGGTGGGAGTACACCAACGTGGAGGCAGGAGGAGGGGGAAGGGTCAGTGAGTTCCTGGGAGGGAGGGGGGGATGGGGTAAGGAGAGAACATCTGAAATGTAAATAAAATTTCTAATAAAAAAAAAAAAGAAAGAGGTGTCCAGATTTCAGTAAATTCTTTTTTTTCTTTGTATAATCTCTATTTCAAAGTCACACATTCTTCATGTTATTGTCTGAAAAGGAACTGTCACTTAAGTCCAGTGGCCCACACAGTTCCAGGTGTTTGGAAGATGAGGATACTTGCTTTTTAAATTGCCTCTGATGAAACTTCTGGAATATAAGCATCTGAGATTGTTGCTTCATTTCCTGCCAGTCAATGTAAGGTTTGCTTTGTTATTACCTATTTTTCCAAGGCAACATATTAATTGACAGATGTCACTGAAGCTTAGGTGGGGAGAGATCATTTAACTCTTACTCTTTGAGGCCCTAGATCCATATGTAGTTTTCTAGAGATGCCTATTCCTTTCTATTCATGGTCAGAGTTTCTGTAGCCAAATGAATGTTTCTTACCACATGTTTTAATGACTCTCACTTTTCCCTTTCTTTCTCTGGATCAATATATTTCTTCCCCAATATGAAAGAAATAATATTGGTTCATAGTAGTGGTTATGAGGTGTGAAGATGTAATCCTTGAGTCTGTCAGGAAATTGGTGTCTGTCTAGTTCCTCTCAAGAGAGTAGTTTTGCCTCTGATTTAAACTGCGCATAGAATATCAAGATTAATATACTTGAAATAATATTTTAAAGATACTCTTAACCCTGGAGTTCTTCATGTCTTCTGCCATTAATCAATCATATTACCTCAGGTGCTTTATTTGTGTGTTGCATGTTTAAATTCATATTTTTATTTATTACTTCAGAATTGTAGACAATATATTTTGTTTTATAAGCCCGAACTCCTCCCAGTCCTACTTTCACCTCCCTGCTCACCCAATTTCTCATCTTTTAGATTTTCTAGAGCCCAACCAGTCCAATTTGTGCTGTCCAAACAGTTTCTGTCCAGTTTAAGATCTGTTTCACTAGATGGATAGGTCATAGACCCTAGGGGAGAGCCTACTGTTATTACTTTGCTAAACGAACACAGTATTAAACAAACCTCCAGTGATAAGGCTGTGTTGATAAGTTATCCCATTTCCCAACCCTCATCAGAAACTTCTTCTTGCAGTAGATGGTAAGTAACATCAACTTATAACTGGTCAACATGCAGAGAATGAGAGACCGAGGAGTACTTAGCTCCAAAGAATCATCTGTATTATCTCAAAGCACTGGAGTCATTGAGGAAGAAGGGGAGAAAACACTGTACAAACCAGTTTCTAGACAACTAGAAGGAAAGAGTGTGATGCTACCACAACAGACAGCTGCATACATGAATCCTAGTCATCTTCTGTCTGTAATGTTTATTCATTTATTTACCTGTTTGTATTTTGAGAACATTTGAATTAACATCCCCTGACACAGGCTTTAAAATTGAATTGTCATTACTATACAAAAACCCAACCTATCTTTTCTTCTTCTTTTTTTTTTATGTTACATTCAGAAGAGTTTTATTTCTTTCATACATGAGATCCAACATAAATTCTCATAATTGACAGATAGCTATCTGGCACAGGGATATCTTTGTTTTCTATATTGTACTTCAGGACCCTGGGTTCCTTTACTTTCAGCTAGTTGATTTAGATACAATGGCAATGTTAAGGAACTTTGACCTTTTCACTGTCTTTGTCCTATATTAGCATCACACTGCTTTCACATTCTATTAAAGAATTAATTACATTTTTTTCTTCCTGTTAACATCTGAGGAATGTAGCACATGACTGCTGAGACCCTTCACAACATCAAGTATAATAATTCTAAAGATTTTGTTGAACATTAAACTTCAAACTTTATGATCAACAGCATTATTGGAACAATATGATTTCTGATATTTGTAAAATAAAATTTGAATGGTTTCCTTGAAAATATTAAGTCTACTTAGTGGTACCTGTATGTGCATTGGTGTAGGACAAGCTATCAACCTATCTTTTCTAACCATTAGAAAAAATATAACTTTACAGTTTATGTAAATTATTCCATCTAATCAGAAGTTATACTATCAGATCATGTGCTAGTTAATGTTTAATATAATGGGAAAATGTTCAGTTTTATTTTGTGTTTGCCATAAAAAAGCAAAGACATAAAAAGGTAATAATGTGTAAGATATGAGCTTTACAATGACCCTGAGAAAGAATTCTAATCACTCCTTTAATATGTGAAAATCCTCATTTTAATAAAACTTTTATAAGATAATTTTGTTCATCGGCAGCAAGAATTTGTTAAACCTACAATACGAACTATAATATCTACAAAGTGTTTTTGTGTTTGATGTGTTATTTTTGGCTAAAGATTTTTGAAGTTATTCTTAGAGATTTTCTTTTTATTATGAAGAAACAATAATCAAGCTGTGTATTCCCCCAAGAGCAATCATTATTTGCATGGGAAGAAATCTGATGCTGCCTGAAGCCTCATTTTTCAAGATACATATATTTATTGGAATAAATAATTAAATTCCAATACAGGAAAAATTCTTACAACTTGTGTTGTGCATAAATGTGGGGAAGGAGAAATTTAATTTTGCATCTCTATATAAAGTTATTGCACTGGAATATTTTTATTGATTTGATTTGGAAGCAGCTACAATCAGGGACTGCCATTTAAATCTAATTTTGCTTATTAATAACACTAGATTGCTTTCCTGGTGCATTTTCTACATAGCACATTTTCAATAAGCATCTGACCTTTCTCTCTCTCTCTTTTTTGTCTTGGAAGAAGCCACATGAATATGTTTAAAATACACTATGATACGTTGAATTTCACAAATCATAGAGTTGTAGAAACCTTGCTTAATTTGGGAGAACAATATCATTACTCGTCTCTACAAGGTTATCCTGTGTCTCATCCGAAACAACTCAGTTGAAGTGAAAAATCTCTAAGCTGCTTCCCAGATCAGTCATTCTGTAACTCAGTCTGTTCTCTGCTGCTTTGGCAAGTGAGACTTTGCTTAAGTTTAGTATCTTAAAACTCTAATTAATTCCATCAATTGTGTGGATATTTTTGCTTCTGTAGAAATGAGGGTTGTAAGCCCCAATGCTCATAAAGTTAAAATTCTTATACTACCATTAAAAACTGCTTGTGTTTAGTGAATAATATTTCTGATTATTTTTGTTTATCTAGTTGAATTATTGGTCACAACTATGAATCCATTCATTATTTGTTTCTAGGGTAATCATATGCTTTGATTTTTAAAACTCAAGATATGTGACACACTCACATATCAATAATACTAATAAAATTAGAAGCTTTTAGTTTGAGAGCTGACGGTATGGAAGGAGTGATCTTGGGAGGATGAGGAAGGAAGAAGGGGAAGGAGGAAAATGTGCAATTATTTTTTAATTAATTTAATTAATCTTTTAAAAAGACTGAAACAAAAAAAATCCTCTTAAGAAATGGCTGCCTATTTGTCTTGCTTTAGAGCTATTGCCTTGGGAAGAAACTGAAATAAAATGGTTATGCAGAAGACATTGATGTCAAGCATGCGCTCATTTAAACTTGATTTTCTACACAACGATGTGGTTTTGCTTTATATACTTTATAATATATACTATTATTGACCTTAACAGTATAACTTGTGATTCTAAGGTTTGAACCATTGTACAATTAGTCTCTCCACTAATTCAACAAGATACATCAGAGATGAGAGATCTTCCATCACGTGACCCTGAGTAGTGGAGAGTTAACTCTGAAAATAATTTAAATGAGCTTATGGTTACAGGCATTCTAATTTATTCACAAAGAACTGTTTTGATATGAGTTATAGCTACCCATGTGCAGAGGAACTAAACTGAATATGGGGGGAATACTCACACATCTCCATATTCTTAGAGAATAATGACAAGTTCCATTTGGCAGAAATGGAACATTATCCTACAGATCTCTGAAGTGCTTGAAAGCATCATGTAGATAGTGTGTGAACTTGAGCCAGCTTCCTCTTTGACAATTTCAGTGATGCAAAAGTGTAGCAAGAAAAATATCAGCTTATCTCACTTGACCTGGTTTCTTCAGTTATTTTCTTTTGATTGGCAACCATGATTTTTTTCCCAAGTGAAAACCTTAAAGGCAAACTATTGGAATTCTATTCTCTGGAGTCTGAAATTTAACATATTACTGTTTTGGCTGTTAAATTTCTTGACAATCTATTTTGAACTTTGTGTTTTCAAACATTTTTAAAAAACTTCTCAGGAAAAGTCACTTCTGGCACTTTCAAATAAACCCTGCTAAAAGGGAATGATTTCTGTGATATACTCCTGATACGGACACGAGTTTCTGTGTTGAATGGCTATATGTATGAGTTTTATTTTACAAAGATTTTATTAAATAAATGGCTCATTTTTTCAGCCTTAATTGTACGTATATAATTGCAGTAATTGATATCAAGGCTTACTAGTCTTATAACATGGGAAGACACTGTCTATTGTAAGATTTAGCAAAGACACACTATCTAATCAATTTAATACTTGTAAATGTGGAAAGAGTACAGTGCATGCTGAAGTTTGTAAAGAGTTAAGTTGGAAGCAGGTTAAGTGGAAGATCCACTCTGAGTATCATGGTTCCCTTAGTGGTTTTAAAGTATTTTTCAAATACAGGTAATGATCGGGAAAATTCTACAAAAATGAATTTACACACACATACACACACACACATATACACTCAAAATTAGAGGTTCTTTGGTGATGTATTTAACCTTTTAATTCCAGTTCCTGGTTGATTCAGTTGAAGAATTTAAAAGCTCCTGCCATGTGTAGAACTTCCCCAGTCCTAATTTCTTCCCAGACTAATTTGTATTTAAGTTCCAGGCTCAAATTTGTTGTTTTTTTATGAATGGAAAATTGGGCAAGGAATTTGATAAGTTCATATCCACAGGTTGGCATCAATATTTTGAAATATGATAAATCCATATGAACACAGAGGGAGTTTATTTTTTTTAACTTGTAGCTCTGGAACCATGACCACTATTAAGTTCTTGTGAAATCATCCAGGATTGCTCTAGCCAAAAACCGTTCACATAATGACCAAAACGTATTCTTGAATACCTAGAGCCTATTATTTTTTTTAAAAAAATAATTGTCACAGATTCACATATCTTATTTATAGAGTTGTTAATGTGACTTTTAGAATTTTGCACAATAAATTTCATACTCACATGAGCTCTCTGTATACTACAAATGATATCTGAAAATAAAAATATTGATTGTAAACTGATTATTACCTTATTGGCCCAGTAAATATTCTGATTATGGGTATTTGAGAAAATTCAAACAGTTTCCATATATCAAACAATACTCTGGAAAATATTGAAGTGGATTGTCCATAGTTCATCACAATACTTAATATTGTATTTCAGTCATCTTAGATAGCTATATTTCTTTGCAGGACTAGAAAGCTTGAATATTTCATTTTCTACTCCCTTCCAATGTATATTCTACAGTACAATTTATTTTAAGAACTGTGTGAGGTGTGTTAAAATGTAAATTTTAGGCTTTTTGTGAGGCCCTGGAATCTTTAAGCATCACTTGAGTCTTTCGAGCTAAAAAGACCTACCAAAGACACACACACGAAACTCCTTACTATCTATAAATAATGAGAATAGGATTTGCAAATAAAATCAACATAAAAAGGTCTTAGAAGTTACAGTTGAGACTAAAGTGGGTACCTGAGCTCAGAGACAGCAAATTTAAACCTCTCAGAGTCTCCATAGATAGAGAATAAACAGACATCATGCAAGTCTTTTGTTTGCTAGTAATAGCTCTATATAGTACAATGTTGACAAATTTTTGTCAAGATGGCAGACCCAGAATGTGCCTCCTTTTCTAACAAATGATAGTTATTTCTCATCTAAATTCAATACACACACACACACACACACACACACACACACACACACACACACACACACAGAGAGAGAGAGAAGAGAGAGAGAGAGAGAGAGAGAGAGAGAGAGAGAGAGAGGAGAGAAGGGGGGACTGTATCTGAAACCATGGAAGTAAAACAGAGACTTTCTCACAAGGCCCTTGTCAGGGAATCACATAAATTATAATATACAAATTTGAATGAAAAATGAAACCATAAATTTGAACGAGAACAGTGTGGGATATGTGAGAGGATTTAGGGAAGAAAAGAAGGGAAAAATGATGTAAAAAAAGAAGAACATATATTAAAGCATATTAGGAGCTAGAGAGAAAGCTCCGTGGTTAAGAACATCTGGCTGTTCTTCCCAAGGTCCTGAGTTCAATTCCCAACAACAAACAACCACATGGTGGCTCACAACCATCTGTAATGAAATTTACTTTCCTCTTTGGTTTGCAGACAGAATCTTGTATACATAATAAATAAATAAACAAATAAATAAATAAATATTTTTTAAAAAAGCATATTAGCCTCCCCCAAAGACTTAATGGCTCCTATTTCCTAGGTGTAAACCTGAACTTGAATGATTATAATATAAATAGTATTATCCAGGTAATTTCAGTTATTTATTTGATTATGCACACCTAATTGGGAGATTTCTTACTATATGAGTCACTTTTCTCTTACCGTACAAAGAAACCTGACAAAAGCAACTTAAGAGAGGATTACCTTTGCTCACAGTTTGAAGGTATATTCATTTACGGTGCGGAATGTATGATGGAAGGAGTGTGAGGCTCTAGACCCATTTCAACAGTGAGGAACTAGTGTGGACTCTGACACAGTTATCCTAAAGTGCATTTTCTTCCAGCTGAAGAATCATTTATGAAAAAGCAGTTAAATATAAATTAATTGATCCACTAACCATAAGCAGAAAATAGTAGAGTCATCCACGAAATGTTGTTATTTATTATTTTTTAGATGGCTGTTTTTTTTTTTTTTTTCCCCTAAGGAGAGATAGAAAGCATACAGTTTTTGATGGGAAGAGAGATGGGGAAAATCCAGTTTTCATGGTGTTGAGGTTTCATTTATCTATTTAAGAGACTTTAAACTTTTTTTTGGAATTTAAGAAACCATAGAAAGCTTTAGAATCTACAAACTCATTTTAAAGGCAGCTGAAAAACGCAGTCAGTGATTTCTTCAAAGCCATGCTCTAGGAGAAGCTAGTCTGGAATGTAAATTCTCTCCTTCTCCTCTTCCCTCCCCTCCTCTCCCCCTTCCCTCTCCCCATCCCCCCCTCTCCCCCTCTCCTCCTCTCCCCTTCTCCCCCTTCCCCCTCCCCCCCTCCCTCCCTCTCCTCTCCCTCTCCCCCTCGCCCTCTCTTTCTCCCTCCCCTCTTTCTAATGCTGCCCAGTATATGATTACTACCCTTCAGTCTACATAGAAAGTGTTAATCATGGTATCATAGTTTAACTAAAACCTCAGAGTCATTGATGAATACTCAGAATTCCAACATGTATCACAAATGAGGCTAGGAAATTGTCTGTAAGAAAGATAACGGTTGATATTTAACGTAAGTTTTAGTTATACATAAAGAAACTGAGATGCCTAGCAGGTAGTTTGAAACTCATACTGGGAGACTTGGAGAAAGGTAATAAGGTTAACTACAGGTCTAAGCTATACCACACTAGGGTCTAAATCAAGTTTAGGGAGATTAGCTACTTCTCTAGTTTCATGATTCCCCATCCATCACTTCTCCTACACACCAATACCTGTACCCATTCTCGTATGGCAGATAAGGCTTAATTATTTATAGTTTCTATCTTTCAAAATAAATTTAAACCTAGATATAATTATATATTTAAAGAGAATTGAACAGCGTGTGATAGCATGCTTAATTTTCACAAGTATCTAATATGTAAAGGTGAATGGCTATGGTAGGGACTTAAGTCAACTTCCACTGAAGTTGTCATAGGCGATTTCAAAATCTTGTCATTCAATTGAGAATGTACAAGAGAATCCCTATGTTTTAAGCTGTATGTATACATATCCATCATATACACATACATATATATCATATACACATACACATTCACATACATATATATCATATACACATACACACACAAACATACACATACACATATATACATACATATACTACATTACATATCCACATTCACATCCACATATACATATATATATAAACAGTGTTGCATAGTGTGTTGCATAAATTACAAAATTTATAATCTGGAAGGGTTTGCACTTTTCTAAAGTAGTCTGGGCAAATTATGAAATTGTATGAGACAAGTCCTTATGGAAGAGCAGCAGTTGAAGTGATAGATTGTGTTTATTACTTTCATTTTTCATACCTGTGAATATTGAAAATATCAAGATATTTATTATTTTTAATTTGAATAAAATATATAATTTCAGAAATAAAAGAGGTGACAAAAGATGCCAATATATTTATATGATAATTTTGTTTTCTGGCTATTTGTATAAGACCATATAAGACATGTTTAAAGTTGATAACATGGAATTCAGGAAGAAAGACACAGTCAAAGCTGGAGATGAGCGATATCCTGAGTCTAGTGCTTTTATGCTCAGTGAAAACATTCAGTTCACTTTAATTTATATCATGCTTAGATTTCTTCATAATCACTGAATTATTTGGAAAGCTAAAATATTCTTGCTTTTATATGGACTAAACGATTGTCTTAACCAAAATAATCTTAATTATTAAACATGTATTCATCAGATTAGTTCCCGGTGATTTAATATTTTTCATTATTAGTAATCTAGTAACGGATAATAAATCTAAGTTTGATTATTTGACCTGAATGTTTTCTCATGACACATATTTTAAAGGATCATGGCCATCGGTGAGGACTTGAGGGATGGTACAGTAAGATTATCTTAATGCTTTCTCTTCTCTCAGAAAGAAAATCATTATAATTTCCATTATTTTTACTTGATTTAGTTACCTTCCTTGAGTAATTGCAAAAACACAATAAATAATGATCTCAAAATAAGACTAGCAAACAGAAAGCATAGTGAATTAAATGAACTTGAGATCAGGGCAGGAGTTCCAACAACTTCTGAAAAGGCCCAGGAGTTCCAACAACTTCTGAAAAGGCCCAGTACTCATCTTCCATTTTGTACTGTGTGTTTATAGGAAGAAACTTTTCAGCACTGCTGATTAGAAAAGTCAGAAAGTCACCTGAAAAGCCATGAAGGTACTCTAAAGCCAATGATGCCAAACATTTAGCCGATATATAATTCTCTTTTTGTTATGACGATTAAAACAAAGAGATAGAAACCTTAATGGGTATTAATTTTTAGTAGTATAAAATAAAACCTTCCCAAAGTTAGTACTTTAAGAAAAAAAAGCACTATTGTCTCATACTTCTTGTGGATTAGGACATTAGAAAGAAGAGTTATTAGTTGGTTTTATTGGTCAGCATAGACAAAATGATGAAGCCCAGGTTCAGTAAGACACCCTGTCTTATAAGACTAGGGGAGCTCTAGGGAAGACTTCTGTTATTAACCACTAGCCTTTCATGCATGCACAAGAGGGCACACACACACACACACACACACACACACACACACAAGCCAGGGAAATGTTTATAATGGACTTTAGCCCTTGTTTTAATTAACCACTGAGGACTTTAAGAAGTAAAATAAAGGTAGATAGTAGTTCACACAGTCAAAAGAGAAGTCACATTATAAACACTAATCACACTCAGAGAGTGTCTCTTTGTATATATTTCTATCTAAATCAAGGAGATAGGCATTACTGTACATTCTAATTACAAGCAAGATTCCATAAAAACTACTCATGACCTTTCTTAACATTTTAGGAGAAATGAAAACAAAGGAGTTAACATAATTGCTCCTGCTACCAATAACTTCTAATTAGTATGATGTAGAATTTCTTATTGCTAGTTTTGCTACTTGTTTTAATTGTGTGCATTAATCATACAAATTATTTTGATTCACCATGACACTTTCATAAATGTATATAATATACTTTGATAATATTTGCTTCCCTTACTCTCTCTTGTTCTCTGTCATTCTCCATCTGGAGTCTTTCTTTTCCTAAATAACAACCTTTCAATTTCCTTTTTTAAAAAATTTTTTATTGGATATTTTATTTACATTTCAGATGTAATCTCCTTTCCCCACCACTCAGGAACCCCTTATCCCATCCCCCCATCATCCTGCTTCTATGAGTATATACCCCCACCCACCCTCCCACTCTCACCTCCCCACCCACGATTTCCCTCACACTGGGGCATCCAGCCTTCACTGGACCAAGGACATCCTCACCCACCTATGCCTGACAATGTCATCCTCCCCTACATATACAGATGGGGCCATGGGTCCCTCCCTACGTGCTCCCAGGATGGTGGTTTAGACCATGGGAGTGCTGGTTAGTTGGTATTGTTGCTTTCCTCATGGGGCTGCAAACCCTTTCAGCTTCTTCAGTCTTCTCTCTCACTCCTCTATTGGGAACCCCATGATCAGCTCAATGGTTAGCTGTGAGCATCTGCCTCTGTATATTTCAGGCTCTGGCAGACCTCTAAGGAGACAGATATATCAGGCTCCTGTCAGCATGCATTTCCTGGCATCCACATCAGTGTTTACCTTTGGTGAATGCAGAGGGGATGGATACCCAGGTGTAGCATGTCTGGATGGCACCTCCTTCAGTTTCTGTCCCATGCTTTGTCTCCATATTTGCTCCCATGAGTATTTTGTTACCCCTTCTAAGAAGGGTCAAAGCACCCACACTTTGGTCTTCCTTATTCATGAGCTTCATGTGGTCTGTGAGTTTTATCTTGGATATTTTGAGCTTTTGGGCTAATATCCAATTATCAATGAGTATATACTATGTGTGTTCTTTAGTGATTGGGTTACCTCACTCAGGATATTTTCTAGTTCCATCCATTTACCTAAGAATTTCTCAAATTCATTGTTTTTAATAGCTGAGAAATACTCCATTGTGTAAATGTACCACATTTTCTGTATCCATTCTTCTGTTGAAGGACATCTGGGTTCTTTCTAGCTTCTGGCTATTATAAATAAGGCTGCTATGAACATAGTGGAGCATGTGTCCTTGTTATATGTTGGAGCATCTTCTGGGTATACGCCTAGGAGTGGTATAGCTGGGTCCTCAGGTAATGCTATGTCCAATTTTCTGAGGAACCACCAGACTGATTTCTAGAGTGGTACCAGCTAGCAATCCCAACAACAATGGAGG
Source organism: Mastomys natalensis (assembly GCA_021653895.1). Taxonomy (NCBI): domain Eukaryota; kingdom Metazoa; phylum Chordata; class Mammalia; order Rodentia; family Muridae; genus Mastomys; species Mastomys natalensis. The sequence continues at coordinate 1,103,100 of JAJTUV010000323.1, read as the reverse complement.
AGTCTTCCTCTTTCTCCACATCCTAGCCAGCATCTACTATCACCTGAGTTTTTGATCTTAGCCATTCTGACTGGTGTGAGGTAGAATCTCAGAGTTGTTTTGATTTGCATTTCCCTGATGACTAAGGATGTTGAACATTTCTTTAGGTGCTTCTGGGTCTTAAATTCTATTCCATTGATCTTCCTGCCTATCTCTGTATCAATATCATGCAGTTTTTATCATTATTGCTTTTGTAGTACAGCTTGAGGTCAGGGATGGTGAATTCCTCAGAATTTCTTTTATTGTTTAGAATACTTCTCGTTATCCTGTTTTTTTTTTTTCTTATTCCAAATGAATTTGCAAATTTCTCTTTCTATCTCTATGAAGAATTGATTTGAAATTTTGATGGGGATTGCATTGAATCTGTAGATTGCTTTTGGCAAGATGGCCATTTTTACTATATTAATCCTGCCAATCCATGAGCATGGGAGATCTTTCCATCTTCTGAGATCTTCTTTGATTTCTTTCTTCAGAGACTTGAAGTTCTTGTCATATAGATATTTTTCACTTGCTTGGTTAGATTCACACCAAGGTATTTTATATTATTTGTGACTATTGTGAAGGGTGTCATTTCCCTAATTTATTTTTCAGCCTGTTTATCTTCCACATAGAAGAAGGCTACTGATTTGTTGAGTTGATTTTATAACCAGCCACTTTGCTGAAGTTTTTTTAATCAGGTTTTGGAGTTCTCTGGTGGAAGTTTTAGGGTCACTTAAGTATACTATCAAATCAACTGCAAAAATGAAATTTTGACTTCTTCCTTTCCTATTTGTATCTGTTTGACCTCCTTTTGTTGTCTAAATGCTCTGGCTAGGATTTCCAGTACTATATTGAGTAGGTAAGGAGAGAGTGGGCAGCCTTGTCTAGTACCTGATTTTAGTGGGAATGTTTCAAGTTTCTCTCCATTTAGTATGATGTTGGCTCCTGGCTTGTTGTATATTTCTTTTACTATGTTTAGGTATGGGCCTTGAATTCCTGATCTTTCCAAGACTTTTACCATGAAGGGGTGTTGAATTTTGTCAAATGCTTTCTCAGCATCTAGTGAGATGATCATGTGGTTTTTTTTCTTTGAGTTTGTTTATATAATGGATTACTTTGATGGATTTCTGAATATTGAATCATCCCTGCATTCCCGGAATAAAGCCTACTTGATCATGATGGATGATTGTTTTGATGTGTTCTTGGATTTGGTTTGTCAGAATTTTATTGAGTATTTTTGCATCGATATTCATAAGGGAGACTGGTCTGAAGTTCTCTTTCTTTGTTGGGTTTTTGTGAGGTTTAGATATGAGCGTGATTGTGGCTTCATAGAACACATTTGGTAGTGTTTCTTCTGTTTCTATTTTGCGGAATAGTTTGTAGAGAATTTGTATTATGTCTTCCTTGAAGATCTGATAGAATTCTGCACTAAAACCATCTGGTCCTGGGCTTTCTTTGGTGGGGAGACTTTTAATGACTGCTGCTATTTCTTTAGGGGTTATGGGACTGTTTAGATGGTTTATCTGCTCCTGATTTAACTTTGGTACCTGGGATCTGCCTAGAAAGTTGTCCATTTCATCCAGATTTTCCAGTTTTGTTGAGGAAAGGCTTTTGTAGTAGGATCTGATGATTTTTTGAATTTCCTCGGTTTCTGTTGTTATGTCTCCCTTTTCAGTTCTAGTTTTATTAATTTGGATACTGTCTCTGTCCCCTCTGGTTAGTCTCCTAATGGTTTATCTTTCTTGTTGATTTTCTCAAAGAGCCAGCTCCTAGTTTTGTTGATATTTTGTATAGTTCTTTTTATTTCTACTTGGTTGATGTCAGCCCTGAGTTTGATTATGTCCTGCCATATACTCCTCTTGTGTGTATTTGCCTCTTTCTGTTCTAGAGCTTTCAAGTGTGCTGTCAAGTTGTTAGTGTATGCTCTGTCCAATTTCTTTTTGTATGCACTTAGAGCTATGAGTTTTCCTCTTAGCTCTCCTTTCATGGAGTCCCATAAGTTTTGGTATGATATGTCCTCATTTTCATTAAATTCTAAAAAGTCTTTAATTTCTTTATTTCTTCCTTGATCAAGTCATCATTGAGAAGAGCGTTGTTCAGTTTCGACGTGTATGTGGGCTTTCCATTATTTTTGTCATTATTGAAGACCAGCCTTAGTCCGTGGTGATCTGTTAGGATGCAAGGGATTATTTCAATCTTTGTATCTGTTTTGTGTCTAATTTCAGTTATTTGTATCTGTTGAGGCCTGTTTTGTGTCCAATTATATGGTCTATTTTGGAGGAGGTACCATGAGATGCTGAGAAAAAGGTATATTCTTTTGTTTTAGGATGAAATGTTGTATAGATATCTGTTAAATCCATTTGGTTCATAACTTCTGTTAATTTCATTGTGTCCCTGTTTAGTTTCTGTTTCCATAATCTGTCCACTGTTGAGAGTGGGGTGTTGAAATCCCCCACTATTATTGTGTGAGGTGCAACGCGTGCTTTGAGCTTTAGTAAAGTTTCTTTTATGTATGTGGGTGCCCTTGTATTTGGAGCATAAATGTTCAGAATTGAGAGTTCATCTTGGTAGATTTTTCCTTTGATAAGTATGAAGTGTCCTTCCTTATCTTTTTTGATTACTTTTGGTTGAAAGTCGATTTTATTTGATATTAGAATGGCTACTCGAGCTTGTTTCTTGGGACAATTTGCTTGGAGAATTGTTTTCCATCCTTTTACTCTCAGGTAGTGTCTGTCTTTGTCATTGAGGTGCATTTCCTGTATGCAGCAAAATTCTGGGTCCTGTTTATGTATCTTGTCTGATAGTCTATGTCTTTTTATTGGGGAGTTGAGTCCATTGATGTTAAGAGATATTAAGGAAAAATGATTGTTACTTCCTGTTATTTTTGTTATTAGAGGTGGAATTATGTTCATCTATCTTCTTTTAAGTTGTTGGAAGATTACTTTCAGCTTTTTCTAGGTTGTAGTTTCCCTCCTTGTGTTGGAGTTTTCCATCAGTTATCCTTTGAAGTGCTGGATTTGTGGGAAGATATTGTGTAAATTTGGTTTTGTCATGGAATATCTTGGTTTCTCCATCTATGGTAATTGAGAGTTTTGCTGGGTACAGTAGTCTGGGCTGACATTTATGTTCTCTTCAGATCTGTATGATAGTTGTCAAGGATCTTCTGTCTTTTATAGTCTCTGGTGAGAAGTCTGGTGTAATTCTTATAGGTCTGCCTTTGTGTGTTACTTTATCTTTTTCCTTTACTGTTTTTAGTATTTTTTTTCTTTGTTTTGTGCATTTGATGTTTTGATTGTTATGTGGCGGGAGGTATTTCTTTTCTGGTCTAGTCTATTTGGGATTCTGTAGGCTTTTTGTATGTTCATGGATATCTCTTTCTTCAGGTTAGGGAAGTTTTCCTCTATAATTTTGTTGAAGATGTTTACTGGCCCTTTAAGTTGGGAATCTTCACTCTCATCTATACCTATTATCCTTAGGTTTGGTCTTCTCATTGTGCCCTGGATTTCCTGGGTGATTTGGGTTAGGAGCTTTTTGCATTTTGCATTTTCTTTGACAGTTGTGTCAATGTTTTCCATGGTATCGTCTGCGCATGAGATTCTCTCTTCCATCTCTTGTATTCTGTTGGTGATGCTTGTGTCTATGACTGTTGATTTCTTTCCTAGGTTTTCTATCTCCAGGGTAGTCTCCCTTTGAGATTTCTTTATTGTTTCTACTTCCAGTTTTAGATCCTGGATGGTTTTGTTTAATTCCTTTACCTGTTTGGTTGTGTTTTCTTGCAATTCATTAAGGGATTTTTGTGTTTCCTCTTTAAGGGCTTCTACCTGTTTACCTGTGTTCTCCTGTACTTCTTTAAGGGAGTTATTTTTGTCCCTCTTAACGTCCTCTATCATCATCATTAGAAGTGATTTTAATTCTGAATCTTGCTTTTCGGTGTGATGGGGTGTCCAGGGCTTGCTATGATAGGAGAACTGGGTTCTGATGATGTCAAGTAACTTTGATTTCTGTTGCTTATATACTTGTGCTTGACTTTCACCATCTGTCTAACTCTAGTGCTACCTGCAGTCACTGTCTCTGACTGGAGCCTGTCTTTTCAGTTATTTTGCTTGTGTGAGAACTCCTGAGATTCCAGATGTCTCTGTGATCCTGTGATCCTGACCTCCTACTCGGAAGAACTGCTGGGACTCAAGTTGCCTCTGGGATCCTGATATCCTGCTGCTCTGAGTACAGTGGTTCCTCTAGGATGGCTCAGGATATGGTGTCTTCACAGGAGCAGATCAGCTAGGTGTCTTCCCCAGCCAAAAGGACCAAGCAAGGGGCAGAAGGTAAGTGGTATTCTGGAGTTTGGGGGGGTGTTGGGTGGCTGATGAGTCCTGAGCACCCCAGGCTTCCAGTTGTAGCTCTGGGGTGTAGGGTAGTGGAAGAGAGTTTTTACCTGCTGCTTTGATTGCAGTGGTTTTTCTAGGATGGCTCAGGATATGGTGTCTTCAAGGGAGCAGACCAGCTAGGTGTCTGCCCCAGGCAAAAGGACCCCATTTCCTTTTTTACTCTTGTATTATAATTTATTTACTGATTTGTGGGTGTGCATGCACACATGTGTTGATGCATGCATGGACACATATGCATTCTACAATGTGTGTGTGGAGTTCAACTGCGGAAGCATTTTCTCTTTTCTACAATGTGGCTTTCAGGATTCTGACTCAGTGGTCAGGTTTGTTGGCAAATGCCTGCATTCGCTGATTCAGCTCACCACCCCTCTTCTGCTTTCATCTCCTTTTCCTTCTGCGGATCCTGTCCATGAGTCAAGCCATATAATATTTGTCCTTCTGAGTCTGGCTTACTTCTTTTAACAAAACAATAACCAGTTCTCTCCATTTTTTACAAACTAAATATTTCATTTTCCCCATAGTCAAGTGAGGAAATAAGTACATTTCTGCATCCATTTTAAAGCACAGGACAGAAACACTACACATATAAACAAAATGTATCTGTATTCAGTCATGTTTACCATGATGTATCTTTTAATATATTCTTTCTACTTATTATACAATGCTATTGACTAACATAGCCAGCACTTTACTGGAGTTACTTTTTTTTTTAAAGTTCTTCAATTTCACATCTTTGATCCAAGCATTTGACATTTTGAGCAAAGGTTTAACCATGCCTTTAATTATAGCAAAGCAATGGTTTCTTTAGCTGTGTGACCCAGGCACAGAGTATGGGTCTGGAAATATTCCTGGATGAGAGGATGGTGAGGTTAGAATATATCATTTGAGGAACTGGGATGAAGATTAGAATGAAGAGAAGATAGTTGGAAACCTTAACTGAGTATTCATTTTTAGCAGTCTGAAATAAGCCTTCCCAAAGTTAGTACTTTAAGAAGAAAAAAAGTACTATTATCTCATACTTCTTGTGGATCAGGAATTAAAGAAGGAAATACTGCAGCTTGCTGAGCACTGTAAGAGTTGAAGACCTCTAAGGGGGCACTTTCAGGAAGGAGGTTAAACTCTCTTGAAGGTTTGATTAGGACAAGAGCATATCTATTTCTAAATCACAGGACAGGCAGCTTTTTGAGCACAAGGTCTTTTTCTAGGAGTTCCTTCATGAGGCTCATGGAGAATTTTCAAACACAGGGCCCTGGTTTTTCCAAAGTCAAGAGGAATAACAAGGCAGGAACTGCTTTTTAAGACACTTAGATATTACAAACCCTAACATAACTCTGTAATATTTCACTATAGAATATTATTGTCTCCAAGTCATACTCAAGGGCAGAGAAATAAGCTTCACACATTATAACATATAAATTTATGAACACATTGAGTATCAAAGTGAGAACATATCAAAAGCTCCGAAGCTGTCACCTTGCAGGAAGTCAACATTCTCTGACTACAATCCAGTTATTGGAATTTGAATTGTTTATTCATATTTTCCCAGTATCTCCATGCTGTGTAACAAGTGTAAAGATGTATGATATCCTGCATGATAGTGGGTTGATGCTTCAGAGTCAGTGCAACATTGATTTATCTAACTGGCTTTACAGTTCAGACTTTGCCAAAAATATTTACCATTTTGTTTTTTTGCCACTCATATAAACTTGTACTTAATCAAATAGTCATGGTAAAATCAGAAAATATAATGTTTTGACTTTCTCTTTTGTGTTGCCCGTATGTACAACATCTCTCCCCACTGTTACTGTTAGAATAGAGGGCTAGGTAGATACAGAGATTATGGAGTCAAGATGACAAGAGCACAAGGGTCTGATCAAAGTCCATCTAGAACCATACATTTTGTACTAGGAACATTCTAATAAAAAGGTAGAAGAATTGGACTTGGGCTTTAAAAAAAATCTTATAATTGGACTTGTTTGTTTTAATTTTAATTTTTTTTTTTTTTTTTGGAAGAGAGGTCACATGGGCCAGGGAGGACAAGAAAGGCCTGGGAAATGAGTGCTTGATGTGACATCCCCCCAAAATATCAATAAAAATATTATGTTAAGAAAAAAGGAAGAGAAAACATGTGAGACATTTTCCCAGGTCCTAGAGCATGAGCACTAAGGAGAAAAAGATCCTCACATGAATCTGCTCATGCTACCATCATCGTGTGCTCCTTGGTGGATGTCACTTAAGAACTCATGGGAAGAGGAAAGGATATTATTAGACTTGTTTAAATTGTCTTTGTCTTTCAACTGAATCTTTCCTTTGAAAAGAGAAGAATGAAGTGTAGGCAGCCGTGTTTAAGATAGCACCTGGGACAGTTGCAAAGGTATGACCAGCACCTGACGATGCAGGCAGCTGGCTTCCAGCGTGGCCAGCTCAGCTAAACTGGTAAACAAGTCCTTTGTGCATGCGTGGGCCGCCTGCCCCTCCGGAGCGGGCTTATGCTAATGAGGTATTAGCAGCTTAACCTATCCTGAGAGAACACTTAACCCAGCCTGCCTTGGGAAGATATATAAGCAGCTCATTTCCGCTGCTGGGGGTCCCCGTCCCCTTCCTGGTCCCCCGTCCATAAGTCAAGAGTCATTCCTGCAATAAAGCTGACTGAGAAGGATCCGACCGTGTCGTGTCTTAATTGCTGGTCAAGGCGGATGCGACAATGAAGAACACTTTTAACCAGTTACCACTCTTTAGTTAACTTCAAGATATTTCTTACCTCTTATCACTGTTATCAGAGCTAATGATTGTACCCCATAACCTTTCCTTCCATTCTGTTCTGACAGTGTGTTTTGCTGGTGGATGTTTATTGAGGAGTATGCCTAGTCTTGCTTGAAAATTTGAAGGAAGTAAAACAGGTTTCACTCTGCCAGTGGGTAGATGAATGACTGTTTTAATCCTACTTAGGGAACCTTGATGCAACACCATAGTAACTACTATGCCTTCCTTGTCACCAGAAGCATGAGTTACTTGAATCTCCTTATAACAAACAACATTCTATTCTCCAGAATAGAGCACTTAAACTAAGATCTGGAGAGATGACTCAGCAGTTAAGAGTGCTTATTACTCTTTTAGAGGACCCAAGTTTATTTCTCAGCACCTATGTTAAGAGGCTCAGTTACCTGTAACTCCAGTTCCAGTATATCTGATACCCTATCTGGTTTACACTAGCATCCACACACATGTGTACATATACACATACACACTTAAACACAAACAAATGATAAATATTTTTAATTAAATAATTTGAACTACTTATATTTGCTTAGTTTCATGCATTTAATCACAAGATTCATAGACCATTCTTTGCTTCTGCAACCAATGTGTATATGAAGATACTTATGGCTTTTTCTCAAATGGAAGAGTATTGAAGAAGCATTGGATCTGTGACTGTGAGGTAAATAGAAGTATACCAAGAAGAAAATACTGGGCAAAGAAAGTTAGACCCAAGGCAGCAAAACAACAACTTGGAAAACTGGAGGAGACTTGTTAGTGAGAAATGAGGAACCAGAAAACCAGACTGGGGAGCTTGAAAGGGTCAGCACATAAATAGCCTTGTAAACTTGACAAAGGTTTTATATTCATCCTGCAGAATCTCTATTGAAAATAGCTTCTAGCAAAAGTGCCTATAGTCAGATCTTCATGAATAATAAAACCCAGCTTCTCTTTTGCCTGTTTACCTATGTATTTGTTCTATGGTCTTGGAGTGTTTAATATGCAGAGCCAGCCTTCTTCTATTTCAGTGGCAGGCACATGAGACTATACAGCCCATATTGTTCATAGATTTTAGTGGAATGATTTAGGTCTATTCACACTGACATATGAACTTGTTATTTCAACTAAATGTCAGTGTAGATTGGAATGCTAATTCATTTATGCAGACATGTGTCAATGTCACCCTAAAACAAAGTACCTCTGTTACGGTGCCAACAACAACTGTTAAAACAAGCAAAACAATAGCTATAATTCCAAATATGCTTCAGAATAAAAATTCTTTGGCAGATGTTTATTTCTATGAGGTGTTGGAAATATGTCAATTGGCTGAATGTCACTTTATTCAAACAGACAAATAGAAAAGAAAACTGTGTGATAAAGTATTAGAATTCTGTCCCTAGAGTATTATTTGTGTTACAGTAATGACTATATTCCCATAAAAATTTGCATAGACATATGTTCTAAATGACATTTCTTTGAAAAAATGCAAAGTTTCCAATAGAAATAAATTAAGAAATGGAATGTCTTGTGGATTATTGTTGAATGTTAAAATGCAGTCTTAGCAGTCACTCAAAGTCAAGATGTTTTAGGTCTATAGAGAACTTTAAACACAATTCAATCTCATATTTATTTTGAAGATGTAGAAACTAAGACCATGTCATATAAAATGGCCCAACCAAGGCCAAGAAGTTTATAGCACACAAGTAGTAAGCTCTGAATTCTGACTCTGAACCCATCAGATTTTTACCTACCCTGGGGTTGTTTTATTGCCTGGATGTATCACGTTAAGTACATGAAGGCTCATTTCAAGTGATGGGTTGCCATTTCAGCTGGGTTAGTTTGGCCGCAACGTACTTTAAAATAAAATTATGGCAATTAGGCATTTCCCACTTGCGATGCAATCACTGAAGCAGGACTGCTAATCCACAGTTTACAAGGGTCAGTGTCAATTAGAATCATGCCAATTTTCAATATGATACATTTCATCCAGTGCCAAACAAAAAGCAAATTGATAATGCTAAGCATGCATGCCTGTTTTACAGGCATCTGATTTAATTAAATCAGGGTGCAGAAGCCATGAGGCCTTTACTTAAGTGAGAGATTTTGAATCTTCCTACCTTCATTCACTGGAGCCTCAAACTGTTTCTTAACACTTTACTGCCACATGCTTCCAAGTTGCGCTTGCTCAAGGAATGAATAGCTTCTGTCACAGTTCAAATTCACTTGACTCATTGTAAATATAATGACAACTATATTACCACGAATCAATTAACCACCTTGGAGCTGGTTGAATCTGGTTGCTATTAATTGTGAATAGTGGAAAATAACTAAAGCTGGAACAGGCAATAATCTTGAATTAGCATAATTAGAAGAATGCCCTGCACCATTGCTAGATCTGTGAAAAGCTGTGGATCTATAGATGACATGTTTCTTTATGAATACAAAGTAAGGACTAAGAGAATTTATGGGAGTACACAATGTGTTCATAAGCAACATATGTACAGTATTAACTATGCTTACTATAGTATGGATGCCTTGTTCCTTTCACAACATAACAGATAGTCCTCTAACATGAAAACTGCATACACAAATAAGAGAAATATTCTAAAAGAAAATTAACTTTCTAGGTCTGTAGAAAGAAGGACTCTAGTTTATAAGAGGTCTTTAGGCATAGAAGAATATGGTCCATTCTAAAAAAGAAGTCACTATGTGATAGGATAGAGATGACAGATAGAGGTCCAGAGATACTTAGGTGTCATGCACATATTGCAGAGTTCAAATCAACAATTGCTTAACCAGATTGTGTTTTTATAAAACAAACCATTGCTCTGTAGTGTAGTGGAAGTAAATGGGAACAAGATTAAGAAAATACGGAACAAACTAACTACTGCAAAGGCAACACAATAAGCAAAAGATAGAAGCAATTTATATGGCCATTAATAGATGGAACAATTTGAATGTCTACATAATGTATACATAAGATCAAAAGAGTAGACATACAAACCGTGGAATAGAATTTAATATCATTTAAAAAGGAATGGTCTTGTCACACATGTTACTACATGGAGAAAGTTTTGGGCCATTTTGCTTGCTGAAATAACTGAACACACACACACACACACACACACACAAATGGTATGGTTCCATATGCAAGAGGTACATAGAATGCCAAACTCATCTATTTATAAAGTACATATTTCAGAAGCCTGAAAGATGGACGATTGAAAACTGATATTGGCCAAATGCAGAGTTCAAGCCAATAAGAAATTCTGCAGAAGGATGACGAGGATACATTCAAGATAAGAGAAATTCATACATAGAACTGTATACATAAAATGATTAAATGTGAATTTTTGAGGTAAATTTATGCTACCAGAACAATATATGTAAAGAAATTTTAACATAAGTTTATTCTACCTCACATTAAATGACAGGTCTACAACAATAACAGAATAATGAAATTGTGGTGTAGATACTCAGTGGAATCTATATAGACATAAAGAAAAATGAGGTTATGGGATTTGCTGGATTTTGCTGGAGATAACTATAGTAAGCAAAGTCAGAAAAGGAAAAAAAATAAGCAAAAGTCAGTTTCAGAAAGACAAAGTTGTCTACTAAAAATATTGTTTGTGTTTCCCAGATTATAAATAGATATGTAAAACCATGTATGTCTTTAAGACAAGAAAGTAGGGGCAAAATTGTCTATCGAAACTGTGGGAACTAACTGGATGGGAGGCAGATGAGGCTGGAGAGACAAGAACTAATTGGGGAGGGTAGAGAGAATAAAAGGGAATAAGATCCGTGTACAGTGTATACTTGAATATAAATTTTAAAAAGCTACTCAAATTTTAATAAAGGCTGTGTAAACCTGTAAAGTGTTAAAACAGCACAGCTGGTGGTAGTGTGAACAAGAAATGACTCCAATAGGCCCATGTGATTGAACACTTGTCCCCAGCTTCTGGTGATGTTTTAGAAGGCTATAGAATATTTTGGAGGTAGGGACTTGTTGAAGGAACTAAGTCTCTTAGGCTAATCTTAAGGTTTGACAGCCCAACCCTACTTCCTATCTGTTATCAGCTTCCTGACTGAGAACACAATGGGGCCAATCATCCTATACCCCTACCACCATGCCTTGTTCTTCAAGATGAACTATATCCCATGTTAAGAGCTAAGGTAAAATGCACGATTCTTCTCTTACACTGATTCTTGCCAGGTATTCATTTATCAAAGACAAAAGTACGATGACTTTACTTGATTGTGAGCTGCTTCAGTCTTCAACGGAAGTTCTTCAATTCAGTCTTTTTGGGTGACATAGTGTGTAGTTTTTCTTGAATCATTTTGTACTTGGTTGACTACCTTCTGTAGGTGACCATTGCCCATTAGTTATATGATCAGTGAAGGTTAATACTAGCATTTCCAGTGGTTCCAACCATTACTATTAACACATCACTGAATTACATCTCAAAGAGAAGTCTTAATCCATATTCTTAGACTACTGTGTATTTGTCCCTGTTCAGAACTACTTTCACAGACTCCACTGTGTCTTTTTCCATAACTCTGTGCTGATTCCATTTCAGAAAATTTGTCAACACTTCCCACTGCAGTTACATTGATTCAAGGGGAACTTTGAATTGTACATTCTCCCAAAATTTCTTGTCCCTTCTTGATTAGGGTTGTTTATCTTTAAGCAAATCTTTTTGTGCGCATTCACTTTTAAATTATTAAAATAATGTTAATAGTAGAGATAGGGATTTAACTCATTAGTAGAATGCTTTTCTAGTATGCCAAGATTCTGGGTTTGATTCCTCAGTACCTAGCATAGCACAGGCATTTACACAGACAGCTAAACAGACAGAGAGACAGAGACACAAACACACAGACACACAGACACACAGACACACAGACACATCATTATATCACATCACACCACACTTGGACTTTGGAACTTTAAATTCATCAAAATACATTTGAGAGCTCAAGGCATATAGAATGATAAATACCTTCTTTAAATTATAATAACATAACTCTCTATTGAACCCCATTTTTCTCACTGACACATTGTAGGTTGCAGCAGTAGTTGAAGAGGTGTGAAAGACTGTACCGTTTTAAACATTCACCGTCCCAGTTCCTTGTGATACGTATCCCTGTCTTTTTTTGCCAACTCCTCACAGATTATATTTCTTTTTTATTACTTGAGGTACTTACTATGCACTCCCAGTTACTAATCTCACACATATATGGATTTATGGGTTCTTTGTATAGTAAAGAGAACCCAACTCACATTTAAGAGACTCCAATTTTAAGGCTGTTTTATATTCAGACAAGGCTTGAACCAGTCTGAGAAAACACATAATTCATCTAAGTTGCATGTCGGTCATGAATACAAATCATCTTCTCCATGGATGTGAATCAGCTTAAAATGTTTGCTTCTGATTCCCAAATGACTCATTTGATTGATCCAAAGATACTATGGGAAATTCTCATTGGCATATTTACATCAATAAATTCCATTAAATAGATTTACTTTTTGAATGATGTTACCAAAATAGGGCTTTTGTTTGGGGTGAAGTTTCTTTTTTTTTTTTTTTTTTTTTTCGAGACAGGGTTTCTCTGTGTAGCCCTGGCTGTCCTGGAACTCACTCTGTAGACCAGGCTGGCCTCGAACTCAGAAATCTGCCTGCCTCTGCCTCCTAAGTACTGGGATTAAAGGTGTGCACCCCCACCACCCTGCAAGGGGTGAAGTTTCTTTTTATTTTCTCGACAGTATTTCCTACCTCAAAGATGGTATTCTCTGTAGCTAATTTCATTTGCTGGATAACATTGGCTAATAAAAATTTTCCCAAGACAGAGTTTATAACCATTGTTACCACCAATTTATCCTTTATCCTTAAATACTGTCTTAGTGAAAAAATTTTCAACGCAAAATGCTTCTAGATACTCCTATTTTGTATGTGAGTTTGATTGTGTGTGTAAATGTGTGTGTGTGTGTGTGTGTATGTGTGTGTGTGTGGTGTGAGAGAGAGAGAGAGAGAGAGAGAGAGGAGAGAGCACTGGCTTCAGGTGCTCTAATCAGACATACACAAGTAAGTTGTAAGTGTACTATGTACATAGTGTCTCCTATTTGTTTAATACTTACAGAAAATTTAACATTTTATACCTTTCATTATTTTCTTCTCTCTCTCTCTCTCTCCTCTCCTCCCCTCTCTCTCTCTCTCTCTCCCTTTCTCTCCATCTCTCCCTCCCTTCCTTCTTTTCTTTCTATTGGCTATTTTATTTATTTACATTTCAAATGTTGTCCCTCTTCCGGATATCCCCTCTGCAAATCCCCATCCCATCTCGCCTCCCCTTTACCTCTAAGAGGGTGATCCTCCATCCACCCACCTACCCCCTACCCACCCCTCTAACATCCCCTTAAGCTGGGGCATCAAGCCTCCATAGAACCAAGGGCCTCCCCTCCTATTGATGCCAGATAAGGTAATCTTTTGCTACATATGTAGCTGGAGCCATAATCTCATCCATGCGTACTCTTTAGTTAGTTGCTTAGTTCCTGGGCACTCTAGAGGTTTAGGTTAGTTGATAATGTTGTTCTTCCTATTGGGTTTCAATCCCCCTCAGCTCCTCAGTCCTTCCTCTAACTCTTCCATTGAAGTCCCTGGGCTTAATTCGATAGTTGGTTGTGAGTATCTGCGTTTGCATTAGTCAGGTGCTGGTAGAGCCTCTCAGGGGACAGCTATACCAGGCGGCTCCTGTCAGCAAGCACTTCTTGGCATCAGTAATAGAGTCTGGGTTTGGTGTTTGCATATGGGTGGGTCTCTGAATGGCCTTTCTTTCAGTCTCTGCTCCATTTTTTTGTCCCTGTGTTTCCTTTAGAAAGGAACAATTCTTAGATAAAAATTTTGAGATGGGTTGGTCAGATTTTCAACTGGAGGCCTTGCCTATAGAGGTGGTCTGTACAGGTCCTATCTCCCCTCGTTGGGTATTTCAGCTATTGTTATCCCCGTTGGGTCCTGGGAATCTCTCACTTCCCTGGCAACTGGGACTTTCTAGTGGCTCCTCCCTTCCACACCCCTACTGCTACATATTTCTATTCTTTTCCTGATCCTCTGGACCTCTCTCCTGTCTCTTCCCATACCTGATCTTGCCCCTCTTTTTTTCACATCCCTTCCTCTCTCTCTCCCTGGTCCCTTCTTCCCTCTACCTCCCATGATTATTTTGTCCTCCCTTTGAAGTGGGATTGAAGCATCCATACTTTGGTCTTTCTTCTTGTTAAGCTTCATAAGTTCTGTGAGTTGTATCATGGGTATTCTGAGCTTTTGGGCTAATATCCAACCATCAGTAAGTACATATAATGTATATCCTTTTGTGTCTGGGTTACCTCAGTCAGGATGGAGCAGATCCTGTGCTCCAGCACCCCCTCCTACCCATACCCAGTGACCCCCAAAAGTTCTGACACCCTCAGGTCACATGTGAGTTGCACACTTCCTCCCTAATACATTTCTTTCTGATGCATTGTTCTATTGAATTTCCAAATAAACAATTCCATAGTGGAAAGTAGGGTTAGAGCTTAAAGATAAAGATTCTCAAAGTCTTGTTCTATCAACGAATTTTCACAATGTGTTTTAATATACTTTTAAACCCATTTGACAATAGAATATATAGTTTCCTTTATGAATCAAATGAAATATAATATATTTTCAAAGATAAATCCTTTTTATTAATCTGAGAAGAATTAAATCACAGTAGTTCCTATCAGGGCCTCATGTCAATACCTAACAAATTTTTCTCTCCTATTAAGTCAATTCTTTTCTGAAAACTTCTAATCTTCATTTACTTTATTCAAACTGATGTGACATTATGTTTATGGGTATTTAATACCAGGTGTTAGCTAATAATAGCAATGATAACAAAAGTAAGGTGTGGTGGTTTGAATAAGAATGGCTCTGATAGGCTCATATATCTTAATGCTTAATTACCAGGGAGCGACATTATCTAAAAAGATTAAAATGATTAGGAGTTGTGGCCTTGTTCGAGGATGTGTCACTGGAGTGAGCTTTGAGATTTCAAAAGCCTCTGCTATGTCCAGGGTTTCTCTCTCTGCCTATAAATCAGAATCCAGTTCTCAAACACTCCTCCACTGCCTGCCTGTATGCTGCCATGCTTCCTGACATGATGATAATGGACTGAGCCTCTGAAATTGTGAGCAAGCTTTCAATGAAATGCTTTTTTAAAAAATAATAGTTGCCATAGTCACTATAATAGAAAAGTACCTAAGACAGAAGGTGTTACTGGGAGTCAGGTATTTCTGTGACAGGCTTTGATGGTGCTGTTTGTTGGAGGAATATGGAAGATTTGGGGACTTTGGACTAGAAAAGTAGGTGGATACTTAAAGTGGGTCTTAATTTGCCATCCCAGTAATAGGAAGGATGGCATTGCTGAGGGCTATTTGAGCTATGATGACCCAGCTCAAGAGGCTTCAGAGGAGGAGAATATTACTAAGTGGCCTAGAAACCATTCTTGTGTTATTTTGGCAAAGAATGTGGCTACTTTCTGCCTTTGTCCAAAAAAATCCACTTGAGGATAAATTGAAGAGTTTTAGATTAATGGCATTGGCAGAGAAAATTTCAAAACAAGCTAGTCTAGTATTGACTCTGTCATGTGGTTATTAGTGGTCAGTCTTATGCAGATGCAGATCCATAACGAAAAGGAACAGGTTGAGCAAGGAGAAATACAAAATGTACAGTTTGAGGAGAAAAAGAGCACCAGGAAATGGAATCGAGTTAAGTCCAGTGCTTTAGGAGGTTCAAAGTTTAAGGAAAAGCCTGAGGTTAAAGTGAATAAGGCAGTGGTGACTGCAGGGCAAGACCCTAACAAGATATGCTTTCAACTAGTGAAAATGAACTAAAGAAAATGTTAAGCAGTGAATGAAACCATCAAAACCAGAAGGCTGATGCAGATATAATTGAATGAGGAGGCTAAGTTCCAACTTCATCAAGTAGGACATGGAGCTTTGGCCACAAGGTTCTGGCTTGAATTGGTTCTTGAATCAAGACTAGAAGAAAAGGGTTGTAGAATCTCCCACTAAAGGCCACACACGTGTCAAGGATGTCCATGCATGTAGGAGAGGAGAGGCCATTGCATAAAACTGAAGGTGAAGCCTGGATTTCATTGGAGAGCCCAAGGTGTTGAGAGTCATGGTATACTACTTGCAAAGGAGAGCTGCAGACTGATTTTGGAATCAGTATGTACATTCTTGGTAGGATTGTAGTCTTCAAAATTATTGAAGAATCACTCAGCATGCTAATTCTAAATGCTCGTTTCAGGATGTACCCTTATATATTTTTATTGAAATATTCTAGATCTCTACTCAGGAATATGTGTGGTAATATGTTTTCAGCTGATGGTAATTCTGAGTGATGAGCCTTTAAATAAAAGATGACTATGGTAAAAGGGGAGTATGAGCCTCTTGGAAGGCAGCCATCTTAGGCTCCTGTCTGTAAGCATACCATAGCGTCAGTAATAGTGTCAGGACTTGCAGCCTTGCTTTGAGCTGGATCCCATTTGGGCCTGACACTGGATCTCTTTTTCCTCAGTCTTTCTTACTTTTGTCCCTGCAGTTCTTTTAGACAGGAACAATATTGGGTCAGAGTTTTTGACTGTAGGAGGACGACCCCATCCCTCCACTTCCCTGTCTTTCTGCTGGAGGTGGACTGCATAAGTTCCCTTTCCCCACTGTAGGGCATTAAATCTAAGGTCCTCCCTTTGAGTACTGAGAGTTTCTCACCTCCCAGGTCTCTGGTACATTCTAGAGGGTCCCCCTGTACTCCACCTCCCAAGGTTGCCTGTTTCCATTCTTTCTGCTGGTCCTCAGGGCTTCAGTTCTGTTTCTCTTATTAGTGAGTACATACCATGCACATCGTTTGAGAGGCCCAACAAGCAGCTGACTGAGACAGATGCAGATATTTAAACCTAAGCAATGAACAGATTCCGGGGAGCCCTGTGGTTGAATTAGGGAAAAGCTGGAAGAACCTGAGGAGGATGTGGCCACATAGGAGACCAGCAGTCTCAACTAACTTGGACCCCCGAGATCTCTGAGACACTGAGCCACCAACCAGGCACCATACACCAGCTGATATGAGGCTCCCAACACACATACAACAGAGGACTGCCTGGTCTGGCCTCAATGAGAAAAGAAGCACCTAACCCTCGAGAGACTTGAGGCCCCAGGGAGTGGGAGGTCTGGTGGGGTGGGAGTAGGAGTAGAGACATCCTTTTGGAGGTAAGGGAGGAGATATGGAATGAGGAACGTCGAGGGTGGACCGGAAGGGGGATAACACCTGGACTGTAAGAAAAGATTAAAAAATAATAATTAAAAAATGAAAAAAATTTAAAAAGGGAAGTTTGATTTTCTATTCTTTTGAAGGAGGTCATTACTTTGTAAATTTCTGAGTTGTGATCCCTTACTTAACACTATGGCTCAGGTATTTATGGGCACATCCTTAAAGGATCCAGTCAATGAGTCATAACTGTGGCTCCATTTGTACTTTTATGGGAATTCTGGAAATGCTGAGTCAAGAATGGCTAATCAGTTGCTATTTTAATCATACTCTGATCGCTGCCTTAAAGGCTCTTTCAACATCACTTTGGATTTTTGTTTGTTTTTTTTTTAAAGACAGGACCTAAGCTGAGTAGACTATTAATGAAAGTCTCTTTGCACTTCTGTACAAAACTGCAGCAAATCATTTCAACCTTTTTTCTGAAGGTCAGTCTTCAAGCTGAGGAAATGATGATTTCCATTGCTTCATCAAGGATGGTTGAAGCCCGAAATAAAGCATTTCTCAAGTGTTTTGGAGTCAGACTCATATTTATTCCCATAACTTTCTGTTAGGCCACATCATCACTCAGAGATGCCAGCCATGCTACGAAGTATTTCTCTTATGATTTCCAGACTTCAAGCACAATCCAAAGCTACATGGATGGATGCTGCTGACACTAGCAAGTGGTTAGAGGTGGAGAGGAAACTCTGGCTGTATGGCTGTAGCTGTATCTTGTGAGAGAATGCTTCATTGTGATTAAAGGCCCTAAGATTATGAACAGGTTGTTCCTGATATAGCAAAAACTAAGGCACTAGGGTTTAGGCCTATGGCTCTCAACCTGTGGGGCGCGACCTCTCTATGCTTGCACATCAGATATTTATTTACATTACTATTCATAAAAGTAGCAAAATCACAGTTCCAATGTGATGAGGTTGAAGTTCACCACGAAATGAGGAATGGTACTCAATAGTCACAGTGTTAGGAAGATTGAGAACAACTTGCTTAGGCTGTGAGCAACTATTTTAGAAAATGT
Source organism: Mastomys natalensis (assembly GCA_021653895.1). Taxonomy (NCBI): domain Eukaryota; kingdom Metazoa; phylum Chordata; class Mammalia; order Rodentia; family Muridae; genus Mastomys; species Mastomys natalensis. The sequence goes on along the minus strand of JAJTUV010000323.1, from coordinate 1,084,594 downwards.
CTTCCTGATGTTCATATGTTCTCATTTGTTCACCTTTAAATTTTTTAATTTGTGATTCTTCCATTCCTTTACTTCCTTTGTTTTTCTGGCAAAAATTCAACTAGTGTTACTGAGATACTGAAGGTAGGGCATGCGTTAGAGATTTCCATAGCCTGTTCCTGGTTTAGGTGGAACCCTAAACGCTTTCATGGGAGGACCTAATTACAAGAGCTGGGCTGCTATCCTGACACTCTCTGTCCTCTGATAAAAGAATGAAGAACCGTTAGATAGCCCTTGAGATGATGCAATGCTAGGGTGACACCTGGAGAAGCTAATCGAGTTAATAAGAATCAGCTTTTTTTTTTTTTTTAAACTAAAAAAAATATAAATGGACAGTGTTTTCTTCCAGGAACTGCCTTGAACCGTTGATTTGCAGTTTCTGTTTTCTTGCCTCTGCTCTCGGCTGCTGCCCATAATCCGTGTGTAATCTTGGCAGCCACACAACATACCTATTTTTGACAGGTGCATGGAGGGGACCTGAGAACTGCCATATGCTTAACCATCTTGCAAAAGTCTATCAACTGTCCTGCTTGTTGCAGTAGTTTTTGTTGTATGTGTGATGAATACTTAATATACAAGTGATTCCAGGACTACATTCATGTTGCCAGACAGTTGAATTTATGTGTCTTTCCAAGCTTAGCTGGATTCATTGTGATGTTCTGGCTACTGTAAGGACAAGAGAAACTTTCACTCTCTGAATACAAATTTAAGATCTAAATACTGTAAATGTGGCCTCATTCTAAAGTTCTGTATGTTAATCAATTTATCCATGAATCATTTTATTTTAAATTAAAAATTATTTTTGCCATGTGAACATGATTATTAATTAAATGTTATATAACATATGTTTATATGTTACATAAAGTTTCTGATAGTTATTAAATGAATTAACCTTATGGTGATTCATAATAAAATTTGCTTAAAGAAATAATATTTCAGTAACATTCAATAGATTTCAATAGCATGACTATACATTTATTAATTTTGTATAAATTTTGTAGAATTTTTTTTTTGTTCAATTGTTATATCTAATCATGTAGACATGTTATAATTACTCCTCCAACTAGGGACATAATAATTTGAAAGAGTTAATATGAAATTAGCTTCTCTTCCCTGTCACCATGTTTGGATTCCAAGAGAATTATGGGATATATCTTAAAATTCTCTGAAGCATTGATCTCAAAATAATTAGCTAGAGTTTTGATGTCTTGAATTCATTCTCTTCCTTTTAGTGACAATGTAATTAACAAGAAGTGTTTAGGAAAAGCTCATCTCCCGAGGGCTGAAGAATTGTTCATGTGAACAGCCTGAATACACCACCTTCCTAAACGCTCAGCAGTCTTCAATGTAGAAACAAGACACGCTGATGTTGCTTCGCTCACATTTTTATTTTTGTCATTTGATTTTGCAGACAATGGCCTTTTTAATAAATTTAGCTCTCTATTTCTGTTAGGAGTCATAAGAATTAGTATGAACTGATGTCTTCTGGAGTTCTAAAATGTACTAGACATCCACTTTTCTAGTTGCTATATATATATATGTGTGTGCCTGTGCGTTGTGTGTGTGTGTGTGTGTGTATGTGTGTGTGTGTGTATGCACGCCTTTATGCATGTGTCAAATATATTAGCATTTTCAGCCAATAATATATCTGCCTTTTGTTATTTTCTTAAATGTTTTTGTCATTAACATATTTAAAACTATAGCTTTTTGTATTATATAAAATTTGAACTTAATTCTTGATGTCTAAGTTATAATTTTTAACTCCTAGAGTATTACCCATATCATTATAAACAACTTAATCAGTTCTTCTCCTTTTAAGTATATACTATTTATATAAATACATAATCATAGCTTCTTCTTTTTCCCTTAACAATTTCTGTATTTTCTTTATCTAGGCACATATACCTAAAGTGTCATAATTTATTGATATATTTTTCTTGAGCTTAAATCATGAGAAAGGTATACATTATTAGGAAAGAGATTCTATACCTTATAATATTTGCTTTTAATGAATGGTCCACAAAGTGCTAAGTATACATTAGTAGAATGTCTGCAGCAAAAGCAACAAATGTTGGGTGGATTTATACTGATATCTTCAGAGGAGGGAACAGTGAGCTTTACTTTTGTGATTTTTTTCCCCTCAGATATCATCTAAATTCCCTCCATGGATATATGTAGACAGAATTCTTGAGAAGAATTCATGTGTAGTATTTGTTCTGGGAATTTAAATCAACAATGAGTCAGAAGATCTTGAAATTCAGTATTTCAAAGAACTCTTCATAAAACATCCCACAGAGGCTCTATATTAGAATGAAGTGGCTCTTTGGAGACTTCCAAAACTCTACACATTTCGCATATTATAGTCCTATGACCTATTTATGGTCCTACGACAGATATCAAGACATATATAAAGTTTTAGTATGTCTCTAGATGAATTCACTGACAATTTGATGAAACACAGAATGCACATATTACAAGTGAAATAAACTTTGTTCTTTTAACTAAAAAATTGTATGAAAAAATTTTCTCCTTTTCTATCTGTTCCAAATCTTTTCCACATCCCTACCCACTCAACTTCATGTTCTTACCCCTTCTAAAGAAAACCCCACAAACCCCACAAAAATCATACAAATAAATAAGCAACAAGACAAAATAACACCCAAACAAAATAAAGCAAATATTTCACAAAATTTGTGTAGTTTTGTTTTGTTGGCCAACTACTCTTGGATGTGGACATGCTGTGGTTGATATACAGTGACTGTTTGAGAAAAATGTTATTCACTTGCCAGCATGCATCAGCTATGAATGGCTGTTTGGTTAGAGTTGAGGCCTTGTGTCTGCTTCCCTTCTAAACACTGAGAACCCATCTCTTTACAGTCTGTGCAGGTCTTGAGCAGTGTGCCTGAGTCTCTGACTTCCTATGTTTATCCATTTTATTGTGTCTGGAAGATACTTTCTTTGGAGTTAGTCATCACCTCTGGCTCTTAACCATCTTTTTGCCTCATCTTCTGCATAGATCATGGATATCTCAGGGGAGGGATTTGATGAAGACACCCTTTTTAGGACTGAATACTCCAAAGACACTCACTCTTTTTACATTGTCCAGCTGTGAATCTGTGTTAATTTCCATGTGTTCAAGAAGAAACATCTCTGGTGAGGGTTGAGCAAGGCATTGATCATCGAGGTTTTGTTTAGTGTTCTGAGTTTTTCAGTTTCAGTTTTACTTCAGTTTGAGTTTTTGTTAGTGATTTTATTTCTTTGATAATTTTTTATTTCCTTAAAAATTTTTTAAATATTTCAACCCTTTGTATGTTCATAGTCTTCATTAAGGCCTTTATCCATATATTCTTTAAGGTCTTTGAACATATTAAGGGTTATTTTGAAGTCTTTGTCTTGTGTTTGAGCATACTGAGTTCCTCACAACCTATGCAATAGGTCTTGCTGGATTCTGGGGAAGTGTGTCTTGGCTGTTCATTTTATGTTTTGTTTGGTTTGCTGGAATCTGGCATCTACAATTATGATATCTGAAGTGTTTCTTGGCATAGATATTTGGTTTAATATTTGTTGAGTAAGTGCTCTGTTCTTTGGATCTTTTGCCCTCTTTGGATTCTACCATAAGGTAGTGGCTGTGGATATCCTTGTAGAGAATTCTGTGGACTCACCAGTGACATAAAGGGTTAAAGAAAATTAAATAGAATGAAAAGATGAAAGGGGCAATAGGAAATAACTAGGGTGACCAAGAAGTGGAGTTCTCAGCAAATGAAAGTCGGGTGGAAAGAGTGGCTCCAATTGACTTTAGGATTAAGTGTAAGTTTGGAGAGACTGGAATGTTGGGTAGGAAGGACAATTAAGGCCACCTAGCTGAGTCCAAACCTGGTGTAGGTACCAGGACATCCTGATAAAGACTTGTTTTCTTCATTCATAAACTTTAAAAATATTTTTTTTTCTATTTCTTTTTTATTTTAAAAAACAGATTTACTTATTTTTATTTTATGTGCATGTATGAGTGCCTACATGTATGTATGTGTAGCAATATGTGTCAGTTTCTGGAGATGGCCACAAATGGCTATCAGCTTCCTGGAACTGGAGAAACAAGTTTGTGAATCAGCTAATGTGGGTGCTAGAATCCCAAGCAGTATTCTTTGTAACAACAGGAAGTGCTGTTGACAGCTGAGCCATCTCCTTAGACCATGAACCTCTATATTTATATTGTCTTGTTTCCTGGGAAAGTTTCTTTCTCAATCTCTTTACTTATGTCATAGGCAGCTAAGAGTGTTTGAGAACTTTACCAGAGAATAAGCATTAATGAACCATATTATAACTGAATTTCTAAAGAAAAGTCTGCTTCCTGTATATTTCATGTCACAGCAAATCTTAACTTCAACATTAATAGAAATTTCTGAGTGATTTTGCAGGTGTAATTTTTTTCATGCATGTTGACATGATTAGAATTATATTTCAGAACAGGAATTTGGCATTATTTGTTTTGTCTCTTTAACAGCAAGTTAAATGTTTATAAACCCCATGCTCAAGATTATGTAGGCTTCCTGTGAATCAAAGAGTGACCAAAGCTTGTTTCCACAGGGTGAGAAGGCCATATATTTTTTAAAACCATCCCTTTTCATAGTTCCTTCTTCCTATTAAAGTTTATTTTAGGGACTGGAGAGATGGCTCAAAGGTTAAGAGCATTTATTGCTCTTGCAAGGACCCAAGTTTGATTCCCAGCACCCTATGGTGGTTTACAACCATTTGACTGTATTTTAACAGTGTCTGATACCATCTTCTGACATTCACAGGTACCAAGCATGCATATGGTGTATATGCAAGCAAAAACTCTTATGAATAAAAATAAAATGAATGCTTAAGAAAAATACAAGCTATTTTAATTCTTTTGACTATGCATTATTTTATTATCATATTGACTACAATGTAATGACTACATTTCAGGGAGTCTCTCAAATGGACTGTTAATAAACCCTGTTACTATGAAGTATATTGTAGGGAAAAAGAGAATTTCTAAACATTTCCTATTCATTTTCTCTTGCAGTTTATTATTGTTAACTAGCCTATGTCTTTCCTTTAGGAGCTTTTTCCCTTGAAGAATTTTGTACTTAAACTGTATGGTTTTTTTGTAAACTTGATGTCGATTTTCTAGATATTATATATAACTAGGTGCGGCTTAAGCAATATGAATTTTTGTCCATGGAACATGATTATGTCCAGCTAGAATTTTTTTTTTAATTTTTAATTTGCAATTTGGCTTTCACATTGAATTGACCTAGAGCTTAGTGCTGCATGAAGAAGGAATAGTTGGCTACCAGGTGGTGATGTTGAAGTTATCCTTGCAGGAAAATGCGCAATATCATGGCTACCAAAGCATAACAAAGGATGATTCTCTTCTGTATTGTACTTGTGGATTGGGCATCTGTGCATTCACTTGGTCACTTACGGCCCGAAATCGATCATTATGTAAGTAAGGCTGGTATGGGGATAAGGAGAGAGTCTTAGGTCACATGTTACTGAAAAAAAAGCTACCCTTTAAGCAGTAGGATTAAAAGGTTCATGATTATCAGCTCTCATACAAGTGTGCACCAGGGGTTAATGTAATCTTCTAACAGTCTTAGAAACTGATTGATCTTGATCTTTTAAATGTCTCCAGAGGTTTCCAAGCTATGAAGAAAGAACTGAAGTGCAAAAACAATATGTTTTCATGCTAGAAGCTGAATGCAGTTGATGGTAGCAAGCAGCAGGCAGCCAATCAAAGTGCAAATGGAAGTAGCTCAGAGCCCCTTCTCATTCCTCAAGTGTGTGTGCAGGACAAGGACTCATTTAGTAACTACCTCAATCTGCCTCACTTTTACTATATGGGAAGTCATACTGCTGTGTGTGTGTGTGTGTGTGTGTGCGTGTGTTCTTAATTTATACTAAGAAGGACCACATAGTTGGGAAAGGGTTAATATATACATCAAAATTTGAACAATTGGAATTTTAACATGGCTACAAGCTAATTTTGCATCATTTTTTTTCTCCAAAATGCACTGGAAAATTTAATCAAATTTCTAAATCTGAAACAAGTCAGTCATCCTCAAGTACTTAGGAGTATTTTTCTCCATGTATTTGTGTGTTTGCATGCATATTGTTTATTCAAAAGAATTGAGAGGTTACTCAAAAGGGTCAAGTGAACTGTAAGAAACTGCTTCATTCTAACGTGGGATATTGTTCAGAGGAGGTAATACATAAACAAGTCATGCATGCCTATAATTGCATTGTGTATTGATAACTCATACTAATATTTCAATTGCAAGGACAAACTCCATATATTTATTAAGTAGATAGTTTTACAAGGTTCCATTTCCCATGAGATATCCGCTTATTTGCTAAACAAGTTTTTTAAAGCAAGTGATATGAAAGTTTGGAAGTCAGTAACGTCCTCAATTATGATTATTGTATAGCAATTCACATAGCATATTAGGATTCTCTCACTTACTCTAAAAATGATAGAACGCCTTTGTAGCTGTAAATCACTGTATGCTTTCTTGAGTATTACTTTTATCAAAATAATGCTGTTGCTAGCATGCATTCATTTGTGTCTTTACTCACCATCTGACAGATCCTGAACTGCTAGCTCATCACTGTTGTGGATAGCACCGGCCTTGTATTTTGATACTAATTCCCCTTTCCTGTGAAGGACTGCAGAGGAGGTGTGAGTCACAGGTGACTTCTAGTCAACCTTCTGCCCATCTTAATTTTTAAAATAAAGGCTGGAGCCAGTGATTGGGCAGAGGAAGGGGAGGTGGAGAAATAAAGCCTGGGGAGAGAAGAGAGAGAGAGGGAGGACAACTAGAGGACAACTGAAGGGGACTGGAGGAAGACAATGGAGGAGGAAGATGACAAAGGAGAAGACGACTGGGAGGCAGGAGGTAGAAGGACAGACACAGGGTCTAGAAAATCCACAAGTTATAAGGGTCTCTTAGCTGGAGAACAGAGTAGTGTAGGGCTATCTGCCCAATCTAGGCTTACAGAATATATTCATAATTACTGAGTTTGTTTTCTTTGACTGGTCTTATTTGGGTTGGAGATTTAAATATTTCTCACTACAAATTGGCAACCAATGTATTAGTTAGAACTCAACTAACCTGAGGTAAAACTCCCATAGAGAGCTGAGTGGGTCTGGGGGGCCTACAGAGCGGCAGGGGTGGCTTCCTTCCCCAACCCCCAAATGAAGAGCTGTGGCCAGAGTCAGGAGCAGCACTCAACCTGCAGCTGGGCTTGATCAGTGCCCTGTGAAAACAGAAGGGAGGAACAGGTGATCCTGGAACACAGCTACCTAATAGTTTTCAGGCGGAAGCAGGAAACTGAGGGCTCCATACCAGGTAATTCTTTGATTTAAAGAGGAGATATATAACCTTTTGATACTTGAAGGTGAGAAACACAATGAATGTCTTTTGGGCTTTATGTGATGAATGGTTTGACAAGAATTGACTTAGGGAAAATTGTCACTGGCTCTAGAATAAAGAGTACAATGTACAAGTAGAAGCTGAATGGTTTGACAAGGATTGACTTAGGGAAAATTGTCACTGACTGTAGAATAAAGAGTACAGTGTACAAGTGGAAACTGAATGGTTTGACAAGGATTGACTTAGAGAAAATTGTCATTGACTCTAGAGTAAAGATCACAGTGTACAAGTGGAAGCTGCTCTGGAGTACAGAGTCAAACAGATAGATGGTATAAATAAAAAAACTGTTCTAGGCAGAGGGCCAAACAGAAAGATAGTGTAAATCAGGTGTGTTCGATGGTATAAAGTTATATTGCTTCACAGGAGACTTGGTTCTGTTTAACATGGGCTCCACAGGAATTCTGGGTTAAATTCCTGCTTGGCAAAATAGGAAAAGAAGATGGATGTGATTTTCAGTTTTGTGATTATATTGTTCCTCTGGGAAAGAGGTAAAGATAAAGGTTTTTCTGGTTACTGGCTCAAGAATATTCTGTTTAGGGAAAAAAGGTTTTGTCTGTGTGTTTTCAGAAGAGATGATTAAGATATTTCTACTTTCCAGAATTATATGAATTAGAAATGATAGAGGCAGGCCACCAGAAGACTAGACTACAGAATTCAAACAAAAATTATCTTCATACTAAAATTTGTTTTTAGAATTATATATGGCAGAATACAGAGCCTTGGTATATCTCCTCATCAAGCAAGAGGAGCAGACCTGCTCGAACCTCTGACGTTTTGGAATTTCAGCTGGAGCAATGAAGACACAGACATCAGAGGCTTATCAATTTACCCTTCCCCCTGCCCCTCTTCTAATATCTCAATCGCCTCTATTCAGCTAGAAGAAGTTAATGAAGAGTCAGCACCCCAATTCCCTACGCTTTAATATTGTTACTCTCATGGGCATTGTGCCTATATAACACATTTAGCAATATAAGGCTTAGACCCAGTCCTTCTTTAAATTTGGTAACTGATTTGAGATGGTTAGCCTGTAAGTTAAGGGCCTATAGCAAACTCATGGCTCTGAGTTTACTGATAGGGTGTTTTCTAGATTTTAATTAGAAATACTGAGGACAGTTGGTTTTAAAAAACATCAGAAATCCATTAGAATTGACATTACAAATATCTCTGTATTAATGTTCATTTTTATTAGAGATCTGTCTGCTCCTGAAAGCTTCCCTGTCTTGGATTCTAAGAAGAAACTGAGCATCTTTGAAGTTACTCCAGTTGTGGTAGACAGCCACTAGGCAAGAACTGCCTCTTTTCACCTACAGAAAAATTACTGTCCAGAAAAGGACACATTTGTGGAATAGTCACTGATTATATCTACCAAGACAGAGTAATCAGCCCTAAATATTTCTGCATTACTATGTCTGTCAGATGATCCTGGGCCAGAAGGCCAAAGATCTGATGCTCCAACATTTTGAAGTATAGGGACTGTCCAGGTGTTCAGTGGTCTCTATATATTGCCTAACTTTTAGAAGCTATGCTTTGTGACTTAGCATAATTTCGGTTAAATTTCTGGATTTCTGTGGGTTGAAGACTTACAGTCTCATAGCCAACCCAGGTATTTACATTGAGAAAATAGATTTGAGAGGATGATTTTCACTGACATTCATTCTAAAGCCAGGAAAAAGACCAGGTTAAGAACTAAGACTTTTAGATAGGAAAGATTACAGAGGTTCAATATAGTTAACAAAAACGATGGACTGGGTGATAGGTCTAAATTGTAGTTTAACAATTATAATATTGTAATATAGTTGTGTTCAATTTATATCTGGGATAAAAGAATCTTTTAATTGGACAGAAAGGGGGAAGGACGATAGCCCTGCCTTGTATTTTGATACTAATTCCCCTTTCCTGTGAAAGACTGCAGAGGAGGTATGAGTCATTATAAAGGTGATTTCTAGTGAGCCTTCTGCCCATCTTAATTTTTAAAATAAAGGCTGGAGCCAGTGATTGGGCAGAAGGAAGGAGAGGTGGAAAAATAAAGGATGGGAGAGAAGAAAGGGAGGTCAACTAAAGGGGCTGGAGGAAGACAGTGGAGGAGGAAGACAATAAAGGAGAGGACGACTGGGAGGCAGGAGGTAGAAGGACAGACACAGGGTCGAAAAATCCACAAGTATAAGGGTTCATGCAGGACAGTAGTGTAGGGGTATCTGTCCAATCTAGACATACAGAATATATTCATAATTACTGAGTTGTGTTTTCTTTGACTGGTCTTATTTGAGTTGGAGATTTAAATATTTCCCACTACACATCACTGTAGATCTGCATATACTCCCACTTCTGAGTAACGAGGTGCATCTCAACTTTTTCTGACAAACTTATTCAAAGATTTTAACTTAGACATGTTTTCCTTTTAGTGTTTTCTCAATCTACTTTAGTTTAACAGCAGTCATGAGAAGAGGGACTGTGAGAATTAAATATTAGCCATCATAGCAATTACTGAAAGTAATGTCAGTGTTTCATTTTGAGGGCTTCTTTTGCTTGTAAAAATCCTGCCTGAGCTTCTTATGTGGCAATATTTAATCTCTTAATGGAACTGAGCTTCTCCATCTCTCCTCCCCTAAATAGTTCAGCTTTAGTTTCCACATTAATATTTCCCTCTACTTCTTTCTATCTCAGTTACAGTTCATTTACTTTTACTTCAATAACAGTACTTTCTCAGTCTTCTCAGTTGGCTTTTCTATCAGCAGTGTCCTTAAATTATGTGCGTTTCTAATGTCAGGTTTGTCTGTCACTGCTCGTTAGTTTCTCATTCAAGCCCTTCCTACTTCAGGACTTTTGACACTCTCACTATCTGTACTCTTACTATTGATACTCAGTTCTAGCATTAATCATGTAGGATTGTGCGGACTCACATGTTAAAGCTATGGTGTCTGGACCAGTTTTACCTCAGATGCTGGTGATGAGTGTAAGGATCTTCCAACACCTGAAATCGTTACCAAATCAATGCAGGTTTGAGGCAATCTTCCTGTCTGTTTTAGGCTTGAGATAACATTAAAATGATGTATACCTTATCATAATCTATACTTAGAAACACAGGTTTGTGACAAAGAATCCAGGCATAGTAAAAGGAATAAACATATAGAAGGACCTTAGTGAATCCCCCTCCCCACCAATGCAGAATATTCAGCCTTCTCCCAGTGGTTCAAAGCGCATTGACGTGTTCACAGACCAGGAAACTCAATACCAGGAAACACCATCAATCTTTGGTGTTCAGAGATTTTATTGAGTTTAATCAGGTTTAACTGATTTAATCACTGCACACATGATTCATTTCAATATGAAGCACTATTTTTCTCCCCAGACATTAGTTTACCTTAAACACATAAGCTTGGGTATTTCTGGTCACTAAAGATCAACTTGAGTTTTCTCTCTTAGCATAGACTAGTGATATATTCCAAAGGGGTTAATAATAAAAACATGCCTCTACTCAAATAATTTCAGTGATTTAGATAAACCCTCCCAGGAGCCTGGGACACAAAGCAGTAAAATTATGCCATGTAGCTTTTCTTTTAATTTAAAGATTTATTTGATATTTTTGGCTGTAACTTTTTGACCTTTCTATATGTATCCACAGTATTAGTAGTTATGAAGTTAGTATTAAAACATGATGCTAATGCCTAGTTCTAATTGTATCCCACTGGGTACAGTCTTTTTTCCATTTCTGAATTTATTTAAGTCCATTTAGAAATTCTATTCAATCAAGCAATATTTGACATGGAAACACACTTCCATGTTCCTGAAATAGGCACTTTTTGTAAGGCAGAACTAAACAGAGACCTGGATAAAACAGTGAATAGTGTCTTCCTCTGACATACAAGAAACTTTTTTTCATTGTTGGAGAAAATAATTCACATAGACAATTACAAGAAAGTTTGGAGAATGTAGATTCTTTAGATTCATATAGCAAAATTATCAACTGACTTTTGGGAGATTCTAGGTCAGTGCAGGAAGATGGAGAGGCAGAAGCCAAAGAATGGTTTGGCTCATAATTTGTGCATTGAGAGTGTAAAGAAAGAAGTGAAGTATAATGAACGATGAAGATGAGGAGAAAAATTGCTCCATGTCCTAGAGACTGAGACAGGAATAAATGTCCTTCATTACAAGGACAGTGAATGATGACAGAGAAGCACTGAAGTATTGCATCATATAAAAATCTGGCTGCTGCATTATAAAGGATGTTCTGATAGCAGTGTAAGATATAGTCCAAAGAAGACATGGTAGAAGGGAAGAGATAGGTAGCCCTTGACGAGTTCCAGGAGACACTTGGTGGTTGCCTGAAATGAGTAGTAGCAGTGGAGGTAAAGGTTAAGAATGCATTTGAGAAATGACAAGTGTTTGTGTCAGGTACTCATAGGAATCCGTTGGCAAAGACAGAAGGGAATGCAGGATAATAAAACAGACAATTTTAATATGGCTTACAGGTTGCAAGACTGAAGAGACAAAAGTCACTCTTCACTTTTAAGTGACGAAAATGGGAGCTGAACAGAAAATTGTGCTTTCATGTTTGGACTATTCATGCACTATTGAAAGTAGTGCATGTTAAGTAGTTAAGATCACAAACAGCACAGCAGTGTAAGTGCAGATTGTACTGGCATATGGCAGACATTAGCTCATTAAATTATTCAGAGTAGCAGATGTACATGTTCAGTATGCTAGGGAAATATTAATTTTAAGAACTGGTAACTTCTGGGCTCTAGAAATCACCTTGTGCTTGGTTCTCAAAGTTCTCTGCTGAACAAATTCGTGGCATTTCACTGGCTATCTGCTCAGGTACTTCTGATGTAGCAGAGGCAGACTTAAGTTCCACTGTTCTTTCAAATCTGAGGAGAATGAGGAGGGAAGTGTGGAAACTCACTGTAATTATACTTGAGCTAAACATTTGAAACAGAGGCACATCAATGAAAAATGGAAAGGTAGAAGACATTTAATATAAAATATTTAGATAGTTTTGCAAAAGAAAGGATAAATGTTATATATAAAATACAATCGTTTAATAATGTACCCATGATGAATAATACAACCTTATAGTCTCACAATCCATGGCTGAAAGGTTGTCCTGTTATAACATTTCTTTTAAGAATACAAATCTCAGAGAAGTCAAGGCAATTCCTTCTAGTTCTTCACAAAAACAGTTGTAAAACTTTACAGAGGAAATAAACTATAAAATTACTTTACTCTTTTTGCTTAAATTTTAAATAAAGACTGTGCCTCCCTCTTTTCATTCTGGTAGGAGAAAAGACAAGTAAGAAACAGCAATTAGGAAAAGTTTGAAAAGGAAATAAGTTTAAAAAAAAGAAAAGTTTGAAGGTGGGAAGGAGTGCTTCCTTTAGGATTGAATTAAAAGAGTGAGAATTTTGACAAATTTTTTTATAATAATTTTGGATTTCAGCAACTTATTCAATTCTCATAACTATAAACGTGTATAAACTTATAAGTACTCTAAGGTATTGAATTCAGAAGAGAATTGAATAGTGTGTATAAGTTCCTTAATTGCAATATATAATATTTATTATATATCCACACATATATACAACATATGTATTCATAAATCTGATTACTGTACAGACTAAAAAATAATTATGTCACTTTAGTTATTATTTTAAAGATTTGTGTGTGCACACGTGTGCGTACATGCGCATTGCATGTGCATTCGAAATAAGTCTGGAAAGTGTGCTTTCCTCAATCAATAGCAATTTTGAGGCATCCATCCCTGAAATCAAATAGCAGATGAAGCTGTTTGTTGGACACAATTACAAGCTCAAAAAAAAAAAATGATGCCCTTGAAGATGTTCTACACAGCACCTCTGAGACTCAGAAGTCATGTACCTGGAAAATAACTCATCAGCATAACTGAAGGAGAATCTACTAATATGGACTTTCATTCTCGAAGAGTGATATCAAGTCATTGTAAGAAAACCTATCCTATTATTCAAGTTGATAAAGTATATGCCCCATATTTATGCTGATGAACTTTACATCTGTAAACCAAACAAACAATCTGGAACCACTTAATGTTTAAGAAAAACAAAAATAATAAATAGAACTAAGCCTAGTAGATAACATAGAAACCTTTATAATTTCATATATTTAGCATCATTGGAGAGCAAATGTGTGGACAAGATGAAAAAATATTTCTGAGTAAAAGTAAGTGTTTAACTGTCTTTTGACATTACAATTATTTGTACAAAGATAGATCTAAATAGAGTGTCTAATTGATGGGAAATAACAGAAATTAGGTTAGTGGACTGGGTCACTGAGCCTTAGGTACTTTTTCTGAACAGTGTTCTAAAGACTCAAAGAAGGAAAAGTTGATGGAGGATGAGCAAGCTCCACCCATTCTACTAGCTCCCTAGAAGTGTCACAAAGAGAGTAGAACAAAGGTAGAGATGAGGGCAGGATAAGTAGCTAACAAAATATCCCAGAGTTGATGATGCATATATTTGTGTAATCATTATTCATATGAATACAGGGTATTAATAAAGATTTAATTCAAAGATAACCTGCTGAAATCTATTTTTAATATTTTAATTTTTACTAATACTATAAAAATAATATATTGAAAATAAAAATAAAGAATCCCTTTATACTTACTGTGGTCAAATTATGAAAGTCCATTTTGAATGGTTATATTAACAATTTAGCATCCTTCCTTCCTAACTTTGTCATATAGCACTGAATTGCACACTTATGTGTATGTAGACATATATAAATAAATATATAAACACTGTACTCTATAATCATTTTAGGAGTTTCAACATATTAAAATTGCAAAAGATATGGAGTTTATATATGTAATTAAAATTAATAGCATAATTATCAGGAGGATGGAAATTAAAATAAGAATTTTAATGTGAGAAAAAGGGTAATTTATGATATTCTATGCTTTCAAACATAAGATCATGCATATTTGAAAAAAAAGTCAAAAATAGGTACATTTTATTAGGGAGAAATTTGTGGATATATACCACTACTATGTGCATACTCTTGCTGAGAATTATGATTTTAAAAATCTTAGAACTCACAGAAGGACTGCTTTCAGACTTTATATATACATATGTGTGTTTATATGAGTACATATGTATGTGTGTTCATGTATGTGTATTATCAAGATTATAAATTTTATTATTGTTGGAAAACAATAAAAGATTTTGTAACAATCTAAATGTTGAACCACAGTGAAATATTAAAATAAATTATTGGCACACAATGTTCTCATACAATGAAAACATAAAGACACTGAAGAAAGGATATTGACAGGCATCCCATCCCCATTGATTAAAAGAATTAATATTGTGAAAATGAATAGCCTACTAAAAGTTATCTGAAGATTGTATTCAGTCTCTATCAAATTCCAAAGGTATTCTTCAAAGACTTAGAAAAAACAGTAAAATATTTATATGGAGGCACCAAAGACTAACAATAGCCAAGAATGTTGACTAAAAAGCAAACCAAGTAAGGTATTTCACACCTGATTTCACATTACTACAGAGCTACAGAATAAACAACAACCAGATACATTGATCAGTGGAATAGAACTGAGGACCTTGATATTAGTATGACACAATTACAGTTATCTGATTTTTTGGCAAATATGCAAAAAATATACACTGGGAAAAATTGGACTTCAGAGAAAATTGAAGCTAGATTCTTTCCTCTAACCATGAAAAACCTCAAGGAAATGGAATAAGAACCTCAATAAAAACCCATTATCCTTAAAATCTAGAAGAAAACAGAGGTACATGCTTCAGGCACTACAGTGTGAGACTGGTAAGTTATTCCCAGAAATAAGATCCTTGTTAACAAAGACCTGCAAAGTGCTTATTAGTCCTAAATTAAACAAGAGCTTCCATTACGGCCTTTTCATAAATAGAAAAATCTATTAACAGAAGTACTCTAATGCTAAAGAAATGAGAGGCAGGCTTGTCAGTTGATTTAGAACCATATGTACCTCTGTGCCTACCTCTCTCCTCCTGCTCCCTCTTTCCCTCTCCCCATCTCCACTCTGTTCCTCCCTTTTCCTTCTTTCCTTTCTCACATTCCCAGTCTATATCTCTGTCTCCCATTTTCTCTCATTTATTACTTATAATACCTAGCTTAGTATAAAATATTCCTTTTGCCTGACTGCCGATACAAAGAAAAGTCTTCTGATCAGAATAATACCTGAGAAGAAAACCACACTGATTTTTTTAAGGATTAGAAACTAAACTGGGAGACATGTTCACGCCTTGTAACAATCGTTCCCTACCTTAAAATTCATACTTTAAATTTATTAGTATATATCTTTTTCTCTGTTATTTATGAATGAAACTATTTTTCCCTCATGCCATCTCATCAAAACCGTGAGTTCTTTTCAGAGACGAGGTTCTTTCCCCTTCATTCACATCTATAGCCTTCCTACTTATTGCTTCCATTGAATACTTACCTGCTACTTGGTTGCTCATTATCATCTTTTGACAAGGTGGATTTAGATTTTCTTTACTGCATCCCATTTAAAGGATTCGTGTTTTCTATTTACTGATCTACAAAATCACAGCTGTTCTATCTAGCTAAAACTAACTCCAATGACTTTCTTTGGGTATTTGCAGATATTGGTATTGCCCATCTAATGTCAGAAAAATACTCCTCTGGGGTTAGTTAATGATTTGTATATTATCAGCATAAAGGCATGCTGTCAATGTTCGGTGATAGGGCAATGACAGCTCAGGGGCTTTATTTCTGGATCATTATGTCTTGGCCTGTATCCTCAGAAACCAAATTGGGTTCAATATCATCTATATTGTGAGCCCACTACATCAGGCAGACGAACTGTCCAAAGTCTGTGGGAAGGTTCTGATTCCCATTCTGTCATGAAGGATATTTATTTCAAGGATAAGAGACGCTATGTCATATTTTTTAGTGTTTTCATTATTACATGCTCTATCCCCATCTATTTATGGACCTTGAGGCTTTTTTCTATCTTTTGGCTTTTAGGAATAATATTGCTATACATATCAGTTTATAAGCTTCTGTGTAGATATTTGTGGTCACTTCTTTTTATTTTGCACTTAGAAGTTTGTTCTTATTTGTTAGCTGGTCAATCATTTGAGAACAAGCTAGATCTTTTTCAATGTTGGTGCCTTACTTTGTAAACCTTTATCTTGTTCTCTAGGTTTGTGGACAGAACTGGTTTCTTCATGTACTTGCAAATACTTGTACCAGATTTACTGACTCTATGCATCTTTGCAGATGTGACATGGTATCTCTTTGTATTTTACTTTACTAAAATTTATTATGGCAGATATCTTTTCATATACTTTTGGACATCCATATTTATTTCTTAGGAAAATATTGAACTAATATCATCTGTCTATGGCTAAAATAGCAGAAATGAAGATATTGACATTCATATTGCACTCTTAATCTTAGAGAAAAGGTATATAGACTTTCATTGTTTAGAATAATACTTGCCGAAGATTATTCATAGATGTAATTTATCAATTTTAGAAAGATTCTGTGTTCTTAGTTTCATGATTGCTTATGTGATAAAAAGATATAAGCCTTACTATTTCTATTGATATAAAATTTAGAGTGCCATTTTATATATAGATGGGATATATAAAATAAATTTATATAATATACATTTGTAAAGTGGGAGAAAATTGATCTTCCTCTATTTTTATATGAGATTATAAATATCAGTGACAACAGTGGGATTTTGTTTCAAGCAGGCTGCAAATGCATGTATTACATACTAAGCTGCTTGATTTTGATATTAAGCCAACACTACATCCCGGGGATGAGTCCCACTTGGCCAAAGTACAAAATTTTGTGTTGATGAATTTGGTTTGCCAATAATTTTAAAGATGTTTTTATTCATTTCCATAACAGATGTTGGTTTGTAGTTTTCCTTTCTTGTGACATCTTTGTCTGGTTGAGACAGTTATTTTCCTTTTTACTACACCAAATTATAACATGGGCAAAATTACCAATGATATGACAATAATAATAATAATTAGAATTTATTGAGCATAAAATTTATGCCCAAAGTTCTATTCATCACTTTTACAGACTGTTTTACATACAACTCTAATAAGACCCATGTTTTAGGCCCATTATTCTGTCCATGATAAAATGAGAAACAAATCTAAACTTAAAATCAAAATAGAGTTAAAGCAGAACTTCCTAAAGTCACAAATGTGTGAGCTGAGTACAAAGGTCAGCTTATTTTTTTCTGTCTGCAGTGCCAGTATTTTTAGTACCTCCATCTACACTAATATATAGATACTTTTTGACACAGTTCATCAGAAGATCAATTTTAATATCATAAAGAAATGTGTACCTTGTTACATTTAATTCCTTTTTAAAACTTTCTTCAGTTTTCTAAGATTAACCCTTCTATTTTTTTTTTATTATCACAGTGGGATAGTTTCTCTTATGTCATAATCTACAGTGGTTTTTGTTTAGAAGCCCTAAGCTCTGAGCATTAAAGCTAAGTTACTTTTTCTCTATCAAATTATGACATATAAGAAGTGAAATATCAAATCACCCAGAATTTTCTCTAAACAGACACATTATTTTTTCCTGGATAATTGATTGATGAATTTGAATGTTACTATAACAGGATAGAAAGAATATTGTTTCATTTGTTCAGTGATGACCATCCAGATACACGTGGTTTCAAAGCCTGTGTCTGTGGCTGAAAATAAATGACTGATCCTGATTCAAACAAACTAATTGTTAAAAGATAATCATGGGAGTTGTAGTATGGGCTGATCATATGACACTGTCAGAAATTGCTTTTAATTGTAATGTACCTTTAATGTAAGAAAAGTACATTGGTCTATTAAAAAATAGCAACCATTTTCTAATAATCCATGAGTAATTTGGGGGGATATAAGACACCAAGTTTTAATAGGAACCACAATGAAGACAGTGAATACATGTATTTACCAATGTGAGATATGAATACTGACTTGATGGAGACAGACCTTTCAGTGTTTCATGTGTGTAAAATGATAATGGCATTCCAAAGTTACCCTATGGGTATGACCTTACTAAAAGAATGGAGGTTACATTAACTGCAAAGAGGAAAATTAAAGAGGTTGTACTTGTACATAAATAACTTCTGGGATTCATATTCTCATAGGTAATTCTTTAATTTATTTCAGTTGTTTTGGCTGAAAGTATTGAGAGGAGTTGTATTTGGGATGTGTTGATTGCCTTAAAGAGTCAAACCATGTGTGATAGCCTTGCACTGTTCACTCTGGTGCTCCTACATAGAACATTTATATTTTATTTGTTGTTCTTTACCTTTGGAGACTGGGTTTTCCTATATATCCCCAGGCTGGCCTTGATCTCACTTCATAATCCATGTTGACCTCAAATTTTCAGTCTTCCTGCTTAAGTCTCCCAAGGCTCATATTAAAGGTATTCAACATTATGATACACTTTTTTTTGAAAATTAATAACATTGATTTTATTTGCCTTGTTTTAATTACAGCTATGAGATAGCAGAGATGGCTATGAGAAACTTGGAGTTGTTAACACAAATAATAAAGATATGACAACTTCTGAGTTGCCCGAACCACCCTTTGTTTTGGTGTTTTGAGTATAATTACAGTTCTTAATTATTTAAAATTATCAGTGGATATCAAGGTTACTAAAGGGTATAGATCATACACACTGATAATATTCATCTAGTAGGTGAATTCAGAGTTTTGCTTTGCTGTGCCCCAGATTGAGGTTCTGGGCAACCACAACACCATATGCACCTGTATAATTTCCAAGGTTTTAGCATTGAGGTGTCCAGTCATCTCCTTTATGGATCATTTCAACTTCCTATATCTCTTATTGTCATTCATTTGTTAACAATCCTGTGTATAGAATCTCTGAATATCTCCAATAGATTAGTGATATTATTTTTCTTGTTATATTCAGTTTTGTTTTATCCCTAAAAGATATGTTCAGACCATCCTGAGCTTCATATACTTTATTAGGATATGGGCCATTCTTATGTAACCTCAGAATCTAACATATCTCAAAGGGAAATTTAAGCAGAGAGCCACACCCACATTTTCTGGATTACAGGTAACATTTTCCAGATTTCTGAGATGATTATTTTATTAATAATTAAGAAGTTTTACTGCACAGTCAGCATGAGACTAAAAGTATCAATCATACCAAGTGAAATGAAATTTAATTGGTCAACCCTGTTGCATGTGCATGTGCGTGTGCGTGTGTGTGTGTGTATTTGACACATCTCACAGAGCTGTACAATCACAAATTTATGTTATTTCAAGCCACTAAATATTTTAGGCATCAGTAATGAGAAACAACATTCTATGTGCAAATTGGGAAGTATGTTTAGGTCAGTTCTACTCTATGTTTTAAAGATATTGGATCTGTCTCCTGACAGTTATTCTCTGAACTTTCTTGAGTGAAATTTCATACCACCAAATACATACAGCTTCATGAATAGGAATTAGGGTATAAGGAAAGCTCTCAAGATATTTACTAACTTGCTGCTGTATGTGTTAGGAAGCATGATTAAAAATTAGGTCCACTTAATTGAAGCTTAGCTGAAGTCAACAAGTGTAGGGTCAACATGAAAGTTTTGGGTCATAGAACTTGTAGTATAAGATCTCCATGCTTATCTCAGCATTCCTCACAATGGTTCAGATAGAGAATCAGACTAAGTACTCATTAACATGCAAATGAGTAAAGAAAAATACTACTTATATACAGGAGAGAACATGATTATGTATATATCATGTCATTTTCAGAAAAATTGATGGAACTTCAGAGTCTCATGGTAATGAAATAAGCCAGATGCAGAAAGATGGATATATCTTCTTTCATATGTATAAATTTAAAGAAACAATTAAAAACAAAGTAAAGCTAAATAAAAAAAAGAATAATCTGGAAGTAGGAAAGGTACTACTAGGAGTGGGAAGTGAACTAAAGGTGTGCATAAGGAAGGAAACGAGAGAATAGAAAGGAGATTGTATATTACTGAGGCATGATATATACTTTCATGGAAACATTATGATAAAGTTCATTAAATGACATAGTTGATGTGTGTGAATAATTATAATAAAAGTGTTATTAAACACAATAAGTATATTTAGTAATGTCTATTTAACTCATGTTTTATTTGGATACTTCCCAAGAGTCACTACTCTTATAATTCTCTTCAGAATCTGAAGTGTTGGTAAATGGCTAGTGGAGGATTTGAACTGGCCACCTCTGTTTACCGAAGGTCCCATTTCCACTTCTAGTGGTACCTTTCTAATTTGTTTAATCTGACCATGTGGGGAAAAGAATTCCATCGAAACATGCAATTCTTGAGGCTGGGCAGATGGCTCAGTGAGTAAAACATGTGAGGTTAAAACTAGAGAACCTGAATTGGAATCCTCAGAACCAGGTAAAAAATTGGGTGTAAGATTCGTGGATCCTCCCTGGGACCTCTTTATTATCCAAGTTCTTTGAATCTGTGGATTGTAGCATGGTTGTCCTATACTTCATGGCTAATGTTCACTTATAAGAGAATACATACCCTACATGTCTTTCTGGCTCTGGGTTATCTCATTCAGGATGATATTCTCAAGTTCCACCCATTTGCTTACAAAATTCATGATATCTTTGTGTTTAATAGCTGAATAGTATTTCATTGTGTAGATGTACCACATTTTCTTTATCCATTCTTCAGTTGAGGGACATCTAGGTTGCTTCCAGTTTTTGGCTATTATGAATAAAGCTGCTATGAACATAGTTGAATAAGTGTCCCTGTGGTATAGTGGGACATTTTTTGGGTATATACCCAGAAATGGTATAGCTGAGTCTTGAGATAAAACTATTACCAGTTTTCTGAGAAACTGCCAAATTGATTTCTAAAGTGGTTGTACAAGATTTCACTCCCACCTGCTATAGAAGAATGTTTCCCTTTTTTTTACATCCTTGCCAGCATGTGCTATCACTTGAGCTTTTGATCTTAGCCATTCTGATGGGTGTAAGGTGCTATCTTGGAGGTGAATGGAGAGAGAGGAACCTGAGTGGCAATCATGTCTGTGGGGGATATACAGAGGGGGATTAGAAGGCTGGGAGGAAGAATGGAAATTGACAGGGGCATATCTCTGGTGAGTAGCTGAAGGCCTGGGACAGGAGTAGTCTATGGGGGTGACCCTAACTTAAGATTCTTACCTGAGAGGAGTACAGAGCCTGAAGTGGCCACCTCCTGTAACCAGGCAGGACTTCCAGAGGGAGAAGGAGACATCAATCCATCCACAAAGCCTTCAGCTCAAATTTTGTTTTGCCTATAGGGATAAAGATGGAGCAGAGATTGAGGGAGCAGCTCACCAATGACTGCCTCAACTTGAGGCCCATCCCATGTGAGAAAGCCAACCCCTAACACTATTAATGAAATTCTGCTATGCTTGCATAATTATTTCCTGAGAGGCTTCATCCAGCAGCAACCGGAGGCAGATGCAGAGAGCCACGTCCAAACATCAGGTGGAGTCTGGAGAGTCTTGTAGAAGAGTCGGGGATAGAAGTGAGCAAGTTAGAGGGATCAATGACAACACAAGAAGACCTACACAGTCAACTAACCTGGGACCATGGGGGCTCACAGACCCTGGGACACCAACTAGTGAGCACACAAGAGCTGGACCTAGTCCCCCATACACATTTGTTGCAAATTTGCAGCTTGGTCTTCATGTTAGTCCCTTAACAAGTGGAGCAGGAGCTGTCTCTATCTGTTCTCCACCATTGGATCCTTTCCCCCTTTACTTGAACTGTCTGTTTGGGCCTCAGTGGGAGAGGATATGTTGAGACCTTCAGAATAGACACCACATGTGGGGTGGTACCTATGGGGGGACTCCTCTTCTCGGAGGATAAGGAAAGGGGGTAATGGGGGAGGGATTTGTAAGAGTGGGATTGGAAGAGAGGAGGGAAGGGGCCTATGATCAGGATGTAAAGTTAATTAAAAATATTGGGTGTAGTAGTGGGTGCCTTAATTCTAGTGCTGTTATGGAGGAGATAGGTGAAGCCCAGGGACTTGACAATCAGGCTAGCAAAAACTTTGAATTTAAGGTTTAATGAGAGACACTGTCACAGATTTATGGCGAATAAGTGATTGAGAACGACATTCTAGTGTGAACCCTTGGCTTTCCAATTCCAACATGCCCACATAACTAAGCAGCACACCAATGCATGTAACACCACACACACACACACACACACAACACACAGAGCGGGGTTGGGGGGAGAGAGAGAATAGAATTGTAGTTGGGCATGGCACTTTTGAGGAGGAGCCAGGAGGATCAGAAGTTCAAGTTTCTCTCTGCTACACAATGAGTCTGAGGTCAGCCTGACTACATGAGACTCTACTTTGGTAAGACATATAAAATGAAATAAGCCCACAATTCAACTTTAAGTATTTTTATTTATTCCTTTCATTATCAATTTTTGTCACTGAAAGACTGACACACAAAAAAGTTTAAAAGAAACTGTATAGCTTAAGAGATAACAATCCCATTTCTTTGGCTATCAGTCTTGCTAATGTAATTGATATGCCCAGACCACCTACATGTCCATTTCTGAAATCCTGAGAACAAAAGAACTGAGAGATTTATGTCTGTAAGGAAGACTTTTCAATCAAAATGTAATTTAAAAATATTCATTTGGGTAATTGCGATTTGTGAAAAATGTAATAATGTATTTAATTTAATCTAAACCCAAAGGAAATTAGACATTTTGAAATAGTATTATTTCTTACTATTGAAAGTTATAAAGGATTAAATACTTTTAATTTTTTATGATTTTTATTATTCTAGGCATTTTGAGCCACAGAAAAATGATGCAATGTAAAGAGATAAACTACAGACTGTTTACTTTATTTGATTGTATTTAGTTCTTAAATAATCAGCAGTTCTATCTGACCCATCTCATGAGTGAGAAACATGGTTTGAAATGAATCAATGCCTTACCACAAATCATCCAGTTTTTAATTTGAATCAGTAGTTAATCATAAAACTGATTTTCTCCAAAGTTCATTCTTACCCAAGAAGAATCTCAACTTCTGAATTTCAGAAACAAGATGAATTTTTACATTAAAGTAAAAGCTTGCATAAAACACAAAGAGGAAACTTGGTCTGGTGGCGCAGTCTTACAAGCCTGGCTACTTGGAGTCTGAGGGAAGCAGATTGCAGGTTAAAGGCCAACCTGGATTAAAGAGGGATTTTTAGGCTAGCTTTAGAGACTAAATGGGACTACTTCTCAAAATATAACATTTTTTTTAAAAAGTGACAAGGTTGTATAGCCTAGTGGTAAGGCACTTGCTTAATATACGCAAGAGTTTGGGTTTAACTCTCAGTACTGTAGAAACAAAAAGTACAGCAGTAAATAGAGAAGAGAAAGTTAGAGCCCAGCACATAACACCTCATTCTGCATCTATAAATTAACATATCTGCCAAATTTTATTTTCTCACCATTATTATCAGTCTTCCGATGACTGAGGTAAGAGAAAATAAGACAGGCATTGTTTTTTGTTTTGCTTATAATGGATTCTGGTGAGTTCAGAAAATATGATAATAAAAATCCATTTTATTAACATCAGTGTAGTAAAGTTAAGAAACTATTAGTAATATAGTTGTAGTTTAAAACCCAAAGAACTGGTTTCTCATGATGTAAGTCTCTTTTGGTAATAGAGAGGATTCTACTCCCAGTGCTAACTCAAGAGCTCTTTTTTGTATGTAATTCTTAGTCTTAGGTGATTTGAATATCCAGTATTGATATGTATGGTGCACAGAGCAAAGAGTTCTATACATAACCAAGGAGGACAAACTACTACCATGAAAAAAGATCTATAAGGTTTATAATATGTGGGCCAAAATTCAGTCTTATCCTTGAAATCTCAATGTAAGGGGCCAGGCTGAACAGTGTTTTTGCATAGTGGAAATGGGAATTCTCAGAATCTTTGAGTAAGACTATTACTCTACCTGCATACTTTGCAAAGATCATTAAGACTATTAATTTCTACTATATATGAACTTGGTCTTAATTAGAAATACAATCATTGGTAGACATAATCCACTATGACTGCTGTCTGTAAGACATTAGGACCCAGAGATATTGTGAGAACATCATTTGAAAATGGTGACAAAAATGAAAATGACACTCCTCTGCCACCATGGTGCCATGAAAAAGTTTGTGGCAAGGGGTTCAGCAAAAATAGAAGCAGGTTTTGAAGTTCACCCTTGATTGCACTCACCTTTTAAAAGGTAGAATCAGGGATGCTGCCAATTTGGAGGATTTCCTCTAAAAGAGAATCAAACAGAAGGAAAAGCTGGGAATCTTGACGGAGGGGTTGAGACCATCAAACAGAACAAAAGCGAGATTGCTGCCACTTCGCAGGTGCCTTTCTCCAAAATATATTTGAAATATATCACCAAAAATATTCGAAGAACAGTCTCTGAGACTGGTTCTGTGTTGTTGCAAACAGCACAAAAAGTTAGGAGTTGTGCTACTTCCGGATTAACCAGGATGAAGAGGAGGAAGAGGAGGAGGAGGAGGAGGAGGAGGAGGAGGAGGAGGGAGGATTAAGACACACTGGGTCTGTGTGTTACATTAATTAATAAATAAAATTTAGAAATAAACAAAATATTAAAAGATCATAACTATAAATTCAGAAATGGCTAAGATGGCCAGGTATCACCATATCTTGGTGCTTTCCTCAACCCAGTCACCAATTTCCTCAAACAACTTAAAAGGAGAAAGGTTGGATCATGTTACATGATCCCTGTAACTCTTATAAAGAAATGCATTTAATTAGGGGTGACTTACAGTTTCAGAGTTTAGTCCATTCATGACGGGAAGCATGGCAGCGTGTGGGCAGACATTGCTGGAGGAGGAGCTGAGCGGTCTACATCTTGATCCCAGTGCAGCAGAAATGCATGTCATACTATGCCTAATTTGAACATCTGAGACCTCAATGGCCACCTTCACAGTGACACACTTTGTCCAACAAGACCAAACCTACTTTAACAGGGCCACACTCCTAATAGTGCCATCCCTTATATACCTATAGGGACCATTTTATTCAAACCACCACAGCTTGGCTCATGATTTCAGAGGTTATTTAATTGGTCATTTTAAGGAAGACATCATAGATCCAGTAGCTTTGTGATGGGTAGTCACATGGCAAAGGCTCCTTTTACAGTCAGGAAACTGAAAACTCTGTCTAAAAAGAGAATTGGATATAATCTTCAAAGACTTGCTTCCATTAACCCAATCCTCCAGCTTGGATCCACCTTTGAAAGTTTTCTGAACATTCCCAAATAGTGTCGTCAGCTAGAACTTAAGTGTCCATATTGAATCTATGGGAAAATTTTACCCTCAAACTATTATATATACTTGTAACTGATGGGTGAGGGTTGAGAGTGCAGGGGAGGAGGAAGAAGGGGAGGGATTATAGGAAGGAACAATGAACTGTAATGGCATTTGAAAATGTTATATGAAAACCCACTAATGAAGAAAAAAATACACATATATGCACAAAAATAGTTTAAATTTAGTTACCCTATAACAAATTGGACTCAATGGCTTTTCAACAACAAAAGGAGAAAGCATGAAGCTGGGTGGTTAAAGAGGTGAGGATGGGTCTGGAAGAAGTTAGGTGGCAAATAGCATCAAAATATATTTTATGAAAATTTCAGAGTTAATAAAATTATTATGCTTTTCTTTTAAAAATGAGAGATGAGACCTCTTTAAAACCTTCAGGAAAAAAAAAAACTTTGAAATCCCCTCAGGTTCATAATTTTAAGCTCTACAAATGTAAGATAGTTAGCCTTTACTGCTTTAATCCATCTCTGTTAGTGCTTGGCTGGGGCAACTGAGGAAACTGCTAGAAATGCTGTTATTGAGAATGAAAACCTATTGTGTCAGGAGTAGGTAGGTGATGAGTAACCAGAAGAGTTCTCCTTCTTTCTTTTTCTTTCTTTCTTTCTTTCTTTCTTTCTTTCTTTCTTTCTTTCTTTCTTTCTTTTCTTTCTTTCTCTCTTTCTCTCTTTCTCTCTTTCTCTCTTTCTCTCTTTCTCTCTTTCTCTCTTTCTCTCTTTCTCTCTTTCTCTCTTTCTCTCTTTCTCTCTTCTTCTCTTCTTTCCTTCTTTCCTTCTTCCTTCTTCCTTCTTCCTTCCTTCCTTCCTTCCTTCCTTCCTTCCTTCCCTTCCCTTCCTTCCCTTCCTTCCTTCCTTCCCTTCCCTTCCCTTCCCTTCCCTTCCTTCCTTCCTTCCTTCCTTCCTTCCTTCCTTCCTTCCTTCCTTCCTTCCTTCTTTCTTTCTTTCTTTCTTTCTTTCTTTCTTCTTTCTTTCTTTCTTAAGTTGCTATTTAAGTTGAAACATAAAGAGTCAAGTGTAAGGATAGTTAATCTCTGAGGAATCTGTAATTAATACTAATTACTATCTTGTTCAAGATCAACAGAGTTCAATATACAAAAATAACAAAAAAAATAACAAAATAAGTAAAACTCCAAAGCCTTGATTCTACAAATTAATTGTTAGGAAAAGCCTTTTTTTAGAGCTTTCTAAACTTGTGAGTTGCAGGAGGTTTAGGTAGAATATTGTGTTTGGTTTACTCTTCTCCTTCACAGCCCCTTACACTGTTGTGTCAGAGGTCACCTGCTTTATGTATTTGCTTTTTATGATTTTATTTCCTTTTGAGAATCTCATACAATATATCTTGATCATATTTGTTCCTCTCTCTGAGCTCCTCTTATATTTTGCCCCTCTTCCCTATCCACCAAACTAAGATGTTAAACCCAGCGCATGACTGCCTGGAAGCAGCCTTTTCCAGATGTAACAGGGCTGATGCACATATGGACTCAGAGGCTGTGAAAGCATGAGATCATTGTATGTATAAATCCAAGGACTAAATCAAAGGAAGAAATAGAAACTCTGGCCATGAAATTTCAGCCTTGTAGTTCTCATAACAAGAGAAATGGTCCCCATATTCTTTTTAGCAGGATACGTTAGATTTTAGACGGTATCTGTAATTCTCTCTGAATTAAAGGATTAAGGTAGCTTTAACAGTGATTTAACTCATATCTTACTCCAATTAATCTGTATAAACTATCTAAATATAAATAACCACTGTGGTCTGGAAAGAGAAGGTATAAGAAAGGATAAGAAAGAAATAATTCTAGCAAGAAATATTGTATTTCCTTACTTTGTTCTAGAAGGAAAGCCTTCAAATAATTTAATAATGTTAAGCTGAGGCAAACTATTGACAAACTAGAAGGTCATAAACTCATGAGGATATACTTTGTGATTATCTGAGGATCAACTTGATCTAATACCTTTGAGGAAATTTAAACTCTGAAAAGTTTGAGCAAAATTATGATAAGAATATGTCAATTTTGGATTGTATTTTGGATTCTTTAAAAGTAGGAAAAATGATTAATGTGCAGTAATTTAAGTGTTCTCACTTTTTATTATCAAAATCTCATGATGATATAAATTTAATGAAGTTCACTACTGATAATAGGAGGATATTGCTAGCTAGCTCAGTTGTCTGTCAAGGCAGATTTTCAGTTATAATTGTTTTTCATTCCTAATTGTTTTTTTTCCAAAAGTAAATTATTATATTTATAAGCTAGTTATGTTTTTAAATTTTAGTCCACTTACACAAAATGAAATTGGTTTCCTGGAAACTTGTTCAATAACCTTTCACAGATGCTTAAAGTTAATAAAAACAACAATTAAACATGCAACCAATTCCTGTGTAAGAGCTTCCATAATACAAATGTCCTTGTTTTGGTGAGTTTATATAATGTTCTTAATGATTTTTATGTTAAAATATAATACTTTAAAATTTTATGTTAAACTGAAAATTCCATCCCTAGGGCCGAGAAATTGGTTATATGGACATACTGGTCTAACTATTCAACGATTATTACCATCTTGTCATCAAAGTAGCTCTGGTCACAGCTAAAGAGTTTTTGTTTCCTCTACTACTTGGCTCAAAGGAAGTCACCTTCTTTGTAGTCATGCAATAGAGTTATCAACATTTCTAGATTTTTGACCTATTCTTAGAATCTATTTTAAGCAAATGAATATGATAGGCATGACTCTGTTCTAAAACTATTCTTCAAAATGCCCAATAGCATTCATGTTTTTCATCAACCCCACATGAAAGTGACTCAATGGCTCAATGTATTTATACCAGTAACTCCTGGATGGTCTATAAGAAATGCCCAGCTGTATCCTGACTCTTCGATAATGTGCAAATAAAACAGTTGTTGGAAACTTCTTTGTACAAGAGTAGGTTCTACAGAAAAGATCAAAAGTACAATGAGATTCTTAAATGTAGAACAACCATTATATAAGGTTTACAAAACCATGAAGATTTTTAAGAGTATGATATGACGATATGGCCACAATGACCTTCTCAGTCTTTAATTCATCAATATTGTTACTCTTTTAAGCATATCAAAGAAAAAATTTTGACATTTTATGGAAGTCTACTAAAACAGAACATGAGACTGTTTGGGCCACTAGAACCTATTCAAAGTACTATTATCCTCTGCTAGAGCCGTCATAGCAGATATAGCATTCATTAGGATACTTGGATTTTCTACATGTAACTAAACACATATTCCTAAAGTGATGAGAATCCCAATGTCTAAGCATCAATTACTCCAATTGGGCCAGGCGTAAAGGCCTTTAAATCTTGATCAAATTAATTTTGCTAATTTGTGCTCTCATTCTTGATGAGATACTCACAGGCTGGGGAAGCAGATGGGAAAGAGATTAATAATATACTTAGTTCACATTAGAACTTAGAAACTTACTTAGTTCACATTAAAGATATTGCAATAGTTTATTAAACCATACCAGAAGGTAAAGAAGAGTTAGAAGGTGGGCTGTCTCCCTAATTAAGAGGACACTTAATGACAGTCATCAAGGAAATGCAAATTAAAATTACTTGGAAATGTTATCTTATACCCATTCAGAGTGTCCAAGATCAATAAAACAAATGACAGCTTATGTTGGTGAGGATGTGGAGTATGGAGAACATTCATGCTTTGCTAGTGACCCAAACTTGTACAGCTACAGTGGAAATAAGTGTGTAGTTCTTCAGTAAGCTGGGAACTGACCTACTTCAAGATCCAACAATACCCTTTTAAGTATATACCCAAAGGAATTTATGGTCTACTACAGAGTTACTTTCTCAATTTCTCAACCATAGTCATTGCTGCTCTATTCAAAATAGTCAGAATTTGGAAATAGCCTAGATGCTTATCAATGGATGAATATAAAATATGATACATTTATATTCAGCTGTTAACAAAAATCATTGAAATTGTGATATTCACATGAAAATGGATGAAGCTAGGGAAAAAACATTTTCAGTGGGGTAAGCTCCCAACAGAATAGGTCAAATGTGGTATGTATTTGGTTATTTGTGGATATCAACTGTTATAGCTTTAATAAGCAGGCTACAATGCATATAACCACAGAGGCTTGCTTTAGAGTAATGGACTTGGGGTGGGGAAAGAATCTCCCGAGAAAAGCATAATAGAATAGATAGTTATAAATAGACAGTGCTTCGGGAGAGTCTGGAATGGACAAATCAAACAGAAAAGAGGAGGAAAGGGTAGTGTTGGGAGGGAATACATGGAAGGGCAGCTAAACCTAAGGGCCATTTGAGGAGTCGTACGAAAACATAATGCAGTCTGAAAGAAATATAAATGGAAGTAACAAATAATAGGGAAGACAAAATTCTAACTAGACATCTGTTTCCATCACTTCAAACCCAGGTTCCAGGAATGAGCTTCATCTAATTGAGTTGTTGCCAAAAGAACCCTGTAGTAACCCCCAAACAATTCAGTCTATTACCAAAGCTACTGGTTACTATCCACAAACCAATGGTAAGCCCTATTGTGAAGACGACACTTAAATATCTTATTGGACATAGAGAGATCAAGCTTGTACTGGTAGGCACTCTATGCTACAATAAACACCAGCCCAACTACAATTGCTTCAATCTATACTCTATGATCTATTTGCAAGATACTCTTAGACAATTGTGGCACAAAAGTTGTGGGAGTAACCAACTACTATCTGATTAGAATTAAGGCTCACTCTATAAGATGGAATTTTCTCAGCAGTGCTTGGGTGACCAAGAACTTGAGTCTAGATAGGCCAGTGACCTAAAGAGAAAACAAATGTTAGCTTTCTGCTTATGAACAAACTAACAAAATGACTATCAATGACATTCTGCTACACTCATAGATGAATACCTTACTCCATGATCATCATAAAAGCTTCCTCCTGTAGTATATGGGAACAAATATAGAGAACTACAAATGGACTACATGCAGACAGTGAGAGACCTTGGGACACTTGATCTTAAATGAGATGTCTCTACCAACTCCTCCTCACTAGGGCTTTGGGAACTATGTAGAAGAGAAAGTGGAAAGAGCTTTTTGTAAAGGGGAGAGTGGAAATGGGGAATAGGATGTGGAGGGGTAACCAGGAAGGGGATCTTCCATTGGGGTCCCTGGGCTCAGTCCAATGGTTGGCTGTATCTGCATATCTGTAATGGATAGATGCTGGTAGAAACTCTCAAGAAGCAGACATACCAGGCCCCTGACAGCAAGCATCTTTTGATATCAGCAATAATGTGGGGGTTTGGTGTCTGCAGATGGGATGGATGCCTAGATGGGGTCTCTAGGTAGCCTTTCTTTCAGCCTCTGTCCCTGTTGTTCTATTGGAAAGGAACATTTCTGGGTTAAAAATTTTGAGATTTGTGGGTGGTCCCATCCCTCAACTTGGGGCTGTGTCCATCTATTTGAGGTGGTCTCTACAGGTTGTATCTCCCCTTTGATGGGTATTTTGACTAAATCCTCACCGTTGGGTTCTGGGAGCCTCTCACTTCCTTAGAGTCTGAGACTGTCTAGTGGCTACCTTTAGTTCCCAGGTTTACTAAGCATATAGCCAAAAGACACTCCAACATATAACAAAGATATATGTTCCACTATGTTTATAGCATCCTTATTTATAATGGCCAGAAGCTGGAAAGAACCCAGATGTCCTTCAAGAGAGGAATGGATATAGAAAGTGTGGGACATTTATACTATTGAGTACTACTCAGCTATTAAAAAACAATGACTTCATAAAATTCACAGGCAAATGGATAGAACTAGAAAATGTCATCCTGAGTGAAGTAACCAGTCACAAAAGAACACACATGGTATGTACTCACTGATAAGTAGATTTTAGCCCAAAAGCTCAGAATACCCATGATACAACCCACAAACCATATGGAGCTTAAGAAGAAGGAAGAGCAAAGTATAGTTGCTTCAAACCTACATAGAACAGGGAATAAAACAATCATAAGAAGTAGAGAGAGGGAGGGATGAGGGAGGGAAAAAGGAGGAGGAGAGAAAAAGTGGAGTAAGGATCAGTCATTTGAAGGGACAGGAGAGAAGTACAGAGGGTCAATAAATTGAATAGAAACATGCCACAGTGGGGGATGGGGAGGTGGAAAGATTTTAAGGGTCAGTTTTGATTGGACACATTAAGTAAATAATGGTTTCTAGATGCAACAGTATGATGTACATATGAACTCACAGAGATGGCAGCATGCAAAGGTTCTACTTACTACAAATTCATTTTTTCTGTTAACTTATGTTTTGATGTTTTTAAACCTTTATTTCAATGTTTTATTATTAATCATTAATTTATTTCAATGTTTACTTTATAATATTAAATTTCAACATAAGTATATATGCATATAGGCAAAAATAGTATATGTAGGATTTAGTACTACCCATGGTTTTGGATATCTACTGGGATCTTTAAATATATTTCCCAAGGACTTTTCCTTCTCTTATTTATGTACTTTTTTTTATTAAAACAAGATTTTTTTCTCCTAGACTCCTATAATCCCTCTTCTCCTTCTTCTGCAGGATTCCCCAAGCTCCACCTAATATTTGGCTATAGGTCTCTTCATCTGATTCCATCAATTGCTAGATGAAGCCTCTCTGAAATCAAGTGAACTTAGAACAAACCAGCTCATGGTTCTGAAAGCCTGATGTCTAAGAGGGAGACAGGTAAAGTTTTTGTTCTCAGCATAGGTTGTTTTGGTTTGCAAACTGTTAACATCTTGAATCCACAGATGTTAGGGTCAAGGGAGAAGCAATATATCCTGTCTCCTGAGTAGCATTATATGGTTCCACTTTCATGATTCACATGTCTCCCAATAGTCCTATTTTAAATCCCATAATGAAGGTTACAATCTATGCATTTTGGATGTAGGGCACATACTTGAAGTCTTTAACATTTACAGTCCTACACTAGATAAAAGCATGCTTTTACCTCTGGTCATCTTTACATGTTTCTATACTAATTTCCAAATAGCCTGGCAAAGTACAAATATTGTCAATTTTCTGAGGTAAGAACAGAGTATCATATTAAGAAAAATAAGATATAATGTATGTACATAAGTGTCTCATAACTTCAACAAGCATAAGTGTTAGAATGGTAGCTCAAATCATATTTATTATCCATGTGAAAGAATTTGGTTTTTCTTTTAACATGTATTTAATGGGCTGTAAGTAGATATCTATTTAGGCTCCAGTATAATGGAATTGAAAATTGCTTTGAAGACATGTGCTAATGCTGTATAAATTCAGAGTCAGAAGAAGTCAGAAGTAAGTCTTGAACACATGGTTGGAATTCTTAGTGAGTTGTAGCTGATTAACTGCTTGCTTAGCATGTATGAAGTCCTGTGTTCAGTTCCCAGTGTGCCATTATCTCTTGAGATCAGAGTATACCACCATTAGGGTAAAAGCTGACATAGCATCAATACATTCTTATTTCTGCTATTGGCCTAAGTTTTTCAATACTCTCTTGAACAAACATGTACAGGTCCTTTGAACCTGCTTCCTAACCCGTACTTGACCTTTGATATTCTGTGCTTCTATTTACATCACTTATTTCAGCAAGAATCTTGTCAAATCTGCTAGCAGGTATCATTTTTTTTTTTTTTTTTTACTTCTGATACTACCTGTCACTTGCATTTTTTTAATGACTGTCCTAGTTTTCCTCTCCTTGGCTGTAGGTCCCCCTGTTTCAAAATGGATGGTTAGTTGACCCCAATCTATAGTGAAATCAGTTTATTCCAGTTTATTTATTGTAATAGGTATGGAATAAAAATCTCTTTTTATTCTAAGTACAATCAGGATTTAGTTTTCCTTTAACCCTAGCAGACTTTGTTTGTGTCAGAAACACAGCAAGCATTTTAAAGTATGATTTGTCTCCATATTACCGAATTTTAAAGGATTTCTGTTCTTCATAAAGCATTTATTGAGAGTTATTTGCAAAAAGTTTGTAAACACTGTTCTACAAACTAAAAGTGAAATTTTAGAATTGGAAAAAAAGAGTTGCCTTTAGAGACTATTAGTCATTTGGACTTCAACGTATTAACCAGGTTAAAATTTATAGCATTCAAGTAACTTAAAAGACACTATAATCAATCACCTTTATGGTTTTCGAGATTTTCTCCTTGACACAGTAAAGTTTCCTATTTACTTCTCTCAATATAGTAAACACAAGTAAAACTGATTTTTGTTCTTTTGTAGATACTCACTTTTTCTATGCATGTGTGTGTGTGTGTGTGTGTACTTTCAGACATATATACATATGCATACAAATACACACAGAGATATGCATACTTTTCTCTCTTTGTAGTTAGTCTTTTAAAAGACAACAGTTCAGGACAGACACCATTGATAGAGGTCAGTATATTGTACTCTATGATCTCTATAGAATTAAAGACAAATAGCATCATTTCCATTAAGAGTAACTTGTAAACTTTAATTTTATTTTTTTTAACATTTTATGTTTTTATTGGATATTTTATTTATTTACATTTCAAATGTTTTCCCCTCTCCCTGTTTCCCCTCCAGGAACCCCCTACCCCATTCCCCTTTACCCTGCTTCTATGAGGGTGCTCACCCACCTGCCCACCCACTCCTACCTCCCTGCCCTGGCATTCTACACTGGAGCATCGAGCCTTCACAGGACCAAGGACCTCTCTACCCATTGATATCTGACAAGGCCCATCCTCTGCTACATATACATCTGTAGCCATGGAACCCTGCATGTGTGCTCTTTGGTTGGTGGTTTAGTCTCTGGGAGCTCTGGTGTGTCTGGTTAGTTGATATTATTATTCTTCCTATGGGGTTGTAAACCCCTTCAACTCCTCCAGTCCTTTCTCTTAACTCCTCCACTGGAGACCCTGTGCTCAGTTTTTATATAATTCATTTTTGAGGCATCACATTGCTGAAAATCTTAGTCTAGTGATAATCCTGCTACAGTTTGTAAAGCAGGATACCAAAGGTTGTTATTTATATTCATGCATTTGCATGTGTCTGAGTTCTCAAAATACACAATGATTATAAGACAAAACCGAACATTTCTCTGCATGTTAAATCTGATAGTGTCAGCTTTGTTCATTTCACACTATAGCTACTTAAAGTGAAAATACTACATGTGGTGTTCCTCCTATGTTAACCAAGGCACATGAGTCATTTAGCTGTGTTTCTATTTTATCTTAAACACTTCGGTATAAAGCATTAATTGTTCAAAAATTATATGACTTCCAAAAAAGAAGACACAGACTGTAGCCCTTTAGTTTGCATTGTCTTTAGCTTTCTGGTAACATAGTTCCATTTCTTTTGCCATCAGTCCCGTCTTTGCAAAGTTTGGAGAACTATTTTATTTAGAAACAGAAGATGGTTATCACAGAAATTCATTTGTATCTTGAATTTTTTTGGTTCTTTTGCTTCCCTTGGGCCCCTCTCTGCCTTTTTGGTATTTCTGGTTCTTTTTCACATGAACAAAACTTAACTTACAAATAAAAATGATTTTTTAATGGGTCAGTAAAAAGAGGCCAGACTTCTTTGTCTTTCTTTTTAAAAGTTACCTGGTGGCTCACAGGTGCAGTGGAGAACCCCAGAGGGCCCCACTACATTGGTCCATGCCAAACAGCTTATTTGACTGTGGCATTTGACTTTTGATAATGTAGTTAATTGTGTCTTTTTTTTTTTTTTTTTTGAAAACCAGTTGCCAGATGGTATCTGATTATATAGATCATAAAGAATAACTGATATGTAATTATGCATCTAATGCCTTTTTTAACCTTATTTTGTTTGAGACACAGTGGAAATTCAAAGCACTAAAGCTCAGCAAATACCTTTTTCCTGCTTTGAATTAGAATGAAGAGCCTCCTTGGTACTGAGAAACTGAGGAATCTTCTTAGAGCCTATTTACATTCAAAGGAGATTGATTATTTCCCCCAGTAAGAAGCTTCACAAAGTCAGTCGAAAAATCTCTGGATTAAAAGAGGAGGAGGAGCTCACTGGATGATTAAGTAGCAAAGACTTTTGTGATTTTCATGTCTTTTATTTATTCTTAAGAACATTTTGTACAATAATCTCATATATTTTATATTTTTTCTTAGTCAATACAAATTTATCAAACTGAAGAGCAAGCCTGATTCCAGTTTAGGCTTAAAAGCCATCTTATAGTAAAAGCAAACTAGGTTAATTTCTGTCTATGGCTAAACCTCTGTTCTTCATAGATTGGGCTATGCCCCACCTGTAACCTTAACTACAGATAATTCTGCACTGCCAGCTCCAGGAACAACAATCATATCTTTATTTCAAAAAGTTGATTCAAACCATCTCACATCCCTACCTTTGGTTCAAAGGGTTGTTATGGCTCCCTTATTATGACGACCCATTGTTATGCCCCCCTGGCCATGTCTTTGTTTCAAGGAGTTCCTTATGCCTAACTCTTATGATGTTCTGCTTCTTTAATCCTGCCTACTTTGAATCCCCATGTGGAAATCATCTACCTCTGAGCTATAAAAGCCTTGTCTTACTCACATCAAATGCTGACTTCTTTAACTTCACCTTAGGTGGAGACAATCTATGTATATGAATAAATTAGCTTGCTTTAATTAATTGTTTGTTTTAGTTGGTTTGGTCAGGATGATTTGGGTCAGTGGTCTTTCTCCTTCCAGCTTTGGAATTAACAAAACACCTTTCAAGAAAGAAGAGTTGATTGTGATGAATCAGAGATGTCCCTTAATTCCAAGGGGCTTGGAATATCATAAAGAACATCAAAGGCCAGGAGATAGTAGTCAAATACAAAGTCCAGGGCAAGAAGGTTCTGCTTGGCCTTAAAACCAGGAAAACGTTTATATAAAGTTGGCTGGGTCTTCTCACATTCTGTAGATGATGTGCTGGTTAGTTTTATGACAACTTGACACAAACTGAAGTCATTTGATAAAAAGGAAACTCAATTGAAAAAAAAAGTGTCTGTAAGATTGGCCTGTGGTGCATTTTACTTAATGATGTTTGATATGAGCAGGCCCAGGTCACTGTTTGTGATGCCACATTCCTGAACTCGAAGACCTGGTTATATAAGAAAGCAAGCTGAATAAACCAGACAGAGCAAGCAAGTAAGCAGCACTTCTTTATGGCATCTGCATCAGCTACTGCCTCCAGGTTCCTGACATGTGTGAATTCTTGCCCTGAATTCCCTCAAAGATTGACTATATTGTGGGACTGTAAACTGCAATAGGGCTTTTCTTTCCTAACTTACTTTTAGTTAAGATGTTTTATCATAGCAATGTTAACCTGAACTCAGTCAGATTAACAAGAATCAAGTAGAGAAATGTATTAAGTGTTCTGTGACGTGAAACCTTCTTAAAAGAATGCTGATTCAAAGACAAAGGCACATGTATAATTGTAGGTTTAGTTCTTATGAACAGTCACAAAGATGTAGGCACATATGGAACTGTAGATTTAGTTTAGATGAAGAAAAATATAGGCACAGATACATGCTTGTACAGAGAGAATGTGGTGTAAATAGTGGACTGGGAGGTGGGGGCTGAGAATGGCCATTGAGGTTTTCTCTGTCTCTGTGTATTATGGCATAAATATGGTCCTTCCCTTTGACCACAGATGGCATCTCAATCGGACTTTGTGCCCATTTGGATTTCTGAGCAGATCTGCCATAGGATGGCACAAGTATTTGTACTGTTTCTCCAAAGTTAAAAATCCTTTTTGTTTTTTTGTACAATGGGCCTGATTTCATTAAATATTCAATATATGCTATTACTTATCTAAATTTTCTATTTTAATGTATGTAAATTTTATATTGAGAGAGTGCTATATGGATAAAGATTTCTATACTGGTTAGCTTAGTGACAGGGCCTGTAGATAAATAGGGCTCTTTCTCTACTGCTACTTTTGTTTCTTTTGTATTGAAACTAACCTGAGCTGCTGGTATTAAGAACCTGTGACAGAGAGGAGACCGTTTCACTCTCAACATTGACATTTACAGAAACACACATAACCTATCACTTTATCCAGCATGAGAATAGAGAGGCAGATCGATAAAACAAGACACTAAACAACAACATCCAACTACTGAGGAACATATTAAACTTAGCTTATGATAAAGGTGACACTTCACATCAGAAGAATGAAAATGATGGATATTTTAATGAGTGCTGGGGTGGGGGTGAATGGCTAGCCGTTTGGAGAGGAAAGAATTGTTACATTCATACTGTACACTGTATATTGTAGTAAATGCCAGATAAATTAAAGCTTTAAATGTGAAAAATGAAGTCATTTCTGGAAGAAAATGTTATTGAAATGGAATCTAATCCTGATATCATATAGCATTGTCTAAGGGTGATACCTGAGACGGAGCAAAAGAAAACATGAAGACCAATAAAGTAATGCCAAGTAATCGTACAAGCATGTTTATTCTTCTACAAGATAAAATGTAAACAAAATATAAGCACAATCTGAAAGCATATGTGCAACATAGACAGCGACTATAAATCTCAAATTTTAGAAGTTCTTGCAATTGAGAAAACATGCATAAATTGATCAGTGGATAAAACTGTGAGAAAATATTCACACAGGCAAAAAGTATGGGAAAATATAAGCAGAGGGGAAGCATTTAATTTAAAAGCCAATGAAAAGTAAGTGAATAATACTAGGACCTATCCTTCTGTAATGATTTCAGATTAAGTAGTTTATATAGGCAAAGCATGGATAAGAAACATTATTTACAGTAAGTTCTCCCTAGATTTGGGCTATTTTCTCCATGTATCTTATAAGACTCTTACTTTTTCCATGTAGCCAGCAACATTTTGCATATCTGCTATGTTGAAGGTTATATTCTAAAGGAGAAAAATTTTTGTCCACATAATGGTTAGCATGTATTATCCTCCTCTGCTTTGTCCCTTTATCTGCCACCTCCCCCATCTCTTATCTCCCTCCCTCCCCCCTCTATCTCTGTGTGCTTGTGTGTGTGTGTGTGTGTGTGTGTGTGTGTTTCTACAATTATTTCCCAGAAGATGAACTTAAATTTTCAGGCTTGGCAGCAAACATTCTTACCCAACGAGGAATCTCTGTAGCCCAACTTGCATTTATTTTAGAAAAAAGTACAACAAAAGATTAAACTAATTTTCAATTGCCTCAAGCTCCTGAATTTGAAGACATTGATTACTTTGTAATTCCTGGAGAGAACATTATGTTAACATATAAAAGTTTTGTCACAATTTGAAGAGATCTTTGTCTCTAGTTTTACTCATAGCTATGGGCAACCTAGGTCCCTGAAATGATGAGAACATTTCAGTTTATTGGAGAATTGGGATTATTTGTTTAGTGATTCTAAAAAACAAGGGGTGGTATATATAAAACCTCTTATCCCCAAAGAGCACTGTGCTCAGAGAACCTCCTAGGGGACTGAGATTACCAACCGAGAGTCAACCAACAGTTTGTCCAGGATACAGAGGCTATAGTGAGTCAGTCTTTGAAACACTGTCATGAAGAGCTTATGGATGGAACCAGCGAGTAAGCTTTGAATTGAAGATCTCCAAGTGTATCAATCCAAGAGACACTAAACTCAGAGATGTGCTAAAAAAGAAGAAAGTCAAAGGGACAAAGGATGTGGATGTTACAAGTATCTACTTGTCCATGATTGAGATGAATACAACTGTTAAAATAAACAGGTACTTGGGAGAATGTGACTACTGATCAGTAAGAAGGATGAATGTATACTAATTAACTGGCTCTGGTTTTCCCTCTACTTAATCAGTTAGACAGCACTTGGATCTTGCCTTTTTCAAAATTTACCGGATGACAAAAAAGCCAGCTACTGATATTGGCATCATTTGTACCCTTTTCCATTAGTTGGATGGTAAAGTGCAAACCTTTCCTAGTATTTGCATCCAACCCTGCGCCAAGCTTCCCTATGGTTGCATTGTATATTGGAGATTAGGAAATGGGAGTTCTGCCAACAGTGACTGCAGCAATTTTTAAGGCAGTAAATCTAGCATGGTTTCTTGATGGCTTAGTTTGTGTCCTTGAAGACTGTAACTCTGAGCTAGAGAAATATGAGCCACGATTCCCAGAAAGCACTATCCATTCCATTCAACATGCTCGCTGAGAAAAGACAATCATCTTTAGAATACCTGTACAATCTAGCAATGTAGTAAAGAATAGAAAGGCAATGTATCAGCAGAATTTTAAGGAGAATATAAATGATATGGCACACTTATGCTATCCTTTATTCATTCGGAAACATTCACAGTGTCCAGGAAATGACAAGTAAGTATGCATATAATTGAAATTCATGCATTGATACATACAGTAGTGATGGGTTCAAGGTATCACAGTGAGACAAGAATGAGATAAAGTAAATCTTCCTGGGTGGGACAGTGGACAATATAATTTAGGGATAGAGAGGGACATATGCATATTGAAGCCAGTTGTTATTATGTTCTGCATGACTGAGAAAAGACTATTGAAGGTAAATTCTATGGCTCATATTAGGAGAATGCAGAATATAAAATTTCTCAACCACAGCGATAATGAGTCAGAGAGGTTTTCACTACAGTCCTAGACAAGGAAAACAGAATGAGTCAGGGGGATGCCTGTGGCTGGAGGGCAAAGAGCCTGGATCTTGCTTCTCTATAGGCTGCTCACTTACTTATCAGTCTAAAAAGTAAGGACACATTTAGCATTATATTTTTACAAATGTCACAAATGGAAATTTCTTTAGAAATCCAGTACAGAAACAAATATATGTATGTATATTCTTTTGGGTTATATATGTATATGTTTTCTGTATTGCCATTAAGGCCATATTAGGAATGATCTTACAACTTCCTTTCAAATTTACAATGTTCTGTCATGTATATTTTGGCTTGATTAATTACAGAATGGAAGAGATTTATATGGATTAATTTTTAGTTTCTTGTTTGGGATAACATAATGAATTAGATTTGCTATATTAAACATTCATACATTACTTGATCAGATTTATAGAATATATTGCAATTAATAGAATTTTTATTGATAAGCTAGGAGTAAAAAAAAAAAAAAGAAAGCCTTGATTAGCATTGTTTAATTTCCCTGTCTATATGTATTAATTATGTTTTATTTCCTGAACCAACAACTTAATGTTTGGCTCATAAAACTTTTAAATAACTCTTCATAGTATCTCCTAAGTTGATGTTGAGTTGGCTGTGGTACCCAGTGTATGAAGGTGGATATCAGGGTAATAGATTCATGACAAATATCAGAATTATTGAAATGCTTACTCTGTGCTTGACACTGTGCATTGACCTTTATACAGACATTATAGTAAATTCACACAGAAGGTACTCATTATTCTCTCCATCTGAGGACCTGTGATTTAAGAATCATGAAGTAATGGATCACAGAGGATATGATGAATTATATGTAAAAGAATAGATTTGAATCCATTATTGAGGACCAATTGTTACAAGCCTTTGAAAAACAAAATGCTAGAGTAAAAATTAAAGTACTATTAATAATTAAAAATTAATAATAAAGTACAATAATAATTAAAATAATATAGTAATCAATTTGAGAAGGAGAAGCCTATTTTTATAAGATAGGACAGAATGAGAAATAAATGAGAATGAAGAAGAAAGAAGAAGAGGAAGAAGAGAGAAGAGAGAAGAAGAGAGAAGAGAGAAGAGAGAAGAAGAAGCAGAAGCAGAAGCAGAAGAGCAGAAGCAGAAGCAACAGCGGAGGAGGCAGCAGCCGAAGCAGAACCAGGTATAGGAAGGAAGGAGGATAAGAAGAGAGGTAGGAGAGGAGGTTAGGAAAGAAAAAAAGAGAGACAGTGGAATCCTAAAATTAACAGAACAAAGAATTTTTCAGTCTAGCCAGTGAATAATATTTTTGAAAGTATACTATTCAAGGTTTTCTAATTTTTTGATAATGGTCATTGTAGTATTAGGCACAGTGACATTTTGATAACTGTCACATACCTGGCCCCCCTCCTCCATAGAGAAAGGGTTTATTTTGGATCATAGCTTAAGAGGGTACACTCTACATTGGCAAAGTAGACATGGTGAAGATAATGGTAACCAAATTGAATGGCTGGGACTCTGATAGCCCAGGTCAGAATGAATGTAAACAACATTGCGTCAATACATTTAAGTTCCACCCTCTGACCTTGTATCTTCCAGTTAGACCCTGTGCTCAAAACTGTCCACAGGTTTTTAAACAGTACTACCTGCTGGAAATCAAGTGTTCCACTCCTGAGCTTGTAAGAACCATTGCATATTCACAGAATAACATCCATTCACCTCTGGTAGGGAAACAACAAAGGAACTGAAGACTTCAAGGCATTGAGCTGATTGGTTCTTTTGTTAGCAAAGGTTTGTGGATGTGATTAGGTATTTGCTTGTACCAGAGATACTGAGCTGATGTGCTCTGACCTTGGCCTCCTTTGTATCCTCTTCTAGCTGAAGAGTTATGAGCTCTATGCAGGATTTGGGAAAATCCTTCCCAAAGCTGTCTCCTTCACTTCTTTTTACATTAAAGAGACACTCAGGCCTGTGGAGCCTTGCTGGTAAGAATTCCCAGATATGTGTCCAGGGATGATGTTAGCAATAGCATGAACCATAATTCTTAACTTGATACCTGCATACCAAATCCCACTATACAACTTTTTTTTTTGAGAGAGAGAGAGAGAGAGAGAGAGAGAGAGAGAGAGAGAGAGAGAGAGAGAAAGAGGAGGGAGGGAGGGAGGGAAAGAGCCTGGATGTCAAGCATGTTTAATGTGATCAGCTCATGCAGGTTAGAAAGAAATTAGAGATGTTAGCAAGGGACTGAGAGCTATAAGTCTTCATTAGTGACTCACACCTACCTTGGGGTTACAACAATCTGTTATAAAACCCTGTGAGTTAAAGCCAGCTTTATCATCCTCTTCTGTGCTGAGGAGGTGATAGAGGCTCAGAGAAGCTAAATAACTTTTACAAGGTCACATAGTAAAGTGCTAAAATGGTTAGAAATCAGTGGTCTTAAACTTAAAGCCACTTTGTTTAGCCACACCCTCCTGGTTACTAAGGCCAGAATAGCTGAGTATCATGATTGCTTCAGAATAGCACATGATATTATGAACTAAATCATTATGTTATTTTTTTTCAGTATAGCTTCATTACAAATATAGCAGAGCATGAAAGAATCTGTACTTAGGTCAGGTCTGTAAGCTTTAATATGATTTGGTGACACTGCATACTTATTAATTCAATCAACACAATAGAATTCAGACCAGAACTCAACGTATTGGAGACACATTCTTCAATGATAACAGGAAGACATAACTTGTAAAATAAATACAATTACATAATGAGCATAACAGGAGATGTTTACCAGCTTTGTTTTACTGATATGCAAAAGAAATCATAGGATGGAGTGTATTTGCTGTGAAGTCTAGGAAGGAAAAGCTAGAGTTCCAGCAATCATGTAAATAAGTACCGAAGAGATACAGGGGTAGAGGATTAGTATTGTTTTGGAGCTTCTATGTCATATAAAGGTATATAATTTCAATTTGTAAGCAGCAAAGAGACATTTGAGTGGAGTGGCATAATTTTATTTTTTCAGAGGCATGTCAGTATCTTCATTGAATTTTGGATATTAATGAGTCCTATCTTACATTTAAACACATGAAGTCATACTGTTCCCTAGTGTTGATTTCAAGTATTATACGAGTGCTGTGGAATGCCTTCTACATTTTTACACTTCAATCGATTTTGAAGAATATTAAATGATGAGCACACTGCAGGTTGTACAGTAGAATAGAGGCATATTAGAAGAAAGAAGAAAGAGGCATATTAAATAGTTTTGCAAAATTTCCAGGAAGACATAGTGTTGGCTTCTATATAAACACTAGTAATAGGGGTACATAGGACAGACATTTGAATAACTCTTTAAGATGAAAAAGACTTATTGATCAGATACATACAGGATGTGAAAATACAAGGGTTTAACAGAAAAGAGAAATAAAAGTGCTTTCCTTTTCTAAAACCGGAAAAATCTCAAAAGATGGTCATCACTAAAATATCTTTTCTGATTTTAAAATCTATGACAAAGGAATGA
Organism: Mastomys natalensis; assembly: GCA_021653895.1. Lineage (NCBI taxonomy): Eukaryota > Metazoa > Chordata > Mammalia > Rodentia > Muridae > Mastomys > Mastomys natalensis. Next base: position 1,040,566 of record JAJTUV010000323.1, on the reverse strand, counting down.
TTGAACAATAAAATCATTTTTATTGTTATTGTTTGGCCTCTTAGACACTTCTTTGTTTTATTGTATGTACACATCTCTTCATAAAATACTTTAAATTAATTTTCTGTTCATAAATTAATTATTTAACTTTATTAATATTAATAATCTCAAGTTAGATGATCAAATTCCATGTTTATGTCCTCCTCAAATTGAGCAGCCAATAGATTCAATAGGTAATTAACTTAATGGATACACCTATTAAACAAACCCATCATTAGTTAATTAACAAAGGAAAGATCAATTATTTAATGCTGTGAAAGTTTTCACTATAATAATGTAAGATCAACTGGAATATTAGCATAGGTTTTTCTGGAAATGAGTATACAACTAGAAAAGTAAATAAATCTAATGTATTAACTGTCTGTAGACAAAATTCTAGAGACGTTTGCATAATATTTTGGGTTAGATTACCAAGAAAATGAAGCACCTTTCTTTGATCTCCTGCCCACACTGTCTTCCTCCAAGTCAGGGCTTGTAAACACTTGCAATTTCAGATCATGAACAGATTGTTGAGGAGGACTGATGGAAATTGTGTGGCAACTTTGCTAATCAGCAGAGCCTTTGGATACATTTTGTCCCATAATTAAGCCAGATCCAGGATGCTCTGTGCCTGATGGAAGGAACAGTGGTTTAAGAAACAGAGTACACACGTTAAAATAACAGCTCTATTGCTAATTAGTTTAAGAATTCTGACAAGGTAAATGCTATATGAATCCTAATTACCTCATGTATAAATTATAAATAATGATGCCTGCCTTATCAACTATAGAGTGGTTTTATATGTCAATGCCATTATACACAAAACAGGTGGGATTTTTATAGCCAGTATGAAACTACTACAACCGAAACGGTAAGTTATAAGCTCAGTATATCACTCCTGTTGAGAAGAGTAATAGCAACTGTCTCCCCATTTCCTCACCCATTTATCTTTTTCTAGTTTTGCTGTCTTTGACTCTGTTTAATTTCAAATTAAACTTACATGGAATGATGTGAGAATTAATTTTGTCCGTCAGCTTGGAGTGAGTGATACTGAGGGAACTGGTAAAATGTACATCTGGGTGTATCCATAAGCTCATTTCCATATGTCTGGGTGTGTCTATAAGCCCATTTCCAGAGCAACTAAAAGAGAAAATTCTGTCCAGAAAGCTGGCAATGCCATCTAAAATACTGGAGATCAAATAAACTAAAAAGGGAGGGGGAAGGCTCCATTAGTATAGTTCCTCTCCCTGCTTCCTGTCTGCATACCTGAGCTGATTTATTTCTCTGACTTGTGCTTCCCAGCATGATATCCAGTCACACTGTGGCCCCAAAACAATGGCGCCAGTCAACCATGGAGTGAAACCTCTAAAAGCAAAATAAATCAACCATATATCGAAACTTCTTGAACAAAAATAAATCACTTTTCTCTTGTATTTGTATTTTTCAATATTTACTATACAAACATTCTACATAAACATGTGGAGAGGAATGTAAGCCAAATGTCTTTACATTTGTCTGGTGACATAGTCAGACTGAATATATTTGATCAACTACCTTATATTTTCTGAGAAAAATAACAACTGGGGCTACTTTTCCACATTGTTTAACAGTTGAGCTTATAGCAAACTAACTTAGCATTTTATGTGCCTTGTTAATGAGAAACCAAGTTTAAATTAAAAAATAAATGAAGATAATGATGAGAATAATGTTACTATAAAGATATTGAGTGCCTTTATGTCAGATGTTAAGTGTTTTAATTTATTAATTAAGTTTTCCTCAGACCATGTTCAAGATTAAAACTATCTACTTTGTTTAGTCTATGTTAATGAGCAAACTTTCTCTGTCTTGGGGCTTGGATTTAGTCCCATGAATAGCTTTCAGAAAGAGAATGTTAGTACATGTAACATAAACAAGTTTGAAAAGTTCTGTGTGTCTGAGTGTTTCCTCTCACAGAGGAATAACCAGCACAGTCTAGTTGGAGAGGGGCTGGCAGACATTTGGAAGAGAGATGCTGCAACTGTGCAGTCAACAGATGAATCCCATCTGATCAATCACTCCCAGAGGACACAGAAATGCTAATATTTCTTACATTGAGATTCTGTATTGTTCATCATACATTAATAGTTGATTATTGACTAATAAATGAGGCAATATTATATCCCCATTTAATGACTACAAAATTGAGACAAAGGGAAATTAAATAACTTTATACAGAGTCACACCTACAATTGTGCTGACTGGGATTTGAGCCTATTTAATTGAGCTGCAGTACCTGGGAGGACCGGAAGTCATTCACAACATTTAATCTACACTCCCCTTCTGTGCTTATTCCAAAATCATAAATCATAACTAAAACGCTTCCAAGTTAAATTTATATAGCTTTTCAAATTCACACTGATAAAAGCTTCTCAAGAGGTTCTTGGCAAATGGAGGCCAAATTCATGGGATTAGAAGGAAGGTGAAAATGTAGCTGTGCCTTAGTATGTAATTAGTAGGTAATTAATTATGCATGATTATAAAAATTACATTACAAACCTTTTAATATTAGTTGTAATCACATTAGCCACCCACTCTTTATGTTTCTTTAACTTCATATTTTTGTAAAATTCAAAGCTCAGTCTCATTCCTCCTTGTCAAATTTTTTGATTACATTTTAACACATTATAATCAACCCTACAACTCTTTGAACTAGTTGTTATCACCTTCCCCTGCCTTACTTACAAAAGACGTGGAATATAGAGCCTGTGTTCCAATTCCAGTGTGGTTTTGAGCTAATGTGGAAAAATCTAGAAGACCTTGATCTTCCTCACACATGTTATTCTTCCATTTGACTTTCCTGTTTCTTTAGGTTTCATAGGTTTTCTTGATAAAGCTTCACTGTATTTTTTTAAAAGTTTGTCCAGATATTTTTAGTCTTTGCTGTAGTAACTCTGTAGTTGCTCAGTTATTATATTATATCACTATTACTGTCAGACATAGAGAAAAGCAATGGAGGCTTCCATTTGGCCTTTAGGTTGGGTGACAGCACCTTCCTCTATTGTGTTTGGAAGAGCATTAGTGCATACTGAGTCCTCCTAGCATAGTTGCCTGAGCAGTTCTTTCCACTCTAGACAATTACAGCTTGGCAGATGAGTTAGTTTGCCTACTAAGTCATCATATTACTGAATTTAAGTTTCTAACTTTTATCATATATTTATAATATGATCATTTTTAACATTTCTCACTTCAAATTAATTTTCATGTCTTGGTACATTGCTTCTTTTGCTAACATTTAATTATTTTTGGATAATCAATTGGTGTCAAGTAACATACAAATTGAGTAGGTTATACTTAGTATATAGGAATATATGTATTTAAATAAACAGTTATGCACACAGCAATAATTAATGAAAATAGTGGTCAAGTATTTGAAAAGAGAAGGCAGGAATGCAGAGGAGGATTTAAAGATGGAAAGGGAAAGGGAAATGATCCAATGATATTACAATATCAAAAGATAAAGGAAATAATTTTAAAACTCATAAAAATTAATTACCTTTGATAATATGTTCATTGAGCCTATCTTTCTCCTTACACTTTTTTAGCCTTAGTTTTAAAAAACAGATAGTAACTGGGACCCACTGGGACCCAGGAATTGACTCCTGGCAGCAGAGACCTGGTTCCTTCTGGATTTTGTCTGAGCACTGAGCAGATCTTGGACCCCAGTTCTAACCCCAGTAGTAACACTGACCCCACACAGTTCTGACACAACCAAGAAAATAGGAAAGACTGGCTCCAGTCAGAGACAGGGTAGCACTAAGGAGAACCAGATGGCAAAAGACAAGTGCAAGAACATAAGGATCAGCAACCTAGGGTAATTGGCATTATCAGAACCTAGTTCCCCCACACTAGAAAGTCCTGAATTCCCCATATCACTAGGAAAGCAAGACTCAGATTTAAAATCACTTCTAATGATGATGATAGAGGACTTTAAGAAGGACATAAATAACACTCTCAAAGAATTTGAGGAGAACACAGGTAAACAGGTAGAAGCCCTTAAAAAGGAAACAAAAAAATCCCTTAAAGAATTATAAGAGAACACAACCAAACAGTTGAAGGAATTGCATAAAACCATCCAGGACATAAAAATGGAAGTAGAAACAATAAAGAAATCACAAAGGGAGATTGCCCTGGAGATAGAAAATCTAGGAAACAAATCAGGAGTCATAGATGAAAGTATCACCAACAGAAAACAAGAGATGGAAGAGAGAATCTCAGGTGCGAAAGATACCATAGAAATATTGACACAACTGTCAAAGAAAATGCAAAATGCAAAAAGTTATTAACACAAAACATCCAGGAAATCCAGGACACAATGAGAAGACCAAACCTAAGGATAATAGGTATAGATGAGAGTGAAGATTCCCAACTTAAAGGGTCAATAAATATCTTCAACAAAATTATAGAAGAAAACTTCCCTAACCTAAAGAATGAGATGCTCATAAACATACAAGAAGCCTACAGAATACCAAATAGACTAGACCAGAAAAGAAATACCTCCGGTCACATAATAATCAAAACACCAAATGCACAAAACAAAGAATATTAAATGCAGTAAAGGAAAAGGTCCAAGTAACATATAAAGGCAGACCTATCAGAATTACACCAGACTTCTCACCAGATACTATAAAAGAGAGAAGATCCTGGAGAGATGTCATACAGACCCTAAGAGAACATAAATGCCAGCCCAGGCTACTATACCCAGCAAAACTCTCAATTACCATAGATGAAGAAACCAAGATATTCTACAACAAAACAAATTTACTCAATATCTTTCCACAAACTCAGCATTACTAAAGGATAATAGTAGGAAAGCTCCAATACAAGGAGAGCAATCATACCCTAGAAAGAGCAAGAAAGTAACATGCCTCCAACAAACCCAAAAGAAGATAGCCACACAAAGATAATTCCACCGATAATAACAAAAATAACAGGAAGCAACAATCACTGTTCCTTAATATCTTTTAACATCAATGGACTCAATTCCCCAATAAAAAGACATAGGCTAATGGACTGGATACATAAATAGGACCCAGCATTTTGCTGAATACAGGAAACCCACCTCAGTGACAAAGACAGACACTACCTTAGAGTAAAAGGCTAGTAAACAATTTTTCAAGCAAATGGTCCTAAGAAACAAGCTGGAGTAGCCATTCTAAAACCTCCAGCCTGAGAACACAAAGGGAGGGACTCATGGTTCCACCTATATAGGTAGTTGAAGGTGGCCTTGTCAGGCATCAGTGGAAGTGGAGGGCCTTGGTACCTGAAAGTTTGGATTTCCTAGTGTTGGGGAATTCAAGAGCAGGGAGGCAGGAATGGGAAGATGGTAGAAACTCCTAGAATTATATGGATTAGACATGACAGAGGCAGGCTCCCAGAAGACTGCCAGCCCAGGCTACTATACCCAGCAAAACTCTCAATTACCATAGATGAAGAAACCAAGTCCATTGATGTTAAAAGATATTAAGGAGCAGTAATTGTTGCTTCCTGTTATTTTTGTTATCAGTGGAATTATCTTTGTGTGGCTATCTTCTTTTGGATTTGTTGGAAGAAGATTACTTTCTTGCTCTTTCTAGGGTATAATTTCCCTCCTTGTATTGGAGCTTTCCTACTATTATCCTTTGTAATGCTGGGTTTGTGGAAAGATATTGTGTAAATTTGGTTTTGTTGTCTGAAGACTAAACTCCAGAATTCAAACAAAAAATTATCTTGATACTTGAGAATTGTATATTGCAGAATACACAGCCTTGGTGTATCTACTCATCAAGCAAGCTGAGCAGACCTGCACAAACCTCTGATGTCCTGGAATTTCAGCTGGATGCAGTGAAGACACAGACATCAGAGGCTCATCAATTTACTCTTTCCCCTGCCCCTCTTCTAATATCTCAACGCCCGCAATCAGCTTGAAGAAGTTAATGAAGAGTTGGCGTCCTTATTCCCTAGGCTTGGGGACTGAGGTGGTTAATATTGGGTTGTCTTTCTAGGAAAAAGTAGTGGTTTTGTTGGAACAGGGAGGAATAGCTAGGATTTATTGCATGGCCATAACCTGTGGGGCGGAGGGCTGTGGGAAGCAGCTGGGTGTCTGGTTGAGCAAGCCTTGAACCCCGGACCTTTACCAGGACGGCAGGTGTTCGGCGCTGCCCCCAGGCCCTGGTTCTTTTCATTCAGCTTTGGCCCTCCACAGCCTCTCCCAAAGAGAGGTCTATGACTATCAGTCATGAGGAACAGTGCCTCAGGCCCTCCCACATGTAGATGAGGTATCTCTAAGCTCTCCGACCAAGCCAATAGGCATTATCTGCCAGACCCTAACCCACATGCAGATGAGGTATCTCTAAGCTCTCCGACCAAGCCAATAAGCGTTATCTGCTGTCAGACCCTAACCCACCCTGAAACTGTATATAAAGGCTCTATTCGGGAGAAGTAAAGGTGTGTTCCAGAATCATCTTGGTGTCCGGGAGTTTTTGTCTCGAGAGCTGTAACACTTGGGGAGAGATCCGCTCTCCTGGAACCCTCCTGGGGCACCAAGCTGCTTCCTAGCCTGCTAGCCGGCTTCTATCGGCCCAGCCTGGGCGGCTCAGCATGGAGACACAGGTGCAGCACTTGGGAGTGACCGAGCTGTGACAGCGGAGACTCGAGCAGAGGCAGCAGTGGAGGAAGGCAATCTCTCCTCCCTGCTTGTACTCGGCACCCTTTTGGCCCAGACCTCTCACACCAGGCTGGGTGAAGACCAACAGACAGCGGAGACGTGGGTAGAGGACCCTCCCTGCTCTCACTCTGCCCTCAGCCGGGAGATCATCGTGGGACACCCTCCAGAACCGGGGACCCCACAATAACCTATTGATAGAAATTTGTATAATTGTTATTAAGCTGAAGTTATAATTTCTTAAATGGTACAAAAATTTACTTTGATTTCAAATTTAAGGTTTTCATTGGTATGAGTTTCTTATTGATATAAATGTGAGATTAATATTGTTACTCTCATATGCATTGTGCCTATATAACACATTTAGGATTACAAGGCTTAGACCCAGTCCTTCTTTGACTTTTTTAACTGATTTGAGAAGGTTAGCCTGTGAGTTAAGGGCCTATAGCAAATTCATGGCTCTGAGTTTATTTTATGGTGTTTTCTATATTTTATTTAGAACTAACTGAGAGGAGTTAACAGACAGCAGTCCAGATTGCCTTACATGAATAGTTGGTTTTCAATACGTCAGAAGTCCACAGAATTGACGTTACAAACATTTCTGTATAAAGTTCATTTTGATTAGAGACCTGTCTGCTCCTGACAACTTCCTGTCTTGGATTCTAGGAAGAAATTGAGCATCTTTGGAGTTACTCCAGTTGTGGTGAGACAGCCATGAGGCAAGAATTGCCACTTTTCATCTACAGACAAATTACTGTCCAGAAAAGGACACACTTGTGGAATAGTAGACTGATTATATCTGCCAAGACAGAGTAATCAGCCCTTAATAATTCTGCATCACTAGGTCTGTCAGATGATCCTGGGCCAGAAGGCTGAAGATTGGATGCTCCAATGTTTTGTAGTATAGGGACTGTCCAGGTGTTCAGCGGTCTCTATAAATTGGCTAAGTTTTAGAAGCTATGCTTTGTGCTTCCCATAATTTCACTTAATTCAGAAATTCTGGATTTCTGATGGGGTTGAAGACTTATAGTCTCATAGCCAATCCAGGCTATTTATTTTGAGAGAGAAGATTTGACAGGATGTTTTTCAGCTGACATTCATTCTAAAGCCAAGAAAAAAGCCAGGTTCAGAACTAAGTCTTTTAGTTAGGAGAGATGACAGAGGTTCTGTTTAATCAATAAAATGATGCACTGGGTATTAGGTCTATCTTGTACCTTACTGATACAAATTGGTATAGTTATGTTCCAATTGTATTTTGAGAGAAAAGTTTATTTTAACAGGATGGGTGATATGTGGGAGGAGGTAATGTGGGAGGAGTAAGGAGAGGAGGAGGAGAAGGAGAGGAGGAGCTAGGAGGTGAGAGAGAGATGAACATGGAGGTGGATGTTGAGTGTCTCTGCCAGTCAAAGGTAGTTGGTATATCTAGGTTAGGTATTGGGTTACACTTTTGATTGTATGGACATCTTGTTATTGAGCATTACCAAACTTATAAAGCCTTTGATTAACATTAAAAAAATTGGGATTTGCTAGAGATTGTTGTTACACAACTATATGATATATACTGATTATCATTGAATTGCACAACTTAAAATGATTAATGTTATATTCATATATAAAATGATTATGTTGTATACATTTTACTCCAATGAAATTAAGTTCTATAGATGTGTAACCAAGATGTATGTAAAACAAAGATAATAAAACTGAAAAAAAATCAAATGAAAATATAATTTTTGGTTTCTCATATTGGTAAAGGGACATGTACAGTACATGTAAAGTACAGTAGTCATTCATAATCCAGTATAAAAATATTTGGAAATAGCATTAAATGCTTAAAAACATTTTTTTTTTTGTTTTAGAAAATGGGGCTAGTTACTTCTCTCAAATACTTTTGAAATTTCTTTCCAATGTCAAATATGTTACACACAAACATCTTCTATCTGCTAGTATAATTGTCAAAGTTTGCTGAAATTTTTTCTGAAAGGAGATTCTAATAAATACTCCTTAGTATTAAATACTACTTGCAATCATGCTTTGACGTACTGAGTATGTGCGTGTGCATGTGCGTGTGTGTGTGTGTGTGTGTGTGCGCGTGTGTGTGTGCGTGTGCGTGTGAGTAAATTCTAAAAGTCCTGCACAGAAACATAGCCAGGAAAATATTTGTCAGTTTCCCAAAGTCATTCCTTTGGGGGCACATTAATGAATATTTATGTATTTTGAAATTTTTTTTTGAGAATTTCATGTGTAAATGCTCTATTTACTACCCTTCCATGCTGCTTCCACTTCTTTTCTAAATCATGAACTTTTCCCCCTCTAATTATCATTGTTATACCCAACCATCCCCATGACATCTCCCTCCTCCCACATATATGTAATCTGCTGGGTCCACTTATAATTTTTTTATACGTGAATGTTTTTAGGGCTGACTAGAGGACTGGGACACTTACTGAGAGATTCTGTCTTCTGTAAATGACAGAGAAGTTGCACTCATAAAGTTATCAACAGCATGGTTATCTAAACAGTATTTGAACAAGGACGATACCAAATATGTGCCACTGTATCTCAAAGGGGCCTCACAGCTAGATGAAGAGCTACCGGCAGCTAATGACTGCTGAGATAGTGAGAACAGTTTTTCCCAGGGAGGAGTCTCCTAATTGGCTCCTCAGGTTTATTTCCCGAGTCTATCATGGCTTTTGTAGCTGGATCAGATGACAGATGATAAACTTAAGCAAGGCGGCCTCTAATTGTTTCCCTTGATAGTCTCTGTTTTACAGAATGCAATTTATGTTTCTGTGATATAAATGCAGAGATGACTTTAACTGTGCAGGTCCATGTGCCTCAGAAGTAATGCCCTTTCTTTTTAAACTTGGAAGTAAAATGTTTTAAAGTCTAAACTTTCCAAAATTGAGTTCTTGTTATATATAAGTTAAAGACACATTAGTTTAAAGACTGCAGAGGTTGCTTTGGGGACAGCTGGGGTGGGGAGTGGTTGATATCCAATTAAACCGAAAGTCTGGATTTCTGTTTGATTTATATTAATATTTTACTAATCATGCTTTCGCCTTTTAAGTCTCCTAACTTATGGGAAACTCTTCCACGTCTTTTGGAACTCTTAAACTCTTAGGATAATCAGTATGACGAGCAAAAGTCCCGTTCTCACCAGCATCTCTTCAATTACTTTGGTAATTTTAAATGTCAATGTCCTTATGGATTAGCACATTACATTTCTCATCTTATAAAATGGCAGTGAATTAATTGTTTTTGTATGAAAATAATCAACTATTATTTTAAAAAGTTATTGAAGTCAGGAGGGTTTTGACCTGGGGTGAGTATACTGAGGGAGAGGGAGTGAGAAGAGAGAGAAATTACAATAAGGAAGTTTGAAAAATAAATAATGAGTGGTAATAGTTATGCTCAGTGAATAATGTACACATTTATATGTTTACATAAATTTTCATATATGTATGTGTTTAAATGATGTTATGCCACTTGAAGTGATAATGTTTCTCCTCAGAGCAAGAGACATAGACTAACAAAAATCTCAGTAACAGGCATGAGGTATTTCATTTTATATTATTGTTGGTTAAGGGAGTTCAAGAAACTACCCAACCAATATTAGCTATTGCTGTTGCCGTAGCTGCTTCCCTGAAGTTGAAAGAAAGTCCCTAATGCTGAAGACAGTATGTGCGTTGGACATGGGACTCCGAGGAATCAAGCTGGATCTAACAGGAAGCGCCCTCCCTGAGAATAATCTCTTAGAGTACAGGAAGGTGCTATGCAAACTGCCAAGAGAGAAAGGCAACCAATAGCTGTATTGTGATGACCATGGGCCAAACAGTGGCCATTATGGCAAGATAGCTACCACATACCATAGTGCCACTTATATATGGCTACTAACCAGAGTGGTCTAACCAAAATTAAGGTCTAAAATAGAATTCATACTTGACATTGTAAATCTAGGAAAAACACCTGTGGCTGGTGAGGCCATGGAGCCTAGAAGAGAGCATCCTACTGACATGACACTTTCCTAAAGCAGTATCATTTCTAGCTTCATCCTTGTGTATTTACCTTTATATTCACATTCTTGTAACTCTCACACATCACCAAAGATGTTTCTTTTTGAAGCAGAAGGAGGCCATTAAAGAAAGATACAACTGCTCAAAATTGAGAGAACAACTGACCTTAGAGTGCTAAAACCAAATGATAAAAACTACAGCACAACTCCTACATCGAAGCCTTTGGGTGCATTGTGGAAGAGGAAGTAAGTAAAGAGATTGTAAGAGCCAAAGAACCAGAAAATCTGCACTTGAATTGTGATATGTATGTGTGTATGCATATATATATATATATATATATATATATATATATATATATATATCCTATACATACACATATATTGTGAAATTTCAACAATGTATCTGCTAAACAAGACCTGAACAATGACAATACCAGTAAATATGGTAACATGGATGGGGAGGTCCCATAGTGACCTTCTGCAAGCTAATAAGCTATAGAAAAGTAATGACTGCTGAGAGAGGGTGAGTCAGTTTTCAGTGGATGAGGACCCTAATTGACTAAAATATCAAGTGATCATCTCTAAACACACATATATGCACAACACCAGATAGACTCAGAGGGTTAGATTTCTACATTAAATCATTTAAATTTACATTTATAGGTAGCAATTAAGGAAAAGAGGTCATGATTTTGAGAGGAAGTAGGGGGCATGGGAAGAGTTTGATGAAAGAGGGCAGTAATGCAAATATTAGTAAACATGTATGGTCCATCATAGAAGCAAGAGGTGGGGGGAAGGGATAGGGAGTTCCTGGGAGGGAGGGGGGGAAATAGGGTAAGGGGAGATCATCTGAAATGTAAATAAAATTTCCAATAAAAAAAAAAAGAACTGAAAAAAAACCATGTATGGCCATTGAGAAATGGAAAAGAGTAAAATCTTACCTCACATAAAAGTAATATACAAATTTGAGCCGGTTAAAAAGAACTAGGTTACAGTAAAAATTATTCAAGATTTCTTTATGTTAAAAATTATACCCATTGCATTAGAATTTTTCATTTTTATAAATAGTAAAATTATGTGCGTACTGAAGAATCATTTTTAAATAAGGTTTTCTATGACTTACCAAGTAATATTAAGCTCTGGCCATCTATTAGTTCAGTTCAATTTACTAAATTATATGAAGCTTAATTGTCTATGTAAGTTATACTGGCAAGTAATTCTGCTCAGGGGCTGAGACTTAGATTGTGAACAGCAAGAAGAAATACAGGTGATGACCAGCAACACATTTATGTATCTTGGGTATGTAGTAAAGTGTAGCTCAAGTTATAACATCATTTTGCTGGAGTTATGTTTTCCTAAAGGTAACATTCAATCATTTGCTCAAGGTCACACAGCCAGCAGCTCCACAGCTTTGGTTTTTAGTTGCGTAGTGGAATCATGCCCTAGTTTTAAACATTACTTGCTTTGTAAAGTATTTTTCAGCCATTGAATTCTGGTTTCAGATTGGTTAAAGATAGGTAGGTAGATAGGTAGATAGATATGTAGATAGATGGATGGAAGAGAGAGAGAGAGAGAGAGAGAGAGAGAGAGAGAGAGAGAGAGATTATTCCCGGCCTTGTGAAATTATTTTGGGGCTAAATTGGAGAATGAATGCATTAATGCTTTAAATGTCAGACTGGGCTACACAAACATTAGATGTTATTTATATCCTCTTAAAGTAGTCATCATCGCTAGGTTTTACCATCACATTTAGCAGTGAAAGGCATTCATGCATTACAGAGTTCTGTTCTGACAAGGGAAAGATAACAGCAGGCTAAAACGAATGCTTCCTAATCCCTATCCACTCATCCGCGGAGCTATGAATTGATAATACTCGTCCGGAATTTTCCACTCTGGCTTGCTAGCATCAAACGGCTGAGGACGGAGCTAAGCTGTTCAGCCCCTGGCAACATTTATCTACAGAGGTTCGTATCTTTTAGCTTACAAAGTTGTAAAAACAACCTGCCAAGATGAAAGGCAGCAAATATTGCCTCACGTTTATGTATGGCAGGTTATCCTATCCTGAAGACGTATTGACTTGTCTGCCTACAGTTTGCAAACACCTGGTAGACGCTCTTAAGTGGGAAAGTAGAGATTAGGTCAACTCTTGATACCAGTTTAAAGCAGTTTGCCATTTCACAAGAGAAAATGTTTTAAAACTAAGGAAGTCATTCCTATGGTTTTGTTTGCAGATCACACTCCTAGTTTCCATAGAATTTTACGTGCTCTCAGTTCATATCTCTTTTTGAAGAATAGGTATTGTCTTTGTATCTTTATAGACAGTTTCAGCACATCTTTGAGAATTTTGTAGACTGATGGATTTTTTCCCCCAAATATAAAAATGTTGTTAGAGCTAGAGAGATAGCTCGGTGCTTGAGAGCTTGTGGTGGTCGTTTTTTGTTGCTGTCACCTAAGCTGGAGAGTCAGCTGATGAAACCAGGAATCCTCATTTGAGGAATTGCCTCTAACAGTATTGTGTGGACAAGTCTGTGCGTCATTTTCTTGACTGATGATTGGTTGGAAGGCCGTATCCCTTTGTGGGCGGAGTAAGAAAATGAACTGAGCAAACCACATGGAGCAAACCAGTAAGCAGCCTTGCTTCACAGTTTAGCAGGCATTCCTGTTTGAGTTGCTGCCTTGATTTTCCTCAGGGATGGATGGTGATGTGGAAGTGTAAGTCAAATCGCAATAATAGAGAATCAAACTAGGACATAGTGTAAGTGGCTCTCACAGAGCAACTAAGGTTGATTTCTAACACCCACACTGGGCAGATCAAACCTGTTATAACTTCTGCTCCTGGGGAGTCTAAACCTTTGACCTGTACTCAAGTGTGTATACCCACAAACAGTCATATCCCATAACTTTAAAAAAGTGGTTTCATATTCTCATATATATTTTAAATAATAAACAATATGAATAACAAAGATAAATGCTAAACTTTTAGAATCCATGATATAATGTAGAGTTTAATTTAAAAAACAAGGTGTAAAGAAAAAAAATCAATTTTACATTTTACATTTACTTCAGCTCAGACATCAGTGGCTTTCTCAGTATGGATTAGCTGTAAATGTTCAGTCAGGATTCAAGTGCATGTGTATAGTATGAGGGTAATCTTTGTATATATTCATATTTAGATCACTTGAAAAACAGAACATCATGTCAATGAATTTTTTAGGACTTAAGACGTTTTATACTACTATGTTCCCAGACAAAGACTTGATCAATTTTAGCTCCTAAGGAAAAGAATGCCTACTGAAGAATTTAATAATTATTTTATGTTCTCCACAGTGATTCAGAGTTATTAGGATGCTGTGCTGAAGTTTAATAGTGCTGCTGGAATGACTTGGGATCAGTGGGCTGTTGCTGTGAACCTCAGTGGTCAGCTTTTCTTCATTTGTACTTTGCTTCTGTTGATGGATTTTGTTTGCTCTTTGGTGTGTGCTTTCTACTTCCTTTCATTACCAATCCTTGACTTTTTGGCTATGGTTTTCACTTATTTTCAAAGCATAATCTTGTATTCCTTGAATTGAAGGTTGGAATTATTTTTCTGATAATAGATTTTATAAGGTCTAATGTCCAAAACTTGCCTAGCTTTGTGAAAGTTTCGTTAAGAGTTTGTTTGTTCAAATACTGCATTTTCATCTATATCTTATGGAACTACAAGATAGCCAGTTCCTAAAATTTCTCTAAGATTGACAAGTTACTTTTTCTTAATTGCTAATTTATTATATAATATTCACAGTATGAATTCTTTTTACTGGATGTGTCTTTAAATTTCTCTTTCACTCATACGTAAACCATTTTTATTTGTTTTGCTGCTAAATTTAGGATTTAAATGCAAGTATATACTAAATAGAAGCATTGACAATGTGTTCAAATATCACTCTAGAGTAAAACCAAAATGATTAAAAAGAAGAAAAGAGATTCTATAGTGGTTGACATCATAGGAACTAAGTCTTTTTACCTAAAGCAAAATAAAATAAGATTCCTGGGACTCTCTCTTCTGTTCTTTTTATATAAACAGCCACCAGCAAATTTAGTCAATGCTTGCACACCAACACAGTGACCTGGTGTTCTGTAGTCAGTTTTCCTTGATACACTTCTCATGGGGAGGGATATATCCTCATTGTATACTCCATTTGGGCTTATAAAACATAAGGGGATTGACATAAATGAGTATAGATAGTACTTTTTTTTTTTTTTTTTTTTTTTTTTGGTATCTGACCAGGAAAAGTACTCAATTTTTAAGACTAGCAGATAAAGTAAGGACTCTATTGTGTCCTTTAAAGGTCATAATCCCCTTTGGGTATGCATGGGTGTTTGAAGGAATGGGGCATCAGAGCTTCTATCTCATTTCTCTACATAAGGATCAGTCAAATTTCCTTCCTATCCAGTGCACTGTCCTGCAGGCATAATGCCTTTGTGCACCCTGTAAAGGTTATTCTTGTGCTATTCATATGCTGATTTCTCTGCCCTCATGACTTGTTTCAATCTGGACACAGCATTGTAATGCTTATGTCTTGTCTCAAGAATAGGTCTTGAATCTTTTGTCTCAAGTTTGTGTAAACAATTCTTACCATTTATTCTCTGCCTTGTTAATAAATGCTGCTCACCCAGTGGCTGGTCAGAAGAAAGAAGAGGGTGGAAACTTCCATTAGCCAGGCGGAGGAGAGAGAAGGAGGTAGATTTAGATCTGACATAAGGAGGAGAGGGTCTGAGAAGACATTATGAGAATAAAAGCAACTAAAGCAGAGATGGCTAGAACAATATTAAACCACAAGCATCATGGGATGGGGGCTCAAGGTAGATTAACATAGAGGATTAAGGTAAATCATTCGACTGTCCAGATATTGAGGTACAGCTTGAAGTAAATCTTGGTTTCTTTGTTTGGTTAAAGGGGACTAGCAAAGGTAAAGAAATACAGTTGCCAGATTAATCCATAGATTACACTCCTATTAAAAATTTTATACTGCTGAAGTACACTTTAGTAGCTCTCTTACACTATACTACAGATCAGGTGGATTGGAGAAGGACCCTGTCAGCATTGTTAACCACACCCATGACATGTTTTTGTCTGTTTACTGTTTCCCATTTACTTTCCAATTTCTTCTTGAGAGCCGTCAGTTTTGCATTTTTCAGAGTGAAACTTTTCTCTTTAATGTCTTGTTTCTGACTGCTACATCTATCTGTGTGAGACATAAATGTTTTCCTATAAGATGAATTATAGATTAGCCTTCTGAGGCAAAGCTATGTTATAGTGCTATATTAATTTTGAAGTAAAAGCTCTGAATTGCGTGGACTTCATCAGAAGTGTTAGAAACAGACTCATAGAAATAATTATTTTAGCTGTCACGAACAGTTTAATAGACTATGTTGCTACATAGTTAATTGCAATTCCTGTTCCACTTTTACTTCTTAAACATGAATATTTCTGAGTGTACTGGTTATTAATATAATCACCATCATCCAACTTCAAAAACTTTTGTGGTTTTATGTTCACACTTTATCTCACTCTCACTGTTTAATTTGTGGCAAGATATTTTAAATTTTTAACCAGCATGTCAAAAGGGGGCAGTTTACAAATATACCGTGTACTATCATATTTGAATTGCAAACAAACCTTGATACATTCAGGAAAAATCAGTAGTTTGAATTCTCTGAAAACTCATATGTTTACTAGAGAGACTACATAAACCAAAGTTCCAGGATGGCTTATGTTTCTGTTATATACATGGAAGATTTTAGGTCTTTCTAAATCTTTTTTGTTTTGTTTGTTTCTTTGTTTTTGGTTATAGCACGAAGATTGCATGTAGAAGACTGAATATGCTAGACAAGTGTTCTATCACTAAGATGTCTGTCTCTGAGATGCCTGTCACTGAGAAGTCTATCACTGAGATTCTTGTCACTGTGATGTCTATCTCTAAGATGTCTATCACTGAGATGGTCCACCAGTCCTCTTATCATCTCCTTAACTCTTCTCTCTCTCTCTCTCTCTCTCTCTCTCTCTCTCTCTCTCTCTCTCTCTCTCTCTCTCTCTCTCTCCCTCCTCCTCTCCCTCCCACCCCTAGCTCGCTCTCTCTGAGCATCATACTTAGTTGACTGGTTTGGCCTTAAAATCATTCTGTAGCTCAGGAGATGTTGACTATTATTATGATATATGAATTCTAGGGTTAGTTCAGCTTTATTTCAAATTTTTGAAACAAATCTGTTAAAGCAAAATTCAAATAGAATGAAAAAGAAAGCTGTGAATTTTGGATCCTATGAAAGTTTAAAGAGTATATAATGAGAAAGATGAGTCATCTCAGGAAGTACAGTAGCAAAAAGGTACAATGTTTGAACTGTATATGAATTCTACCATAGGCTACTTTTAAAATATGGATCCTAATCATATTTTTGGGTTCTCTTTGGCTGCTGGGTTATTATTTTCATTCTTCTTATGGTCATATTTTCTGGAATGCATTAATTGTTTTGAGATGTAATTTGTTTCTAGAGAAATTTACAATTTATAACTTTTTATATTTTTATTATGCACATATGCATGTCTATGTGTATATGAGTGCAAGTGTCCATGGAGACCAGAAAAGGGTGTGGGACTCAGTAGAACAAGGATTATAGTTGTTTGTGTGTGACATCGTATGGATGCTAGGAGCAAAATTTGGGTCCTCTGCATGAGACATCTATCTAGCTATAGAAATTATAATTTTATAAGAATTATGTATTTTATTCCTCAAGCATCACTTGTGGATAATATATTTTAAAAGCATTTGAATTACCCACAGTCTTTTTAATAAGTCTATTACAGATGGCATTGGCATAAAAACCTGACAGCCCCAACAATTAGGAGCTATTTTCCATCTTGATGTGTCAATCAAAATAGATGTTGGACAGTAAAAACAGAAAAATTTATTCAATTTTTTCACATTGGGAAAGGGAAGAAGTAAAGGTCTAGTGACTCCTAAGTCCACCTCTGGATACCAAGATAATGGGTTAGGTTTAAATAAAGGGTAATAATTTTTCCTGTAATAACACCTAATAGAAAAAGAGGCCATGAACTTGAAGAAGTGTGTAATGTATATGGGAGAATTCAGAGTGAGGACAGAGAAGGAAGCAATGTTACAGTTCTATTATCTCAAAAAATAAATATAAAAACATGAACATGTTTTTTCTTCTTTACATTTACATGATGGTTAAGGGTATTGAACATTTATCTAAGTATATCTCAGCCATTTGTGTTTCATTTTCTTTTTTTAAAATTAATTTTTTATTGGATATTTTATTTGTATTTCAGATGTTATCCCCTTTCCCCATTTCCCCCCACCACCCAGAATCCCCCATCATCCTGATTCTATGAAGATGTGTCCCACCCACTCACCCACTCTGACCTCCCTGCCCTTGAATTGCCCCACAATGGGCCATCCAGCCTTCATGGGACCAAGGACCTCCTCTCCTACCTATGCTGGACAAGGCCATCCTCCACTACATAAACAGCAGGAGCCATGGGTCCCTCCCTATATGCTCCCAGGCAGTGGTTTAGACCCTGGGCACTCTGGTTTAACAAGTTTTAAAATATTGAACACTTTGTTGTCTCAGCCAAGGTCTAGCAATCTGTTTGTCCTACTATGTGTCAGGGTCTTTCCTAGGAAGTTTTGCTCTCCCTATAATTCAAGGTCACCAACAGGAAAGATTAGGTACAAACTGTTTATCTCTCTGCCTTCCATTAATGTATAGACACAAAATGCAGGCATAGACTGCATTTTGCTTTTAGTTACCCCATGGGCCTATGGGAGGAATCCATGCTTTTCTACAGTAGTTTTGTCTTGGCTGTTTCATCTCTAGTCATTTATCTTTCTTGGCTTCAGGCTTGGAGCTTTCAAGGTTTTTTCCAAATGTGCCCAGCTATCTTCAGATTTTCACTCATCAGCGTGAAATCTTCTCACTTGCATGAATGCTAGAAAAGCCTCCGGTTGCCTTGCTCTTCTTCACTCACTGGCACTAAGGCCAGTGCTGATGCTTACCGTGTGTAGTACATGTTTATGTCTTTCTTATTTATTGTCTGTGAGTTTGTGAGGGTGGCTTGTCATCTAACTTGGTTTAATCATTCATTAGTTTCATTTTGCTGTTAGATGTTTCTTATTTTATTGAAATAGTATTTTTATTAATGCCTTTAGAATTTCATACAATATATTTTTATGTTTACTCTCCCTCTCTGTTCCTTGCAGATCCTCTCAGACCCCCACTACCACCTACACATCTTCCTATCTTTATTTTACTCTTAATGATCATTAATAAGAACTCACAATGTTTGTGAAAGCATTCATAAGACCCATGAAAGATCAAGGCAGACAAAATCTAAGCCTGGAGGGAGGACCCTTAGCTAAGGAGTGATGTGCTATTAGTGGTTACCTGCAGGGTTGGTGGAGACTGGGACAAAGAGCAACAGAGAGGCAGAGAGAGGCAGTTTTCTTGAAGGATATGACCCCTGGTGGGTACACCACCAGGGGATGATCACAGGAGTATTTAGACAATGCAGATTGGACTTGAGGTTTCTTGTTTTCTTAAGAAGGGACTGAAAAGATAGACATGTAGATGACAGACTGATACAATGATTATTAAGTACATATCCCTGGAAGAAGTCACGTCAAAAAATAGTAAAAATCACTCTTATTTTCAAAACATTGTAGTTTTTGATCCTTTGCTAGCATGCCCTTAGGGAACTTATGTTCCGATGATAACACATGCTAAACAAGTCCCTGTCATCCTCCTTCAGTGTTGTTATTGTGGGCACAGCTAGAACCTCTGGAGGATATGCTATATATACATATTAATGTTTGTTTCCATTCAAAACTGTTGAGGTTTTTGTTTTTCTAAAACAATTTTAATATCTCAATTTAAATCTATTAACATTGACATTCAGAATGTCATTCCATCATAACAAGGACTAATTCACTGTGATATGTTCCTTCATATGAAGAGGAATCAGGTTAGACATAAGAAAGAGCCCTTGTCTGTAGCTGTGATTCTTGGTCACAGACTGATTTTGCCATGATCACTGATGTTAATTATGCCAGTTCAGACTGTAATACCTTTTTTTTTCCCTTATATGGACCTAGGAAGATGTCTGCTGATAGTAAAGCACAGATTGTGCAAGCATGAGGACCAGAGTTTGGACTCCCAAAACTTAGATAAAAGCCAAGTTGAAGGCTGCATGCCTATCATTCCATACTGGGGAAACAGAGTCAGGTGCATCCCTGGAGCTATCTGACCAGCCAGCCTGTTTCAATTTGTGACCTCCAGTTTCACTGAAAGATCTTGTCTCACCAGTAAAGTGAGGAGTGACTGATACAGACATGTGACAATGACCTCAAGCTTCAGCATTCATGTATACACAGTGCACCTTTGTGCACATCTGTGCACACATATGTGAGCATGTGCAGACTTTCAATACACACACACACACACACACACACACACACACACACACACACACACACTTTCCCATCATCACAGGAATCAGAAGGCAAATAAATGGATGTCAAGAGATGATGGGAAGGTGGTGGCAAGGTTTAATATAACACATGCCCCATGGAACAACTTAGAGTGGTGCTAGCTAGATTTTATTTCTATTTCCTGGCTACATATGGGAATATAGATACCCAAGACTGAAATAAAGGATTATCCATACTTACATATTACCAGTGGTAATTTATGCTATTTTGTGTCATTTTCCTACTCCATCCATTTGTTTTCCTCCTATGCTAGAACACTTAACTTTGTTTGAGTTTTAAGACTGAAGATTATAGTCTGACAGAATCTGTGTATACGATGTATTGTATACTTGATGCACTGTTTTCATAGATTGTTTTTGCGGCTTTATTCTGTGTGTGGTTAGGGTTTTACTGCTGTGAACAGACACCATGATCAAGGCAATTCTTATAAAAGACAACAGTTAATTGGGTCTGGCTTATAGGTTCAGAGGTTTAGTCCATTATCAGCATGGCAGGATGCACAGTAGTGTCTAGTCAGGCATTGTTCTGGAGGAACTGAAAGTTCTACATCCTTGTTCCAAAGGCAAACAGTAGAAGGCTGGCATCCTCAGTTGTTGTGGATAGCCTCAGCCTTGTATTTTGACCCTAGTTCCCAGTGGATAGCCTCAGCCTTGTATTTTGATCCTAGTTCCACCCTTCTGGGAGGGGCTGCAGAGGATGATTGAATCTGTACACAGGTGACGTCTTGTAAACCTTCTGTCCAATTAAAACCTGTAAAATAAAGGCAAGAGTCAGAGATTGGGCAGTAGAAGGGGAGGTGGAGAAAAAGGCTTAGGAGAGGAGAGAGTGAGAGGAATTCGATATAAAAGGAGGCAGAAGCAGAGAAGAGAAGAAGTAAGAAGAGAAGCAGGAGGAAGCAGAAGCAGAAGGAAGTCACAACGGAGGAGCCGGAGCTGGACAAGGACGTGGCCTGAATAAACCACAAGTTATAAGGGATCTCATAGCCGGGAATTAGAGTAGTGTAGTGGTAAATCTGCCCAATTTATACAATAATTATTGAGTTGTGTTTTCCTTTACTGATCTCCTTGGGGTAGGAGATTTACCGCGACAAATTCAGGGTTTAAATAATTTCTTCTACTACAAATTGGCACCCAAGCCAGAAGCTGATTTAAATAATTTCTACTACGCTCAGTCAGCTAGGAGAAACTCTTAAAGCCTACCCCTACAGTGACATACTTCCTTTACCAAGGCCATACCTACTCCACCAAAGCCTCACCTGATAATAGTGCCACTCCCTGGGCTAAGCATACTAAAACCACCACAGAGTGTGTGTGTGTCTGTTTGTGTATGGTATATGTATGGTGTGTTTCTGTGTGGGGTATGTGTGTGTATATGTGTCGTGTGTATGAGTGTTAACATATGTTCAGATGAGTCTGAGGTAACACAAAAAGGATACACAACTGTTAGCTTTTCTTGGCTTCCAAATCTTGTTTGGTCAGGACAGAGTCCTTGGCTAGTTTATTTAATATCTTCCTAGATGAGACATGGATCTCTTCATGTCTCAGGAACCCTAAGAGGGGATATTTCACTAATACTAATGTTCCAACCCAACACTGTTTCCCTCATATAGCTTATTTTCTTCTTATTTCATAATGAAATAGCTGCCATTTATTTTAAAAGATACATAGCATATTCAAGTTAGAACTTTATTGAGCTTATATTTATCTTTACATTACTTCCCTTTAACAGTTTTGGTGTTGAACTGATTGCATAAATACTTGCCACGTGTACATAGTACTCTGATAAGTGTTATTATTTAATCTTTGATTCCAGTGAATTGTTTTGGTCATTGTGGGTCTTCATTGGGAATGGTATTTTATGGCGTTGTTTTTGTTTTTGAGGACAACATATGTAGACTTTTGACATCTTAACTTACATAGCATGCTGGATTCAAAATACCTATGCCATCTAAGCAAGAAGTGAATTCTAGATTATGAAATTATCAATGGGTTTGTTACTGTCCTTATTTCTGTTATGCACAGTCTCTTGAGGAGGTTGTTGAGTGATAGAGGAGATTGTGGAGCTTCACATTTTTATAGTAAATTATAAAGCAAAGGGAAATAAACATGGCAGTGAATCACAGGCTCTATACTAGTCAGCCATGATCTACCATTTTATGACCCACACCACCAAGCTTTTTTTTGTGTGGAGTTTTGATGTTTACCTATGTAATTCTATCTGCTATATGAAAATAGCCTATCAGCACTGTATGCATGGGCAAGGAATCCCAAAATTCTCAAACTATTGCCTCTGTATGATTATTCAAACAGTGATAGAGACTTTATATAAAATTCATGGAATTGTTTGGAGAAGAATGTCAGCAAATTTTAAGATTACTAAATCATATCTAGGGTTGAATAATTAATATCAAAATCTTTTAAAACAATAATCACATTTAGATTTTCACATTAACAAAGAGAAAAATGTGGAATGAAATGTGGGAGGAAAATGTAATTTTACGCTAAAGACTAAGCTTAAGACATGAAAGGTGGCCAACTGATAAGGACAAATACATGAGACAGTACTGAAGATCAAAATACAAAAATTCATCATCAGTTGGTAAATCTAATAAGACTATCAGGTGATATATCTAATTCAATTTCTTTCAGCTAGTTATTGATACATTTTCTTTCAATGAAAAATAATTGTGAAATTATAGTCACTGATTGAATTTATTATCATTTAATTAAGTCATTGAAATAAATATAAAATCAGGTATGAAAACTACAATTTCTAAATTTGATTTGAAATACTAATGCTGGTTGTGGGGTTGAGTTCTGATAGTAATAGCAACCGCAGAAGGCCTGGAGCATCTTCAGGGTGTTGGTGACCTCTCTCTAAGTTCTAGCATTCTAGATGAGTTTCCTGTATTCATAAATACTTCCTGAGCATCCAAGGACTATTTTGATAAGCACAAGAAAACTAAAAAATCAACTGCTTGGATTATCATAGGAAGACTTCATACAAAATAGTTTGCTAAACTTACAAATCAGCATACAGAAATAAATATTTCACTTAACTTTCTTACTGTTGATTTTGGCTTAACTCCCTGTGTTGCTATTATAGATAACCTATAAGTTTGATTTTTGTCATTTACCATATTTGTCTCAGTTTCTCTTCCTTCCATTGATCACAAAAGTTTGTTTCATTTATAAAACATTTTTATTTATATTTTGGTTACAAATTTATGTAATGAATTTGCTGCCTGGGCATCCATGTTTAGACTTAATGTACCTGAAACTTGGTCCTCCTTTGTTACTGGTTACCCAGTTAACCTTTCATTTCTTCTTGTAGGTGCTTGATAAGTAATCCTGCCTCTCTCGGTTCCTCCTATTGACTCAGAACCCAACACATCTCACAGCCAGTTCTGCTGAGAAAACAGGATTGTTAGTATGGGAGGCATGTGAATAAGTCTATCTTTTCATGTGTGTTTTCTTTAATCTACCAATCCTGACTTGATCAATGGAAAAGCCTATAGAAGAACACTCACAGGGCCTGAGAAAGACCCACCTCACCTGAATATACTGTCATGCTTCCATCTGATCACTGAACTAGCAAGACTTCTAGCTTTCCTGTCATCTCCCACTCCAACCCCAACCTGCACTTCCGCTCTCCCTGAGCTCTGAAGCAGTGCATTTCTTTTGCTCTGTGCATTCTGCTTCTTGATTTTCATTTTGACACACTTGATCCTCTGTTTTGCCACAGTCTTCTCTATCAAGCGTCCTCTACAATAACTGTCTTTGCTTACGGCCACTCCCAACAATGAGATCTGCTGAGCCGTTAAAAAGAAACCATGACACTAAGATCACAATAATTATCATTGAAGTAAGTGATGAGCAAGCCAATAGAAGGCTTCTAGGATTTTTTGAGTCAGGCGAAATTTCTTCTCTTCAAACTATAATCTGTGAAATACGAAGAAAACATACAAAGCTTCTTTTTTCTTTGGTCTGACATGAATGGTGTTAAAAATAGCAGTTGTCTTTGAAGGCTTATGTGACAGTTCACTGATATTTCATTATAAATTGGATCTGGTACATCACAAGGACAAACTAGTTAAATAAAAACCCACTAAGACTGAGGGCCAGAGTCATGTGATCTGTTCTAGCTTTTCTACAAAGCTGAAGTATCTTGGACATATTTTCAAGTTAAAATTAATTACAAAAGAAATATTTTCAAGTTAAAATTAATTACAAAAGACAGATATGAGCAAGGAACTGGAGCAATAAATAACATGCATAATCACTTTCATCTAGATTACATTATATCATATGTCAATACTTTAGCAAATTGTTGAGCTCTTAAAACATTACACATACCCCATCATGAGCATGAAGTTGAACACTCACATGGTAATGAACAGTGCCACTTATAGTCAAATTTAAATCTTGTAGCACAGTGAGCTTTCCCCTTAGACTGTGTTCCCAAATCAAATTGTGTTACAGGGACATCATATGAGTCTTTGCAAAAGACAAGAAGTATTCTAAGATGCAAAATGTTTAATATACTGAGAAAAATTTTCTATTGTCCAGTTGTGTTACCCTTTTGAAAAAAAATGCTTTGTAGATATTTGTTCATGTAACTTTAGAATAAATTACAGTCATGTAGTAGCTATGTCAGTATTATCTCATTTTCCCTGATTTCTGTCATATTAACATAATTGACCTATAAATACATCAAAACATCTTAAATTTTAAACAAATTATTTATTTTAGAATTAATGGCTTTTACATATCATAAGCATTGAATTTCTTTGCATTTTAGTCTTAAAAACTCTGTCTTGATGAGCTGACCTGTAAGATAGCTCAGCAGTAGTGATGTTTGCTAACAAACCTGAAAACCTGAATTTGATTCCCACAACTGAGATGTGGAAGACAGAATCAACTTCTTCAAGTTGTCCTCTGACTTCCAATATCCACACCAAATAAATTTGTATAGTTAAAATCTCTCTGTATGTACATGCTTGCACTGGGTATTGTTTCTTAGGAGTGTCCAGCTTAATTTTTGAGGCAGTCTCTCATTAACCCGGAGCATATCAATGTAATAGACTGGATGATCTGTGTACACCAGGGCTCTGGATGTTTATGACAAACTGGGTTTTTTTTTTTTTCCCTGGCTTCTCTTTTCTACGTGAGATTTTGGGATGTAACTTGCATAGGAAATACTTAACTGACTTAACTGACTGAGCATATATATATATATTTGTGAGTCCACCGTAGCTGTCCTCATATACACCAGAAGAGGGCATCAGAATCCATCACAGATGGTTATGAGCCACCATGTGGATGCTGGGAATCGAATTCAGGACCTCTGGACGAGCAGTCAGTGTTCTTAACCACTGAGTCATCTCTCCAGCCCCAAAGTTTCTCTTCTTAATATGCAGTATGCTTAAGAAAATACCCATCTTTGTCATACTATATTAGTTGCTTATATATTTTGTTTGTTTTGACAGTACTTGTCTCTGGCTAGAGTGTCTTATGTGATGAATAATGCATAAAATATAGTTTCCTCCAAAAATAGTTCAATATTTATATTGGAATTTTCATCTTGAATAATATTTAACCATCTAAAGACGAATTTATTAGTGAAATATTTTCTTTCTTTCCCATATGGAAGTTGTAGTTTATATTTCACAAAAGATTAAATATAACATCAAACTGAATGGCAAAAAAGTGCTTCAAAAATGGCATTACACCATTTTAATGTCATTTAAATAGACATCATTTTCTTAAAAGATTCTTATTGCTTAAGACTTTTAAAAGATTCTTTTGTTTTTGTTTTTTTTTGTTTTTTTTCGAGACAGGGTTTCTCTGTGTAGCCCTGGCTGTCCTGGAACTCACTCTGTAGACCATGCTGGCCTCGATCTCAGAAATCCGCCTGCCTCTGCCTCCCAAGTGCTGGGATTAAAGGCGTGTGCCACCACCGCCCGACTTTTAAAAAGGTTCTTAATGTTTAAGCATTAAAAGAACCTCTCTCTCTCTCTCTCTCTCTCTCTCTCTCTCTCTCTCTCTTTCTCTCTCTCTCTTTAACTGAATCATGTCTACCAAGAAAATCTGCTTTATTTTCTTCGTGCTTTAATGCCATTGTATTATTAAATGGAGCCTCATACGCTGGTTTCCATATGACTCAAGTAAGCATTATACAATGAGCAGACAGTTGCTAAACAACCTTATTGTACAGTGACAACCTGATCCCGAGGTCAGTTCAGCTTGATACCAGTAGGACAGCACATGACAACCTTGAGACCAGTCCTCAGAACTTGGTTCTCGTCGGTTCTTACCCCCTTTACTGTGTGTGAGCCTTAATGATTGACTCCTTGTCGGGTGGTGCGTCCATGACAATAATTAACTGACATAGTAGGAGACACTGGAAATATCTGTTACTATTCTCACAGGTTTAGAGAAATACAATGAGCTTCATTTTCTGGCACCTTTATGTTTTTCCAGTAGGCTGTGTATTATCTATGATAATTAATGCCCATGTTATAATGCATGTAGCAACAAATCGGTAAATTTATTGTACTCAAGCATTTTGAGCACCTCAAATTAATTCTAATTAATTATTGAAGTAACTGCCTATAGTCCAACAAAAACATGACATCTTTCTGTGTCTTGTAATCATTTTTCACCTAAGGACAAACAGAAAAGATTAAATAGCAAATTGTTCATTGTTTCACGATTCTCAAAGCATTTAAGATGCTTCAAGGGATCGTATCTACAAAATCAGTTTAGACAATTGATTTGTTAAGTTTCTAACTTTTTTTTTTAAATGTATGGAACATATTGAATATCTTCAAATAAGATTCTCCAGGGAAACTGCTAGTTAGGATGCTCTGGAAAGTTTGAAATCTCTAAGGCTATTTCAGAAAGTTCCATGTTATGCCAGATGGTTTTCCAGAATTTTGAAATTATTATAAGATTCCCAGGAGCCTGCACTGCACATCAGAAGTCTGCACTGAATCCGATCCCTTCTGCTACCCTGCTTGTTCTTTTGACTTTCAGAAACTTGATGCAGTTCAAGTTAGCAAACACTGTTCTCATACTCTGCTGAATACGACTCACATTAGGGTTAACAACACAACAGTGAACGACGGAAGCCTATTTAGTTACAGTATGTTGTCATCAGTAGGCGATATAAGCAGGTAAATAATACACAACTGATAAAACCGTGTACATGCCATGAGAGGATGGTAAAGACTGCAAGAAACAGCAACTGCAACAGTCTATCTCATCTCTTTACCTACAGTAACTGGGACATCAGATTTATATTTAGTCCATGATAATAGCAAACGTATTTTAAAACAGAGTGAAAGGTTAGCTTAGTTCTTGGAGAGAAGCAGACATCATGAAAGTGATTACTGAGAATATCAGCTTCTTCTAACACAAAGAGCATACATAGAATTATCTGGGAATTCTGGGAAAGCTTCAGTCAGCTTACAGGTAGCACCTGAGAGTAGTAAATTCTTTCCAGGTCTTCCTTTATTGCTTGTAGTTGGCAGAGTCTCACTGGATCCTAGCAATGACATTACTAGCAAATCAGATGGGACATATGTCTTACACAGGGCTTTTGTTTTACTGAAGACTGTACATATGCAGCTGTCCAAATTCCACCCAAAATGCATCTATAAATTAAATTACTAATTTGAATTCATTAATTTCATCATTGTTTACATACTTATATTGCAATTTAAAATGGAATGTACAAAGAAGGATGTTTAAAATTAGCATATAAATGATACTCCACTAAAGAACAGCCATTTTCATTTCATGTGGGAAATGAAACTATAAAAAGGGAACAAAATCTGAGCAAAACTGAAGATAAAACTGAACATGATGCAATTCTATTTATACCACTTATTAGCTGCATGATTTTGAGCAAGCCTTTTAAACCTTTTATTTCTTGTTTATCACATCCAAAGTGAAAACTTTTCTTGAGACACTTTTTTTTTTCTTTAACTTGGGCTGATAAAAATAAACCCTGCATAAAGAATACATAGTCAACAATTACTCAGTAAATGATATTGTGATCATTATCATCACCACCACCAATATCACATTCTTATGTATTAAGAGTAAATTAGTTAATATTCAACCTGGCTCTCATTCTGAAAATATGCTGGAGTTAAGAAAAAAAATGAAAATTTGGGAGACAGATTAAGGTGCAACTTGAGATATGCTTTTTCAGGAGTATGGAAGGGTAAGATGTTAAGTACACTGTCAGCCAAATGAAGATGTGAACATGTGTGTGTTTATGATACATGTGCTAATTAAAGACTGTATAAACAGCAAGGGAAGCATGCTTAAGCTGAAACACAAAGGCTAATGAGATATTTTAGGGAAAGTGGAAATTCTTAATTGAGTGCTCAAGTTTTGTAAAGTCTATTGTCTTTAATAGAAACAAAACCAACAGGAGAGAGATTAACACTTACTACAAGGAATTGACTCAATTCTGGAGGGTGATAAGTCCCAGGATATCCACTGAGGTGATGTACGTCTAAGGCAAGTTCAGCTAAGACCCACATTTTAACTCAAATACAGTTACATAGAACCTTACTGGAAACATGCATGTTTGCTCAATTTTGTGTATTTTCTACATGTATCAGATGAGGCCACCAACACAGGGCAGTCAAGTTTGATTTTTTGTTCAGATTCAAAGGTTAAACTTTGCAGAAACACTATGACAAATAATCTTAGAATGATATTTAATCAAATACTTGGGCAACATGTGCCCCAGCCGAGTTAACATGCAAAATTAATGATCATGGTGGCGAAATAAAGAAGAGAAAAGGTCTAATAGTTTGTGTTTGACATATACATATACATGTACATATATATATATATGTACACACACACACATTATAGATAAGTGATGATATGATATCAGGGGTAATTTAAGGTAGTTTAATCTCTATAAAATAAATTAGAAAGAGGAAAGGCTAAAATAAAGGAAAAATAAATGAGATAATTAGAATCATTGAGGTGAGAAATGGCAAGTGACTGGACCATGCTACTGGCAGTGGGAATAGAGAATATCGGAGAAACCATGTGAGCTTTAGAGGAGCTGGAATGAGGGCAGGAGCAGAATTATACACATAGGGAGGATGTAAAATGAGACTTACCCAGGCCTGTTTCTTTAGGAAGTACTCATTGGAAGTGCCACTCAGATAATAAGAGAGAGGCAGTAGCAAGATGAAGGAGAAAAACTCAGATGGGAACAAGCTTGACTTGATGTAGCCATGTAATATTAAGTACAGATATCCTGTAGCTAAGTAGACATTGCAGTTATAAACTGCAATGGATAAGAACTTCCTTAGAAATATGTAGACTAGGAAAGAAATAGACCATATGATGGTTATAAGAAGCAGGAGAGGGAGAAAATAAAAATAGTAGAAAATAGTGTATGCCTGAATATGAGTGTAAGCTTTAGGTTTTCAGGATTAAAATCGTAGCCAGCAATATTAGAAGGGCTCTTAGGTACCACATTGGAAAGTGATACAAGCCACAGTTCAGGGATTATGAAAAACTTGTGAAGATTTCTCTAAGGAATACATAACGTACTTATTTTTGTGGTTTTCATTTTAAAACTATTTTATCATTGTACTCATCAATACAGTCAAACAAATACATCTTTGTAATTGTTTTATGGAAAGTGAAAAAAGTGTCAGGATATATTAGTTTATTCAGAAGGTAGTTTGAGTGAGAACAGAACCCTAAAGGATAAAGTGGGGAAGGGCTAACTGAGATGCAGAATGACATGTGGGCTGAGTACATCCCGCTAAAGATAAATAAATAGATTATAGTGATGCTGAGTCAACACTTCCTAAGAAGCTGTTTCTAGGTTTAAGAGAATCACTGGAGAAATTCCATAAATCTCTTTTGCTTACTATGCAAAGAAATGAGTTTAATAGAGAAACCAGCAGGGAAACAGAGAGCCATTTGACAGGCTCAGCCATGGGGTTAAAATTTTAGAAACTTGCTTGTAAAGAAACCTACGTTCTCACTTAACCAGTTCCCAAGGAAAAGTAGGAGCTTTGGGGAATAAAATTGAAGAGATAAATATTTGGGTCACCTTGATAGTTGAGAGTTGATTTCTAATTTCTGATATGTACTACAGAACCAAGTATCTTCCTATTTTATAAGCAACTTCCCATCAGATAGGAAGCCATATTGTTCTGGGTTGTAAAAATCAGCATTCACCTTCACATAGACTGTCTAGAATAAAGACTCCTGACTTCAGGTGAGAGAGTAGAGTCTGTGACAATATCTACAGTCTCCCTTCCAGAAGGCACTTTAGCTCTCAGGTCGACTCTTCCCAATTGGTAACTCAGTCTACAGTCTTCTATTTTCACTTGTTATTTGAACAATGGTCTTTTTGGATAGCCTCATTGATATTATTAGCTAATTTTAGTTATTATTTACTGCATTATTAAAATGAGTGGTAGCATTTAGTTTTATTTCTATGAGAATAAATTACAAATGAAATATAAAGTTGGACAAATATACTGTTCCCATGTTATTTGGATAGTGACAACATGTGTCACACTTCTTTACAGCAGATGGTAACCACTAAAAACCTGTAACCAAACACAATGCAGAGTTGTGGGGGCCAGCCACCATAGATGTATCTATATAAGATGGCACTTCTGTACCAAAGACTCAAGGGGACATTGTGGAAGAACATAAGGGCCAACAGATTGTGAAAGCCAGAGGATCTGAGAGCTAGCTGTGAAATTGTATCACCTAATACTGTCAGAAGCTTAACCTATAAAGTCTCAGCAATATGACAATTCAAATGGGAACTGAACAGAGATGACACCAACAGACAAGCTAAACCTTACAGGGAAAAACCTACAAGTCCTCTACTCTTCACAAAGAACTATAAGGAACTGAGGGAAGCTGGAAGCGGGAGATGTGCTCTTCTATAGGGAAGAATAATCAAGTTGTTGTCCCGTGGCAAATTATCAGTCCAGAAAGCATACTCACAAGTAATATTATACGGACTGAAGAGGTTATATTTAGGAATATACACACACTCACTCTATGCAATTATTGAAAAGAGAAAACTTGACTTTGAAGGAGAGTGGGGGTCTTGGAGGAGACTGTAGAGGTAGGAAAGAAAATATAATTACAATCTCAAAAGAAATAAAATTAAAAAATATGTCACTTGTATGGAAAAACAAGCTCTTCTCTACACCTCTTTGAGACCCTCTCCACTCCCTGTCAATCTTTTCTTTTGCCCCAGCTGAACCTTATTATTTCAACTCTATGATTTTGGATATTGGCTATGCATTGATGAGATTTTATTTCTGTCACTGTAAAAAAAATACTTGGGAGAATAAACTTAGAGAGAGATAAGCTTAATTGGGAATCAACATTTCAGAACTTCCAGTCTGTATTCACAGGGTTCTGACAGAAGCCATTTGGGAAAGGCTAAGGCAAGCAAATGAGATTTCTGAAAACGGCCCACAATTTTGTATGGCTGTGAAGGGTGAGTTGGGTCCTTAGGGAATTCACCCCAGGATTGCTTCTTGCTGATATGCCTTTCCTGTCACTATTACATAGCCTAATGATTCCTGGGTATTCTGCCACTCTATTGGGGAGATTTCCTTCAGAATATGAAGATGTAGTTCATATAGTAATGATATGTAGACTAATTGATAATTTCAAAATTCCTGACAGCGATTTTATAGAATTTCTAAATTGATAAAAGTAATTTCAAGCCCCCTGTAGAATAAACGCTGGAAATAGAGCTCTGTAAGGTTTCATGTGTCAAAGGGCTAATTGCACTAGGAAAAGAAAGTAGACTTGAAACAAATTTACGATCGAGGAAAACATTCTTTCTAGGTTAGGTGAGAGACCATTATCTGGTAACTTTTTTTTTAGAACTATGGTGAGGCAGAAATGTCATGATGGAAGGTCTGGCAGAGAGAAGCTTCTCACAACAGATAGCTACGAAAACATGAAAGACAGGGAGAAGTTATGACAAATCCACCTTTAAAAGCTTTTCCCAATAGCAAACTTCTAATATATCCTCCTTCTATGAAATCATCAACAGGTTAATCCACTGACGAGGCTAAACCTCCTATGATTCAAATTCTTCCAATTGTATCCACTGTGGAGAACCATCAACTCAACATAAGAGCCCCACCCCCACTCCAATGTGAATGACACTTTTACCTTCTGCCAGTCCCTCTGAACTGGATTGTTTAATTCCATTATTTGTATGCACAGAGGACAATCTATCTTTATGGGAACTATATCTTGTAAGGGTTTTATTACCACCCTCTTTTTTTCCATTTCTATAATCTGGAATTCTTCATTTTCCAAAATTAGAAATGCCTAATTCTGACACTATGTTTATACATCTTTTGAAGAATTCTTTCTCTCTAGTCCCCAAATTACTTTATTTACTTTAAAAAAATTCTACCATTTTCCACCTCATTGATTTTATGCTCAAGATCTATGATGGATTTTTTTCTTTCCAAATTCTCCATATCTCTCAAAGGCATGATCAGAGAGAAGCAGAATGAAGTTCATAGATATCGAAGAAAAATATCAGTGATGGAGGTTCCCACTAAGTCAAAATTTATTATAGTTGAACCACATTCTAGAACACATACATATATAACACTTCCACATAATTATTAAAGGAGATGAGGCTTGTACATTAATGATGACGAATAGCAAATGTGGAGAATATTGAACAGTCTAAGTAAATAAAGTAGGAAGATGAATCTATAGATGCAGAATGTGGCAAATATGGGTTTTGTTGAACTTTTTATATATGAACTCCATTCTACTCTGATTTTGGGGCATTTGTGTTTAACTCTGAGTTTTCTTCTTTAGCAAGCTCCTGTGTTCTCAGGTTAACCAAAGTCCCCTTTATCTATAGAAGGGAACTTCCTGTATTAGTTTAGGTTCTTGGGTTATACTGACTACTGTCTGATCACCCTGGCTTATCCCAGGAAGAATCGTGCAAAATAATTTTATCAACAATCTTCTTTAAACTTCAACGTTTTCTCACAGGAATTTAGCATTTCCTTGCAATTATACTAATTATATGACTATACAGTCTCAACTCTCCTTGTAGGAAGTTGCCTTCTTTTCCTCCTTACTACAAAAGTTCCATGTTCTAATTCCTTTCATAATGTTATACTACTATGTTTAATGTGTGTTATGAATAATTGTGTTTTCCTTAGTGCTGATTGGAGGCCTGTTTGAATAAAGACCATCCTTATTTCAGACACTACTAGAAAATACAGTTAAAACTAGTGGTTAGAACTTAGTAAAGAGAAACTGATACCTTTAATATGAGTTGATATATGTAATGTCTTCCTGATGAGATTAATGGCACAAAATTTAATCTCATCTATTGAATAATGCTTCTTTATAAAAATATCAAATAGAGCTATTGATCATGAGTATTGCAGTGGTACTTCTTCCTTCTCCTTCCTTCTCTTCCTCCTTCCTTCCTTCCTTCCTTCCTTCCTTCCTTCCTCTCCTCTCTCTCTCTCTCTCTCTCTCTCTCTCTCTCTCTCTCTTTCTTTCTTTCTTTCTTCTCTCTTACCATAATAAGTTTCTTTTCTATTGCCATGATAGGACACCATGACCAAGCCAAATTATAAATGAAAGCATTTAATGAGTGTTAACCATTCCATGAAGTTATGGCCATTCATGACCATCATGGCTTCAGAGAGGCAGGTATGGTTCAGCAACAATTGTTGAGAATTTACATCTGATCCATAAGTATGAGGCAGAGAGGGAGGTATAAATGGAAATGACATGGGATTTTTGAAACCTCAAGGCCCAGCCTCAATGCCATACCTCCTATAAGACTATACCTTCTAATCCTTCCCAAACAGCTTCACCAAATGAGGACCAAGCATTTAAATTTATCAGGCTTTGAGGGGCATTCTCACTTAACACCGAGGAGTTTTATCACAGCTAGGTTGGACATAGTCAATGAAAGACTTATGGATTCCAGTGTCTGTGTATAGGACAATGGAGATGATCAGTTTTTTAACCAGAAAGGCCAGCATCAGTTTCTGGATCTATTATTAATTAAGAATGTGGTTTTATTGTTAATCAATCTCCATTGCTTTCTTTTATAAAATAGTAGTAACTGCAGAGGAAGGGCAGGTGAACTAGGAGAAACCCAGAGCACTAGGGCCACAGTAGGCACTGAATCAACCTTTTCATCACCACTACAGTGCTGACACCCTGATACCAGTTTTCCAATCAGCATTCCAAACTTGCTCCAGATACAGATGCTGGAAAGTGTCAGAAGCTTAGATTTGTAAGATACAATTGGTAGTAAACCCTGAACCACATGGTTATACAGCTTTTTCGGTTTCTTTTCTAGTCCTATGCTGCCAAGATAAAATTGTCAATTTCATGACAGCATATTCTTTGTACCTTTAGTTCAGAAGTCAGTTACTAAATGAACCTACAGTCAGAAGGACACCATCAAGCATGGAATTCACATAAATTTACTGAGTGACTAGTGAGTGTGAAAAACTGTGTCCCAACCCTAATAAATTTTAGACGAAAAATAGCTATAGTTTAGAGGGAACACCTAGAATAATGAACTGAGGTTTTTAAAGTATATCTAAAAAGTATAATAGACAGCCTGAGTTGGTGTTTAGGATTAATCTTTCTCTTGCTTTCAACATCTTGGTTATATGCTTAGTTACATTTAAATTGACCTCATGTATTACATTAATGTATATTAGCCCATTGCTTTCCTCAAAGTAAAAATAAAAGTTATACTAGCTCTTTTCAGAAGGTGAATTTCCATAGATCTAATTTTTGTTGTTATTGTTAAATTTACAGATGCTTGAGGCAAAATTTTACTAGAACCAGTTCATGCCTCTTCAACAATTTTATTGGAAATATTCTGAAAACATTTTTGATGATTTTTAAAAGTCTAGACAAAGTACAACATATCAAAAAAGTGATTTTAAATACTTTTTAAGTTAAAGGCAGACTTAATTTGAATCCAGTCAGCAAATAGAACCTACAAATTAATTTGAATTAGGAGGGATGTTATATGGAAACTTAGTGCAGGAGAAACTCCTAGAATTCTACAAGAGTGACCCTAGTGAGGATTTCTAGTAATGGAGGACTTGGAGCCTGAACTAGCCTTCCTTTATAACAAGGCAAGGCCTCCTATGGTGAGACTAGGACAGCAACCAAGCCACAAAACCTTTGACTTATAATCCATCCTGACTTCAAGATGTGCTAGGGCAATGAAAATGCAGAACTTATGAGGGTGGCCAACCAATGACTTGTCTTACTTAAGGCCATGCCACCAGAGGGGGCTCAGGCAAGGGACAGGAGACTGGATAGACCAGAGACATGTGATAGAAAACAATATTAAAAAATGATTCTTAATGCTATCCTTATATATTAACACAGTGATGACTAGCCCAATTGTCATCAGAGATGCTTCTACCTACAGCAAATGGTAGGAGTTAGAGATTATCACAGCCAAACATTAGGAGGAGAGAGATCCAAACTGGGTATCTCCATTAGTTTCTCCTCTTGGAGTTCAG
Organism: Mastomys natalensis; assembly: GCA_021653895.1. NCBI lineage: Eukaryota > Metazoa > Chordata > Mammalia > Rodentia > Muridae > Mastomys > Mastomys natalensis. The sequence goes on along the minus strand of JAJTUV010000323.1, from coordinate 1,004,720 downwards.
AGAACCCCATGGAAGGGTGGGGGGAATTGTTGGATCCAGAGGGGTCTAAGACACCAGGAGAACATAGCCCACAGAATTAACTAAGCAGAGCTCATAGACACAGAAACTGAAGCAGCAACCATGGAACCTACATGGATCGGTGCTAGGCCCTCTGCATATATGTTATGGTTTTTATATATCCATATGGTGTTTTGTGCGACTTCTAACAGTGCAAGTAGAGGTGTCTCTGACTCTTTTTGCCTGCTCACAGGACTCTTTATCTCCTACTGGGTTGCCTTGTCCAGCCTTGATATGAGGATTTGTGCTTAGTCTTAGTCCATCTTGTTATGCCATGTTCAGTGGACATCCCTGGAAGGCATGGTCTTTTCTGAAGAAAACAGAGGAGGGTATATTTGGATAATAGAGGAAGTAGGGTGGGACTTGGAGGAATAGAGGGAGGGGACATTGGTCAGAAAGTATTTAAAACAATAAAAAAACAAATAAATAAATATGATGGCTATTGAGTAATTGACAAGCAGTTAGCTACAAGTTTTAAAAATAATTAAAAAACCCAGCAGACCAGTGTGTACATAGAAGAGAACATAACTAGAAGAGGGCACATCTAAGCTAAGTCTGAAATTTGGAGAAGGGACAGGAGGGATAGATTTGGAGAGGGATAGATAGCTATTTCATAGCTGAGTGATACAGGCAGGGAGGTTCCTCAGTCTGTGGCTGGTGAACAGGAAACTGTCACCCAAGAATCAGCCCTACTTCCCAGGCAGCTGACGTTTGGCATATTATAGTCACTCTCAACTTGCCAGCTGGACAAATGTAAGACTAGCTGGATCATTCAGCTGTGATGCAGGTGGAGCTCTCTGGATCCTACTGTGCAGTTTGTCCTGAATTTCTTGGAAACTGGTTGTGGTGTTGGTGGAATTCCACTGAATCTCTGCAGAGCCAAGTCAGATGCTTACAGAATGGTAGAGTTACTGATACCATTTACCAGGATGCAAACACCAGTAGGTTGGACATCCTGTATACTGACGAACAGAATCACCTTATGAAAATGGAAACACATCAGGATAAGAAAGACAAAGAGATATTTTTCTTACTAATGGCCCTCTGGCATCCTCTATCGCTGATTGCCGTTTATATCATACTAGCTGGCAGAAGATGACTGCTTGTAGGATTTGGCTCAAGAGTTACAAACCAGAGAAAAGGCTATGTTTGTTGCTAGAAGAAAACATATTGATAATTAGTATAAAGATCATGAATATCTTTCTCCTCTAAAAGATTGGGTTGGCTGCATTGACTTAGGGAAAGTAACAGAAGTCTTATCACTAAGAAACAAACCAAACAATTAATATTAGAACTCAGAATATAGATGCCACTATGGGCACAGAAGGATTAACTTTGTCAACGTGAAATTTGGCTTTTTTTTTCCAGTTTCCAGGATGATTATATCTTAAGCACCTGGAATGTTTTCCTTAATGAAATTATTTTTATTCATTTGCGGACGTAAATCAATCTGACTGCTAGCTATGTGACTTATGGTGGTGCCATTACATTATATGGTGTTAACTTTACATTTGGAAAGGATATATAGGTCTGTGATGGAGTCAACTATGTTGTATATGAAACTATTCTTCAATATAAAGTCTAGGTGGCCTTATATCATTGATGATAGCCCATGCCTGGTTTCACTCACCATTAATAAGATAGATAAACACCTGCATACAAAACCAGGCTGGTAGATAACAAGAAGAACTTCTCCTGGACCATATTCTATGAACCTTCTTTTACTGGTGTTTATTTTATGTGCTTTTGTTATGATAAACTTCATTGTGTTACAGCCCATGTATCAGGGTAATAATTACTTTACCAAGTGGTACGCTATATTTCATATCTATTCTTGTGTAACTAACCTAATAGGCATGAGTTATAAACAACATATATATTTCTTTCTGCTGAACAGAAAACAGGACATTGTTCAAAGGAGTTCTCAAATTTAAAATCTCTTACAATGGTGTAATTAAAGTATAAGGAAGTCTCACAAATTTTTGGAAAACACGCTCACATGATTGTTGGAGGTATTAATTTTCTCTAATGTTATGGCATTGAGGGTCTTAGTTTCTTATAGGGTGTCATCTGAAATCCACCTTCTAATTTTTATGTATGAAAATCACCTCAGGGCAACTTTCTCTATTAGTGCAAGTACAGTATAGAGCCAGAGATATGTAAGCCATAGTCTTTTAGAATGCACATAAGGGAATGTAATGTAATGTTGCTAAACTCTATTTGCTGGAACCAAGTCACTGGATCTGTCAGCATATAGGGAAGGACATTACTCATGGGGATGAGAGATGAGAATCACTGGGAAACATTTCAGAAGTTACTTATCTATGGAGCCTGTTCAGGGGAGCACACCGTTGCCTGCGGTTCTTGTTATATAGAGTAAGCAGGGCTCAGTATTGTTAAATACTGTGAACTATTGTTAATATTATCAGAATTTGTAGTCCTGGATCATGTTTCTGTGAAGTATTTATGGAGAATACATATTTTTGTGGTTTCCTTCTTTTTAATTATTAATCATTTTATTTGTTTACATTTAAAATGTTATCCTCCCCTTTGTTTTCCCTCTACAACCTTCCTACACAAACCTCTTCCCCTTTGCCTCTAAGACGGTGCTCCCGCATCCATCCACCCACTCCCATCTCACCCCTCTAGCATCCCTCTTCTCTGTGGCATGAGCTTCCACAGTATAGTAAATATATTTTAATGCTATTTGTAAATGCTTCAAATTGTCAGGGCCCTTTTTGTTTATGGCTTGCAGCCTTGAGCAGACAACTTTCCACTAAACTGCCTTAGGGTATTCTTGTGGCAGATAAGCTGACTTGGATGTCTCATAATCATCCAGAGGACTCTCTAGCAATAGAAAAGCACTACAACCATGATTGATTGAAAATGCACTTCAGACTTGGAAAGGTTCACTCTAAGCAAGACAAATCTCTGTGAATTCTAGATGAACCTGAAGCCATTTTTATCAAGGCCAGAGAGAAAATTCTTTCCTTGTTGGCCTATGAGATAGATAAGGATGGTGCAAACAAGGCTCACATTTGCACAAGGGATATGCTATTATTGGTCCAAACACAAGCCCTCATTTGCATAAATTCTGCTGTGTTGGTTCCCACTCAGTAATCCTACCCTCTTGCTGGTTATATAAGTAGGCTCTTCAGATGACGCTTTGAGTCAACCAATAATGCAGCTCTGTAGTGTTGTAACAGTCAGTTCAATTTAAGCCTTATCCTGAAGACTTTGTCTTGTCTACTTTTTATTATTATTTTTTTGGATGAAGAAATGGAATGGTTCTATCAGTGAAAGAGTAGCTTGAGTGGTAGCAGAAATAATTGAGATGGGAGGGTGGGTAAATATGATAGAGAACAGCAAAAGCATAAATAAAAAACAGAAGCAACAGAGACAACAAGTTATCCCCTAAGTAAGGAAAAGGTAAAGATGATCGACAGGCAAGGATCAGAAAGAAGGCTGTGTGAAGATCCAGATATGAGAAACTGCAGCCCCTGGTCAAGGAGAGTGTTCCAGGAAACTGCAAAACCTTATGGGGAAGGCGGTGGTGTCACATGTTTCAGAAACTTTAGGACTGAGAACTGTAACACTACTATCCAGGACTATTATGTAATATTAATTACTGCTCATCTAACAGTTCCAGAACTCAAGACCCATTTGAGAGCTGTAACATTGGTAGGTGGTACATGCTACCACTTCCTTTGCCTGCTGATAAAATTCACTGAAGACAAGAATTATAATTACTACTAAGCACTGGGGCTGCTCCTGATTATAGCTCCCAGCAATAAGTATCCTCCTGGAGTACCTAGAACCTAGGGCAATAGGGCAGGAGTTGTAAACCTGGGTCTGCCAGCCCCTGGAATTGGCAAAACTACATTGCCCTCTCCTTGTATATTCATAATTTTATCTGAATGAAGCAAAGAAAATATAATTAGCTGCTTGTGAGATTTCCTAGCGCAATTCAAAGTATCTTATGAGAACTGAATAAAATTATTTAGAAATATAAAGATAGACATAATGAGAGACAGTTTTCCCAATGCTTAGGGTGGATAGCCTGTAGTATGGTTTTTGGTTTGATTTTTAATTTGAATTCTTGTTTTAGCACATTCTCAGTTCTTTAATCTTGTGTTATGTTTGGAGCTTGATTTGTCTCTGGTTATGTCCACTGGGGATTGGGGAGTGCAATGGTAAACTCTCATACCAAACACCAATGCTTTGTAATTAGTTTGTGTGTCCACACTGCAGATTCTGGCTGTCTGGACTATATAACTTTATTCCCCATTACTGCTGTACTTACTGGGTTTCATACTGGTTCTGTCTCAGTGAAGCATTTGCTGAGTTCTAGGTACCACATTTTTGCTATGTCAATTCCTGGTGGCAGGTTTTTGTATAAGTATCACTCTTGGCACAGGGCTTTCTGCTCCCATATTAATGTGTTGAAGCTAGGGGTGGGATGGGAAGTGGATGTGACACGTCATATCCTTACTCTGAATGTCTGATATTTCAGGATTTGATAGTAATAGCTCATGGAAATGAAGGAAAATACAGTGCTTTCTATGTTCGTGACAGAACAATTGGTTCAGTGAAGTTAAACACATGTACTGGCATTCATATAGCAACGACAGGACTGGGCCATGCATGTCTTAGAAAACAACCAGTGGCTCTTAGAAAACATATTTATGTAAGATTATTATTATTATATTATTATTATCTTTAATCATTTTTACAGTCCAGTCATCATTATCTCCCTCCCACTCTCCCTATGTTTATGTAATTTTTAATTGGGAAATTTCACTGTGGGATGACCATATATGAAATTGAAAAAAATATTCACAAACAGAAATAATCATACAATTAGCAGTTTTTCCTGTAAAGATTAAATTTTGCCTCCTGTGCTATGGGAATATTTTTTTTGGGTCATTATAAGGTCAACTTAATTAACCTTGCTTTCCTTTAGCCATGCCAGACAATTGTTCATATCAGCAGGACAGGAATTTGTAAGTGCAATAGTTTATAAAGAGTCATTTACATAATGGGAATTTCTCTGTACATGGAACCCTCGTTCTGACCAGCAGTTGTTACAGCATAATCCTCTGTGAGTTTAAAATCTGCAAATGTGTACAGCTTCCCTGTTTTCAATTATTCTACTTTTAATAGTGTTCCATAATCCAAACTTGAGCTTAATACTTTAGTTAGATAGGCTGAAAGAAAGTTCCTGATTCTGTGGGTTATAACTGGCAAGGATGCATATTTTGTCAATACTTTAAATATGTTCGCATGTTCATTTTTCTAACTCTGCTACTTATCCCCTATTTTGTCCTTCTGTATGTACTATGATAGAAGTCACAGCAATTATGTATTGATTGCTATGGAATACATACAAACCAAGTACTATTCTCAGAAGGGAGAACAAAATACTCATGGGAAGAAATATAGAGACAAAGTTGTGGAGCAGAGACTGAAGGAAGGGCAATCCAGAGACTGCCTCACCTGAGAATCCATCCCATATACAATCACCAAACCCAGACACTATTGTGGATGCCAAGAATGCTTGCTGACAGGAGCCTGATATAGCTGTCTTCTGAGAGGCTTTGCCAGAACCTGACAAATACAGAGGAGGATGCTCACAGCCAATCATTGAACTGAGCACAGGTTCCCCAGTGGAAGAGTTAGAGGAAGGACTGTAGGAGCTGAAGGGGTTTGCAACCCCACAGGAACAACAACATTATCAACCAATCAGACCACCCAGAGCTCCCAAGGACTAAACCACCAACCAAAGAGTACACGTGGAGGGACCCATGGCTCCAGCTGCATATGTAGCAGAGGATGGCCTTATCACACATCAATGGGAGCAGAAGCCCTTGGTCCTGTGAAGGCTTGATGCCCCAGTGTAGGGAATGCCAGGGCAGGGATGTGGGAGTGGGTGAGTGTGTGGGGGAGATACCCTCATAGAAGCAGAAAGAAGAGGGATAGGATAGGGTGTTTCCAGGGAGAAAACCTGGAAAGGGGATATCTTTCAAATGTAAATAAAGCCGGGCAGTGGTGGCAACATGCCTTTAATCCTAGCACTTGGGAGGCAGAGGCAGGCAGATTTCTTAGTACGCAGCCAGCCTGGTCTACAGAGTGAGTTCCAGGACAGCGGGGGCTATACAGAGAAACCCTGTCTCGAAAAACCAAAAAAAAAAACCAAAAAACAAACAAACAAAAAAAACAAAACAAAAAACAAACAAAAAAACCCGAAATGTAAATAAAGAAAAGATCCAAGTTTTAAAAAAAGCACTAAAACTGAATACTAAAATCTGAATACTTTTAGAACTTCTTGGCCTCTAAAACCATAAATCAATAACTTCTGGAGCCAAATGACAGTCACTAAACATCCATTAACACTAGAGAGAATCTTAGATTATGTAATATTCATAAATTTTGAATTTATAATATATTATTGCCTATAGTGATAATGTTGTAACTATAACACTCAGACCATACTCTTTCTATACAGTTGAAACTTTGTGCTCTTTGACAGACATTTCTACCATCCATCTTGAACCCACAAAATAACCATTTTTTCATCATAAATTTGTTTTATAGTCTACATATAAAAGAGATAGTTGAAATAGATACATTAAATACCTCAAATAAATGATATGTGTGTTTTCCATCATATCAAATAAAACCAAGACAAAATAAAAGATTATTAAACTTAAAAAATAAACTAGATAAAAGATTCATTTCTATATTCTATATTTCTATAGTCATGGGTCCCTCCATGTGTACTAATTGGTAGTGGTTTAGTTCCTGGGAGCTCTAAAGAGTACTACCCAACATTTCTAATTTGTATAGGGAGATTCTAATGCAACTTCTAAGATTTCTCCTCCTGCATAATCCTGCTACTGTATACAAACTGTATAATCTCTAGATAAATGTGTGTCGATCATGTAAGGAGGAGTGATGCTACTGTTTCCAGTTAGGTGTAACATTGTATGAAAAGGTGCAAGCAATTTATCAGATATGATTAAGGTTTCCAACCATTTTACTTCAGGTTAATCTAAGGGTGGGGCTTTTTTTGTGATCCTCACATCCTAAGATAATCTTGTTAATAATGAGCCTAATGATCAGACTTGAAGCTGCATGACCTTACTTTCTCTCTTTTGGACCAAGAATCAAACGTCACACATTTTACTGCTACAAAGAAATGAATTCTGCTAACACGCACTTGGTGTTGGAGCTTGGAATAGAATCTAAACTGTCAAATGAAGCCAGAGTTCCTGACAATTAGTACCTTTGTTTTTGGTTGGTGAGAGCAGCTAAGACACAGAAACTGTGAGTAAACATATGGTATTTTAAGTCACTAAGTTTATATTAGTTTGTTATATAGAAGAGGTTAATAGATACAATTTGATATGTATGGCACTCTAAACAGACAAACAAGCAAACATGTACACATGTAACTAGAATGACAGAGTAGCTTTAGCACTGAGCAGTGAGTAAAAGGTGGAATAGTTATAAATAATGTGTTGGAGTGTGCAAATCACATCACTCACATGATTATTAACCATATGACTGCTGTGTGGGAGTCCAGGGCAATGGGAACAATGTCAATCAAAGAGTGGAATAATGGAGAGAGTTTTTATATAAATGATGGAATTGTAGCAGACACATGTAGTAAATGGGACCTAGGAACAGAGAAACTGTTCCTAGTAATGAAGTAATGAAAGGAATGAAAGGAATGAAAGAATTTGCAAGGAAAGCAGGAGTCTGCTGCCTGGGTTCTTAAACTGTAAGAGATGCTAGAAGAGTTGATTGGCAAACTAATAAAAAGAACTAAAACCAAGAAAATTAGAGAAAAAAGTAGCCTACACAGACAGCAAAAGATGGCAAAAGTCAGAAATGCAAAAGAAATGGCAGCTGAGCATGGGGCATAAAGAAATGGCTGACTGTTCAACCTTTTGCTAAAAAATCCTGGAAGATCAAAAGGTCAGAATAGTCAGTCATACCAAAGGCCACATCATGAAGATGAAGAATGTGCAGCACAGATGTCTTCAATCAGACCTGTATGACTCTAAGAACTTAAAACACTGTCCCATGCCATTTCAGCAGGAGTCAAAGACAGGGAAGGGATTACTTGACAAAGATTTGTGTTGTAGCCTTTGTTGAAATCTGTATAAGAGCCTTATTCCTGAGAAAAAAGTTTCCATGGAAACTCTTGAATCCTTGGAATCAGAATGCCAGAGAATATAGAACTAAAGGTTTCTAACTTTGTCAGCTTGGAGGAGGATGTTGAGATTCTTAAGTGCATGCAGCCTGAGAGACTTTAAGCAGAGAACCCAGATAGGTGAGGGCTATCCTTCTTATAACTGTTAGATATCAAACATGTCCTTCTCAGATCATTAGAGTGTGGCCATTTCTTCACAGTTTGAGACAAGTGGATCTGCTTAATGTTTTAGAGTTCAGCTAGGAAAGATCTAGGTAGCATGAATTTTATTCAATTGCAAGATTATCTAAGGAAGTTAACTGACAGGGCAGGCATTAAGAAAGGACTGTGAGAAAATGGTCTCTATTAAACAAGTCCATCAGCCCTCCCACCTGCCTTTGCTCTTTTGTAAATATGTGTGTGTGTTTACTTAAACCAAATGCACCCTGTTCCCTGATAAACTTACCATTCATTTAATTCCTAGATGTACATAATCTTGACTCCCTCCCCAAAACAACAAGCTTCTTTCTGAAGACCTAATCTGGTATAAAGAGAATTCTATGTTTCCTTCAAAATGTTTTATTATGTGGTTTCCTTTGGAATTTAATTTTCTGTGTGGAGGAATTTTAGTCAAGCAACATGACTATTCTGGCAAGCAATCACATCCAATGACCCAGGTCCGTGTGATCAGGCTGGAATACAGACATGCATTTAGTCCATACCTTTGACCCAAACAATGAAGGTAAAGTTATTTTGTAGAAGGAAGCAGCCATGTTTGAAAACAACAGCTATTTGAGGGACAGACAAAGTGATATATCAGAGAAAGAGTTGGGAGAATGAGTCAGAGATAGGATATGCCTAACTCTTAAGAGAACAGGTGGGAAAAATAGAGAGAGAGGAGGTAGTTTTGTAGGAACAGTTTTGCAGGTGAAGACAGAGTGAGTCAGAGAATGAGAAGACATGAGAGGTTTAGAACAGATTGCCAGAGATAGTTTGAGGTCAAGAACAACAGTTCAATGAGAAGCTAAAAGTAGTCAGTTTGAGTCACTCAGCTTGGAGAGGAGTTTGAGCCAAAACAGTTGAATTAAACTCGCCAGCCAGAGTTCAGAAAGAGCAAGAAAGGGTGATCCTATTCAGCAGTAAGTCTCAGAGACTGAAATATTCAAGGCCTACGTTACATATTTTAAAGCCTAGAAGCTTCCAGGCCTAGGCCTAGGAATAATTAGAACAGAGCTAGAAATGCCCTGGGTTCAGCCCAAGCCATGTATTTGGGTATGGCTTTCATTTCATCCCTTCATCTAAAAAAATAAAGGAGATATTTACACTTCTCTTTTATAAGGTATTGGTAATGTTGATTGTTTTCCAAGTAGATGCACAATTTATCCTGCACTATTTAATAAATACTATATAAATTAGTAATGTGTTTTCATAAAATATTCCTTTGCTACATATGCATGCCTTTTTAAGAATCTCCACGAGTCAACTTATGTTCACTCAATATAACTAATAACTATGGCTTTATAATACAAATTAATAAATGTTATTGAGTCATCTAAAATATTGTTTTCATTTATGAACCTTAGTTGTCATTGGTGTGTTATATTTTCATGGAGATATTAGAGTCACTTTGTCAAGTTCCATGAATAATTCAGATATTTTTATTAGTTTTATATTGACCCTAAAATCAATATAGGGTGTTTTATACCTTTATAATATTAAATTTACCAATCAATGGAGCCTTCCACTTATTTAGGCAATCTTAAGTTATCTTGGCATGAGTGAGTTATGGCAGAAACATAGACAAACTTGTTCCTGTCTTCCACAATCTCAAGGTTTATTGAATAACAGTAAATTTCTAATGCAAAATGGTTTCAATGGCAAAAATTTGTCAGATCATCCCACTTCTCTTGATTGGTTGGCTGAGGCAAACACAGATTCTTTAATTCCAAATTGTGACACAACAACTCCCAGAGCATAGTTTTACACATAACAGTAAAAATATCTGTGTATATTTATACATACTGGATATAAAAGTCTGTAAATGATTAACAGGCAAAAGTGAAGTTCAAGAAGTTTGTGTGCGTGTGTGTGTTTGTGTGTGTGTGTGTGTTGTGTGTGTGTGTTTGTGTGTGTGTGTTTGTGTGTGTGTGTTTGTGTGTGTATGTTTGTGTGTATTTGTGTGTATGTAAAACAAAAATAAAGAAGACATATTAAATTTGACAAAGAGTGGGAGGAGGACAGGGGAAAAGTTGAAGGGAAGAAAAGGAAGGGTAGAAATAATATAAATATAATACTCCTGTGAAATTCTCAAAAAAGAAAATATATATATATATATATATATATATATATATATATATAAAATAGAAGGTTGAGAAGTCTCAAGAAACAGGACAGTTGAAATGCAAATAGATAGGGAGCCAAACTTAGCTTTACGAGAAGACCACTGTGGCTGCTGTCCATAGAGTAAGACTGCATGGTCACAGGTGAGCTATAGAGCTCAGTACAGCTACAGAGGCAACAGGGCTGTTTTCAGTGCAGACCAACTCATGGATTAATGCATAGAAGGCAGATCTGAATGGGCAAACAGAAGAATGGACAGATAGAAATCTAAGTAATACACATCAACAGTGGGGACTGAGCAGAGCTGTAGTTCCTGGGACAGTCAAGAATTCTTTGCTTGTTTGTATTTTACAAACTCACCAGCACCCATACACACATTGTGTGATGATATGACAGGTCACTGGGGTCATCATAAATAGAGTGCTCCTTATGGGGCCAGATAAGAGAGGCTACTCATTTCTCATTCTTTTGTGTCTGATGAGTTCTTAGCCCTGCTTTTATTCTGATGCAAATTTATATGCCCATGTCTTCATATGGTAGGAAATTGCTGTGAGAAATTGTTTGTAGATGCTGTCCTTCATACTTCCTGGGGTGAGATATTTATCAGCTTTCTCTATGAGTAGTGCCAGACAGATGGTGCTATCTGTGTGTCCACCCAGGTAGAGCTATCTTTCGTTCTTCAAATGGACATGGAATACAGTCTTTCTGGGCAAAGTACACTCTGAATAACCACTGTTTTGCAAAACATGGAGTAACATAGAACAGGACACAGCCTGATCACAACATCATGAGGTGTTTTATAATGTGTTAAATTGTATATATTTATTCCAAGGTATTTTGTGGTTTGCATGTCATTCTAAATAGTGATATTTTTATATTCTATTGTGTTATGAGTCCCCTGTGGTAAGTATAATCATATATTGATTTTTATGCAGTGATTTTGCTAAATTCATTATTTCTAATAATTTAGTCATGCATTCATCTGGATTTTCTACAGATAAACTAATGAATTGTGTTATGTAAGCTAGCTTCATTCTAATATAGTAATGGCTATGAAGTAATGAGCTTTCAGGGTTAGTTTTGTTTTATGGTAGGTGGGAGAGAGCATATGGATGTAGAAAAAAAATGATGTAAGAAAACCCAACAATTGTGCTGATAAAGTAAGATCTTGAAAAAAACGTAGAATGTTGCAGGAAATACACATATTGTGAAACAGGCATACAGATATTTGTAAGCTTAATGAGTTATGCAGGCGGGAAAGGAATTCACATAGAAATATAATAGCCAACCTTTCCATGCAAGGTTGCATTTCTATACGGGAGTTTTCTGTGTGACAGTCGCACAGGTGCTCCTGGTGGCTATGATGCCACTTCATCTCCTCTGGTTAGAATATACATGTTATCATTCAGGAAGTGCCTTTCCCACTGTGTCTTGATTCTTAGGCATTGTACATCACTAGATAATGGTCAGTTCTCCTCTGATAATTTTCCGTTTGTTGTTATGTTTTTAGATGAAGTGTAAAAGTGTATATTCTGTTGTATGTATATCCATAGAATATTTGCAATATAAACATACTAAAATATTGCTTACCTGAAATCTAATTCCAGTGTGCATTCTGTATTTTTACTCACAAATCCAACTTCATGGATTTTGTAATTTGTATCTTCAAATGTTTGCAGAAGACTCTACTTCATATTCCTTCTTCTTGTTTCCAGTTCCATGCACTTTTGCTGCACTGACCTTGCCCTGAGAGAGTAGTTAATATTTGACCTTTACAATATATGTTTGTCCCGTTTTTAAACTTATATTATTTTCCAGTTTTATTGTTTTACATGATCTTTTTTCTTTCTGCATATGTCTGTATTCATTGTGGTTCTCATAGTGATTTTTAAGATTTTTAAAATCTATCTATAAAAATGATTCCTGGGTTAGAGAGATGGCTTATGTAGTTAAGAGCACTTGCTGTAGGAGGAGCTATGGTGGGAGGAGTAAGTGGAAGAAGAGGAAAAGGAAGAGGAGAAGCTAGGGAGAGCAGAGATGTAGGAGGATGGAAAGCCACGCTGGTATGGAGAGCAGTCTCGGGTAACTAATTTTATTTAGGTTAGCTAATTGGGAAACTACTCTCTTTGTATGGGCATATTGTTATTATTCATTACTAAATATATAAACCTTTGGATACTTTAAGTGTTAGAGTCTCATTTTATTACTGGGCCCTCATGGATGGCAGAATGGCCTGGGCAATGCCCAGCCTTGCGGAGACAACATGGAAGATTGGCAGAGCCACCTCCCACGGTGGCTTCTCGTGGGTGGCAGGGCTAGTGTTTCTGGCTGGCCGGTTCTAGCTGCGGTGTGCACATGGTCCTCTGGCCGAGAAACATGGGGCTGAGCTAGGCAGAGTTGCTGCAGCTTAGATAGTTGGCTTGACCAGCGGCTGCTTTTTAAATAATTACTTCAACAACACACTGGGAAAAGAGTAAGATCTTCAAGAAGACCCAGGCTTAATTTCCAGCACCCACATGAAGGTTGCCAACCATATGCAACTGAGTTTCAAGGGATCCAACAACCTTTTTTGGTCTCTGTTGTTACCAGTCATGCACCTGACATACAGACAAACATGTAGGCAAAATTCTCAAATATGCAAAATAAAAACAAATTAATATAAAAAATAAAATGTTTTTGTTACAACTATTTCAGCAGATATTTATGTATCTATTTAAATTAGATTATGTAGTTTTCAAATTTGTTTTTCCTGAAATACTGTGTTTTTACAGTTTTAATTTTATTTTCCCTTATTTTGAAGCTGAATATAATTTCATGTAGATAACTACCATTTTTAGTATTTGTCTCTTCTATCAAATCCTATAAGTACTATTTTAATTTTTGAGTGAAATATTCTTACACTTACTAAGTAACTTTAAATTCTATAAGTTTTATTTCCAATAATATGTTCACTATTTAAAGATGGTTACTATTCATGTAGCTCACCATAGAGAATAAAAATTGCTAGAGTACCATGCCTTTGTTCAATAATTTTGAGAAGGGTTTCTTGCCACCTATAAGTAACACCATATTTCATAAAAATCATTTGAATTTTTAAATTACATATATTTTTATGTTACTATGTTTAGTATCATCTGTAGCTGAGATTCAGTAGCCCAGAGAACAGTTATATATTACCTAGACATTAAATGAATAAAATAAGTTAATTATCCACAAAAAAGTGGATATATTTTTACTTCTTTTTATGCTTCAACATTGTATATGGCCTAACTATATGTAAAACTCTTACATAATTATTGACATTGATCAGAGAGGTTTTTTTTTTTTTTTATTGGTCTGCCAAAGATGTCCTATATTTGTTAAACAGAGATCATACTACCCACTCTAACAGCTTAATGTCCTTCCTTTATAGAATTTCAGGAGATAATACTTTGAGCAGCTCCCAGTAACAGTAATAAAGAACGAGTCTGCAGAAACAAACGATTAGAGTCTAACACCCTGAACATTCATGAGTCAGCTTTCCCCACCCCCATTTCTTTTTTGTTAACAAGACCATTGTACTTAAAATTAAATCCTCTTTTGGGCTCACAGCCAGCACAACAAACACTGTTAATTGGACAGACTAAAGTGTGAAACTAAGTGTATGTGTTGTCATTTCACTCAACAGTTTCTGGAAAATGTGTTGTAGGTGAACCAGTAGGCATTAGCAAAGCTTTCGAGAAAGTATGCAGAAGCACATTAAAACTATGATGATTTATTCCTCCGCAAGAGCAAAGGGAGCACCTGCCTTTTGTAGCCATTACTGAGGTTATGTGGAGTTGTCAGGCTGAAAACAAAAATGGACTTTTCCCATATGCAACATGGAATGTCTTTTGGATAATACCCACTCTCATTTCCAATTCTTTCCCTGCTATTTTTCCTCCTTCAATATTTTGTTGCTTTTTCTTTCATCTAAGTGGAATACTATCTCTTTTCACAAAGATACAGAATGTAATAGAAAGTACCATTCATCATGTCAATTGCACAGAAATAAATAAGTAAATAAAATAAATAAATAATTATTGTTTGGGCAGCTTGTTCCCCAGTATGGAGTCTCAATATAGAAACACTGGAAATCAGACAATTTAAGAGAAACAAGAAGAGAGAATTCATCAGGATTATTATTTGCTAACAGAAAACAAAGCAGACATGTAGAAAATACTTAAAGCAAAGAGAAGTTATCCAGGGAGATTCATATGCTTGTTACTTTAAATCTGGCCAAGAACCTATGATTGGCAAGATCACAGGTTCCTCAAGATGAGCCTTTTAATTTTCTTTTGCAAAAATTTTTGCTAAAGTTGCCTTCTGAATTCCTATCTCTTTACCCTATTCCTATCTCTTTAGTGCAGTTTGGATACCTCATCAGAGAAGTGGATGGTGGTTAATGCAGAATCTTGCTACTGGTTTCATAAGCACAAAATAAGTCTCTGTGAAGTGCTTACCTATAATTGTGACATCTATATCATAGCCCCTTTCAGTCTTAAGGATCATTGCAGAAGAGAATCAGAAATACTATAGTAACTAGAGGTTGAGAAATACTAGAGACAGTGTCTTCTGAGTATTGTGGACTTTGACACTCCTGAACTCACAGCAGTTGTGGTTGCCTGCAGAAGACCTGCACAACATCAAGCCAGTAAACATTCTAGCATGGAGATGGGAGAAGGTCACAAGGCTCCACCCCTGAGTAGCAACTAGTTATCAGTGGCTTCTAGGGCAGGGAGAGTCTTTAAGGATGTGATCCCTACTAGGTCAAACACATTCTAGTCGATGGCTACACATGCATGAGTATATTGGTAGAAACAAATTCGACTCAGTGGTTTGAGAGAGAGAGAAGGAGAGGGAGAGGGAGAGGGCAGGGAGAGGGGAGGGAAGAGGGAGTGACAGGGGAGAGGGAGGGGAAGGGAGGGGGAGGGAGAGGGAGAGAGAGAGAGAGAGGGAAAGGGAGAGGGAAAGGAGAGAGAGAGGGAGAGAGAGAGATGGGAAATTAAGAGGAGAATCTGGGAGGATTGAGGAAGGAATAAGAGATCAATATGATCAAAATCACTGTATGAATTCTTAAAGAATTAATAAAATATTGTGGGGTTGGGGATTTAGCTCAGTGGTAGAGTGCTTGCCTAGCAAGCGCAAGGCTCTGGGTTTGGTCCACAGCTCTGAAATAAAATATTATATTTAAAAATCCAGGAACAGTACTGCCTTCACCTTCATTTCAGGTTCGTGTCTCCTAGTAAAATATAGATATAATATCTAAAGGCAAGAAGATACGCTTCTTTCTTGTACTTAAACAGCTCAGTGTTATGGGGTGATATAGCTAATTGTCCTTTTCTTCCTATGGGTATTTAATCAGCTGACTATTCTGTGTTTAGGAGCCTACAATCTACAAGCACCATCACATAACTTTGCTAATTAGGTCCTTATTTGGATCAGTGGGAGGAAGTTAGTAGGTAATAGATGAGGGAGAATAGGCATTCATCAACTTTTACTTTTGAGCTACTGTTTAAGCAACAGTTGCCTTTCTTTATAGCCAAAATTTGTCTCCTAGTTCCTTTGTAATGAGTAGAGCTTCCTCAAGAATTTCTGACATATACTACTCGTTCTTACTGTAGGGAAATGTCTGATAGCAGGTTACCACTCCTGAGAATTTCTGTGTTGCGTGTAACCCTTAACCTGCTGACTCTGCACATCCTCAGTCATCTTTATAGCAGGTCATTTCTTGATTTGCCTTTGCTTAAATAGTTTCTGTTATTTCTCCTACAACACTATAACGAATAAGACCAAATCCCTAAGCTGTAAGATGAAAACACTGCATTTTCTTGGCTTTGCAATCTGTAATTTATATTATATTAGAAGACAGGGAACCTGGAGTGTAGGGTTAGATTTTAAATATTTTTATGTAGTTTCTTTATTCACTATTAGCAATAAACTGACCCATGTGCCCCTGTGTATATGTGTACTAGCTTGGGCAATGGGGATTAAAGGAACTTGTTGAAATGAGGACTTCCTTATCTTTCTATAAAGAACATTGGCAAGTTATTATACCCTCAGATACTATTGTCAAAAGTGGTAAATAAAGTGATCATATCATTTCCTAAAGACGGCAACATACCCTATGTGAGTAGGGAATACACTCAGAAACAAAGACTGCTAAGACTTACACCATGGTTCAGAACACTGATCAATTCTTAATGAGGATAAAATCTGGTTTACACAGATGAAAATCTCTTAGCTCTGTCCTAGGTGCTCTGAAACATTTTTCAATTTGCAATAAGGAGAAGCTTGGAAACAAACCCAAAGGACTCTCTTTGGCTAGGGACAGAAATTACAATAGCACCTGAAGTGAAACTCCAACATAAAGTGAGAAGAGTCAGCCTGAGAGCAGTAGCAGGATGGGACCTGTGTACTTTTTTATGCTCTCAATACTATGAACCAGGACAAAAAGCCAGTGTAAGCTCTCCAGGTTCTGGGACAAAGGTGAGGTTCTTGGTGAACTTCGGTTCCAAGCTCTGGAATAGCTACTGGCAGATTAGAGTGGTCTCAGAAATATCTGCAATGGCTCAATTGTTTCTCAGCCCTGAGTCCCTCCCAGTGAGTCTGTTGGTCCTCAGCGTCCTCCATTATTTCTGTGTTGTATTATTTGCAACGAACAAAATGCTGATAAGCACACTGAAGGTCTGGGAAAACGATGAACAATATCCTGGGAATTTATCACTAGACTCATTATGAGATCATTAAATTGCCTTGATTTTGCTGATAGAGTGGCTTTGACTGTGTGGACTAGTTTTAGTTTTTACCCTTTTGCTGGTTGGTAAGAAGTACTAGACACATTTTTCTTGGAAGTTTAGTCAAAAACTTCATGGGATCCTCAAAATATCTACGAGATGTCAAACACTGTTCTGATACTTTTAGGACTAGAGTTCTTTATGAGGTGTTCCTATTTTGTAATTTTTTTGAAAAGGTGAAATTCTATGAAAACTATGAGTAAGCTACATTCTGCAGTTCTAGGTCTTATGATGCATGAATGTATGCTCTTAAGAAACCTATCAATGGGATTTGATCTGATATCAGGCAAAATATTCCATCTTTGAACTCATTCAGTGGGCTGTTTAGTAAAGTGTTAGTAAGGGTAACACAGAATTTAATCGATCCAAAGGTTCTTAGTTTGTGAAACTACATAAGATTATAGTTAACAACAAAAAGAAGTCTGCTGAATGATTTTTAAGTTCGTAGTTATGTCTACTCAGTAATGTTTTAGAATGTGGTGGGCTAACGATAGATTAGATAAATTTTCTATTCTTATGGCTTATAAAAGGAAGTGTTTCATTGTGTTTGTGTTTTTAGAGGGTTATGCTTCTTGAGGGTAGAGAGAAAACAGGTGACCAGAACATCTGAGACCTCACACATCAAAACTACAAATAGTCAGGAAGTCCATTGGGGAATGGTAGGAGGCTTTTGAGGCCTCAGAGCCCATCTCAAGACATGTGTCCTTCATCAAAGCCACACCTCCTAATTCTGCCCAAATAACTCCACCATCTGAGGACCAAATATTCCAACTATTTTGATCCAAACAACCAGAACAGAGAATTCCCAACACTTCCCATTTCTTCATGATCTCATTGCTTCCAGAGTGTTTAACCTGTTCATCTTTAGGTAGGGAAGGATACAAGCTAAATATGTGTGTTAGTTAGGGTTCCTTGAGAAGCAGGGTCTATAGGTTGTGTGCATACATACAGATGGAGTTTAATGTAAGAATAGGTTGTTGGGGTTTAGAGGGCTGATGATTCAGAGAAGAACAAATGCAGTTTCAGAGCAAAAGCAACGAGGAAGAGATTTTTCTGTCTCTTGCAAAAATTGTGAATGATTTTCTCTTAAGGTCTTCAGCTAATTTCATGAGATCCACACATATTACAGAAGGCAATCCTTTAGTAAAAATCAATTGACTTAAATACTTGTTTCATTTTAAATAATCCAGCTACAGCTAAACTGGTCTTAGACCAAATATCTAGACTCAGCTATATTGATGCATGAATCAACCATCCCAGGGATCATGAAGTTTTTATTTTGCCCATTCAAGTTGATTATGCACTCTCTGTGCTGAACAGATGTTTAAATAGGACATTTCTCTGTCTGGTGCCTCCTAGATTCTTCAAATGCCCCAGCAGGAGCAACTGGCCACATCATCCACAGCTATGTAAAGAATTCCCTTTGCTGGCCTGCCTCCCACAGCCACTGATTTAATGTCTGCCTTTCATTGTTGCAACTCTATCATAAATGAAACCTATTATCTACTTGACTATCTTTGCCTCTTTCAGAGGTCATTGGAAACAGGATTTCAAGTGTTTATATCCTGGTTTTCTATTTTATTTCTTACTATTTCAGCTATAGAAAGTATAGGATAGAATGTAAGAGAGGCCAAATTTGTTCCCTCCTATTTTTGGCAAATCACAAAAAGATGGAAAGGAGCCAGAAGGAGGTATTGGTTCCTGTCAAAGAAATGAAGGATTTTGAGGTGACTAAGATGGAAGTGGGGTTGGGATGAGAACACAAGTAGCCTAACTAACTCAGCCATCCAACCACGAAGGCAGAATCCCTGGAGAATCCCTGTTGGGGACCAATCTGGGATCTGATGAATCTCACAAGGAAGGGCCTGGAGGAGATATAGGCACCCAACCGGCAGCCATAGGGCTTTGGGTTTCACAAAAATTAAAGAATCTATGTAATGAAAATATTCACTTCAAATTAGCTTTGATTAATACATTGACATGACATGAACATCTGTATGTATCATTTCCATTGGCATAAAATAGATTTATGCAAAATGTTTGCACCACATGGGTATCATTTCCTCTGTTTTTTACAGATTGAATACATAGAATGTCAATAGTACTCAAAAATAAAATTTAAGGGCAAAAAAAAAAAAAAAACCCCAACTGAAATACATTTCTGATGCTATTTCATTATGTCATAATTGTTTTATAAAAATATTAAAAGAAAATGGATTAAATTTAATTTCTGTCAGAGTCTTTGTAATACAAAAGCACCAAACGGATGTATATGTGTGCATGCATATACCACACATGTGTGTGGACACATGTGTATTTTATTATAAAAGACTCACATTTAACTTGAAAATTTGATTTTATACCCAGTGTATCTACTAACAATATATACCAGATATCCATCTTCACAATGTTGAAAATGAATTCAGAAATTTATTATGATAGCTTTTACTAAGATCACTATTCTTTTAATAATAACTATCATTTTTCTACCAGCTAGTCAGAAAAAAGTTCCATTCAAAAACTCAATGTACAAAAAGCATTTAATATTTATAAAATTACTTTGATTGTTAGGATCTTGTCCTAAAAGTCTCCATATATGCAGACAAAGCTTTTTTTTTTTTCCTTACCCATGTAGAATGTAACAATACTTCCCATGTTACTTTCTATGGGCATAATATAGTAATTCAAGTAATTAAAAATGTCACTTTTAAAAGAAACAGAACACTGTCTAATTCATCATAAACAAGTAGTTGAAGATCACTTTACATATAAGTCTCTGTAGTCATTTGTTTAATCCAGCTATGACTAAAATTCTTAAAAAAAAAATCAATTACATATGTGTAATTTTCATGCAGTCTTAGAAGATATTTTCTTAAAACTTTTTGTGTATCTATCAACTAAATGCTGGATTATGATTTCTCATTAAATTAAAGCCTTATATATAGGAAGCAAAATTGAACCTGTAAATTGCCTATTAGGTAGTATAGCTGCAGGCACACTGAGACATTTATTAAATATTGTTTGGTGGTATCTAGCTGGAAATAAGGAGAAAATGAGTCATATAATAAATCAGTAATTGGTGGCTTTAATATTTATATGGAAAGTAAATAAATTGAATAATAAAACGAGCCTCTGTGCATTGTTACAGAAATGTTTACGGAGCACTTTCGTATTTTCTAGTCCCTTTTCTATTATTATAATTCCACTATTTTATAGAGGAAGAAGTAGGCCTTGTAAGGGATTGTAATTTAGAGACCTGTGATCTGTCCACATTCTAATAAATAGGAATTTTATATTTAATTAGACAAATCCACTATTGTTCCATAGTAGAGGATGTGACAGACAGCACCTGGACTATAAAGGCTACAGAGTCAGAAAAAGAAGAAAGAAATTCTTAGTTAAAGGTTTGGAGCCGAGCTAGAGACACACAGGAATTATGGTGGTTACTAAATGGAAGTAAAGAATCAGATGTTCATCGTAAGAGAATCTCAAGTTATTCATGAATTTCATAAGGAAGGGAACAGACAGTAAATATAGCCATGCGAAATTTGTCTTGGATACATTACCTGTGATGTTTTCTCACACACTACAGACAAAACGGAGCTTGAACCCTATGCATGAACTTAGAAAAGAGATTTGTTACAATTTAGAAGCCTAATCTCTCACCCAGGATTACCCCTGCCTTTTAAAAATCCCTTTCCTACAATAGAGCTCAGCTCGTTCTAGCCCTGGAAAAGGACAGAACTAAGTAATTTTTCAACTGACATGTAGGAAGACAAAACTCCTTTGCTCTTGGAGCTTTTTACATTTGCATTAGTGGATAACATGTACGTTAAGAACATTCGATACTTTTTAACTTGTATGATACAGTTTAATTCGGAAAGAAAGTAAGTTGTCATAAATTCACAGTCATAAGGTATAAAATATATGTCCCTGCATATACAGTAAGATTATGAAATATATAGACAAACCAATTATGCTTTTAAAATGTGTAAGAAGAAAAAACAAATAAAAGTATAAGATACTAACATGCAAATTTAATATTCAAAATTTGAGGCCTCACTGCAGGTGGCTAATGGTAACAAAAATTAACTTAATTTGCATAATTATAAAATCACACTCACTTTGGGAAGGGAAACAATATTTTTTTGTTTGTTTTCATTTGTTCATTTGCAGAAAGGCATAATTTATTTAAAACTTATCTCAGAATTCAACTGTAATCTAAGAAAAAACTTGAAAGACAATAACTGTAAATTTATTTAAGCCAGGATCTCATTGTTGGCATGCAGGTATAGACTATTTGATTTATTTAAATTTTTTGACAGAGTAATCAACCAAAAAACTAAAAAGAAACACATACTGAATCTACATGTGAGTTGGAAAGATAAACATCTCATAAACAGAAAATGAATGGAGCTCTGACAAATATTTGAGAAAAAAATTATTCGAGTGTAATGGCTCATCAGCAGTCCAGATTAACACAACTGATATATTAGCAACTGAAATAAAATCTTCTTTTAAAATATAAGAACAGTATAACAGGTATTTCTGACAGAGATTCAGTGTGGATCCCAGAGGAAAGATTGATATGCTCACGTCCTTTGAGTTTAGAATATTTCTATTATCAAAACTTCTGCATGCTTGGAGGATGGAACTCATGATTCTATAGATTTTCTGTTGATTCCTATTAAACAGAGCTATCCACAGTCTGAAGAGATCTCAATGCAACGGTCCCTTTTTTCCTCTGGGAACATTACTGTGAATTCTCCCTCCAAGGGTCATGGATTTGTGTAGAGCTGATGAGTGGGTGGCATCTAAAGCAAACAGTAGCAATTCATCAGCTTGTAGGAAGGCAATCATTATAATCACCCAGAACTGGTATGTCCAGATCCAATGAGAGAAACTCATAAAGAAAACAATAAAATATTTTCAATGAATTCTTTCTGTCAGACTCAGGAATATATAATAATAATAACTTCAAGATAAACCCTTTCACTTTTCCTATTTCATCTTTCTTTTTTTTTCCTTTTTTAATTTTATTTTTTTTTGCTTATTCACTTTATAACCCGTCCCAGTCACCCCCTCCCACAATCCTTCCCCATCTCTTGTTTTCTGAGTACCCCCCTCCTCCTGTATCCCCCACCCTGCCACTTTAAGTCTCTGAGAGGCTAGGTGCTTCCTCTCCCATTGAGGTCAGATGAGGCACCCAGCTAGAAGACCATACCCCATATACAGGCTGCATGTTTTGGGATAGCCCCCACTCCAGATGTTTGAGACCTACATGAAAACCAAGCTGCACATTTACAACATATGTGCAGGGAGGCCTAGGTCCAGCCCATGGAGGTAGATCTGTGTAGACTAGGTATGCTCCACGGTTGGTGATTCAGTCTCTGAGAGCTCCAAGGGTTCAGGTTGGTTTACTCTGTTGATCTTCCTGTGCAGTTCCTATCTCCTTAGGGCCCACAATCCTTCCGCCTATTCTTCTATAAGAGTCCTCAAGCTCCATCCACTGTTTGGCTCTGGATGTCTGTATCTGTCTGAGTCAGCTGCTGGTTAGAGCCTCTCAGAGGACAACTTGCCCCTGTCTGTTCTCAGGCTGGAGGTTTAGATCCTGGGAGCTCTGGTTGAATCTTTTGATACTCGTTCTAAAAAGGACAAAAGCACCCTCACTTTGGTCTTCCTCCTTCTTCTTGAGTTTCATGAGGTTTATGTGTTGCATCTTAGGTATTCTGTGTTTTGGGGCTAATATCCTCTTATCAGTGAGTGCATACCAAGTGTGTTCTTTTGTGATTGGGTCATCTCACTCAGGATGATATTTTCTAGCTCCATCCATTTGCCTAAGAATTTCATGAGCTCATTATTTTTAATAGCTGAGTAGTACTCCATTGTGTAAATGTACCACATTTTCTGTATCCATTCTTCTGTTGAAGGACATCTGGGTTAGTGATATTAAAATTCACCATGGCCAGGTGGTGGTGGCGCATGCCTTTAATCCCAGCACTTGGGAGGCAGAGGCAGGTGGATTTTTGAGTTCGAGGCCAGCCTGGTCTACAGAGTAAGTTCCAGGACAGCCAGGGCTACACAGAGAAATCCTGTCCAGAAAAAAAAATCAACCATATGGTAAAATTATAACTTTAAATCATGAAAAATTAAAGACCTTTGTCTATATCAGAACAACATAAACAATAATGTAACTTACAGAATAAAACTATATTTATTTCTTTAGATACAGTTAATTTCATCATTGTTATGCTCTGCTTATTGTATTTGAAATTGTTTTTCCAGCCATACAGCCTCCTAAGATACAAATAGGTACATCAAAAATATTAGATTTCTAGATTTCAAATGATTAAACTTTGTTTAGTTATCAAAATCAATGTGGAGATCACAGATTACTAATCATACTGATCTGAAAACATGAATTTGTATCAGTATATTCTAGCTGGCCAGTTCAGTACATCATTTTCAGCCCCACCTCAAGCATTCTATTTCAAGTGATTTAGGTTTGGAAAAGAATATGTATTTCCTAAAAGTTCTTATTTCATGTAGATGTCAATTGATCATGGGCCATATTTTGGGAAAGGTCAGTAAAGAAATTTGTAGTAAAGAAATAGCAGGAAGTTAGAAACCTGATTCTAGGATAGAACATTGCAGGTCAGAGTCAAGTAGCATTTTCCTGCATCTCCATGTCTAAGACAACAGATTGGGACCATAGCCAGAGGAAGAGGTGAGTGATGCAGAAAGTCACAACAGCAGAATGGTAAATAGTATACAATTTGAGATCAGGTAAATTTGAGAAATGTTGGTCTTTAGATTTTTCCAAGCAGCAGATCATAATTTCTGGCACTGTACAAAGTGGAATAGAAGTTGAAAGATCCTTGCCAGAGTTATTTAAATAAAATGAAAGAGAGACACCTCCGAGTACTCCACATTTGTAGAATTGGGAACACTACAAAAAGTTAGTTCTAAAGAGAGAATGCAATCCGCTGAACGAGGAGAAAAGCTGAGGATGTTGATAACACGTCCCAGTTAGCTTGCTTGTGTCCTGGTGGAAATTGTTTTAAGAAATGTCTTACTATCAAGTCTTTACACAGGGAAAGGAGAAGCATTTGCATGGCTGGCCATCTCCATGGGCTAAGCTACTGACCACTGATAAATCTGTATGGGACTAGGAAACCTCAATGCAGATTTGGATGCTGTAGCTTGGTGTTTGAAATTGAGGAACAAGGCCATTTGTATTTGAGTATAAGTGAGGTGATAGTATAGACACCAGAGTGAACAGAACACAAGTGTCCATCTCCAGCTCTGTCAGTGCATACTGTCTTGGTTGTACTATATTTTTAATCCCAAAGCTACAGAGATATTTTCTGGAAACACAGTCACTACTTTGACACAGCGCAAGTCCATAATGGCATAGTGCCTCTGATAAGAGGAGACACTCAATCATGGGCTCAGCTGGGAACAGTTAGAGAATAGCTCTGTTTCCCTTGTTCTGTGATGGCTACAAATGGCTATCTCTGCTAGGAATTAAGCCAGCAGACAGAGTAGCTGGTGTCCTGACAGAAAAAGCAAATTTGGGATTGTCTATTGGACATTCTGATATAATTTGTAAAAAAAATGATCCAACAAAACGAAGTAAAATGATGTAAGTGACAAGTTTTGGGAAAAAAAATTGAAGGTTTTTGGTCCCAGCAATGAAAAATGTTGACGGTCTTGTGCATTTTGCTTATACTATTTGCTCTATGTCCATTTTATTATGTTTTCCCTCATTATTGCTCTTATGCCTTCATAGACATTCATTATCTCTACTTGATTTTTGCTTTTCCAGTTCTCACTCCTCCTTAGAGTTATATTTATTAATGGGAATTTTAACTTTATCATTTTACAACTTTTCTGCTTATTTTATAAGTATTATAACTTCTTTTTATGTTATTCTATTAATATAGCTATCTTTATTGAATGTGCACTTATCTACTCAAAACTTTGTGTTGATTTTGAATTATTGTTGTTGCTATTGTGGTCTTTGTTTTATCCACTGAGCCATACTGGCCTTTGAGACATCAAGAGAAGGTTTCTGACTACAAACATCCTTTTATAAAAAACTAGATATACTCCCCCTCTAAATTACACAGAATGATATCAAAAGATAAAACAATGTAACCTCTTTAAAGTTCAAACTCTTCAATATCCATGTCTGAGTTGGTTTACATAGGCAAAATGTCAGACATCTCAAAAGTCTAGTTTTTGAAAAAAATCAATCGAACTTAAAGAGGATCCAAATAAACAGAAAAATGAAGTAAAAAAGTCAATTTTAAAACTACATGATAACTGTATTAAATTTGATGAAAATTATCAAAGTGATAGAAAATTTAAAACAATAGAAGCAGATAGAGAGTTTAAAAGGAGTGGAATCAATAAGTCAAACGTTAAAATTAGTAGAAATTATCACAGATCAAAACAAAACAATAATTCAAAGCCTTTAGAGTCTGAATATTGGGTTTCACAAAAAAATAAGTTTAAAAATAATTTATAAACAAATGTGAATATAGAAGTCTAAACTATAGGTTTTATTGTTTTCTCAATCTTTAAAGCATGTTGCTCCAGTTGTTCAATAATATGTTTTTAAACTCTATGGCCCACTCTAAGAAGTTAGATTCTGGAGTGATGGTTCAGTAGTTAAAGAACTTTGTTTCTTTTCCAGACAATTGGGTTCTGTTATCAGAACCAACAGCAAGTAGAATGCAAAACATTGTAAATAAATTTCCAAGGGATCTATGTCCTCATCTGGATTCAATGACCTTTATACACACAGACACTTATATACACACATGTACATGTGCATACATATACCCATACACAAAAATAAATACACAAATCTGGTAAAAGGAAGAAAAGAATGTGAAATTTTCCTATTGATATTTTATCATATATAAAACCTAGTCATAAAATCATATAAAATAATATATAAAATAGTGTCATGAATATACACAGTTTGTACAAGTAGTCTTGGTATTAAATACGAGTGATTGCTGACAGCCATATATGAGGTATCTATTAAATCACAAGGATTTCACAGGCAGAAATATGATAGTTACGAAGCCAAACCAAATGCAACCATAAAAAATGTGTGCTAACTAAACTAGTAGTTTGATTACTAACTAAGGCACAATGGTTGCATTTATATAACATATTCATATACATATATGTACATGTGTATATATATAATATAAGTATCTGTTATGCATCATCTATCTGCATCTATCTTATATGTTTATCTACCTACCTATCTGTTATTTATTTATCAGTCATATATCCATCCAGATTTTTTGAGTTAATGGTTGGGGTGCATTCTAGTGAACACATTGTAAGTAAAAAGTACCATAAATCAGAAAGATAGTAATTGAAAAGATGGCTCAGCAGTTATAGTTCTTGGGGAACTTCCAGAGAACCCAAGTTTTGGTTTAGAAAACTCACACTGGGTGACTCACGATTGCCTGTAATCGCAGATCCGGTAGATTGATTTTTCTTTTTTTTTTTTTTTCCTTCATAGACACCAACACACATGTGGCATATATACACTTGCACACATACACACCACAAACATTTAATAAATGAATCTTTTTAAAAAGCTTTAAAGACAGTTAATATACCTGTTTTACTTAACATCATAGTTCAGCAAAATAACACACTGTACAGAATTATTGGTTTATCATCTCATTATGTGGCTGATGGGTGCTGTGGCTTGCTGTCAATGCCCAGCATCTGAAGAGAACACCTCACTACATATTGTTATCCCCACCCACCAAAAAAAAAAATAAAACAAAACAAAATTCAAAATTGAAGTGTGGTTTCTACTTACCATTAACTGCTTTCTTAATATCCTAAAGTTAAAAATGTTACATGTCAAAACAAGTACGATGGACAGCATCTATATAATATATGTGCTGATACACACACACACACACACACACACACACAAACAAAAAATAATAAATACATACATATGAATACTTATACAACAGATGCTTCTCCAAATTAATTGTCTATTTTTTTAAGTTTAATTTACATTATTTATATGAGTGGATGTAGCTGTCTTCATACACACCAGAAGAGGTTATCAGATCCCATGACAGATGGTTGTGAGCCACCTGTCGTTGCTGGGAATTGAATTCAGGATCTCTGGAAGAGCAGACAGTGCTCTAAACAGCTGATTTATCTCTCCACCCTTGTTTCTACTTTTTAAATTGTCTATTAATTGAGGAATGAAGTTAATACATTAAAAAGACTTTATCACTTCTGCCACTTATAAGCCTTTATTGTTGTAATTCCTTAATATAGAATAAATTATTAATTAAAGTTCATGTATTGTTGAATATTATCATGAACACTCACAGAAACTTGTTTTTTAGTATTACATATCCAACAATATATTTCTCACTTAATTTGTGTATCATATTGCTTGGCATTGTTACAGACTCATTATAGAAATATCTTCTCTTTGTTAATGACATGGAAAGGATTCATAGGATTCATTACCTGTTTCTAGGTGCTGCCACATCCATGTCATTCAAGATCCTTTCTATTCTATATTTTTGTAAATACTTGAAGAATATAAACTCATATAAATATTTAACTATGTGTTTATTATTAGCTTAAATTAATATTAATTAAATATAGCTATTTTAAATTAACTATGCCACACTGACATTCAGGTTTTTTTTCTAAAGTATGGTTATTTTGCGTCATTTTCTGTGACTAATAACAGCATAATATAGATTGTTATAAAGAAGAGAAATTCATATTGGCTTATACTTCAGAAGTTCCAAACGCTTATGTTATGGGCTATAACTAAATGACCTTTTGCAAAATTAGTTCTTATGGAATATCAGACATCATATATTAAAATACAGAGAGTGTAAATTAATATAATTCCTCTCTCTCTCTCTCTCTCTCTCTCTCTCTCTCTCTCTCTCCACACACACCACAACACAACACACACATACACACACACACACATTTTATAAAGCTACTAGAAACAACCATGAGTATCAGTATTCAGTGATTCAACCTCCATTCTGATGACTAAATTTCGTTCTAAATATTTCCCAACATTTCCACCTCTATCAAAACAATGTGATGAAGTTTCAACACTGATAGTGAAATACCTTCCACTGGAAATTATGTCCCACCTGAGTTTTGCAGGAACACACCATTTCCGATTAAAACAAACTACATCTATTAAGTGTTTTATAACCTCAAATTTAATTCTGACTCTACCAAATAGCAACTGTGATCTGCGACAGTGAATACGATAATTTGACCAGTTGCTTTGGTTTTCTTTCCATAAACATAGATGATATTCATAGCCATCTGTCACGTAGATGTTACGAGGATTAACTAAGCTAACAGACTAATATGTTGAGTGTCAGCACCGAGACAAGCAGGATTTAAAATCTAAGTCCAGTGTAAGCATAAACTATCTCCACTTCTCCTCTTGAAAACAGTTCTGCTTTTTGAATACTGCTTATTCTCTCTACAGATTTTATTTTTTCGATATGCTCATGCCTTGAATTGTTTGTTTTAAGCCTGTAATTTTTCCTCAGATTTGAATTTTACTGAATCTGGAATGCTATTCAAGACTTCCTTTAAAGTTCTTAGTCTGGTAATTCTGAATTTCATTTGCATTCATCTTCACATCCCAGATCTCCCCTTCTTGAGTATTTGCTTTCATTTCAATGCCTCTGTATTCTCTAAGGGTCTAATTTACTACTGAATATATTTTTTTATCAAGTTGTTTGCAATGACTTTAAACAGAGAGATTGACCATGTCTACCTAAAGCCTGCATTCTTGGACCTTGTTCAGGGACTGAAGGTTTTTACATGCACAAGGAGAATGTCAACACAAACCAGTTACAAACTTTTCAATCTACAATGATGACCTGTCTGCAAGATGTGCTAGAACAGTAGTTGCACAATTTTCTGAAAGTAACCACCCAATTATCTGTTTGAATTTAAGCCCCATTTCATTAGATGGAGTCTACTTGCATCACAGATTGGTCCAAAGAAGCTAACCCAGACAGTCCAAAGACTTAGACTAACAACCAAATATTACTGTTTATCTAAAGGAACATAGCCATAAAAGTGACTGTTAAGACATTCTGGTATAGCCACAAAAACAAAAACAAACAAAACAAACAAACAAACAAAAAGCCGGGCAGTGGTGGTGCATGCCTTTAATCCCACACTTGGGAGGCAAGGCAGGGGATTTCTGAGTTCGGGCAGCCTGGTCTACAGATGGTTCCAGACGCCCGGGCTACACAGAGAAATCCGTCTCAAAAACAAAAAAAAAAAAAATAAATAATAAAAAATAATGTTATAATAGAAAACAAAGATTGGCACACAAATGTCAGAAATATCTAAGATTCTCAATTAAGGTATATGGAAAGTAATTTTTCAGTTAAGGATAGGATACGTTATAAAAAGTAAAATGAAAAAAATATGGAGAGATCTCTGGGGAAAAAATCATTGTGGATGACCACTACAGCACTCTAGTGAACTTTGAAAGAGCTAGTGGTTGATTGCTAATGGTAAATAGTGGAAATAATCAGCCAGATGTCACAATATAAGATGAGTCATTGGACCTCATTGATTTCAATTTACAAACGTTGGTTTAAAAACATAGTTATTTCAAAATAATTTACCATTACCTGGATTATCTATTAAAAACTATTTTCCATGATTTTAACAATTTCTTTGATCCTTCTCTTAGTGAGCTTAATGTCAGGCTTAAATTTTCAAAGCACAGTTATGTTTTTTTTTAAACTTTGTTTTCAATGGCCAATATCAAGCTGAAGATCTTTGAATTGAAGACTGAAGCAAGATTAGATACTAAGATGGTTGGTTGTTTTTTTCAGAGCATGGATAGAAAATGTTTTCTGCCATGATCATGTTCTGTTGTTTCAGTTTGAATTTGGAGAAGCTATGCATGGGTGCTACCAGTATGGTCACTTAAAGATGTGCATCTTTCAGTTTTTAACTTTCCATTGGATCTGTGTTTTGCCCTCAGCTTCTATGTGTTTCATTGCAAAGAAAGAGGAGAACAGAAGAATGGCAAAAATAACCGTTGTTCTTCAGAGTCTTGACTTGGAGATGCCTGAGTGAGCTTCTTAAGAGAAAAAGATGGAATATACCACAGCTCAGTTGTTGTTTCAAGATCTAAGTGTCTTTCTCAGCACGTTTTAACATGCATATTTACCTGGATATAGCTGTGATATAAAGAATATAATAATTTATTTGTCAGCAGAGATAGAAAGCAGTCATTGGACCTCTTTTAATTGAATTCTCTTACTTAGCTGTATTCTGGTGCATTTATGCCCATCTTTTTCAAACTTAATCATGCACAACTGTTATCTGATAATCTTGTAGTCATGTGTACAAAATATTTTCCAAACACAATTATGCTGCATTATGTTTTGTTCATGATATCTGTACTATATATATATATATATAATATATTAAAACACCCTTTCTTGATTGAATATTTTTAGTGCAACTCATCTTTTCTAATTAGAAGAAATTAAGATTTAACCATTTGTCTTTAAATACTTGCTATAATTTTATCAATAGTATTTGATGATTGATTTCTATTACTTTTTATCCATGTAAGTCCAGGTATGATTAAGAAAAGCTGGAATGAAGTTGGTATTGGTTTTGGTGGCTCTTTGAATTTCAAACCCTTTGACTAATTCTGCTTGGGAAGTAAAACAAAGATCTTGTATAGTTGTACAAATATCATTATCTTTCTTTAAAATCTTACATAGTTATGTTGGTGGTCCATAGTCAGTTTATTTGCATTTTTTTTGTGTTTGTACATGTGGGTTTTATGTGTACACATTCATATGTATGCCATAATTCACATGTGGAGGCCAGAGCTTGCAATATCTTCTCTTATGAAGTTGTCTGGCTTGACTTTACTGAGTGAAACATCTCAAAGGTTCTCCTTTCGTTCCTGTGTTTTAAATATATTTTGATTATGCTTCCTAGTGCTCTAGTTATTTCTGAAGAATTATATTTTATAGGATTTTAAAAATTAGAATAAAGGAATTCTAAAAATCTAGTTTACACAGAAGAAATATAATACAAGCAAAAATGAGTCATATATGTGAGTATTGTTGCTGACTGTTTCTCAAATATATCTGACACAAATACTTATTATAAAGCATATTTGAAACAGCATTTTGCTTTTTTATGAACTCTTTGGCATTTTGCATTTAGAACATATCTCAAATTATCCACATATCAAGTGCTTAAGTATTCACATTAGGTTGTAGTTACCTTATTAGGTGGTGAAATCTAATAACTTACTATGGAAAAATGGGTTAATATGCTAGAAACCAAGCATGCTTTCCTTCCATCAAAGATATTGTTATTATTTACTTTGTGTTTCAAGAAATACATTTGTAAATTGATGAAGAATTTCTTTTTCTGGAGATAAATGCTGCTGAGAGAACTTAAAATACAACACAATAAAGCTGAATAAAACTAATGAAATGTCTTTGTGTGTTTAGTGTGTGTCCAAGAATGAGTGCTATGGAGTGCTATAGTGGATACACAACATGAAACATCTCAAGGACTTCCCTGAAAGTGCTAGTTTGGCCACAGTGTTCAGGCCCTCCTCCGATTAGTGAGCGTTTATTTTTGGTTCTGTCACATAATCAATCAATACACTCACTTTCTGGCTCTATTGTATTTGTGTTTCCATCAATTGTTAGTAAATAGTTCCACAAAAAATTGGGGCTGAAAAAAAAGCAAAAGGTAAAAAAAAAAAACAGAAAACTTACTGTAACCAAAGCAAGATAACTTGCTGCTGTGTGTTTGCAAGGCCATCGAGTTCTAGGACAATATGCTGATGATGTTTGCCAGGCCCGCCTCAAGGTAAACACAAATACAGCCTTTTGTTCAGTTTGTAGATCATATGGTTCCCAACATTATCTGAGTGGGCTTATATAACTGTCTTTTAAATTCTTGCTCTTTTTTAAAAAAAAAAAAATTAAACATCTTGTTCGTTCACTTATATTCATTATGTTTCTCCATAGAGTAGTAATCGTTAGGGATTCTTTCTCAATAAAATGAATGAATATGCAACAAAAGAAGTAATTAATTCAATGAATTAATCATACCATTATGTTTAGGAGTCAGACAAGTTATATCAGTTCTTTGATGTGAACTACCATGGGGAGCAATCTATCTTATCTGTCATTGAGATGGATTTTATTAAAAATTAAAAGTCTCCAATGTGTAATAAAGCTAAAGATCAAGGACATGTCCAATAATATTTTATTCACATTGCAGCTGTGCTTTGGCCTTTAAATATTTTACCAAATTACTACTGTGCCATTTTAACATATCAAAACCTATTTGAGGCTCAAATACTTGCAGAGAAACAACTCATAAATAGCAGTTTATGCCTTAGCCTTTTGTTACTAAATGCCTAAAAGCAAGATATTTTCTTAATAACTACAGTGATGTGCTTGACAAGGTGATCAGAAATGATTCCTATAAATACATGCAGCAGCACTTTTGGTGTTGATAAAAAATTGCAAATCTGTTTTGGGTGTCAAATAAGAGACCAGACATGATAACTGAGGTGTGGTATGTTAGACAACACAAGATTAATTTGCAACTCCAACTTAAGGAAAGCGTGTGGCCCAGAGAATATTCTATGAATATCAATCTCATGTTTCCATGAGACATGCTGTACAGAGAATTGAAAAATGCACATGATGGTAATTGGCTGTTTCGTGTCTTTTTAATACAAGATAATCATCTGTTGAAAATCACAGTGTTTTAGAGTGGTGGATCAGTCATTAATTGAATGAATGCCATGTAATTTACTGAGCTGTTGGCTGATCAAAGTAGCATCTTTATTACAAAGTGTTAAAGCACAGTAGATAAAGCAGGAAAACTGGACATATAGACTAAACTACATACCCAGGCAGGCAAGTCAGTAATATGAGAATGCTGGAGTACCAGCATAGCGTTTTGCTAAGAGTATATTAAAGTGTTTTTCATTCTTTTTTACATGTAGACTAGAAGCATAATAAACAAAATAGAATGAGCACTGGCCTACCCAAAAGGTTTAACAAAATATCCAGAAAGGACACATTATGACCTATTTTAAAGAAGGGGTAAAAGCTATGTACTTGAACTGATGGCAAAAGGCGTTGCCTGAATGGGCAGTGAGTAGGGTTAGGAAACGGGTGTAGGACTAGAAACAAGCAAACAAGTGACAGAATGCATGAGTGGGACAGGCTATCAATGAAAAATGAGAATTGCTAATATAAACCAATGACTTTGTTAAAGAAAGGACTGATAGGACAATGTGGAAATGTCCAGCTGGGAATAGTACAAATAGTATGGGAGTTAATTTTAGGTGTTCATTTGTTTAAATGGCTAGCAAAGTATCATTTCTGTATGGGACTGTGAAGATTGTTTTCCATATAATATTTGCATTGAAACCACTATAGCACTTATGTGGGTGATAATCCTACTGAGGGCTGGAAAAGAAGAAAACCTTAATAATGTAGGTATGAATATGCTCCTCTCTCTCTCTCTCTCTCTCTCTCTCTCTCTCTCTCTCTCTCTTCTGTGTGTGTGTGTGTGTGTGTGTGTGTGTGTGTGTGTGTGTATTTTCTTATACCATTTTGTCATTGGCCTTTCTGGTATTCACCTGTAGATGCATATTATGGAACTCATTACTCTCTGAAGTCACATGAACATTTCTCACAGTAGATCTCTGCTTCTCTCCCTTCCATGTATTATGTCTTCTTGTTTGTCTTTCTAATCCCCCTCATCTTCTTTTACCTTGCTCCCCTTTACCACCATATCCCCTGTTCTTCATTTATATATAAAGATGATATATATGCCAATCAACCATCCATTTGTTCTATTTCCCTGAAGTCCAATATGGCTTACTGAAGCTCACTAAAGAGCATCTTGGCCTAGTTTAGCAAAATAGAGAATAAATAGAAGAGTTTACTCTGAGGCTGTTCTTTGCATATTAGGTGAAAAATCTGACAAACTCAGTTTGTTTTAATTACTGTTTGTTGGCCACATTAACTTCTCCTATATTTCTCTGGTTAAATATCTGCCAGAAATAAATTATAGGAGGAACATTAGTTGTGTCAGAGGGATTTAAGTGTATCACAGCAAGAAAGTAGGGTTGACCTTGCTCAGTGCGTGGTGACAGGATTGAGTAGTGGCATCTGTTTACATTGTGACAGATCAGAAAGCAAGAGAGCAATCTGGAGATAGGGGCAAGTATAACTTTCAAATGTCAACCCCCCAGTGGCCCAACCTTCATAAGAGTGGGACAAACTGAGACCCCAGCTTTCAAAGCCTAAGCCTGAGGGACAGATATCACATTCAGCCATAACACTGGGAACCTAAGACAGCTGTTAGACCTAAAATGAAAGATTTTACAGTAGCAGGAAGGCAAAAAAGGAGAGAGAGTTGGCTTTAGAGCAGTAAAAATGAAAAAAAAAAAAAACATGAGGGATGGAAGGAATTAATAATATAAATTGTGTAAAGCTAAACTTTACTCAGCTTAAAGGATTGCTTTTATTTTAAAAAATCCAACTTTTCTATATTTTACTGTTAACATATTGTTTTTAATGAAATCATAGGGCCTTTAGACAGCTGAATATACTTAAAAAACATTTAATGGCCAAATGAAAGCTGGCAGTCCTATGACTTCTCTTTAATTTTTGTTATTTAAAATATATTGCATTTATGAATAGTAACATCTGGAAATTGTGCCTTAATCTGAATTGCAAAGAATTTTTAAAGTGGGTAGAAAAAGATTACTAATCTTCCAGCCTGGATCTATGTACATCTGGGGCCTGTTCATTTCATTCATGGAAGAGACCAGTTTATTAAATATTATCTGACTATGAGTTCAGCATATCTAAGAAAGAGCTTCTGCTCTAAACATGACAGCCATGAGAGCTCCTTTTTAATCATCCTAGCCGGAACAGTTCTCAATTTTAAGATGACAAATGTCTACTTTCAGGGCTTCAACCAAACAAACCTAAATGTGTATCAGGTAACGAGGGTGTTAGTAAGTGTGGAGAGGACTTTGATTAAAGGGTTATGAACAAGAATAACACAGATGTTGTCTAACCACATCTGCTCGAGCTGCAGCCTAGAAAAAAACCTGTGTGACTCTGATGCACCTGCTAGAAGTAGCATCTGGAGGAACCTCCTCTGCTTCAGTGAATGTTGAGTTATAGCAGATTAAGTTATATACAAATGAAACAGAAGATCAACAACACCTGTTATGTAAACTTACCCATAGCTGTTTTCTGATCATATGTTCTTATTAAGTTTTCATTTCAAATGTTCACATTAAGCACATTAGGAAGAATGTATTTTCTAAAATGAACAGTGACTAAGATAAACAGTTTAGTATTTTATGATAATTTGTAATGTGTTTATTCTAATCCTCCCTAGTTCAGGAATAAATATGTGGTACTTTTACCTCAACCTACAGCAACAGTAGAGAGGCTACTCACCTCTCGACCTGCCACGACTTGGAAGCCTGATTGTTTCAGGTTTATATGAAGTGAGCCTACATGTATTTAAGGATTGGAAATGGTCATGAAATCACAAGTAAATACAGGGTTTAGAGATGCTGTATTCTTTTTAATATTTGCAAAATAAAATCTAAAATTAGTGGGACATTTACAAGGAGCTGGGCACATAGAGTGATTTCCTTATATGAGTCTGTTGTCACACTTTTGTTATGCAGCCATTGGTCTATTGCTTGAACACATAGGAGAAATTCAGAAACTGAATCTGTCTAAGAAGAGTCTCAGTGGTGCCCCAACCAACAGCCTTTCCTGTCTATTCCCTAAAAGTCTAATTCTACCCTGACACACACAGGTGAGATACTACCACCTGTCTGCCCAATACCCCACCTACACATCCCAGCAAGCTTAGCAGCCTTGGACTATCTGGGCTTCTGGTCCAAACCTATACCAGCAATAGTCCTGGAGTAGGGAAGGCAGGGGACCCACCCCATAGCTTTGCCTGCTTCTCAAGAATCCAGTTCTGACCTGACATATATTCCAGTCCACAGTCTGCAGCAGTGGGGCTTGAGAAACAGCATGCATGAGGCCTTATGCCCTAGCTCTTCCTGCATATCAAGAGGCCGCCTCTAATCCAATATACACAGGATGCCAGCTCAAATCCTAGAAGCAGTTCCATCTACCTCCTGGCAGGCCTGCTCCAACACAAAACACTAAGGCCAACCAACAGAGTACAAGAGATGGAAGAGAGAATCTCAGGCATAGAAGATATCATAGAAGAAATAGAGACATCAATCAAAGACAATACCAAATGAAAAAAGTGCCAAAATCAAAATATCCAGCAAATCTGAGACACTATGAAACGTGACTAAGAAGATCAAACCAAACCTAAGAATAATAGGAATAGAATAGAGTAAAGATTCCCAGTTCAGAGAGCCAGAAACTGTCTTCAACAAAATTGGAAGATAAGAAAGAGATGGCTATAAATGTACAAGAAGCTTATGGAACACCAAATAAATTGGTCCACAAAAGAAAATCCTTTTGCTACATAATAATAAAAATAACTAAAAGTACAGAACAAAGAATATTAAAAGCAGCAAAAAGGAAATGGCCAAGTAATATATAAAGGCAGACCTATCTGAATTACACCTGACATCTCAATAGAGATGCTAAGAAGCCAGAAGATCCTGGATAGATGTCTTGGAGACCCTAAGAGACTCCAGATGTCAGCCCAGACTACTATAACCAGAAAATCTCTCAATCACCATAGATGGAGAAACCAAGATATTCCATGACAAAACCAAAGTCAAACAATGTCTTTCTACTAATCCAGCCTTATAGAGGAGAAGGAAATATCCAACACAAGGACAGTAACTACACAGAAAAAAAAAAAAAAAAAACACAAGAAATTAATCATCTCAGAGCAAAACCAAAAGAAGAGGATTACACACATACAGTAACACCACCAACATCAAAATCACAGGAAATAACAATCCTTGGTCATTAATATCTCTCAATATCAATTGTGTCAGTTCACCAATTTAAAACAAAAACAAAAACATAGGCTAACAGCCTGGATATATAAACAGGATCCATCGTTCTGTTGCATATAAGCCCAGGGGCAGATAGATTTAATGCAGTATTTTGACCAGAAATTCAAAAAAGAGATGATACCAATGCTTTTCAAACTATTCAACAAACTAAAAACAGAAAGAATACTCTGTAATTCATTTTATGAGGCCACAGTTAACCTGATACCTAGGCCACACAAAGACTCAACAAAGGAAAAGAACTTTAGACCAATTTCATTGATGAACATCAACACAAAAATTCTCAATAAACGATATTAGAAGACAGAAAGATTCCCCAGAAAGATTCCCCATGAGCATGGATCAGTGGGATTTGTTAGGGTCTGAAAGTCACTGAAGAATGATACCTCAGAATCAAATAGCATGCCAAAGCAGAATGTTTATTTCCACATGTAGTGGCCCAAATTCTTCTCGAGGGAAGGACCCTGACCCAATTCGCTGATTTAATTTTAAAGCCAAAAAAAGAGGAGTGTTAGGAGGGGTTGGTGATTCATATCTTGATTGGTGAGTTTTCTCTCTGGGGGTCTGGGTGATGTTATGATTCAGACCAACTATTGTTGCTTAATGCCAAGGAGGGGTAATATGATCTCTTGTCCTCAAGCTTGGCTAACTGTCCTTTCACAAGCTAGGGAGAGTACCTCTTGACCTCTTGGCTACAAGTTTGTCTTTTTTTACAAGCTGAGTGGGAACTTTTGTGTAAGTCTGCTTTTTAATTCAGTAACTGACTTGCCCAGTTCTGGGAAGCAGAAACTCAGGCCTGGTCTCCTCAACTGTTAGTATATAGTCTGCCATGGATTCAGCCTATCTTATGCCAATTCACTCCTTTCAGATCAACATAGCGAAAATGTATATACTGTTAAAAGCAATCTACAGATTTAATATAATCTCCATCAAGATTCCAACACATTTTTTATAGACCTTGAAAAAACAATTCTCCTCTTCATATGGAAAAACAAAACATCCCAGCATACCTAAAACAATCCAGAACAATAAAAGACCCTTTGGAAGAATCATCATCTCTGAACTCAAGCTGTACTATAACCCACATAGTATTGTACAGAAACAGACAGGTTGATCAATGGAATATAATCAAAGACTAGAAATAAACCCACATACCTATAGACACTTGATCTCGACAAAGAAGCAAAAAACATACAGGGGGGGGGTGTAGGCAGCCCGTGTTTAAGATAGCACCTGGGACGGTTGCAAAGTCTTATGACTAGCACCTGACAATGTAGGCAGCTGGCTTCCAGCATGGCCAGCTCAGCTAAACTGGTAAACAAGTCCTTTGTGCATGTGTCGGCCTCGTGCCCCTCCCGAGCAGGCTTATGCTAATGAGGTGTTGGCAGCTTAACCTATCCTGAGAGGGGGAAATGCATCTTCAATAAATGGTGCTGGTCTAACTGGTGGTCTACATGGAGAATGAAATGGATCCATATTTATCACCTTGAACAAAGCTCAAGTCCATGTGGATCAAGAACCTCAATATAAAACCAGATACACTGTATCTAAAAGAAGAGAAAGTGGAAAATAGCCTTGAACACATTGGTATAAGAAACAATTTCCTGCACAGAACACCAATGATTCAGGCAATAAGATCAACAATTGATTAATGGGGGTCTCATGAAACTAAAAAGCTTCTGGAAGGCAATGGACAATCTCAACAGGAAAAATTCGATTGATAAATATTTTCACTAACCCTACATCTGACAGAGGGCTAATATTCAAAATATATAAAGTACTCAAGAAGTGTGGAGAGCTGGTGTCACAAGATGATGGCTGGCAATCTGCCAGCCCTAGCTTGGGCATTGCTGCGCCATGATCAGGGCATGTAGATCTGGCCTTACTGTGCGTGCATATTGCTTGTACATGAGATCAGGCCGTGTGACCTATGGGCGGAGCACCAATCCGGAATGGCTTCTGATTGGAGGAGACAGAGATTTAAGGGCGGGGAACAACCGTTGGTGGGCTTTTTTGTATGTTAAGGGTTCCTGAATAAATGGTGCTGAGAAGGAGTTCCCGTGTCCATTGTGTTCTGTCCGCTGGTCAGATTGGGAGGTGACAAAGAAGTTAAACTCCAACAAACCAAATAACCCAAATTAAAAAATGGAGTATATAACTAAACAGAATTCTTAACAGAGGACTCTTGAATCCTCAAGAAGCACTTAAAGAAATTCTCAACATCTTTAGTCATCAGGGAAGTGCAAATCAAAACAACTATATGATTCTACCTCACACACAAATCAAATTGGACAAGATCAAAAACACAAGTGACAGAGCATGGTGGTAAGGATGTGAAGAAAGTGAACATTCCTCTATTACTGATGGGATTGCAACCACTTATACAACCACTCTGGAAATTCTTAGAAAATCGGAAATAGTTCTACCTAAAGACCCAACTATACCACTCCTGGTCATATACCCAAAAGATGCTCTACCATACCATAAGGATACATGCTCCTCTATGCTCATAGCAGCTTCATTTGTAATAGCTAGTAACTGGAAACTACCCAGATGTTCCTCAACTGAAGAATGGATACAGAAACTGTGGTGAATTTATACAATGGAATACTAGTCAGCTATTAAAAACAAGGACATTATGAATTTTACAGACAAATAGATGAAACTAGAAAATATCATCCTGATTGAGGTTACCCAGACATAAAAGGACATGCACGGTATGTACACACTGATAAGTGGATTAGTCATAAAATACAGTGTACCCTTGATATACCTCACAAACCAGAAGAAGGTAAACAAGAAGGCATGCCCAACAAAGGATGCTTGAATCACATTTAGAAAGAGAAACAAAATAATCATAGAAGGCAGAGGAAGGGAGGGAAATGGGTGGGAGTGGGGAATGAAGAGTGGAATGAGGAGGCAGAATCAGGTATTGGGAGAGACAGGAGAGAGGCCCAGAGGTCTAGGAGAATGAATGAAAATCTGTAGTTGCTGGGGGTGTGAGGGAGGGAAGAATCTCTAGGAAGTCTCAGAGAACTGGGATAGGGGAGGCTTCTAGGAGTCAACATGGGTGACCTTATAAAGAAGCCTAATAGTGGAGAGATAGAACCTGAAGAGGCTACCTCCTATAGCCTTACAGTACCCTCAGAGGTGGAATAAGGACACTTACCCACACAAAAACTTTCAACCCAAAACTTATCCTTTCTAAAAGAAATGCAGAAATGGAGCAGAGACCAACCAATAACTGACCCAACTCTAAACTCATCCCATGGACAAGCACCAATCCCAATGATTAATGATACTCGGTTATGCTTGCAGACAGGAGCCTAGCATAATTGTCTCCTGAGAGGCTCTATCCAGCAGCAGACTGAAACACATGTAGATACCCATAGCCAAACATTAATCAAGGTCAGGGACTATTATGGAAGAGATGGGGAAGAACTGAAGACCCTGAAGTAGATGGGAACCCACAGGAAGACCAAAAGATTCAACAAACCTTGACCCCCTCAGAGCTCTCAGAGGCTGAGCCACCAAACAAAGAGCATACACAGGCTGAAATGATGCTCCTGGCATCAATATATATGAATCGTCAGGCAGTCGTCTTCAATGGTGGCCATGCTGGCCTCAGTGGGAGATGTCCTATCAGGCGAAAATTGATGTCCCGAATGGGAGATCGAGGAGACTTCCTTTAGAGAAGAAGATGGTTTGGTAGAAGAATTAATTAGAAGCTATATGAAAGAGAACGATGATTTGTATGTAAATAATAATTATTCAAATCCATGAATAATCAGATCAGATCAATCACAGTTCTTAGCATCTTGTTTGACAATCCTCATGTCAGATAAGTTTGTAAAGGTCTCTTGTAGTCTTCTTGGAAATAAATTATAGTTGCAAATTCAAGAGGCTATGTAATACATTCTAGAATTTATCTCTTACAAATGGCAAACAGTGCAAGTAGCACCACATTCTAGATCATACTTTAAGAATTGAATTTGTCCAAGTGCACCCCCCTTATTCCTTTAAAATCAAACTGTAAACATAGATTTGATAGAACTTTTATTTTTTAATTTATTTTTTATCACAATCCTCCATAAAGTTTTCTTTTTTCATTATTATTTTTTCCATCCATTCCCAGATCCCCTCTCTTTAATGGGCCTTCCTGTGGTTATCACCAGCTTCAACATTTAAGTTTTTGACTTAGGTAGCAATGCTCCTTTGTGTGGTTATCTAACCAGTTTAAACATATCAGTTTTAGATGACTATGCCTGCACTGCTTTCCTATGGGTAGCAAAGTAGTCTGAGTGAAAATTGTTCAGATTATGTGTCACCCACCTGTCTTTTGGAGTCCCAATGTCTTGATTTGGATAGTTCATATGTGTAGGTCCTAGTTGTCCCGATATGTTCTCTGTTGTTTCAGTTGTGGTCCTATTCTCCAGCCGCTTAATCTTAGTATTTTAGTTCCTTGATACTCTCCACTCCTTCTCTGAGTTCTTAACTGATCCTGGAGCTGATGCCATCTTGGTCTTAACACCCAGGCTGCATTGTTAACTTCAGTGTCTAGTTTCAGTGTTGCCATAGTTTGTGTGATTGGCATGCTATTTGTTTGTGACCATCTGCCACGTTGGTAACATATTAGTAGAATTAACTTCCTGTCGATACAGTCTGTCTCCTCTAGGAGATTTCCTGGGAGGAGGCTCCTAACTACACAAAGCCTCTGATGGGGGGCGGGGGGTGTTCCTAACTACACCATGACTCTGAATCTGTAAACATAGTGACCTAGAATTAAGTTATGTGAGTGGCAACTTGCACACTTGAGCCCCGAGGCATACATACATTCTGCTGCCCTCACCTATTCTTTATA
The DNA here is from genome assembly GCA_021653895.1 of Mastomys natalensis. Lineage (NCBI taxonomy): Eukaryota > Metazoa > Chordata > Mammalia > Rodentia > Muridae > Mastomys > Mastomys natalensis. The sequence continues at coordinate 962,313 of JAJTUV010000323.1, read as the reverse complement.
TGGCATCCCTAGTTTCTTCCTTTCCTACTAACAGACAGCAGGTTTGCAGTCATCTTGCAGATTTCCTGTGTCAAATAAAGTTTTCTAACATGGTTTTCCTATAAATAGTCTTATTCTTTTTTCTGTTCAAACCATTCTTCCTCCACAAATGGAAAGTTCTATATACAGTAGCTTGCAAAAGCTTCTTATCACTTTAGCATATAGTTAAAAGGTTCTCTCTTCATTTTGTAGCTGAGCACAAATTATGTACACTCTGGTTGTCCACCCTGTTCCTGAATACTCATTTGTTTACTGCTCAGTAGCCAGTCCTGAAACCCAAGGCATTGGCTGTTTGATGCTAAAAATGTACCGAAGGCCTGAAAGGCTTCTACTCTCTCACTGTTTTACTTCTGAGCTCTGTGGGCAGTATAACATCTCTGTGGATTGATCCAACTGTGAATTTCTGGCAATGTATTGCAAGGATTATCCCCAGCTTCTCATGGCCTGTGGTTTTACCATTGGCCACAGGACTGTTCCAAAAAAAATTTCTACCCTCCAAGGGTTTCTTCTCAGCAGATAAAACAAAATGTGCATTCATGAATAGTCTGGCAAAACTTCCTGCAAAGGCTTTGATATTAAGAGAAAGTTTTTGTCAATAGACAATGTTTCTTTCTTTTTCTCTTTTCCTTCCTACATTTTAGGGATACTTTGTGGCTCATTGCAACTACAAATACTGCCTGATTTTCTATGTGGAATCTCTTAATGAGAACAGCAAGGAAAAGAGTTTTTTAAAGCCAAGCTGACAAAGCAAAACCTTCCCTTTTATTTTAAAGTGATATGCAGGGTATTAACACGATCAATATTATGTAAACATAGCCTTTCTCCATCATCCCTTCACCTTTCACCCCAGAACTTAACGGGCATTTAGGAGGATAAAACATTAGATCAAGTATTGGACTATGACTTAGTCTGAAGTGCCGATACAATTAACACCAGAATTTAAAGTAATCCAGGACAAGCCCTATAAAACACCTATGATAAGAAGAGTTCATCCTTTTCAAGATTCCACAAAACCCAGAAAACTTATATTTTTATTTAGAATGCACATAGAGATGCAGTTCAGTCTTGTCTGTACTCTATTAATAGGATAAACTCAGAGAACCTACACAATAAAATAATTCAATTTAATCACAGTGCTAAACTAAAACAATGGGGTGGGGGAATCCAGTGAATTATAAACAAGATGACAACCTCTGAGGAAGAACAGACTCATTCTGTACTCACATTACTGAAGAGGAAGGAAGGGGAATACACTGCTGTTGTTGACAACGTGAGTCTAATATATGAGTTTTCTAAAAGGCAGTATGTGTGTTGTCGTATTTGGGAGCCAGGCCTAAGAGCAAGATGAGTCTGTATGTACCCACAATCCTTCCAGCAGTCCCAGTCTGAATAAAGATCTGAAAGGTGACTGAGGGAGAACACTGAGAGATTATCTATGCTAATCAAGTGGAATGAAGTGGGAGATGTGTTAGCAGAACTCCACAAGCACCCTAGACCAGGATAGAGATTTACAGGGACTAGACAGGCAATGAAAAAGAAATGACAGAGAAATGCTCCTTCACCTTTCAGAAAGATGTGGTTTGTGAGGTTGAGTCCTGCACAGGGGAATATGGAAGGACATTACATGCTCTAGAATCTTACAAGAGAGTGAACAATACCCGCACTCAGAGAAAACACAGCTGGGAGGAACTCCCCGAGGTATGGATATATAGAATTTATCAAAACCTCGGGAAAGCAAAAGAAATTCATAGACACTTCAGTCTTACGCTGTAATAGCAAAGCAGGAACTTTGAAATTTGGGAAGATCCAAGTATAATATATATCATCTTTTTTGCTAAGTATGCTCCCACCATCCCAAGTTTCTCATTGATATTTTTCAAAATCACAAGTGGATCTTGAATTTTATCAAAGCCTTTTCAATTCAAAGTATCATGTGATTTCTGTCTTTGTGTTGACATATGGGAGAACTACAATTATTTATTTATATTCATTGAAGTATTCCTGTATTCCTAAAATGAAGCAATTTGATTATGGTGAATAAATTTTTTGAATCTGTTCTCCAACTTACTTTGCAATTATATTATTAAAATAGAAATTTTGTGTCTTTGTTTATTGGGCAGATTGGCCTATAGTTTTCTTTTTGTTGGATTTTTATGGTTCTAGTATCAGGGTACAACGGCTTGTTGGAAGAGCATGAACTTGCTCTTTGTTTTTATGTTTTAGAAAATAATCTGAATAGTTTTGATGTCAGGTTGTTGAAAGAGTTTTAGAATTTTCCCTTAAACAATCTGGCCCCAAGCTTCTTTCAGTTGGGAGATTTTTTTTTTTTTTATTGCTACTTCTATCTCATTAATTTTATAGATCTGTTCAATTATTTCCTTCATCTTGGGTTTAACTTTGATTGATGATGTCCATCTAGAGAGTCATCCATTTCCTTATATTTTCCAAGTTAATAAAACATACATTAATATGACTTTGGGCTAGGACAGGGAAGTAGGCTCAGATATTTTGGTCATCCTGATAAGACCTTAGAAACAATTATCACTGGAGTGTTCACAGAACTTTGTTTATTGCCTTGCTTGTTTTTTTGATTATTTGTGTTTTTTGTCTTTATTGTGTTATTGTGTTTATTGTTCCTTGACTATTTGCATCTATTGTATTGCTGGTTCCTCAACCTAGAACTGACCTTAATACTTGCATGTAATTAAAATAGTATAAAACAAAAAGGAGGAGGAGGGATGGGATAGGGGGTTTCTAGGGATGGGAAATTGGGAAAAGGGGTGACATCTGAAATGTAAATAAGTAAAATATCCAATTAAAAAAATACTTTTCTAAAATATACCCATAAAATTCTCTGAATTTTCACTAGTGTCCCAAGCAAGGTCTTCCTCTTTCTCTCTAATTCTAATCAGGGTATTGTCATCTCCCTTTTATTTGGTTAATTTGTCTGTTTGCTAATTTTGGCTATTTTTTCTCCCAAGGGGCCATATCTCCATTTCATGGTTCTTTTTGTTTTTTTTATTTTTTATTTCTGCTGCATTAATTTCTGTCCTGATATTCACTGTTTATCTCTATCTCCTCCTTTTCTGGCGAGTTAGTGCTGATTTCTCTTGCTATTTTCTTCTTTCTCTTGAAAAGGAGATTATTTACCATTATATATTGGAAGTACATTTTGCAAGATGTCTTCCTATATACATTCTGTGTCTTTGGAATTAACCTTACAGATTTCAGATTAACATCTCTTATCATTTCCAATACCCTACATCTTGTATTGTGATGAAAAATTTACTGATTTCTTTGGTATTCCTAAGTAATAACAAAAAAGGCAATGGACAGGAAATTTAACAAGCAGAACGATTAGAAATGGAGAATTCTCTTGCCAGGCAGTCAGTGAGGTGTAAGCCTGGGCTAGAACATCAGAAGATAATTGCTGACTTAGGAAAAGAAAAGACTAGAAATTAGATGGCATAAAATTTTAATCTTTTCTTAGATTTTGTATTTTATTATTTTAAAAACACTTTAAATTTATATGTGTACTGAGATATCCTTGACACTATTTAGAAGGTAAAATTATATTTTCACAACATGCCAGCATTCTTTGCTATACAGCATATTAAAATACAGTGGTTGTCAGATCCATAAAATGTCTGAGGTGTGAAGTTCATGCCAGTGACTACATTTCTGATATCTGAGAAATCAAAAACGAGGAGAGATGGAGGGCATATACAAGGGGAAGGGGTGGTGACTATATGTACCAAAGACAGAAATGATGACAGTTGGTTGTAGATTTAAGAAAAATAAAGGTAGCCATGATGCTTCAGTGGTCATACATTTATAATCTCAGCAAAAGGGATTCAAGAAAGACCCTCTGAACCTAAGAATAAGCCTGGATAAATTGTAAGACAACACCTCAAAACAGGAGGTGAGGGTGGGGGGGGGGAGAGAGGGAGGCAAGGAGGGAGAGAGAGAAAAAGAGAGAGAGAGAGAGAGAGAGAGAGAGAGAGAGAGAGAGAGAGAGAGAGAGAACACCCAGGAGAGTACTGCAGAGCACCTCACAAATTAGGAGATCAATAGTATTGCAGTCAACAAGTAAATGCATGGAGAATATTAAGTGGCCAAAAGGGATTTATAAAGATAGAAAAAACCTGACATATTGAATTGGAATTAGAAGTGGACAGTAAAATTCTGCCAGTACTCACTTCTACATTGGAGTGGATTTATTGGCATAGATTCATTTTTCTTACCTCTTTCTGCTGATAAGACCTATACAATATATTCTCCCTGCAACAAAGAGATTAGGAAATAAATAAGGCCTTTATTTCTTGTTTTCCAATTAACTATTTATTTGTTTTTATTTTTCTGAGATTGGCTTTCATATACCCTATGCTGGTTTTGAACTCCTGACCGTGTTGCCGCCACCTCCCAAGTATTAGTGTCATTCACCTATGCCATCACATCTAGCTTGTGACTCCAGTTTTTTAAAAAAGATACATATGTCAATAGTGCCACAAAAGGAATGCAACTGCAGAGATCTTGTGCCATTACTTTGAAAATCCAAATCAAAATGGACAACTATACAAAATATCTCAGAATGTCAAAAGTCATGATTTGTATTATTTTGTTTGTTTATTTTTTTTCTGAGTTTTAAGACTGGATCTAACTATGCTACCCTTGCTGGCCTTCGCATCCCAGCGATCTGCCTGCTTCTACCTCATGAGTGGTAGTATGTCCTACCATGCCCAGCCCAATGTTTTCTATTGATTATTTAAGTTAGTTTACAATATACTGGGTTCCTATGGACAAACACCAATTGCTACCACTACTAATGAAACTTGTTTTGCTTACAGAGAGGAGCATGTTGTCCTCTGAGAGGCTCCACATCGCAGCTTACTCAGATAGATACAGATACCTATAGCAAATGGTGGATGGAGCATGGGGACTCTTTTATTTTTATTGGATATTTTATTTATTTACATTTCAGATGTCATCCCCTTTCCCCATTTCCCTCCCTAGAAACCCCTATCCCATCCCCTGTCTTCCTTTTTGCTTTTATACCATTTTAATTACATGCAAGTATTAAGATTAGTTCTAGGTTGAGGGACTAACAATACAATAGATGCAAATAGTCAAGGAACAAGCAAGACAATAAACACAAATAGTCAAAGAATAAGCAAGGTAATAAAGTTCCATGATCATTCCTGTGATCCCTATTTATAAGGGCTTATCAAAAAGACTAAAATATCTGAGCCTACTGAGATGTACTAGATGAACTAGCAATACAATAGACGCAAATAGTCAAGGAACAATAAACACAATAACACAATAAAGACAAAAAACACAAATAATCAAAAAACAAGCAAGGCAATAAACAAAGTTCTGTGAACACTCCAATGATCACTGTTTCTAAGGGTTTATCAGGATGACCAAAGTATCTGGGCCAACTTTCCTGTCCTAGCCCAAAGTCCTTTTCATGTCTGAAGCCTACTTCCTTGTATTAGTCTAAAATTTAGATTCCTGTCTGAAATTACTTCTTTGTTCTAGTCTGAGATTCAGATTCCTGTCTGAAATTTCATCTTTGTTCTAGCCTAATGTCAGATTCCTTCCTGAAGCCTACTTCCTTGTCCTTGGCTCATGTCAGATTTTTGCCAAGCAGCCCCAAAGACTCTTTGCCTTTCCACCATTTTTATTTCATTATCAAGACTGAGCCTGTCTTAGGTCATTCTGACAAGAATGCCTTCCTTACCCATCATGGAATATGCATTATCAAAAGCAATATACTTCTGTTTTAGGTTCGTAGGTCTCTGTGCAGAATCTTACCTGTCCTTGGCTTGCCAGTCTGTTAATTTAATTACTCTGTCTGGGGGTCCATTTTCAGTTTCTAGCCATGTACTTCGACTTCCAACAGAGCTTTGGGACTTTTATGGAAGAAAAGAAGGAAGGATTGCAGCCCCTAAGTGGATAAGAACACCACAGAAAGATCACCAGAATCAATTAACCTGGACTCTTGGGGCTCTCAGAGTCTGAATCACTAAATAATGTACACACATAGGCTAGACCTAGGCCTCCCTGACCATAAGTAGCAGATGCAAAGCTTGGTCTTCATGTGGTTACCAAACAGCTGGAGTGGGGGCTATCCCAGAAGCTGTTGCTTGTATATGGGATATGTTATAGGCTGCCCTTTCTGGTCTCTGTGGGACAGGAAGTGCCAGACAGAACTAGCAGAAACTTGAAGGGGGAGTAGGGGAAGGATTTTGGGAGAGGGTGACCAGGAGTAGGCAGTGAGCAGGATTTAAAGTGAATATGTAAAAACAAAAATTAATAACTAAGTGGAAAACAATCTTTATTTATTAAACAGTCAGGGTGAATTGGATAAAAACAGCATTTGAGAAGAAACAAAAAGTATTTCATTTTTGAAAGATTTATTTATTTTTACCATGTGTGTGTTGCCTACGTGTATGTATGTACACCTTGTACATGCAATGCCCATGGAATCAAGAAAGGGCATTGGATACTGGCTGGTTGTGAGTCACCTTGTTGAGTGCTGGGAACCATTCCCCAATCCTCTTCAAGAGCAACAGGTGTCTGTATCCTTAACCTCTTAGATGTCTCTCTAGCTCTGAAACATAGAATAATCCCCATCCAGGAGATCTTTATTTCTAAATACCATCTTGTATTAAAAGAAACTGTGGTTCGATAGAAAAAGTGTTTCATTCTAGAGTTGATTCAGGGAATATACACAGAAACTTGAATATTCCACTGATATTGGTATGATGGCATACACCAGTAATCTCAACATTTGGCAGGTAGAGCTATCAGGGGAAGGAGTTTAATGTAAGTGTTAGCTAAGTGAATTCAAAAGGCCGGCTTTGGATGAATAACATGACTCTGTTTCAAACACTGAGAGAGAGAGAAAACAATGTAAGTCAGGAGAAATAGATATTTTCATTTTACTGACCAAATTTGGTGACTGTTGATCATCTATAGTATGGTTTGGATCTCAAGATGAACCAAAGGCCCATGTGTTGAAGCCTGCATGTTAGCTTGTGGTAATATTAAGAGGTGATAGAAATTTTGGAGGAATTCAGGTGAACGTAATAGGTCACTGAGGGCTAGAAATCTGGCAAAACCAAACCAAAACTGACCTACTCAAATGATCTAGGTTAAAAAAATCCATCTAAATGATGGGCTAGTGTAACTTAACTCCTTATGTGATACTTTGAAAATAGCACCTTCTCCTCCTCTTCCTCTTCCTCCTCCTCCTCTTTCTCTCTCTCTTCCCTCCCCCTCTCTCTGTTTCTTCATCCCTTCCTCCTAGCTTGCATCTCTACCTTCCGAGATGCTTCTAGGTGAGCCACTTTGCCCCAATTTATCCTTTATGTGATGGTATTCTCTATAACCTCAAGAGAAAACTAACTAAGCCCAACTGGACTTCAACTGCAGAAAAAGCAAGCAAAGATACAATATTTTCTTCCTTAGGTGTTTATTTCTGGTATTTGGTCATAGTGACAATACAAAATATAGATCCTGAAAAATAATTATTGTGCCTAAACCCTTCATGAACTTCAGAATCCTTGCAACTAGTTTCTATAAGAAATTTGGAATTCCAACCTATCATAATTAGAGCTTAATGGGCAAATCTGGTGGGAATTCAGTATCCCAGAATGCTGAAAGTATATGGTCTCCAGACGTGATCATGAGGTACTATGTGATCATTTTAGATGGAAATGAAAATCCTTTTAGGGTTCTGACTGATGTTAAATTCAAGAAAAAAACAAACAAACCTTTTTTTTTACATGCCTTGAAATGTTATTGGAGTTGAGATTAAAGTTGGGATGATTGACTAAGTCAAAAATACTTCAAGGAAGCACATCTTGCAGGAAGGTGCATTAGTATTGCTGGTTGTTGTAAGCCATATTTACAGTGAGAATCTTTAAGTAAAATACACAACAGAAAGGTTGGAAAAATATATATATATAATTAATATATATGAGTGTATGTGTGTTTGTGCACACACACATGTAACAAATGTAATCAAAGATAAAGGGTATATGAACTTGAGATATATGAAAGGGGATATGAGTGAGAGTATATGGAAGGAGATCAAGTGAGGATAAATTGGAGAGGGCTAGATGGAGGAAAAGGAGAGGAGAGTAATATATTTTAATGACAATTAGAACACTAACAAAAGTGAGTTATTACACCTCAGGATATGATTAGGGTTCTGCTACAGCAGATTAGAGGATATAAAAGTACGAGCCCATTTGAAAGACTTTGCTTTCATAAGGGAGTTCCTGAGTGCACCACTCCCATAGGCACACTTAGAATTTTATTTTCCTGGGATTCATTTCACCATTATAAGAATACAGGCACTTAGGGGATGTTAGGCTCATGGCCGATGTCGCTTGATAACTGCTAGTATTGGCAGCAGGCCATTCTTCACAGGATGCTGGTTTTGGAGGCATGCAGATTGCAATAGCTGTGGGATAATAGGGACATCAGAACAAATTCCAAAGAAAGCCATGTAAGATGAAGCAGGGTATGTCAATGTTCAAAACCCAGTGGGAAGCACCTGGGAGGGAAATGCATGAAGCTATGAGAATGAGAATCTGCAATAGAGACCTTAGTAGGGTGGCAATATCCAGGTCATGCAACATCTGTCATGGAATGCAATAGGCAGCCAGCAGAACCAAGCCAAGATCATGGTCACATGGGGTCCAGCTGAGAAAGCCATGCAACCCAGGACTGCCAAGACTTCTGGAGATACATCATGTCACCAAATGCTTCATCTTCAGATGCTGGACAGAGAAGTACAGGATTCATATTTCCCCTGCTGTTTTGAGCTTTTCTTCTTCTTCTATTCCCATGGTATTTTTTCCATTTTTCTTATTTAGCATAAGTATTTTGCATTGTGTCATTTAATATTATATATATATAATTTTTAATGAGGTTTGCTGGAGTTCATGGCTAATATTTTCTTTGAGTGTCAAAGGACACTCTGAACTTTGATTTTTGTGCAATTGTAAAAATGTCAACTGTTCAAGAATTCCTGGAAGACAGACTGAGTTCAGTTTGTATTACAAGATTGACAAGACCTTCTGTGGACAAGGAGTTAGAAGTTGTGATTTGGATCATGAGTTTCACCAAAGATTATTTGTTGAAAGCTTGCTCACCTATTGGCAGTTTCTAAAACCTTTGAAAGTGGCACTTACTTACAAACAGTGACTCAATGAGGGCATAGAATTAACTGACATATTTCTATCTTGGTTCTGGTCTCTGTCTTAATTTGTTTCTCTCTCCTTTTCAATACTTCTGCTCTCTTCCTTTTCCATGACTGAATTGTTATTCTGCTTTGTTTCAGAACAAAGGTAATGAGTCTCCTTAACTGGTGCACCAAAACTTTTAAAAGTATAAATAAATATAAATCTTTCCCATTTTAAATCTTTCTCCATGTAGTCTCAGTTATTCTGTTACAAGGACTAACAAAGGCAACATTTGTGTTGCTATTTGTTAACTATGTTAATGAAGATATTCAGAAGTTGTTAGTGAATTTCACACCTGCAAGATGAGCTTAGTTATAAATAGGCTGTTGGTGTACCTATAGAACTTCATTCCAGAAATACTAAACAACGGAACTACTGTGACTCTGGTGATTCTGTGGTCCAGAAATCTGGCAAAAAGCAACCTAGCCAAATGATCTAAGTTAATTTAAACAGCAAAAGGATGGTCAATGTAACTCATCACTTCACATGATGATTGAGAATTGTGTTTCACTTCATGATGGTGTATGTGTGTTTCTGTGTATGTGTCTCTCTGTGTGTCTTTCTCCACATGTGTAAGTTTTGGATTTTGTGGTTAAAACTGTGTTCTAGTAACAGATGTTACTAAGATTCAAATAATATTTAGAATTTAGAAGTATGACACAGAGTTTCCGCCCAGACGTCTAGAATTGAAAACTCCATGTTCCAATGACTTAGCACTGGAATGAAGTCATGCCTCTACTTTTACAGCTTTACTTAACAATTGACTGACTCATTCAACCAGAGTGGAAGAAATAGTTGTTTTCTCACTGTCAAAAAAAGCAAATAAATATTAATAGAGTACGCCAAACAATTCTGCTTGATACATGGTACTAATTAATAAGATGACATATATTTCTCCCCATATATTGATGTAATCTAGAAGAATGTTTGAAACATTGACATTTATGTGGTTGCTAAATTTACACAAAAATATGAGTGATGTAGTTTCAATATGGACAAAGTTAGCTTAATATGAAATTTGGAGAAAGAAAAATAAGAAAATAGACTAATTGGAAAAAGAAATAGGTCATTATCATGGTATAGAAAATAAAATATCAATGTGAACCATGACCCTGTGTGTGGACAAAAAGAGAAACTACATGAAAATTATGTTTAAAATACAAATAAAAAGTGAGATAATTTAAAAGTCACTATTAAATGATTGCATAACCAAACTCTTGGGTTTCAAGATGACTCTACTGTTAGTGCTTTCTAAGAATAACAGTGATGATGGGGTTATGTTTTCCACTGAAAATATATAATGTACACTGAGTGAAGTGATTTTAGGTTGTTTTTTAAGTGAATAAAGCAGCAATGACAGAGAAATACGATAATCTGAACTTTTTTTTACTTAAAATGGAAAATGAATATAACTTATGTCCTAAGATTAAGTTAAAATGATAATTGAAAAGTAAACCTGCACAGCTCACCCCACAATTAAGCACTGGTGTCATATAGAGTTGAGTCAACACTATGTGCAGACTATATAATGACTGTATAGCTGATTCATGAGGACAAAGGCTATGCATGAAGTGCTTAATATATTGAGAAATATTTACTTGTAATTAAGCAGTTGCTGGTTTGCCACAATCTTATCTTAAAGTATACTCATCTATTCAGAAATGGATGTTGTTTGTGCCTTAAGGATATCTGGACAAAAACTAAACAGAAAAACACAGAATTAAGTGCTACCATAAACCAAATGTACCTAACAGATATCTATAGAACATTCTACTTAAAAATTAAAGAATACACACTCTTCTTAGCTACCCATTCAACTTTTTCCAAATGACACTCTAATACATACAACAGAAAGCAAGTACAACAGATAAAAAAAAATTGAAATAACATCCTGTATTCTACATGACCAGAATGAAAGAATACTAGATATTAACACCAATAAAAATGACTGAAAATACATATACAAATTAATGCAAATAACAAACTATTGAGTTATACCTTGATCATTGAGAACACAAAAGAATAAAAAAGATTCCTAGCATGGAACAAAAATCAAACCCAACACACTAAAAGTCATGGGACACAGTGAAGCCAGTCCTGAAAGACACATTTGTAGCAGTAATGTCCTACATAAAAATGTGAAAATTTTAAATTAATAAATTCATGATGTATCTAATGGCTTTATAAATCAATCAAATACTATTTAGCTCCAAAAAATTAAGATTTTGAAATTTGCAGGTACATATATCAACCAGGAAAAATATTATACTGAGTGAGGTAAGGCAGACCCAGAAAGAGAAATACTATATATTCTCTCTCATATGTGGATCTTATATTCTAATTTTTGGTTTCTGTTTCTAATGTGGAGTACAATTGCAAGCAAGAACTCTAGATGGAAGACTTGTGGGGAGGTCACACTAGGCATGAGAGAATAGCAGATTACAGAAAAAATCTAAGTGCTGAGGTAAAATACTTAAAGTTAGGGATAGGAGGGGTGTGAAAATATGGGAGAAATCAGGGGATGAAGAGGCAGCATAACACAAAGAACTATGAAAATTAGTGTGGAAGCCCATTATCTCATAGCCCAATTAAAAACAAGTGGAGGAATAATAAAACAGTCATGGAATGGAAGAAAATAGAATTGAAAGTAACTGATTAAATGGAGTCAGGAAGAGGGGAATATGGGGAGAAAAAGACATAAAGAGTAACCAACACTAATAATGTACAAAATAAAGTCTTATATAAACTCAGAATCGAGTAATCAAATTTCAAAATACATCTATGAAAAACAAATAATCACCCATCCCTCCATCCAAAAATACCCAGAATGTGAATGAAACTACCTTGCATGGATGAACAATTCTGCTCACAGAAGTCATGGATCACAATAATTCCAGCAAAGGGCATGGGGTATGAGGTACTTCCTTATGAATTACTGATCAAAGAGGTCTCAGAGGTCTGCAAAACAACACAGGGTATTGCTATTACCCTTGCCATCATTAACCTCCATAACTACATGATAAGATTTATACATAAAGATACCACACAAGGTATTGCAGAGAAATAGAGAAATCAATCTCAAATAGAATGGATAACTTCTTCCACAATGGCTATCTTTTATAATAGTGAAGGGTGCTATGCAGGTTGCTTGAAGAAAAAAAGAAAACATTGGTCTTGCCTATCAATGGACCCTCTATACTGTATCAACCTGCAAGGTAATATGTGCCTATTGTTGCAATTGCAACATGATTAGTATGGGATAATTGTTAATTTTCTGGTTGGATTTGAGATATGTTTGACAATAGGGAATTCTATACATTGTACTATATTTCAGATCAAAAGCCCATGACTGTGGAGGTCATAGATTATAAGGTAGAACCTCCTACTCTTATTTTACTCAATAGTTATGCTTTCAAATTGCTTCCCAAATATTTATACTTACTCCCAGAGATCTATGGTGTTATTAACCTTGGCTAGAAAGCTTCATTTTCAGAGGTCAATGGAGAGATGCATAAAGCTCTACGTACTGAGAACACAAGACTCAGTGCTCAGCTCTAAAAAGGATATCTCCATCAATCTCCACCACCATCACCAAGGCTCAGAAAATATTGTGGAAGAGGAAGCTGAGAGAAAGAGAGAGCCAAAGCATGGGAAGAATGATGCAAAATACTGGGTTCTGGACATGACATATGTATCACAATGAAGAACTCATCACAGCTGTTGTTACTAGCACATGACTTATGCAAGATCAAGGTAGCCAAAATAGACAACAGAGCTAGGTCTCTAGGCCTCATCCTTCACTGAGTAGCTATTAGCAGTGGATAATGGGTGAGGGAAATTTATTCTCTTTTGAGATTCTGGTAAGCTTTGCACGTTCCAGTGGATGACTCCAGTCATGCACATATTGACAGCTCTAATTGGACTTAGTGGATCATGAAAATAAAAGACTGAAGTTGGGAGAGAAGTGTGTCGGGGGTTGCATGGGGAGATGGAGGGAAAATAAGAGGTAGATATGGTAATATTTCATTGTACACAGTACAAAATTCTCAAAAATAAATATTTTTTAAAAAGAGTGCATTTTAAATTAGGATTTTCCAGATCACCATCGAAATAGAAACTGCGGTTGGGCTTCATTAAATCACACACTCATTGAATCAGTGTTTGCCACAGAATATTCTGAAGGATGGCTGTGTCAACAACAACACAGCAGCAGCAGCAGCAGCAGCAGCAGCAGCAGCACACACACAACACACAGCTGGAACAGGCTGAGCGGGTCGGAGCGCAGCGCCGAACACAACACTCAACCTGATACTTGGTAACTTATTAAAGCACACATTTTCACTCTTGTCTCAGCCTTCCACACCAGACTCTGGGATTAGGACCAGTAGGTTTTGAAGTACATAAATTCCTCAGTTCTTTGTGATACCTTTTCAAGTTTGAGAACAACTATTGTAAGGAATCTCACTTCTTTTTAGCATCTCCAGAATGACAGGAGAACTACAGAGCTCTGCCATTCTCTAAGAACGCGTTGCTGTGCTGCTTTGTGAATGGATTTGTATGTCACAATGGACAGTCCGTTGATGCTGTCTCTGCTCTGCCTTGTGAGTCTGTGATTTTGTTGGACAATGTTGGACCAACAGAAACAATTCAATGAATCCTATGCAGAGATAATGTAAAGATTACTAGTGATTTACCAGGGCTTATGAACATTTTTGAATCAGTATTTTTAACATGCTGAGATGGGAAGCAGGCATTTATTCCTGAGTTCCAGCCTTTATGCTATCTTCTGCTGTTCTCACTGTACAGTACTACTCTTAACAATATCCAGTAGCTTATAAAACACACGGAATTCTCCCTAACATTGCATCCAGGCGTGGCTGTCTTCTACATCTTTATTGTTATTCAGGCTGTGTCTAAAACAGCTTCTCATTCATTAATTATGGAGAACTCATATATTTCTCACTCTCTCTAGTGGCAGTTTAGTGAATAGCTCCCACTGATACCCTCCATGGTTTCCTTTGCAGACAGTAACTAATAATTAATAATTATTTAAACTTAATCTGTTCCAGGAAATGCCCTAAGAATGTTACTTTTATTTCTGCTGTTTTAAAAAGCACAGAACCTAATGAAGACATAAAATTTAAAACAGCTACTCAATTCAATTTTAACTAATCATATCCTCATTACTTTGGTCCAGGTTCTATTTGCTAAGTTCTGTGTAATTAAGGTTAATTCACATGCTTGCACCCAGGTTGCCAAAGGACTCTGACTGTACTCCACTCTCCCGAAACAGCTTTTGCTCTTTTTTCCTTTTTTTCTTGGATATTTTATTTACATTTCAAATGTTACGTCCTTCCCCAGTCCACCCCATCCCTCTATCCCATTTCCCCTCCCCCTGCTTCTGTGAGGGTGTTCCCCACCCTCCCTCCCACCCCTGCCTCCTCCCCCAGCCATTCCTCTACACTGGGGTATCTAACCTTCATAGGACTCCTTCCATTGATTCAGGACAAGGCTGTCTCTGCTACATATGCAGCTGGAGCCATGAGTCTCTCCATGTGTGCTCTTTGGCTGGTGGTTTAGTCTCTGGAAGCTGGCGGGGGCTGGGGAGGGGGGGGTTGGTTGATGTTGTTTTTCTTCCTATGAGGTTGCAAGGAAACAGCTTTTTTTTAAAAGACATTCTGGATGAAGTGGACTGGTACTGTGAGAAGTTTTTTGACGTCTCTCCTTAACACACAGCTTACTTTATGTAAAACAAACTCCCCACATAAAAACAACGAAGCTTGAGCCATTTCCTGTGCTGACATCTGAATAACTAAGAAGATTCAATCTTGAAAAATTGTCCTATTTCACGGATACCCAAAATGTGTCTCTTACTATATTTCTCTTTCAATAATACTCCGTTTATTCTCCAAGTTAAGACAATAGCATCTAAAAGTTGATGTTTTAATCCTTATTTTCACCTATGAATTTTCATGCTAAAAGTTGTGTTTTTCTGATTCTGGTCATGATGCACAGGATTAGAAACTTGTTAGAAATTCAGTATTGAACATAATTCTCTTCTAATATCTACAGTTACCTCAATGGTAACAGTTTCTTTTACATGAATTTTTTTCCATCTTCCAAAGTGTTTTTGATAGAAGATGCTTGCCAGCAAAGTAGATGATATGCAGATTCCCCTAGGGACAGGTAATGCCATGGTTCTTTCCTTTCCTTTTCAGAGAAAGCAGCATGCACTTTTTTTCTCCGGATTCCGTGCTTGTCTTAGTCTAGGATAGCATCTCAATGTGTTTCTATCAATAATTAGTCTGACCTACATTTATTATAGTCATTCATTAAACATGGTCATGTATTACCTACTTGTTATGGACTTGATACATCAAAATTTTCAATTTGTATCTCTTTCTTGCATCTTCTAAGATGAAATGAATATTAAGAATATTTGATATTGTTCTTGTCTTTACTAATGTTTATGGAAATATTTTAGTATTGATATTTCAAAATAATGCATGAGGATAATTTGGGTTAAAAATATAATCATGTGCTAATAGAAAACATGGACTCTAATGATATTAAGAAGTGTGCCTAGGGGATTTAGCAGGAACAAGCTGAGCCTAGAAAGATTCAAGAAAGGCCTTTACAAAAAGCATTAACCTTAGTGTGATAGATGTTACTATGTGCAAAACGATAGTCAGTTGTGCTTCCTCTGTATGTTCATAGCAAAGAGATGTGATTATCATTCAAAGGGTGTGGGAAAGGGAGGTTTTCATTTTTAATTAAAGAGTGTGGGTCTCAGAGAAACATCAGCAGGGTATCTTGTCTGTCGATATCAGGCATTTAAATCCTGTCTTGTTTTAACTTAGAGAAAGAACTAAAACACCAGTCAAAGGCAGTAAGAGCAGGTCACTGCCCTGTAAAGAGCTGTGGGCAAATGGTAGATGAAACTGTAGAGAAATTGAACCAGAATTCACAGATATTCATAGCTACAGCAGGAAATTTGGAAATATAGGTCTAATAGACATCGTTAGAGTTTCATGGTGCATAAAAATGAGTGCAAAAACTCTGATGACTGGCCTGTCATGAAGAAAAGGTAACATATAGATGCTAACCTAAGTAAAATATTTAAATCAGACATTTCCTAGTTAAAAACCAGAAAACTTGAAAGACTTTAGTTCAATCTCATGTATAAATATGTATTGTGTAGATGCATTTCAGAAGAGGCATTAACTTTGAAAATAACTGTATATTATGGCCAAGAGCAGATGTGTTATGTTTCATTTCTTCCTTAAAATAAAAACACATATGTACCCACCTCTAGCTTTTTAGCAGTTTTCATATTCATAAAACACAGTGACTATACTAATGTCTAATAGGAAAGACATAATGAAGGCTTTCAAAGAATGTTACACGGTGGTTAAATTATAATTTACAGTGGCTATGTAAAAACATGCAAATATATTTATAAAGTAATTCTAAGTAAAAAAGTAGAATACCAAATGTAGCTATCATAATTATTAGGATAGGAATTAAGTATTTATATTGAAAAATACATATGAGATTAAACAAAAATGTACATTAGTTGCTTTAAGTACATGAATAAAAAATGATGTAACCTTCTAATATATATTTATCTCTTATGATATTAAGATAATCTTTTACAATACAATTGAGGTAGCTCGTTAGAAAAGTTGGTACACTATTGAGCATCAGTCATGAATTTTCAGTTTCAAAAATATTGAGTCACGAATGTTTCCCAAGGTAATGGAATAAAGATGAGTCAGTCTCAGCATTAAACCCAGGGTAAAATTAATCTTTGTGGAGAGGAAGAGAGGAAAAGACAGAGAAAAGGAGAGAGAAAGAGAGAGGGGAGAGGTGGGAGGGAGAGGGAAAAATGAATGTGTGTGCTTATGCCTGTCTCTATGTATGACAAGTATAAATTTGTTTATCTGGGGAAAAGATATAAAGTAAAGTTACATATTACCCCATCTTTCTTTGAAACAATAATAAGGCTTAGAATCCCTTTAGTTCAGATGGATTTCAAATATTGCTTTATTGAATCTCATAGTGACATTTGTGCTCTAATTAAAGTGAGTATTATATTAGGAGATTCTCTGCACTCTCCCTGGAGAGTCAATTAGTGTGTGCTTTTCCAGGAGTCTGCACATGTATCAAGAGTGCTATCCAATATAACAGAGACATATTTCTCTTGGACAGCCTTCATATATCATTTGATATAAATATCAGAGTAAATTGCTTCTGTAACCATCCATGCTTGGATAAAATTGGCTTATAGGAACACACACTTATGAAAAAGTATTGTTTTACACTAAACATCTGTAAGCTCTCATTCACAGGAGCATGACCTCTTTGGAAAAGCATCTCATCTCAACCTTCACTTTTATCTGCTTTGTTCAAAAATGTGTTATATAAACTTCATTCAATTTTGAGGAGATATGGGCCTTTAACATTTCTGGAAGGGCAAAATTGTAGGAAATATTTTACTTCTGTTTAATACTTTCATCTTAGAATGTATTTGGGGCATTCTTGAGAAAAAAATCACATTTGTTAATAACAAAAGCACAGGAGAAGCAAGAGAAGGAACATTTGGAAGAGGAGAATGATAGAAAAAAATAAAAACTCCTTGCTAAAGAGATTTGAGCAAGGCATCATGAATCCCAGTGCATTCAGTGGTTGGAAAAGCAAGGAACGTGATGGTGGTAGAAATGATAACTAAATGAAGTTCATGTGGCAAACATTCCACAGACTGAGTCGATGGAATTGTTTTTCAGTTCTTGTAACATCCAACCTTTGCCTATGTTAAGGAGGAACAACTTGCTCAGGTCAAAACTTGAAGCCACCCCGGACTGGATTCTTCTCTCCTCTCACATGGCAAACTCAGTGGATTGGCAAATCCTTTCCACTTACTATTAATATGCATCCACATTTACATGCTTCTCAGTGCCACACACTACCATTTCAACTGGATCAGCCCCATAATGCCTTAACAGTTCTTCTTTCTTCTACATTTGTTCTCTTGACACTACTTCTAGAGAAGCTGTTGGTTCTCTACAGTAAAACTTTGTGTATCTGTACAATCAAGAATCCCACATAAAAACTAAACTAGGCTCTTAGCACATCACTGTTTGCCTTTGTCGTTTTACTTGATTGTTCTTTTGTTCTTACTAGATTGTTGGCAGCTCCTAAGGTATATGAATGCATTTTAACACCATAGGTGTTTTTGATTCTTCTTGCTGGTGCTATGGTAGCAAAATATACTTACAGTAGGAAAAGATTCTGAATACCTGCATGTCTTACCATAAGATAGATTAAGACTCTTTAAAATAAAGTTTCTCCACTCTCTTGAGCATGTAAAATTATTAGACAGCTCTTAGCCTAGACAGGCACTCCTAGACACATCATTTTTTCAAGTTGGTTCTCATTTTTATTAAAACCTTGGAATGACATTGTATTATATTTTTTTATTGATTGTGTATGTGTGCATGTATAAATGTGGATGTGAGCATGTGAGCTTGCGTGTGTATGTTGTGTGTGTGTGTGTGTGTGTGTGTGTGTGTGTGCGTGCGTGCACACATATATGTAGCATTGTGCGTGTGGAAGTCAGAGGACAACTTTCAGGAACTGGTTCCTTCCTTCATCCATGTAGGTCCTGAACATGGAATTCTGAGTGAATTTGGGGGCCCTTTAATTAAAAAAAGTAGCTATCACTCTACAGTGATTATCTGTTCTCCTTTCCCTCCCTTTTTCTATTCCTCCCTTTATAAAAAACAAATAACAAACATTCATTTTCCTTTTCAATATAGAGCAGCTATGCTTTCCAGAGCCTTATCTTATAGCTACTTGAGGCTGGAAGGGATTACAACTTTCCCAAAATCACCGAGTAGTCATTTTATAATTCACTAGACTATTTTCTTTTTTTACTTTCTCACTATCACATTCTCTGTCCTCATGAATTTGGCCTTTGGGCTGGACAGAAAATTTCTATTATTTTCATTTTTTGCATTGATAAAGGAGAAAGTGTTGGATAAGGTCAAACACTTTAATCCTACTTCAGTTTCTGATTAAATATTGCTATATATGCTCCAGACAGTGCTCTGTCATTATATACCTCTTGAGTTTAAATGTATTATAATGATTCCTTCTCTTAGCTGAAAGTGCTGGCCTTGTACAAGTGCCATCCATCTTTTCTGCAACTCGTTTTTTTTTCTTCTTTTAAAAATTCCAGCATGTTATTTTTTACATTTTTGCTTTTATTGAAAATAGATTTTTTTTCCTCACATAATATATCATGATAATACTTTCCCTCCTTTTTCCAGATTCCCTCCTCTGCTCTACCAATCAATTCCCTTTCTGTTTCTCATTATAAAACAAACAGGCTTCTAAACTAAAGTAAACTAAACTAATATAACATATGATTAGACATAAAAACTATCACATTGGAGTTGTACAAGACAAACAGAAGAAAAAGAGTTCAAGAAGGCACAGGAATCAGAGACCCATTTGTTTGCACATTCAAGAATACTATTTAAACATTAAATTGAAAGCTATACTACATATGCAGAAGACATGGTACAGATACATGCATGCCCTGTGTATGCTGCTTCCGTTTCTAGATTGATGTGAGTCTAGGTGTACTCAATCACCTCTGGCTCTTACACTCTTTCTGCCTCCTCTTCTTTGTGGGTCCCTGAGACCTGAGAATATGGATTGTGAAATTTGGAGTAGGAGGATCAAGAATGGAGGAAGGATATCATGGGACAAAGAAGTGAATATGGGAAACACAGCTGAAATGAACAGCCATTTGAGGGGTAGTATGGAAATTTAATACAGTAGATATTTCCTAAAATATATAGATATAGTAATACAGTCTAAAGGAAATTATGAAATATGGGGAGACAGAGTCTCAACTGGCCATCTTTCACTATCAAATGAAGCTTCCAGAACCTGGATTAGGTTATATCTAATTGAGGTTTTGACCAAAAATCCTCCAAACAACTCAGTCTATTGCCAAAACTATAGGCTGTTCTTCACAAACTGACAGCAGTGCTCATTACTGAAGACAATGCTCATTAAACATGGAGAACTCTAGCTGATGCTCACATGGAGCATTTATCTCTATTACATCTTTCATATAGGAAGATACTCTGCACAATACCAAAAAAGAAATGTAAACATCAAGCTACCCTAGGGCAATAGTGGCAAAAAGCTTATGGGAGTAACCAACAATTATCTGATTTTACTTAAGGAAGGCTCTATAAGATGGAACCCATACCTGACACTGTCTGAGAAAAAGAAAGAAAGAAAGAAAGAAAGAAAGAAAGAAAGAAAGAAAGAAAGAAAGAAGAAAGAGAAAGAAAAAAAAAGGAAGAAAGAAGAAAGGAAGGAAGGAAGAGGAAGGAAGGAAGGAAGGAAGGAAGGAAGGAAGGGAGGGAAAGATTAAATAGCTTAAAGACTTAGGATAATAAAATTACTAATGTTCAAAAGGAATGTATCATTAAAATGACTCCTAATGTCATTCTGCTATACTAAAAGATTAGTGCTTTACACAGCCATCAGTAGAGATTACTGATGAGTTACTTACCTCCTCCCTCAGATGGTAAAGAATACAGAGACCCTCAGCCAAATACGTAGAGAGTAAGAGACCTTGGAACAGTCAGCCCTAAAGAGGATGTACCTACCAAATATCTGTGAAGAATCATTATGTGAACGTCATAGAGTAGTTTTTCTTCATAGTGAATAGCATGTCTCTACCACTTACTTTGGGAGTGAGGGTGTGAAACAGGAACTCACTTTGTAGCTCAGGCTGACCTAAAAATCATTATATAGTTCTGGATGACCTTAAACTCAGTCAAAGCCACAAATGCCAATGTTCATGAGTTACTTACCTTAAAACACTTCAATTAACTAGCCCTCGAATATCAAAACAGGAAAGCTAGACAATAGAATTACTTCAAATGTTTACATTCAAATGGAACGCTTAAACTATTTTATTTTCCATACTGAGAACAATACTAAGACTTTATTTATTTATTTACATATTGCAACAAAAAGCAATGATATAAATCAAGTCCTGAGTGAGAATATAAGATCTGGATTGTTATTACATGTTATTGCTTATCTGAGTTCATGTATGTTTAAAGGCTTGCCACAACTTACCATACAATATGACATTGATAAGTGATGCTAACAGTCCTGCTGTGTACTAAGAGATTCAGAGATTGATGTTGCCTCCACACTTAGCACGGTTATTTGCCTTTTGCCTTTGTCTAGAGCTCTAATATGTCCTAAAGGACTGTAGGTTTTTTAACTGGTTCTGGGGTTGAAGTGATAGTTGAGTCAACCACATTGTGAGCTGATATCCAAGTGCATACTTGACAACTCTATTTGAATTCCAAATAGAAACCTAGAAGTTATCAGGAGTAAAACAGAACTTTAAATTGCTCTCATCTCAAACCTGTCTTCACTGTCTGCCCATGTAAATATTGACTCTGTTCACAGTGTGAAAGCTAAAACTCAAGTATCATTATTAGAAGAATTATTCTTCATACATTTTTTTTTGCCTTTGGGTCCACTTAAATGTATAATATCTGAGAGTTAAAAGGCCCAATCCTGGACTTTCAGTCATTGTGGATCTATGACTATTATCCTACTAGGGAGCTTATTCTCTTCTCATAGTTTCAAATAACGTCTGTGTGCCATCAGTTTTTCTTTCTTCCTCATGTAAACAGCATAAATTTTCCTTGAAAATATTTTAAAAATGTTTTTCAACTCCATTCCAGCATTGTGTTTGTTATGTGGCCAACCAAGACAAGCTACTAGGTCCACACATGGTACCAATACAGTGGAGTGCTGCTCTCTCTAAAGCTATGCTTCCTTGAATTAGAGAAAGGGAAGCACAGTAAATATGGGTAAGGAAAAGTGTCCCCATCCTGAAGGCCATGGGTAGGTCCAGAAAGATTTAGATTCTATTTGCCTTCCTTACCCCGCCCCTACCCCGGATGTCAGGAAACACACTTTGCTTTATTTCTACCAATAGGTTTAGATACATGATACTTGCAATGCATTACTAGGCCAGTTTATTCACAATGAGTCACAGGCATTCAGGGACTCACTCTTCTGAAACTTCTGACTCATCTTATGGGGTTTCACACACACATTTATTGTAGTCCTATATGCAGAGCTGATAAAAAAATATGGGTAACTCTATTACTCTTTCAGTTGTTTACAAACATATGAAACTCCATTAAATTCGGGGCCATAAATCATTGAAATATAGAGAAAATTTGTTCAAAACAAATACAAGAACTTTTACTATAGATTTCTAATGCAGAAAAAAAATATATAAGCTATTTCTATTTCAAAGTTGACGAATGGGATGAACAAATGACAGAAAAGAATAGTAATTTAGCTCTACGTTTACAGAATGGAGAGCTGTGTTTCTGAATGTTCTGGAAAGAATGCCATTTTATCGCATCTTGTCCCACTGACAGAATTGAGGAACTGCATTGGGTGATGTTAAGAATGAGGGTCATAAAGAGTTTTAAACTCTGATCTGCAGGAAGCTTTGAAGCAGCACATTGAGAATGACCCTGCATTTGTAATTCAGAGGTTGAACATGAGCAAGGCAAACAAACAAATCAGCAGTTCTCTCTCTCCTAATATCCTTGAGCATCTCAAGGAATGAGACTCACATTCTCACAGTTTCACAAATGGAATCTGCCTGGATCCTGACGCTACTGTATATTATATAGTGCTAAACAGGTAGAGACATTTTTCCAAGGGCTTGCTTTAAAGAAAATGCAAAGGCAGGTGTTGCCACATAGTCCTTATGAAGACAAAGACATTTTTCATTTAGTTTAATTTTAAGTATCTCTTGTGATTTTTTTCTTTTGAAAGGAAACCCTAGAGAAATTTCTCTCATCTATTTGTCCTCAGCCTAAATTATGCAGTAGAACAGACATTGGGTTTAGAAATTGAAGTTTTAGATGAAAAACCAGCTTCACCCCACATTAAATGGATCAGAATGGGCCATTCGACTTTGTTGAACTCTATTTTTCTAATCTCGCTCGAGAGTTAGAGTAATTGGTTATGCAGGATGGACTTTAGAATTAAACATCATTGAAGATATGATATATATTCTAAAATATGTTATAAAACTCATTCTTCATCCCTGCTATTGTTATCTCAGCTAACAATGTGAAAGTGCAGGATTTAGTGCATGAAGTCTTCTGGGAAATTCACCGCAATTTAACCTTGGGATGAAATATTTCTGAGAGTCCCCAGTGAAAGTCATCTGACAAGGCCTTGGGGCTTTCTATAAGTTACATGTCAGTTAGACAACTGAACCTCATTAGTGATCTTGAACTTACTACTTCAGTAGATATTTGAGATGTTTACAGCAATGATTCCTAGAAGACTCACTGTCAGTCCAAGAAGAAATTAATCCTACTGTAATCTGCATTTATAGTCTTAGCACCACTACCCAGAGGCTTTGCATTCACCATATTTTATATTTTGAGATTTATTTATTTATCTTGTATTCTTAAGTCATTTTCATACTTAGTGAGATTTTGTTGTTTTTTAAAATTAATTTATTTACATACTTTACATCACTATTGCTACGGCCCCATCCCTTCTCTTCTCCCCTTCTTCTAGTCCCATCTCAACAAGTCCATCCCTCACTCCCTTTTCTACTCAGAGAACGGTATGTACCTCCTTGGGTACCACTCCACCCTGGGGCAAATAGTTCCAGTAGAACTATGGGCAACCTGTCCTGCTGAGACCTAACCAGCCTGTGCATTAGGGAGAAGAAATCCAATGGCAGACAACAGAGTCAGAGACAGCCCTCCCTTTAATTGTTAGGGAATCCACATGAATACCACACTAAACATCTTCCACAAATGTGGATGGGTCAATGTCCAGTACCTGCATACTCTTTAGTTGGTGGTTCAGTCTCTGTGAGCCCTATGGGACCAGGTTTGTTGACTCTGTAGGTCTTCTTGTGGTGTACTGACCCCTGCGGTTCACTCAATTTTATCTCCCACTCCTCCTCAGTACTTCTGAAGCACCACCTGATGTTTGGCTGTGGGTCTCTGCATTCTGTTCCCATCCACTGCTGGATAAGCCTCTCAGAAGACAGTTATGCTAGGTTCCTGTCTGCAAACATAGCAGAGTATCATTAATAGTGTCGAAGGTTGACTCATTTACACGGCGGTGTCTCAAGTCAAGCTAGTAATTGTTCGGCTGTTCCCTCAATCTCTTTTCTCTCTTTATCCCTGTGCATCTTGCAGGCAGGACAAATTTTTGGTTGAAGGTTTTGTGGGTGGATTGATGTCCTCCTCCTTCCACTGGAAGTCATGCCTGGCTTCAGGAGGTGGGCTCTTTAGTCTCCATATTTCCTGATGGTAGGAGACTCAGCTAAAGCCACGCCCCCTTAGGCTCCCTAGAAACTCCCCCACCTCAGGTCTTCAGCTACTCTCAGAGATGGCCCACACCGACTTCTTCTACTTGATCATTCTACTAAGATTTGATAAGAGAGATTTTGAGATCTGTGTTTTATGTGAAATGTTAAGTATGCTGCCTCTTCACTCACTCCCATGAACATCATGGATAAAGTGTGAACATAGGAAGATACATCCAGCATTGCTTCATTATCACACAGGCAGTGCTGCTCTAAGACTGATGATCCAAGCTGTCATGATGGCAAGAAAAACCAGATGAACATTCCAACAACCAATCCTTTTATTTACACCACGACACAAGACAACGGCTGTGCTTGACTCACAGATTATTTTGGTGATTTGGGAAGAATCACAGTTGGGAATCTTGGTTTTCAAATTGTAAGTTATAGAGGTATTGTGAAAGAAGTAGAATCTTAGCACCTAAGTCAGATGCAAATAAGTTAAATGAGTTGAGAGATAGGGATACATTTAAGGCAATCAATAGCAAAAGAGGTTTAGTCTATGGCAATGCAATTATTATATATTAACAAATGTTTCATTACCAGAGAATTTTGTGCAAATTGAGAAAATTGGAACAAACATGGATACATGGTAATGATCACATTGTACAGGGTGTGTTATTTCTTCTATAACCTACATAATATGGAAGAGTCTCAATTATTGCTTATGATGTTTTCCTAAGTAATTAAAACATAGAAATCATCAAAAAACGAATGAGATTTTCCAGTCCAGTACAGGAGACAAGAAATCTTTTGAAAGTGCAATTCATTCCACTGTATTTCTTGTTTATTTGAAATATATCAAACCTAATTGTCAAAAGAAAAACATTCCACAAAATTCAAGGCAAAATACTTTTGTCTATTCATTTTCATCCATTCTAAGTTGGTCTTTAACAATTGCAATAGTTATAGCTGTGCTATTTTGGCCACTTCCTTCTGTTTATTGGATGAATTCGTACAATACTTATATTGTACAGACAGTGTGGAAGTGACATTGTTCAACAGTGAATTCTAGCAGAAATTATACATATATAACATTTAACAAAATATTTTCTCTGAGGTTGTTTAGTTGGATTAGACCAAGCTAGATAGTATTTCAAAGTTGACTTGAAATAAACAGCTTGTCATAAATCATACTCTACATTATAGGGTGTAAAATTTTCTTTCACTTAATTTGCCTACATTTAATAGTGAACTTTGCAGCAGGGGGAGCAATAGCAGTAAATTAATAGGAGAATTGAATAATACAACCTTTATCTTTGGCTATTATAAATACAGTCCATCTATTCTTTTCTAAGTTAAATGTACCTTTATTTTAAATGCAGGCTGGGAGAGGAAAATAAATTGTCTCTTACCATTGTCATTTCACTTCTGGGCTTTTCTGTCTTGTTTCAAAAGGGTCTCAGATATGTGACTCCTCACTCCATTCTTGCTATAATAAAATGCTAAATCTGGCTCACTGTGATATTATGAATCTGGAGTACAACCACATTTTCCCACTAACCTATTAAATTCAGCCAACAGCAACTTATCATTAAACGCCTCAGTATAAAACCGTAGTCAACTTCAAATGCATAAGCATCTCATGTGTATAGCAAAATGTAAATGTAATATAAATATTGACAAGAGCAATGTAAACCATGCCTTTTCAGACTGGCAACTTTTAGTTAACACCTTACTTACCATCTTTGTACCATTGTTTTTTTTACTATCTACAAGGAAGTCATTCCTTCAATAATTCCCATTTAATTATTTTACCATTCAAAAAGGTACTTAGAATATAAATATTATATCTGGTATGGTCTACATAAATACAATTTAAAAGAATCAATCTTTATCACTGTAATAAATTCAAACCAATGAAAATAAGTGTGTTTGAAAATAAAGGCATTTAGCTTAAAAATAAGAATGCAAATGTAGTTTGACACTTGTTTTTACAGATTATAACTATAGTAACATATATTGAAATATACATAATTGATTCATAAAAATCAGTTATTTTATGAAAAGAGTAATTCCAATTTACTAATAATGTCATAAAATTATATTTACTGGTTAATTACTAAACTTGTTAATAAAATATCTTAAAATCAATTTGAAATTGGAGATATGCATATATAACTAGGTGATGGGAAAGCTTTAGAAGAGAGACTTATGTGATTTTTATGTATTATCCTTTCATTCCGTGGATGCCATTGTAAGATTATCATGCAATTTCCTATAATTAGAACATAATCTGTTATTTGAATAATTTATTCAGCTGAAGATTCTCATTTTAAAGGTAAATCTGTACTTACTAAGCATAAATGCAAGTTATTAATATATGCTACTTTAAAAATAGAAATGTATGGGGAAAAGGACAAATACACAATTCAACCTGTGATCTTTCAAGACATTATCATCTCTGTCCTTTCTTTTGGTTGAAATAGAGACAATGTTTATTTAATATCTGAGGCTATTATATGTTCTTCATCCTTTACCATAAATATCCTGATAGATGTAGGGATATTTATGTTGGGCCCCATTTCAGCCCTGGTTTGGGCCTTGTGGACAAACTTGAGCCTGGCTCCAGTTTCTGTGGCCTTGTGAGAGAATCCAAGCCTGGCTTGAGTTTGAGACCTGTCTTAGTCACTCCATACTGGAGTGACTCAGCACGACCCGCTTTGGCCCTGCCTCTGCTTAGCTGTTGCAGATGTAGAGCTTGATAATTGGCCCCACACCCTTCCCACCTTCTACATCATCTCATCCCACCAAAACTCCTCCTCCCTATGCTCCGAGTTTATATAAACGAGGTTGTTACATTAAAGTTGAGTTCCTGCTTCAACAAGACTCATGGCCGGGTGTGTTTCTTTGGGCCATCGACAGTCACCATCCCACTTTAGCCCCTGAGAGACCCAGCTAAACCGGACCACTCTCTCCTCTTGCCTGGACCTGTTGGCTTTAAAGAGCCAACATACACTGATCCCTAGTAGATCTCCTAAATGTGATTTTTTTTTGAGTAGCTTTCCATTTATTCCATACACACTATGACTTTTTATGAAGCTGAAATGGTTATTTCATTGTATTTATTCTCTTAATTTCAGCTACATAGCATTAAAATTGGATATTGTGCTTAATGTTTATATATTGAATTTTTTGATTATTTTCTAACTTTCACACCATTTTTTGTTAATTTTATTTAGTGTTGTTATTATAGAGGTTTTTGTAAACTAACTTTTCCCCCATTCTTTCTGGAAATACTGTGATAAGTTTCAATTTTTATTTTTTTTTCTCAATGATTTTTCAAATATCAATATTTAGTTCCTTGGTTTTTCATTACATCCACTAGGGCCCTGTTTTCTTCACTTATTCATGCATTCCTTTAGTATCTCCCTGCCATGTATTTCTTAAGTACATGGTAGGCTATAGAAATAAATTGATACAATTATTCCTTCTGTGTCAGTTGCAGTGAAATTATGATAGGTGCTAGCATTTATATAATTTACTATTGTAAAATTTTCTATTAATAAAATTTTAAATAGAGGACATTTTATAGAGAACTATAGAATAAGAGAGAAAGTTTACTTGGATTATCTCAAAAACAGATCAGAAAAATTTAACATTTAGAAAAAAGCATGCGGAGACAAGTAGATAAATTTACATTTATTTTTGCAGAGAATTCTTTGCCTAGAAAGTTCAGTATGGTGGACTGCATTAACACTAATAAAATAGTTATGAGATGGTTGATCAAGAACAAGGTTTAGAGCCTGGCAGTGGTGCTGCATTCCGTTAATCCCAGCACTTGGGAGACAAGACAGTTCTATGCCAGCCTGGTCTGCAGAGTGAGTTCCAGGACTGCCGAGGCTGAGAGATAGAGATAGAGATAGAGATAGAGAGAGAGAGAGAGAGAGAGAGAGAGAGAGAGAGAGAGAGAGAGGAGATCGTTTAGGTTATGTAGAGATATACTCATGAAGAATATGTGAGTGAGGTATTAAGCGTAAAGGAGTCTTAATAGTTCTAGAATATAGGGCATGATTTAAGGAATATCTTTTTTTTTTTTTTTTTTTTTTAGTTTTGTTTTATCTATTAGAACAATCAAATGCATGAGCACTGTTCAGAGAGTTAAATGTTCTGGATAACCAGCCTACTGTTCTCTCTTTCTATTTGAGAAATCTATGATACAGAAAGCACGTTTAAGTCTCCAATGTCACCCAATAATTCCAACCTTCCTTGTGTTTCTGATAGTTATAGCCCTTCACTGAAGATCCTCATCAAGGATCATAGCTCTCAGTGCCTGTGGCATCAGAGGGCTGTCTTCTATGGCTGACCTCTTTTTAATTAAAATTTTGGTGGCCTGTTTCTTGAGCATTTAATGTCCCCTGGATTCCTTGACAATTAGCCTTTAATTTTAGCTTCATAAAATCTCTTAAGGTCTTATTTTCCAGAGACCGAACATAAACTTGCATGGTTGTTCTTTTCTGCTACATACTACTGAAGCCAGCAGACACAGTGTTTTAAAATTATGACATGGGTTTTATCTCTTATATAAGCAATTGAAAATTATGCGGGACATCAGTGATGCTTATCACTATTTCCTATTCACCTCTTTCAGGACACAATATAGAATGCACATCAGCATTTTCTTAAAAGTTAGCTATAACCTTGTGCCTTGTTTTGTCCAATAAAATGTAAGAAAACTATAGCATGGTCCTGTATTATATAAGTTATACAGCTTGTGTCTCTGGTTGTGGTACTGTCCACTGACACTGTTAAAAAATGCTGAAGACCAAGTAAGTCATTATGGATAAATGGTACATACACTAAGAAACAGACACTTGTTATTTTAGGTCCCTGAGATCTGGAGATTATATAACCTGCAGAAATGTCTAGTTTAACCTGTGTGATTATATGATTGGGTAAATTTATGAAGACAAACAGGATCTGCAACATGGTG
Source organism: Mastomys natalensis (assembly GCA_021653895.1). Taxonomy (NCBI): domain Eukaryota; kingdom Metazoa; phylum Chordata; class Mammalia; order Rodentia; family Muridae; genus Mastomys; species Mastomys natalensis. The sequence goes on along the minus strand of JAJTUV010000323.1, from coordinate 932,606 downwards.
TTGATTATAAAGTGATTCAGAAACAACGGCATCAGCTTCCTTGCCAACACTGTATTTAATGATGGGCACAGGAAGTTGCATACAGTGGTACATTGAAGCATTTCTTTTCATAACAGGCTCCAAGAGTTCTCAATGAATTATCGTGCCTACTGCAGTGACAGCAGACCTAGGAGTGCTGGCGTAGCAAAGACAGCACAGCTGCTAAAACTATAAGATTCGGGCTACATAAACTCAAGATGTGACTCGAAATCTCACACAGTATTTCAGAAGACATGAAAGCCCTTAGAGACACTAGAAACAGTTATTCCTATTAGAAGTGTTGGGGTGAAGAAAAAGGCCTCAATGACAAAGACCTTGCAGGAAATAACATGTCTTTCTAGGTTATAGATATTGAGAACAGCAGAAATGCAGGCTACTTGCATATTCAAATTAACAGAATCATCAAAAGCATATCAGAACTTTCTCTAGGGTTTTTAGCGTTTTCACAAACTACTTAATTATGGAACTAATTTGAGATATTAGTGGGACTGGAGAAATGGCTTAGAGGTCAAGAGCACATACTTCTTTTTAAGACAACCCTAGGTCACATTCTCAGCACCCTCCAGGCTACTCACAACTGCCTGTAAACTGATTACAGTTCCAAGGAATCCAAGTTCCTGTTGTAGCTTCAGCAGGCATCCATAGTCACATATGCATGCCCCCATACATACAAGCATATTATTAAAATAAGAAAAACCCTTTAAAAGATGTTATTGGTACCAATCATACGCAGCTATGAGTTACATTCATCTTTTAAAACCTGTTGTCTTTGTGTTAGTCAGCTTTCCATTACAGAGATAAAATGCCAAAGAAAATTAAAAGCATAGGGAAGATAAATTTCAGCTCACAGTCTCTGCTTAAACTCACCTGTCTGTGTCGGACTATCATGACAGCAAGAGCAAGTGATGATAGGAGAGATTGCTCATTTGATAAAAGCTGGGAAGTGTGTGTGTGTGTTCAGGAAAGGATGCTTCAATGACCTATTCTTTTACCAGGTCCCTGTTTCTAAAGCCCCTACTAGTACTTTACTACAGTGTCATCAAATTATAAATCTATAAATGGATGAATCCATTGGTGAGGTTAAAGTCTTCATGATTGAATCACATTCTCTGTCAACTTCTCCGCAGTGCTCTCTTTGACTCCATCAGAAGACACTTCTAGCAAAGTAGAAAGGTACAAAATCAGAACTCAAAAAATCAATAGCTGTCTTGCACACCAACAACTAATTAGATGTGAATGAATTCAGGAAAAATCCCATTCACAGTGATATAGATCCCTATATGAGTTACCCAGGGATTAATATAATAAAAAAGTTAATAAGAACCTATATAGTGAAAATTATTAAATTATTAATTTTCATTGAGTTTCCAAAGAGCTTTCTTCTAGTTTTGATGAATTTTCTTGTGTTTTCTCTCTTTCAAGTATTTCTTGCCCAACAATTTTTCTTTACCTCTATTGACAGTGAGCTTAGCTTTTTGCTCTTACTTTCTAGTTTTAGAGGTTAAAAATTACTTTTTTTCCTTGTTTGCTGTAAAAATTTTCTTACTACAAGTGCCTTTTTCAATTTTATTTTGCTGTACCCTGCAGACTTTGGTGTATTTTTCTTTTCAGATTTAAAGGAGAATTTTTACTTTGTTTTGTTTGACCTACTGATTTACATGCAAGCGTATGCTGTGGTTTCTTTTTGCACTGTTAAACATCTAGCTTTTTTTTTGTTTTGTTTTGTTTTCTGATATTGAAGTAAAGTTTTATTCCAATGTGAACCTGATCTGTGAATTTATGATTTATCACAGAGATATTATGATAAGAATTTGAGTGTTGTATCATTTCTCTCTCTCTCTTTCCATGTATGTATGCATGTGTATGTACATGTGTGTATGTGTTGGTGTGTATGTACGTATTTGTTAAGGCCTTCCTTAATTAAAATGTATCTGTTTGTAATCACTGTTTATTTTCTATAATACTCAGAAAATTGTTAATTCCATAAATTTCAAAGTTAAAGAACACCATTCTATAAAGATAATAATAAATGAGCTGGTGTGATTATTATTACACAGAGAAAGCCAAACAAAGTCTTCTCTACGTGGGAGTCTTTCTCAGTCCAGAAACTCAGCTGGTTGCAATAATGGGATTTTTCCTGTTGATTTTTGCTGGATGTGTGCATGTTCAGGGATATGACCATGTGCACTATCTATGACTTCTGTATACTTGCTACTTGTTATGCATCCTTTCACTTTTGCTTGCCAAAACTCACTGACTCAAAACTGAAAATGTGGCCACTATAGATCATTTTTCAGATCCTATCCTGAAGATTATGAGAAGTTATTTTAACAAGACCTTAGTAATTCCTGCTACATAATTTTTCTAATTGGAATATTACTGTCCTGTTACTTTTGCTTTATGTGAAAGTATCTGATTAATAATGTTACTTGTTTGTATCACTGTCAATGAAATATTTAACAACTGGTTATTGATTTTCTTTACTTATCTTTCATTCTTCCTCTTAGGAAAAACAGCTAAGGAAAAAAAAGTTCAGGAAAGTAACAAATTTACATTCCAGCAATATATTTTCATGGTATAAGTATAGTTAAGTTAAACTTAAATATTCAAGCAAACATTTTCATTTTTAATCATCATTATTCAAATTATCCTACTATATCCTCCACTTCTTATGATAGATTAATTAAATTAATTTCTTAAAAAATACATTTGGGTCTATATAAAAGATTTCACTTGAGAACAAACATTTATAAAGCTATGTGGCTTTATATGCAATAAGAGTTTAATCCCATTCAGTCTGCAAAGACACAATAGCATCTAAAAATAAACACAGTTGTTGACCATAATGTAGAATATTTTAATGCATTGAATTAATTTTAGTCTTTATAGATAATAGTCCATTTTGAATATTTTAAAACTCATCAAATGAGCTTTCAGAAATTTCTCAGGAAAGCTATATAAGTATTTAACATTAATAAATTATCTTAAAAATTAGTCTTATTATAGATGAAACTGTTACCCTCTCCGAGATATAATTTATCTTGTACATAATTATTTTCTTTAGTGAACAAGTTTAAGTGGGGCTATAATTAACAAGAAATGCAAATGAGTCATTGAATTATTAGAGATATTATGTATTTGGATTCAATTTTTCTCTAGCAGTAGACTCTGGAATTTTTCTAACATATATGAGTCAAAGATGAACATTGGTCATTCACTCAATTATTATTTACAGATAAATGTAAAAGTAGTATGCTGTCATAAAATCTCACCAAAGATGTTAGACTCTAAATGCTCTGAGAAAGACTTGCTACACTCTAAATTTTGTTAGAAATATATATACTTTTTAATATCATGATTCCAAAAAAAAAGTATTTTGTGAAAAGAGAGAAATAAGTTCAGAATCCTTGTTGATCTTTCTTTAGTGGTTCCTTGGCACCAGATTCTTAGTGTTTGTCTTTCTGTGTCCCATACTATCTAAGCTTTATACGGATTAAACATTTTAAAGGTTCATAAAGCGCACACTCATGATGTTTTCTAGTGGACTACCAAACTCTTTTTAGAGTAATTGTTGAATGATTTAGTGTCTGCTGAAATGCACAATTTGGCAGGATGTTCCTAATCTCATCCCAAAAGGTAGCTACTTACATAAGTATTTTAAATCACCGAATTCAAAACACCAATGCAAATTATCTTTTCTTACAAATTGTAAAGATACAATTATATTCCTAGGTTTCTAAAGATCATTTCATGAATAGTCTTCTTTAAACAATTCATTCATATTTCACAATCTAATTACAATTTAAACTGTATATCATTGAAATATGTAAATAATGTATCCTTTCCAGATACTATATTTCTATTTTATGCACCATTTTACCGAACATTTAATTACAGTAAATCTTGTGTATATATAAATTAGTACTAAATGGAAGCATGTTATGAAGGTCCATGTTTGGGAGTAGAGGTAAGACAATTTCATTTTACCAGCCCGGAATAAAAATCAGCATGTTTAACTTTCAAACTTACTTAAATATGGGTTATAAACTTAACTTAATGACTCCAAATACAATTTCCTATAGACCTTTGCTATGTATATTGAGTCGTATTATCAAAATCTGAAGTATAATTATTGTGGTTTTTAGATTTTCCTTTTATTGAAAATAGATTATTAGCTCACACAATATATCCTGATTGTAGTTTACCCTCTTTTACTTCTTCCAGTTTCTCTCATCTCTCCTCCACTCCATACCACCTTTCTCTTTCATGTTAGAAAAATAATAGGCTTCTAAGAGATAATAGTCAAACATAACAAAATAAAATAGGAGGAGAAGAAAGATAGATAGAAGAGAGAGAGAGAGAGAGAGAGAGAGAGAGAGAGAGAGAGAGAGAGAGAGAGAGAGAGAGAGAAAACCTATCGTATCAAATTTAGATATGGGAAACAAACAGTATAAAATTTCTAAAGCAATCATGAGTCAGATTCACTTGTTTATTCTCACAGTCAGAGGTTCCATAAAAATAATCTAATAACTATAATACAAGCACCGAATACCTGATGTGGACCCATACAGACCCTGTGATTATTGCTTCAGTCTTTGTTCCTTGGTTAGTTGATTCAGAGGGTCTTTCTCCCTGTTGTCTCCATCAAATCTGGATCATACAATCTTTCTGCCTCCTTTTCCACGAGAAGGGGTTTGATGGAGACCTCCAATTTAGACTCACTCCACATAATGTGTCTTTGTATCTGTTCCCATCTGCTGCTGGAGGAAGCCTCTCTGATGATTAGTGAATAAGGTACTAATCTTGGAGTATAGCTGAATTATCATTAGGAAGCATTGATTTTTTTTTTTGACCAGCATGTTTGGTTTACCCTAGATCTCTGGGCCATCTAGTCACTGTTCTTGGTTGTCAGAGCAGAAGTTAGATGTGGGTACCTTCTCATGGAATGAATGTTAGATAAAATCAGATATTGGTTGGCTACTACCATACATTCTCATTGTCCTAGCACATTAACAGGAATGACAGATTGTAGGTGAAAAGTTTTGTGGTTAGGTTGGTGTACACATTTCTTTTACCATAGTCTTACAGAATACCTTCCAGCATCAAAGAGTGGATGAAGGTAGGTACGAGATAGACTTCTCTCTGTTCAATGAGTTGTGTAAGTGTTGTCTTCAGTAATGCTATCCCCAACCCCTGTCGGTTTGTGGAGAGCAGCCTTTTGTCTTACCTGGGTTTTGGGGGGATTTTCATGGGACTCCCTTGGCCAACAACTCAATTGAATGAAAATAACACAATGATACTTACAACATCTTATGCTAACAAAAAAATGGATTTAGTCTGGAGTATCTATACACTATTTTTTGTTTTCAAAATGCTATTTTTTCAATTGCCTCTACTATCACAAATTACTAAAATTGTGTGAATAATCACCTACTTTGAAATCCAAAGGTGCTTTAGTTTTTATTCTATCCTAAGTCTTGTGACACTTTTAAGCCTTTCTTTATCATGACATCTTATATTTGATTGCAAATTCTTTTATGTCACTTTCCCAAAAATAATTTCTCTGTATACAACTAAACCTAGATTTAGAAATAGTAAAAGCAGCAAACTCAGCACTCTGTCTTATTGTAACCATGATCGTTTCTTTACTGTGGCCGCAATACCTTCCTCATGAAATTGATGTAAACATTTTGATGACAAAATGTATGTGAATTACCAACAGACATTGCATATCTGGTCCTCACATACTTCCTGAAATAACAAATAAATATTTAGTGTGAAGGACTGAAAATTACCACCATCAATGCACATCTCCTTCTGGATGATCACATTTACACGTCAAGTCGCCTTATTTGATATTTTCTTTCTTTCTTTTTTTTTTACTTTTTTGCTACTTTTTTCAATGTGTATAAGTGTTTTGCCTGTATCTGTATATGTGTGTCTCATGAATGTCTGGTACTTGCAGAGGACATACCAGAAGTTGGAGTCAGATTTCCTGGAATTGGAGTTATAGATAGCCACCATGTAGTGTCAGAAGCGGAAGTTTCTGGTTGTATCATGTGGTATAGATACACATGGTGTTTTGCTGAAGCAAGACCCATGGGAGGACATATGATGTTTGGAGAGAGTATAAATACGACTCAACGGATAGTGACTGAGCACTTGCATAGCTATCTGTGCAATGCTTTTTTTTTTCCCCTTGCATCTTCACTGAGAACTCCTGGCATTCCACTGGTCCTAGATGTGCCAATTCAGTGGAGGCCTTGCTGTTTCTGTGGGATTGTGTCACTGCTGATGATGAGTGTTTTGTAACTTGACACTACTGAACTGGTGTGCTAGTATCCTGACAATAGAGATTAAAATTGCCCCAAAGAACTACTTCTAAAACAGGTTGTCCACATCCTCTTGTCCTGTTTAGCATCTTTTCTCCTCTACCTTTGGATGGTGGACTAGAAGAGGGGTTGAAGTTTTGAGAACTTTTATTAAAGTGAGTTTTGAACAATCTAAGCTGACAGGTATCTCCATATTTAATGTGAGTCCTTTGGAAAACCCCAGTGCTTTTAACTCTGTGCTTTCACTTTATCCTTTATCTGTTATTTTCCATATTCCCCTAGTTATTGCTTTTGCAGTCCAAAGCTTAACTATCATTTATCCTTCCCCTTAAAGTCCTCTAACTACTGCCCTCTTATTATCTGCTAACTTTATATTAATGAAGTCATAGATCCAACTAAGCATGTCTTTCTCAGACTAGAAATCTGAAGTCTTCTTTCCTTTGTTACTCCTTGTTTGTTTTCAGTGAGTCACATGCTGTTCACTTAAACATCCGTCATTCTATCCTTCCTTTTTGTTCTCAATCTCTCTCTCTATGTCTGCCTTTTAGCCTCTGCAATGGACTCTGTTAGGATCCCTGCCTTCAGCCCTTTCATCTTTGTATTGACTTTTGAACACTGCAAGCACACAACAGTTTATGTCCCTTGTGGAAAAAAGAATCTATGTGAGTCTTCTACTGTGCTCTGAGCCAAAAAGGCTTTTTAGTGATTTGGACTTAAACTTCTTTCCAGGCCTCTCACCTGTTTTCCCCATAGCTGTACTTTGTACTCTGTCAGAATGTAATGCTGAGGTTTTTGTTACTTATACATTACTATACTATGAAGAATTTAATGTCCTCTGATATGATCTCTCCTTTATTCTTCGTGATAATTTTTCTTTAACCCCCACCAAATAATGTTCAGCTTAAGAATAGCAATGACAAAACATAAAATAGTGTGAAAAAAACCACAAAATAATTAAGTATAATCTGATAAATAGAATCAATTAAGTAACACTATTTTTAGATATATTCATGGACATTTACTTTTCTTAATTATCTCTATCTTGGTCAGTGTTCTGTTGCTATGAAGAGACACTATGGCCTAGGGTGCTCTTATAAATGGGAACATTTAATTGAGCTTACTTACATTTTCAGAGATTTAGTCCATTGTCATCATGGCAGGGAACATTGTGGCACACAGGAAGATAAGACTGTGGAGAAGTAGCTGAAAGTTCTATATAAGGGTCTGCAGGTAGCACGAAGAAAAAATATTGACCATTCTTGGGCTTTTGCAACCTCAAAGCCCACCCCTAGTGACACATTTCCTAGTACAAAAGTCATACCTACCCCCAAAATGCCACACTTTCAATGCTTTTCAACTGTTGCCATTCCCTGATGACTAAGCATTTAAATATATGAGCCTATGAGGGCCATTATTGTTCAAACTACTATAATTTTTTGTCTATCTATCTATCTATCTATCTATCTATCTATCTATCTATCTATCTTTCATCTATCTAGTATTTTCTAACCATGTACTTATATATTCATAATCCATTTATATAATCTATTTATATTATCACCATGTGTCATCTGTCTACAAATAATAATTCTTGAAGAAGCAATTTTTAAACTTTAGATCAAGCACATGATTCATACTGTAGTGACTTTTCTGAAGCCTTTATGTATGCATATTTCCTTTGCTTTCTTTATAAACATATTAGAGTTAGTTTGCAAATGTTGAGAGAAAAATGTTCCTGCTGAGATTTTGACTGGTTGTTTTGTACTTGTAGGTTAAATTATACAGACTTTACATCTTAATAATACTAATTATTTCAATCACAAGTGTGATATAATTTTTCACTTATTTGAGTCCTTAATTATATATGAGTAGTTCGTTGTCCTATCATAAAATCTTGTATGTATCTCATTATGTTTATATTTAACATTTAATTAATTTTGCTATTATGATAGATGCTAAATGTTGACTTCCAAGTAGTCATCGAAATAGTCCTCAGTGTTGTACAGAAATGCTTTTTTATCCTCTCAAGGAGCTTGACATTCAGATTTTCACTGTAAGATACAATGCTTTCCCACAGAATTTTGTTGATGGTGTTTATCAGAAATATAACTTCTCTTCCAAGTTTGTTTGGTTTTATAACAAAATGCTTTTCATGCATTTGTATATATGTTCATATTTCTTTTTACCACTGTTTTTTTCAATGTTCAGTTTCCTTTAATAACCCCCATCTCCCTTGAAGGGTAGGTTCAGACAGTAGGTGACTGGCAAGATATGTTCACTTGAAAATCTTGCCTTGATTGACAGTTTTGCCCAAGTGCTGGAAGGCCCCCTCCCAGGAAAAGTACTCTTGAACCAGGATCTGGGTCAACTCACTACTAGGATCCAGTTTCTGCCATGTAATGATTCATAGTCTACATGCCAATCTGGATTCAGTGGAAAGGCAAGCTCTTGGCCTCAGAAGACACAAATGCCAGAAATAGAGCTGCTGTTGTTGATTTCAAAGAGGGTAACACTAACAAAGGCATTCTTCCTCTGTTTGTCCAATCGCTGGAACATTCCAATGATGAGGTTGCAACTCATGAAGGTCTAGGTGAGCTCTTCAGGGAAGCAGTGCTCAGCATACCACAGATACCAGCCATCTTTATCAAATGCTCCCCATAATAATGTTTGTTGGACCCATTGCAGAGGCTGAAAGACAGACATAGAGAGATTGAGAGCAAAGAAGGATGGAATGATGTTTAAGTGAGGTTCTGAACAGCATGTGACTCACTGAAAACAAACAAGGAGGTAACAAAGGAAAAACATGACATCAGATTTCTAGTCTGAGAAAGACATGCTTAATTGGATCTATGACTTCATTAATATAAAGTTAGCAGATAATAAGAGGGCAGTAGTTAGAGGATTTTAAGAGGAAGGATAAACGATAGTCAAGCTTTGGACTGGAAAAGTGCCACAGAGAGGGTATACTCATTAGAGTACTTACACTTAAACTCATCCAACACAAAGGTACTCTTTGGCAGGTGCTGAGCCTTGGGCTCAGCAGCCAATACCTGCTCACACTCATAATTTGGCTTTGGGTGTCTGCATCTGTCTGAGTCAGCTGTCTGGTGAAGTCTCTCAAAGGGGAGTTAGACTCCTGTCTGCAAGCATAACAGAGTATCATTAGTAGTGTCAGGTATTGGTGCTTGCCGATGGGGTAGATCTCAAGTTGGGCTGCTTATTGGTTGGCCATTCCTTCAGTCTCTGCTCCATTCCCTGTCCCTATATTTCTTGTACACAGAATAAGTTATGGGTTGAAAGTTTTGTGGGTGGGTTGTGTCCCTATTGCTACACTGGGGTTCCAGCCTGGCAACAGAAGATGGCTTCTTCATTCTTCATTTACCCAGTGCTGAGTCACAGCTAAGGTCATCCCCACTTGGCACCTCACTTATCCCAGGTCTCTGTTTCTACCCTGGAGATGATCCCTACCTCCCCATGCCTGACAGTTGCAGATTTCCATTCATTCTCATGGCCATCTGGACATCTCTACTGTCCTTCCCCACACCTGATCCTTCTCCCCTCATTCCCCTTCCCATCCCCTCTCCCATCCAAAAACTATAGGATACACATGTTCCATTTCACAGACACAAAAAGCTAAACAAGAAGGAAGACACAAGCAAGGATGCTTGAATATCATGTAGAAGGGGGAATAAAACAGACATAAGAGGCAGATGGACTGATAATATCTAGTTATGAGTACATATCATGCATGTCCTTTTGGGACTGAGTTAATTTACTCAAGATGATATTCTTAAGACTCATGTATTTGCCTGCCAAATTCATGATGTATTTTTTTTTTAATACCTGAAAATTAATCTATGGTGTAGATGTACAACATTTTCTTTATCCATTCTTCAGCAGAGGGAAATCTCAGTTGTTTCTAGTTTCTGGTTATTACCAAATAATCAGAAAAATAAATAAAGCTGCTATGAGTATAGTTGAGCAAGTGCCTTTGTGGGATTGTGGGGCATCTTTTGGGAGACCTTAAGAAATGTTTTCCAGTCCCATCAGTGAGCATACTTTAGTCTAACATCAGTAACAACACTTTAGTCTAAACAATCTTTAACATAAAACAGTATCCAATTATCATATATACTTACTTCTAATTTAAAATTTCTATTATATTTTATTTACTTTGCATTCATGTGTGTATGTGTATAAACAAAGTCCAGCCGCAGCATACACCCACATCTATTCACCATAAATAGACATACACATGTGTGCACACAGACTCACAATATAATAATAATAATAATAATAATAATAATAAATAAAATCTAACAGGTGAAAACAGCAGCCCAAGAGGCACTCAGTAGTCTTCTTAGTGAGGTCTTTTTTTGGCAATCTTGGATATAACTCATTTGCATATGTACATTTTAAACGCTTATTATCTTTCAATAGTAGGAATTAAATTTCAGAGAAATAGAAGCGTTTGGAATTTTGTTCATTTCTATATTCCTAATTTCTAAAGTAATACTTAATACATAGGTATCTTTCTTTAAGTAGTGATGAAGTGTTAAAAGGTTTGGTATGTACAAAAGAGACCATGCCCATATCCATCAGGAATACTTTCCATTTTCATATGATTTCTCCAGCTATAACTGTGAAGTAATGACCCTTTTTTGTATGTTCACACCCTAAGGACACCTTCTGAAGAGCAACTTCAACTGTGTTGGCTCCTAAAATTGCTTCATAATAGCCTCAACTCAATGTTAACTCTTTTTCCTTTAGGTTTTAATGGCACCTTGCAACATTTTTTATAAAATGTGTGATACTAGGCCCTTATGTTCCTTTTAAAATTTTTCTTGTCTTCTTCTCCCCAATAGACAGTATAGTCTTTGATGGCAGAAGACAGGATTTAGATGTATTTGAAGACTTAACATCTAATAAGTGAAGATGTTAATAGCAGTGATTCAATGAATATTTGTTGAATCCACTGGATATTGCTCTTTTTTCAGCATACATTTGGTAGAATAATCCAGTGTTTACTATGCGTGAAAATGTAAAGCATTGTGATACTTATTTTCCTTCCTGCAGATTAATTTGCTTGTGTTTATTCATAAACAGTTTAGTTGCTATCCCCAGGAACTAAGGAAATACTAATTTTATTACATCATCAGTGCAAACAACCTCTGTGGCTCTGTGTTTAACATTGAATTCATTAGTTTTAGATAGAACTCATTAAGTAAGGATTGTCTTATTTCAGTAAAAACCACATAATTCAAACCTAGAAATTATAAATAAAGTAGTGTTCACACCACTAGCTAGTCTGAATTTAAGTATGGATATTTAGCATGCTAATTTATACAAATGTATTCTGAATTAATATGTTCTACATCTAGCAGGCTGTGAGGAAGTTATAAGAATGTTTCCTCATTGACTTTATAAAGTGGATATGCAAATTTGTAAATACATAACCATTGCAAGGGAATAAGTCATGGCAAGATGTAATAAAATATGAGTATCACTGGTAGATTTTGGAAAAATGCTTGGAAATATATAATCAGGATGCATATTGGTAAGACAAATGTAGTATTAATTCAGACACTGCACAGTATAGTTGAGCTGGAAATACTGAAACTTCCAAATCAATTCACTATATCATTATTCCTCTGTTCATGTATGTGACTTGAAGGTAAAGAGCACTATTCTCATCAAGAGACTCAGTCATGAAAATGGTCATAAAGTGGTCATTTAAAATATTACACACAACTAATGTGGGATTCTCAAATTTGCAATACAAGTATGGCTTTCTGGTAAGATAAATGAGAAGACCCAATGGTTTTCGATATAGTAAAACACAAGGGCTTCCTATGCTAACCATACTGGTCTTTTGTTCTTTAGTGCTTTTGTTTTTGATTGAAATCTTTCCAAACACGATATGAAGTCACGTAGCTTAACTATTTTATTTTTATCATACTAATAAGACTTTGAAAAATCAATAGCAAGTATTACTGAAAGTGGAGGTTCTGGGGACAGAGTGGGGATTGAAAGGAGATGGAAAGGAGAGTGGGGGTAAATAGAATCTACTTCGTTGTAATGTATGGGCATAACAAAGAAGGAACATGCTTTATTTTGTTTTTCTTTCTTTCTTTCTTTCTTTCTTTCTTTCTTTCTTTCTTTCTTTCTTTCTTTCTTTCTTTCTTTCTTTCTTTCTTAAAGAAAAGGAAGTTGCTTTCCTGATAGAGAATGATAAGAGATCTCCCTTAGGTAGCATGTAACGTAGCTATCCTAAAGTGCTCTTTGCAGAAGCTTGGATGTTGATTAGAGGCTTCCCAGTAATGGTCAAAACGTCTTTTCCCTGAAAGATAAAAGAGAGTTGTAATGTACAGTACTATCTGTGAGTTCTACTTTCTGGCAATCCCTCATTTGTATTTTGTTGTGGAGACCCCCAGCCTTGTATTTTGATACTAATTCCACTTTCCTGGGAGGGGCTGCAGAGAAGGAGTGAATCAGTACACAGATGACTTCTATTGAACGTTCTACCACCTTAATTTGTAAAATAAAGGCTAGAGCCAGTGATTGGGCAGAGAATGGGAGGGAGAAATAAAGGTTGGTGGGAAGAGAGAGAGAAGACAACAGGGGAGGAGGACTACTGAGGAACACAACGGAGGAGGAGCAGGAGGTGGAAGAACAAATGTGTGGCTTGGAAAACCTGCAAGTTATAAGGTATAGCTGGGGAATAGATTAGTGTAGTGGTGAATCTGCCCAATCTAGCCATGCAGCTTATATTCATAATTATTGAGTTGTGTTCTCTTTGACTGGTCTTATTTGGATTGGAGAATTACCCTTTTTAAAAAGATTTATTTATTTTATGTATTAGTACACTTTGACTGTCTTCAGACACATTAGAAGAGGGTATAAGACACCATTACAGATGGTTGTGAGTCACCATGTGGTTGCTGGGAATTGAACTTCTGACCTCTAAAAGAGCAGCCAGTGCTCTTAACTGCTGAGCCATCTCTCCAGCCCCGTATATTTGTATTTTTAAAAGCTTATTATCTTTCACCACAAAGGTGTACTTTTAAGTATTCAGCAGCCAATAGTGAGAACAAGAACTTGGTAATCAGTAACATTGTTGGAAGTATTGTTTTCAAAGAATCCATGACAATTATCACACATATATTAAAACCATAGTATAATTTCTCATTAAAAGTCAATGTTTACTTTGATAAGCAATGTGCTTCCAGTATGGCAAACCAAATATATTAAATGCCACTGATAATTTAAGAGTTTGTATTTTGTTTGCACATGTCCTTCTTTGAACCAGCTGTAGGCAATTCTGGCTGGTTGCCCAAAAGTGGGGTAAAGGAAAGTCACAGTTTAGAATGTTTCCTTTATAATGACGTCTTGTCAGCTGATTAATTGTTTCTGTTACACAGCTAAATAACACCATATGTTAGCCATGAGTTTATTGCTAGAAGATATCAGAGAGATCTACCCTATGATAAATGATTGGGATATTTTCTAGCTTAAAGTGAAAGAGAGAAAAAAAATGCTGTTGGAATCTTGTTTCCAAAATCATTTGTAGTTTGATTATATGAAATAGATCATAGAAATGAGTGTTGTCTTCAGTGAGCAGACAAACACTTTGTAAGTTAGCCTTTTTGGATTAAACCCACATGGGTAAATACTACTTAGAATCCATATGGACTGTATTTTGGTACAGCAGTTTTGAACCCTCAGTGACTTCAACTTCAATTAACTGCTACTGGTGTTTTAAACAACTAAACGTTGTTACATTTGAGTTTGTTTATTAAAGGCAAACCAGGCTTGAAAATCAATTCCATTAATTTATCCCACATGTAAAGTTTGTATTTTAAAATCCAAACAGCAACAGAAAATATTACAGCAAAAAGAAAAATGGTGACTTTAATGGGGAATTGCATTTTATCCCATTTTATTCAATCAGTTGCCACTCAGAGATACTTAATGAGTACTTATTGAGTATTGTGATTTGACAGGATTCAAGGATGCAATAGTAGCTAACATTGAAGGAACATTATTCATATAGAAATTATACTCCTATAAGAAGATATGAATGAATAAATAAGGTAAGGGTGAATAAACAAGCCAGTCAATCAAAATAATGTATTATCCACAACCACTTGATAATGAATAGCTTCCCAGTGGATTATTACCATAAATAATTTTAAATAATCACAATACATTTAATGCTTGAAAAAAGTCAAACTTAAAAATGGAACAAAATGTTACATAGCCTAGATTTGTTTCATTCATTCTTCTATATGATATTCCAAAATTTGATCTTTTATTAGGCTCATATTTTATATAACACTCTGTGACACACATATATGTATTAACCATAGAAACGTTTCATGTTACCTATAAAGAGAAAATCTGTGCTGAAATCACTTCATTAATCTCTTTAGTAATGGTACATTTATAAATTTGCTGGATATATATTTAGGTAGGCTAATATAATACAGGGTAAGAGTTTAGATTATGACTTTCTAGAACAAAGCTTATTTTGTTTTTTACTAGGTAGTGCTTGTGACCTTTTCAATTTCATAATTATATGGCATGTCTTACAGAGTTAGGAGGATAAATCAAGGCAACTGATGATATGACAGATATCCTCAGGCAATCCAAAATGTAGCAGGACTTATTCAATCCCTGGCTCTTGAGTATGGGTAAAGCTTTCATATTTCCTTAACTAGATGGAAAAGATGATGACAGTTATACTCTGCTTTGGCAAACAGTGTAGAGAGAATAGTTGGATGACTTCAAAGAAGCAACAACATGAATGGCATATTGTTAGTGGCTTATGACAAATAACTCTAGCAGGTGCTTCCTAGGAACCCAGGTAGCTTAATGTCAACAGCATGCGAGAAGGAGAAGCTAGGAACAACACACATAGCTTGGGAAGAATATACAATGCCAGCAACCCAAGAGAGCTTGGAAGCATGTTCTTCTGCGTTTTATTCCCAAATATTCTGGGGAAATACAGCCTTGAGAAACCCTCCAAGAAGAATACAGGTAGTCAGTGCCTTGGTTTGAATCCACAGAGTGGAGAAGATAATATATATTGGATGAACCTTTCAGAGTTTCAGAATTTGTTGCACAGCAATTCAAAATGGATATAAGAGGAACATACTTTTAAAATACCCTGCAAAAATTAAACATTTGTAATATTGCAGCAATGTTGTCATACAGTCCTGACCCAGAAATTAAGCTGGTTCTCTTAAGAAAAACAAAAGGGTGAATATTCACCTTTCTAATAACAAACATAAAGAGCTTCTAATAATATAGAACTGTCTTTCAGTGGGAGGAGACTCAATTTTCCTGGAACTACTCAGAAATGGAACAGCATATGCATCAGATTAATCAAGGAAGGTTTTCTAGACATGGTGACAGTGGACTAAGATGCAAATGATGATTTTTCTCCCCTGTTGCACCATAGCTATTAATAACTTGACCAACCACTCATTTGTCTTTACTCCATTATAATGTAAGCATATTTTGAAGACATGGAATTTTGTCTGAAGTTCTTAGATAAAAGTCTGGGACTAGTAAGTATTTAATAAATATTTGATAAATGAATGTATTAATTAATTCCAAATCCATTACATTGTTAAATTTAGGAATGATGCTTTTCATAGAGCAAACATGTAAAAGGAACTTTTATTCACCAGATGTAATTGTCATCTCAGAGGCTTATTCCTGAATAATCTCATCCTTTCTCTTTCCTTCTGAACTATGACTAGCTGGCTAAACTCAACTTGTCTGGCCAAACTCCTCTCTAAACTGATTCAATCTGGCTTCTCTCTGAGTCGCTCTGTTTGACCTCAAACTAACTATGGCAATTTGTTCTAACCTTCTGTTCCTTTTTATTCCCTGGATTCAATTGCTTATGATGACCTATACAGAACATCATGAACTCATGAAGGAACTCAACTGGACTACATGCATTGCACTGACTCCCAACTGATTGCTCTCTCTACCTGCACTGCTGTTAAGTATCTTCTCTTTCTTGTGCTGTCTCACAAGAGTTGGGTGTATCCGATCCCGACTCATTCTGTCAAATCTTTCTATGATTTGTCACTTTGTTTACCCTTCAATTATCTGTCACTATCAAACATGGCTGCTTCCTTCTACAAACTAATTTTCCTTAAAGATGTTTACTACTGGCATGTCTATATTCCAGCTTTAGGGATTAAAAGTGTGTGGTGTGTCTGCATTCTTGCTGGATGCCACAGACCTAGGTCTTGGATGTGATCCCTTACCATAGCAGCCATGATGCTAGATTTAAATTTCTTTTTTTTTAATATTTATTTTATTTATTTATTTTTCTTTTTTTTTTTAATTTTATTTTTTTGCTTATTCACTTTATAACCCTTCCCAGTCACCTCCTCCCACAATCCTTCCCCATCTCTTCTTTTCTGAGTACCCCCTCCTCCTGTTTTCCCCACCCTGCCACTTTAAGTCTATGAGAGGCTAGGTGCTTCCTCTCCCATTGAGGCCAGATGAGGCACCCAGCTAGAAGACCATACCCCATATACAGGCTGCATGTTTTGGGATAGCCCCCACTCCAGATATTTGAGACCTACATGAAAACCAAGCTGCACATTTGCAACATATGTGCAGGGAGGCCTAGGTCCAGCCCATGGAGCTAGATCTGTGTAGACTAGGTATGCTCCACGGTTGGTGATTCAGTCTCTGAGAGCTCCAAGGGTTCAGGTTGGTTTACTCTGTTGATCTTCCTGTGCAGTTCCTATCTCCTTAGGGCCCACAATCCTTCCGCCTATTCTTCTATAAGAGTCCTCAAGCTCCATCCACTGTTTGGCTCTGGATGTCTGTATCTGTCTGAGTCAGCTGCTGGTTAGAGCCTCTCAGAGACAACTTGCCCCTGTCTGTTCTCAGGCTGGAGGTTTAGATCCTGGGAGCTCGGGTTGAATCTTTTGATACTCATTCTAAAAAGGACAAAAGCACCCTCACTTTGGTCTTCTTCCATCTTCTTGAGTTTCATGAGGTTTATGCGTTGCGTCTTAGGTATTGTGTGCTTTTGGGCTAATATCCGCTTATCAGTGAGTGCATACCATGTGTGTTCTTTTGTGATTGGGTCATCTCACTCAGGATGATATTTTCTAGCTCCATCCATTTGCCTAAGAATTTCATGAGCTCATTGTTTTTAATAGCTGTGTAGTACTCCATTGTGTAAATGTACCACATTTTCTGTATCCATTCTTCTGTTGAAGGACATCTGGGTTCTTTCCAGCTCCTGGCTATTATAAATAAGGCCGCTATGAACATAGTGGAGCATGTGGCCCTGTTGCATGTTGAAATATCTTCTGAGTATATGCCCAGGAACGGTATAGTTGGGTCCTCAGGTAACACTATGTTCAATTTTCTGAGGTATCGCCAGACCTCAAACTGCCCAGTGGAAAAAAGACAGCATTTTCAACAAATGGTGCTGGTCCAACTGGAGGTCAACATGTAGAAGAATCCAAATTGATCCATACTTATCTCCTTGTACAAAGTTCAATTCCAAGTGGATCAAGGACCTCCACATAAAACCAGCTACACTGAAACTAATAGAAGAGAAAATAGGGAAAAGCCTTGATCACATGGGCACAGGGGAAAAGTCCCTGAACAGAACACCAATGGCATATGCTCTAAGATCAAGAATTGTCAAATGGGATCTCATAAAACTGCAAAGCTTCTGTAAAGCAAAGGATACTGTCAATAGGACAAAGCGGGAACCAACAGATTGGGAAAAGATCTTCACCAACCCTACATCTGATAGAGGGCTAATATCAAAGGTATACAAAGAACTGAAGAAACTAGATTCCAGACATCAAATAACCCTATTAAAAAATGGGGTAGAGAGTTGAACAAAGAATTCTCAACTGAGGAAACTCGAATGGTTGAGAAGCATCTAAAGAAGTGTTCAGCATCCCTAGTCATCAGGGAAATGCAAATGAAAACAACACTGAGATTCCACCTCACACCAGTCAGAATGACTAAGATCCAAAACACAGGTGACAGCAGATGCTGGTGAGGATTGGAGAAAGAGGAACACTCCTCCATTGTTGGTGGGATTGCAAGCTGGTACAACCACTATGGATTTAAATTTCTTTACACAAGGATCTTAAAAGTGTTTACTGACACTAGTACCTAAGGACACCAAGCACAAATCTCAAATCATCATGTAAGCTCAGTGAATAAGTCATAAAATAAATATATTTTTAAATTGAAATTATCACTGTAGCAAAGAAATTTGGATGTATGAGCAGAAGTGATTGACATCTGTACAATTCTGGATACAAGAGTGACACTGTCTTCAGTTTCTTCTTTTTTCTGAAAAATGTGTATCCCTGCCAGAACCTATTCTATGCATTCATTGTGGAGGAACCTATCTACTTCTAGAACTAAATGTATCATATGACTTCATTGTTTTCCTTCCCACATATCAGGTCACATGTGATTAAGGGAATGACTAGGGTGTTGGGAAAAATATAAGGAGAGTGGTTATCCCATTTGAGAGAGAAAATAAAATAAAACTATGTGTCTATTCCATCAGCTGAAACCCACAATGTGTAGATCCTATGAGTTTCTCAAAAATCTCAGAACTTCTAAAATCATAGATTGCAAAGAGTTTGAATTTTAAGATTTTATTTTAAATAAGAATATATGAGTGTGGGTATTTGCACATGAGTACAGGTGTCCTTGTTGGCCAGAAGAACATACTGAATTTCTTGGATCTAGAGTTAAAGGTTCCTGGGGTTGAATGAAGTGGGTACTGAGAACCAGCTTAGGTTCTCTAGAATAATTGTGTAGTCTCTTAACCATTGAGCCATATCTCCAGTACTAGCTATAGATGGTTACTGATTTTCATTATACAAGAAGGAAACATTAAAATATCTGTGTAACTTTAATATCAGTTATTATTTCCTCTTCCCCATTCTCTCTAAACCATCTAGTTAAAATTAATACAAGTGTTGACATAACCTACATTATAAATAATAGCAAAGTCAAAGTTTAGAATTCATCATTTTCAAGATTTGTTTATATATGAAGAAATAATCAAGGTATATTGATATTGATACATTTAATACAACATAAGGCTAAAATATTGAAACATTTATTTAAATCAACATATTTCACTAGATTACTTAAATGCTCAACTCTAAAATATTTTGGATATCTTTAAGAATATAACCAGTATTAAAAGATTAAATCTTTCTATAATAGAGATATAAGCTTTTTATAATAGGCATACAATAATTATATCTAATAAATTTTGGGTAATGACTTGTTTTTATGGAGATAAAACCTTTTTTAATCTCTAATCCTTTCTGTAGAAAAACAGGCTTAAAATGACTTTAGAAATTCTGCATAAAGAAAATAAGAAAGGCAAATTTAAAATTGCTCAGTGAGTTCAATGAA
Source organism: Mastomys natalensis (assembly GCA_021653895.1). Classification (NCBI taxonomy): domain Eukaryota; kingdom Metazoa; phylum Chordata; class Mammalia; order Rodentia; family Muridae; genus Mastomys; species Mastomys natalensis. The sequence continues at coordinate 912,786 of JAJTUV010000323.1, read as the reverse complement.
TAGTCATCAAATAAATGCAGTCTGGCTGGAAATTATGTCATTTTTCAGTAGGGATTTGGATATTCCTGCATGAGCCCCACTGTGTATAAGTCTTAAATTATAAGAAAGAAAAGCATGGCCAGATAGGAAGAATTTCATTAGCTACTAGCTTGATCAACAATGATGAAGTCTGAATATGATTTTTAGTGGTATATTGTATGAATATTACAGTGTATGGTACAAATCAAAAATCAATTATCACATATAGAAATATTGAACATGAACTGCAATGCAGTGAAACTTAATTAAATTCTGAAGTAACAACAAATGAATTTGCATACTTATATTAATCTCCAAAATGATTTTGTTGCATTCAATGTGATTATAGCTGTTATTTTATGCATGGTATATGGCCTTAGGTTTGCATTGAGATTTTTTTTTTCTGTCTAAGGACTTGGACTATGTGCTTCTACACACACTAAGAAATGATGGGCCTTGCAGTATTTTCCCTAACTTCCATTTTTATCTCCACTGTGCAGGCTTCCGGATTCAAGGGCATGGAAATATGAAACCTTTAGGGTATTATTGCCTGTGGAACACAAGCAGCTTTCAGTACTGATCAGCTACCCATCAGAAAAAGGAGAAGCCTGATTTGTAGCAGGTGCTGATCCCTATAATGTATAGTCTCGTTATGGGTAATTTCAAGCTGCCAAGCTATTTAATAGTCATTGGCAAAAATTCTGAATATTTAATAACTAGTCCTTGTGAGCCAGCAGGAGCCTGCAGGGTCCTGCCATAGCACACTATAGGATATCATCAAATGATATGTAGAAGGAGTTTGCATTACTAAGTGGTAACTGTGGGGAGATGGTAGCAAATCATGAAAAAATGAAGCTCCCTGAGGAGGCTATTGGGAATATCAAAATAATGGAATTTCCTTGTTTAAAGACTTTGTAAGAAAATAATTGAAGTATATTATTGGCAATACAGGAAATGTCATAATGAAAATACTTTGTATGATTAATATGTGGTTATACAAAATAAATTAAAAATGTGAAGAGTCACCAAAGGATTTCAAGAGACAAATAACAAAGTCATATTTGTTTATTAGAGATATCATATTGACTGGTAAGCAGAATACCAATTAGAAAAGATGAGGCCAGAAGAACAAAAAGGTTCAAATACTTTTAGTACATTGGAAGAAAGACAAACAGGTAGTGCAACACACTGATGTGACTGTCTGGAATGGCAATTTCCAACTTCCAGTTCTCATTTCTCATTCCTTGCTCATTGCCTTCTTACACCCTTTTTGATATCTATTGTTCTGGCTTACACAATATTTTGAAAATAGAGACCAATTCAACAGAAGTAGACTGTTTTAGCAAATGTAAAGGAGCATACTAATCAGCACGGGCAGAACAAATAGGGTGAGGAATGGGTCCTGAACATGTCTTGTGTCCTGACCGTGTCTTGTTAAAGGATGAATATGAGGAGACAGTGAAGTCTAGAGTAAGCCATACTAGAGACTTTCACTTTTGTGTTAAAAAATGACAGGATTCTAATCAGAGAAATCAAGTGTTAAGAACTCCTTCCAAGAATCAGAGGTAGAAATCATCAAAAGAAAAACATTAGGAAAACCAAAATTTCAGATCACTGTAAGGCCAACAACACTGGTTATTTATTGAAAGGAATTATATACAGTATTTGAAATCAGAGGTTAAGTACAGCTATGCTAACAAAATTGTTGTATTATCTATCTATCTATCTATCTATCTATCTATCTATCTATCTATCTATCTCTATCTATCTCTCTATTTATCTATCTGTCTATCTATCTACATTTATGTATTAATACACTACATATATATGGTAAGTCTGTGTGTGTGTGCTGAGATCAAATGCAGGACCTTCTGCAAGGAGGCAGAAGATTAACTACTGAAATATATCCTCAGCCCACTATTAGTTACTATAGTTTCTTGTGTCTGACTGTCTAAATGATACCCTATTTAGAAAATTGTGGTCAAGAATAGAGATGGGCTGATCATATTAACATCACCTCTGATAATTTTAAAAGGAGATTTTCAGTATAACATAACCTACATTCTTATCCATTCTACTATGTGATAGAAGCAGTTTACTGGAAAAGACATGAAAAATGGAAACTAAAATGATGGTGAGAAAGAACAACTTTTTGGCTACTTGTGTTTAAAATATTACTAAAATGTATTCCATAAGGTTCAATTATTAGAAATATTAGCATACATATCATTTAAAAACATCTGTAGTGTATTTTTTAAAAGAAATATATTTTATCGTGATATATAGAGCATGTAATTATTAGTAAAATTTTATATTCATGAATATAAATGAATATATCAATACTATGTAGTATATGATATAGGAAACTTCCAGAAGACTTCAGATCTCTGATAAACAATAAAAGTGTCTTGCTAAAGTTATAATGTTTTAAATATGAATGAATTTTAAAGTAGTTTTAGACTGGTGCTAAAATTAAAATCTTCCTACCACTGATGATATATTATGGTTAATAAAAATGAGAGGATTAAAAAATGGACTCTAGCAATGCATGACTTTAATCCTGGCACTCAAGAGGCAGAGGCAAGTCTATCACAGTAAGTTCAAGACTGGTTTTGTATAATCATGACTTCCACCTAGTCATGGTTACTTGGTGAGACTGTTTCTCAAAAAAATGCATTCATATGCATTATACAAAACAGAGTTCAGGAAAATATAGTGTTTAATCTTTATGGTTTATATTTAATATTTTTTATTTTTAGAAATGATAACATTTTCACATAGTATACTGAAAATATATTCTAGATAGATGATTGCTCTTTCATGTAATTGAGCATCAAGTAAATCTTGTAGGAGGATTACTGTGTAATCTGTTGATTTGACTATGAAAACACTGTCATAATTGTGAATCATTAATTGTCATAAAGCATGAGTTTAAAAGAGTGATATTCAATGCAATTATTATTAGATTCTTTTTTTTTAGTATTTTCTTTTTTTGATTGGAAATTTTTTATTGGAAATTTTTTTTTACATTTCAGATGTTCTCTCCTTACCCCATTTCCCCCCTCCCTCCCAGGAACTCACTATCCCTTCCCCCTCCTCCTGCCTCCACGTTGGTGTACCCCCACCCACTCTCCCCTGTACCTCACTTCCCCACCCTCGAGTATCCCCCCCACGACGTCCAGCTTTCATGGGACCAAGAATCTCTTCTCCCACTTATATATAGCTCCCTTGCATATATAGCTGGAGCCATGGGTCCCTCCCTAAGCGCTCCCAGGCTGGTGGTTTAGACCCTGGGGGCTCTGGTTGGTTGGGATATTATTAGATTCTTGCTAACTAATTATGCTCCCTATCGAAGATAAAATTCCAGCAAAAGAAAGTCTTTGAATAAAAAGTTCTTGTTGCTAGTGATGTGAAACACTGTAGTAAAACAAATATGAAAAAATATGAATACCTATAGATGATAGAGTTGGGTGTGAGGACTCTTGTCAATATAATAAAAGGAAGAATCCAAAGAGGTGTCATCCTTCTCAGAGATGGGAAGTTGTTTCATGCTGTGGCTACCTCTCCTTAGTAGAATTTGAGCTAATAATGTCTGGACTGAGATTTTTGCAGGTGTTATGCATGCCTTAGCAGATGCCATGAGTTCATACGTGTAACTCTCATGCCATGTATAAAAACATACTTGTTTCCTTGTAATCATTCATCTCTTACTCTTACAGAATTTCTGCACTCTCTTCCACATGATCTTTAAGCCTTGACCTGAAGGGTGAAATATAGATGTTCTATATAGGACTGAACGTTTCTGGAGTCTCTGATTCTGTGCACTTGGACCACTTTGTTGATCTCTTCATTAATCACTACATACTGCAAAATAAAGTTTCTCTTATGAAGGTTTTAGAGATCCATGAATCTATGTGTGTAAGGTTAAGTCATTAAGAATTGGCTTAAGCTTTTGGGCTAATATCCATGTATCAGTGAGTACATACCATGTGTGTTCTTTCGTGATTAGGTCACCTCACTCAAGATGATATTTTCTAATTCTATTCATCTGCCTGCAAGTCTTATGAAGTCATTGTTTTTAATACCTGAATAGTAATCCATTGTGTAAATGTACCACATTTTCTGTATCTATTTTTTTGTTGAGGTATATCTATTTTTTCCAGCTTCTGGCTATTATAAATAAGGCTGCTGTGAACATAGTGGACCACGTATTCTTGTTATATGTTGGAGCATCTTTTGGGTATATGCCCAGGAGAAGTATCTCTGAGTATTTCAGATAGAAATATTTCCAATTTTCTGTGGAACCACTAGACTGATTTCCAGAGTGATTATACCAGGTTTCAATCCCACCAACAATGGAGGAGTGTTTTTCTTTTTCCATATCCTTGCCAACATGTGCTGTCACCTGAGTTTTTGATCTTAGCAATTCTGACTAGTGTGAGGTGGAATCTAAGGATCATTTTGATTTGCATTTTCCTGATGACTAAGGATGTTGAACATTTCTTTAAGTGCTTCTCAGCCATGTTAGATTCCTCACATAAAAATTATTTGTTTTACTCTGTACCCTATTTTTAATTGGGTTATTTGGCTTTCTGGAGTCTAACTTCTTGAGTCCTTTGTATATTTTGGATATTATCTCTCTATCAGATGTAAGGTCCGTAAAGATCTTTCCCAATCTGTGAGTTGTCGTTTTGTCCCACGGTACAACCCACAAACCACATGGAGCTTAAGAAAAAGGAAGACCAACGTGTGGATACTTCAATCCTACCTAGAAGGGGGAACAAACTAGTGACAGGAGGTAGAGTGAGAAAGGGACTTTGGAGTGAGAGAGAAGGTGCAGGATCAGGTACTGGATGGGACAGAAGTACAGAGAGTCAGGAAATTGAATAGAAATATATAGCTTTTGGGGATGGAGAACTGGGGATAGCCAGAAGAAAGTCCCAGATGCCAGGGAAGTAAGAGGCTCCCAGGACCCAAAGGGGATGACTTTAGGTGAAATAACCAACAAACTGGAGATACAACCTGTAGATACCATCTCTAGTAGATATGTATGGTTCCCATATGAGGGATAGGGCCACCCATGCATCTCAAAATTTTTAACCCAGCAATGTTCTGTCCAAAGTTAAGACAGGGACCTAAAATGGAACAGAGACTAAAGGAAAGTCCATCCAGAGACTGACCCACCTAGGAATCCATTACATCTGCAGACACCAAACTCTCACACTATTGCTGAAGCCAAGAAGAGCTTGCTGACAGGAGCCCAATATGGCTGTTCCCTGAGAGGCTTTACCAGTATCCGATCAATACAGATGCAGATACTCATACCCAACAATCTGACTGACCACTGGAGCCCCAATAGAAAAGCTAGGGGAAGGACTGAAGGAGCTTAAGGGGATTGAAACCCAATAGGAAGAACAATATCAACTAACCAGACCACTCCGAGTGCCCCAGAGACTAAAATACCAACCAAAGAGTATACATGGAGGATGGCCTTATCTGACATCAATGGGAGTGGGTGCCCTTGGTCCTGTGGAGGCTTGATGCCCCAGTATTGGTGGATGCTATAGAGGTGAGGCAAGTCGGCAAGTGGGTGGAGGAGCATCCTCATAGAGACAAAGGGAAGAGGGGAGAGGGCAAATGGTATGGGGAGCCTATGGAGAGGTAACTAGGAAGGGGGATATCAATTGAAATGTAAATGAATGAAATTATTTTTTTAAAAAAGAGTTGGTTTAATACTATGCCCACTTAGCAGGGTAATGAGTGTAGATTCAAAAACAACAAGAAATAAAATTATAGGACAATTTCTTTGATGAGCATAAACACAAAATTTATCAATAAAATAATTGTAAACTAAATTCAAGAGCATATTTAAAAAGATTATCCACCACAATCAATTCAGCTTTATTCCAGAAATACAGAGAAAGTTCATATGTAAATTAATAAATCTATCACAAAAACAGACTAAAGTACAGAAACCACATTATTATCTCTTTACATGTAGAAAATTCAATATCCCTTCATGATAAAAGTTCAAGAGAATCTAGAAATATGGTAGACACATCTCAACATAGTTACAGCAATATAAATTTAAATCCACCATCAGCATCTTGTTAAACAAGAAAAAAATCTCAAAGCATTTTTGGTAAAATAAAAAAAATATAGGACATATATGTACATTTACTTCCCTCTTGCTTAATATATTACTTAAATATATTAAATTCTTCTTAGCTAGGATTGCAAGGTAGTCGAAAGCGATAAATTAGATAAAAATATACATTCTCTCAAATTAACCTAATTACTAGATGATATACTATAAACCATAAGAAAGCATTAATCAGAGAAATTATGCAAAAAATAAGAGGTGGAAATTATTAGTTTCACTGTTTGTCATAAAAATGATTACATAAAAAACTAAAAATTGAATTTTACAGAACTATTACAAAGTATTATTTCTATTTTAAAATGCAGTAAAACTTCAAGGATACAAATTCAATATAACTTGAAAATCAGTATTATTCCTATACTCAGATTGGAATGTATAAATCAAACTGTTTAATTTAAAATATTAAATTTTAATTTAAAATATTAAAACATATTTAAATAAATGATGGTACTATTTTGCTACTAGCTGTGGAAGTTTTCTAGTGGAATCTTTAGGGTTTTTTTTTTTTATGTATAGAATCATGGAATCTTCAAATAAAGATACCATCTAATTTTTAGGTTGATTGAGGAGGACAGGTAAAGTAGTAACAATTTATTCAAGCTTAGTATTCACCACACATGACAATGAGAAGAGTGAGCTAAGCTTGCCTGTCCTGCGAATCTCTGTATCCAATTGTCCATTTATAAACTGAAAGTGATTTTTTTGGCATCTGGCCATACACACCCAATGTTTTCTTTCTTTCTTTCTTTCTTTCTTCTTCTTTCTTTCTTTCTTTCTTTCTTTCTTTCTTTCTTTCTTCTTTCTTTCTTTTTTTCTAAATACTTATTTAGTTTTTTTTATATATGTGAGTACACTGTCACTGTCTTCAGACGCACTAGAAGAAAGGCTTTGGGTCCTATTACAGATGGTTTGTGAGCCACCATGTGGTTGCTGGGAATTGAACTCAGGACCTCTGGAAGAGCAGTCAGTGCCCTTAACTACTGAGCCATCTCTCCAGCCCCAACTCAATGGTTTTTTAAGCTAAACTTCTAGTACATTCCTGGAAGATAACTGCTCCTCAGAGGTTATGGATTACTTTTGGACCATACCTCAATTCTTCTAAGTGGATCGAAGCTAAAGCTTCTCTATGTACCTGGTGGCAATACTCCCAACTTAAACTAAACGTTTTACATATACCCTAAGAACTCTTCTTCAAGATCATTTTTGGATCTTATAAACAGCTTTTTAAAAGATGTTGGGGGAGAAGTACAGAGGGTCAGGAATTTGAAAGGACATTTGTAGCAGTGGGGGATGGGGAACTGGAGTAGCCACTAGAAAGTCCCACATGCCAGGGACCCAAGAGGTTTCCAGGACCCAACAGATAGGACATTAGGCAAAACACCCAACAAAGGAGAGAGAGAACCTGCAGAGACCACATACAGTGGATAGGCATGGTCCAGGTTGAGGGATAGGGCCACCTACCCACCTCAAAAATATTAATCCAGAATTCTTCCTGTTAAAAGGAAATGCGGGGGGAAAAGAGCAGAGCAGAAACTGAAAGAAAGGCCATGCAGAGACGGTCCCACCTGGGGATCCATCCCATATGCAGACACCAAACCCAGACACTATTGTGGTTGCCAAGAAGTGCTTGCTGACAGAAGCCTGGTATAGATGTCCACTGAGAGACTCTGCCAGAGCCTGACCAATACAGATGCGGATGCTTGCATCCAACCATATGACTAAGCATGGGAACCCCAATGGTGGAATTAGGGGAAGGACTGAAGGAGCTGAAGGGGTTTTCAACCCCATAGGAAGAACAACAATATGAACCTACTAGACCCCCCAGAGCTCCCAAGGACTAAACCACCAACCAAAGAGTACACATGAAGGGACCCACAGCTCCATCTGCATATATAGCAGAAGATTGCCTTATTTAGCATGAATAAGAGGCCCTTGGTCCTGTGAAGGCTGGATGCCCCAGCATAGGGAATACTTAAGGAGGTGTGGCAGGAGTGGGTGGGTGGATAGGTGAGAGAGCATACTCATAGACACAGGGGAAGGTACGATGGGATAGGGTTTGTGGATGGTAAACTGAGACAGGAAATAACAATTGAAATGTTAATAAATAAACAATAAAATAACCAATAAAAAAACAAAGTAGGAAAGTTTGTTAACCTCATGTGTACAGATAGAAAGATATTTAACTTAACTAGAAATACTGAAATAATTGATTAGAAGAGGTAGCTCAGTAGGAGCCTACTTATGTTGTATGAAGGCCTGGGGTCTACCTTTTTTCCCCATTACAATTAAACCTAGAAATACCACAATGATCATGTCACAATGACAAGTCTATGTCTAAAGTCAGAGAGGCCAACTAAAGGTACAAGCTATCATTAATAGAAGCAAACAATTCTTATGATGAAATCACAGGAGGATTTAATAAGTTGTGCTGAGGTATTCTCATTACATAAGCATGCATGAAATAATCGTTGATTTTAAGGATTTAATAATGGCTAAGGGCATGCCATAGATTATGTACTCTAAGAGATGATTTTATAATTTCACCATCTTGAAATTTCAAAAGTAACATTGTATTCAAGAAAATTAATCTAATAAAGAGAATTATCACTTCCTCCCTGGAGAACATTTTGCCTTTGCTTCATTTTATTCTGCCTTCAGAAATTTGGATAAGAATAGTCACACAATATATTGTAAAATCATTACTACCTGTCTGAATCTGAATCACCTGCAAGACTGTGACCTCCAGACAAGTCTTCCTACTTCACTTTTGTGTCTGGAGTCTTTGCTACTGTTCCTGGCACAGAGAAGTTACTCACTAAAGCAGTTTGCTTGACTCTACAGATAATAAGATATAGAAAACAGCATATATAATTCATTGACTTATTTTTCTAATGTTAAAGAGAGAATAGATTTTATATTTCCAATGCTGAATTTTATTGGAAAGTATGAACAAGTCATTTGCATAAATGAAAATAAATAAATAAAGGAAAGAAAATAATGAGTATCCTTTGCATAAGATGGCATAATAATAATAATAGAAAAAATATAATCAGGACCTAGAAAGTGATAGAACAGAGAATATGCACATACAAGACAGAAATATTTCTAGTGTTGGTTATGAAAGATAACCAGATCCACTTTAGACCATTTAAGAAAAGAATATATTTAAAATTGTTTAGAAATTTAAAACTAAGTATATAACTTAAACGTTAGCTCATATATACTATATACAAATGTCTATTATATTTGTATATAATAAATATGTATGCATATTGTATACCCATGAATGATACATTATATGAGCATCTACATGTCTGAGTTTATATCCACACCTTTGCAAGCATGCAGAGAACAGAGCAGGATATCTAGATATCTGGTATTGTCGTCTATCAGTGTTTATTTTGCTGTTGAGTCTCATACTGAACCTGGATTTTTCTTATTCTTGTTATAATCATGGTTATATAAACCATGAAGTCACAGTGAACCTACTATCTCTTTATACTCCAGCACTGAAAGTTTGTTTATTTTTTACATGCATGACAGGAATCCAAAATTGCATCTTCATTCTTGCTTGGCAAGCACTCTTTGTGTCAGAACCATCTCCACATCCCCCAGTACATTTAGGATATCTCTGTCAAAGACTGCTTATACAGGGTGGTGGCTTTTAACTCTGTGATTCAGAACTAGACTTGTGAGACATTGTTTGACTAGGATGAGAACATTTTTATATAGAGAGGTGTAGAGAAGAAAGCTCTCTAAAGTTCCAGGGATTTCTGAAAGAGTGCTGTTTTTTAAAAACCTAGTAACCAATAATTTCCATCAATATAGTAAATATATTGACACATCAATCATGTCTTCTTGATAAAGTTGAGTGGATTTAGTCAAAGACTTTCAACTTCCTAACTGCATTTTTTTGTGAAGGGAAAAACAATCAAATTATTGGAAGAGTTTTATATCAGAGCAAATGCAAGTTTAAGCTAGCCTATTAGACTTCATTTAGTTAATATGGTGGTGCCGTTCATTTCATTTGCATCACAATTCAATATTCAGCACAAGGCTGGTAGGTTCACTTACAGTTTAAGAGAAAAGAACAAGCTTATTACTCTATAGAGATACATGTACCATTAGTTTAACTGAAAAAACCCTCATTAAAACAGGCATTTTATATAATTTTTGTTGTTTTCATAAAGTTAAGGGATAATACTTCCATTCTTGAGAGACTGAATGAAGTATTCTATAAACATAAATGGAAGAGCAGTAATTATTACGGATATAAACAAAGCATATATAATTAAGATTGCAAAAATGCATTACTGTACTGACTAGTCCCCCGCAGTTATCTTTGTCCATTATGTGACTGTGCTCACAGAACTGCAAATGGCCCCCAAACTTTTCCTTTTTATCTGATTGAGATATCAAGCAAGTAGGCCAAGTTTTGAAATCACAAAATAGCTTCATTCTTCAAAATTACCAACTAAAATAATTGATCACCTATGTAATTAGCAAAGAGAAAAGAAAGATGAAACAGAAAAAAGGGAAGTTTCAATTCCCTTGAAAAAGCTAGTTTCAATTCTCCATGTAAGACACTTGTGCATATTGTTATTTGATTTATATCTTAAATTATATTCATTTTATTATATTTTGACATAAATTATTCATATTTATGAAACATAAAATGATATTTTAATAATTGCATTGATTGGGATTTGTTAAAATCAGGATTCACATATCTGTGTCCTCAAATTTTTTTCATTTCTCTTGGTGAAATGTTAATGTCCTTTCTTGTAGCCATATATATATGTATGTATATGATGTATGTATATGTATGTATGTATATGTATACACACACGCACACACACACACACACAGATATATAATAATATATATATAGTGTGCATCATTTAAACATATGACATCATCTTGATATACAGTACTATAATGTAACTCACTACTACTATCTAAATCTCCCTCGGATCAGCTGACAAGCCTTTCCCAATCCTTACTCTTGTGGTGTCAGGCCATGGTACCCACTACTTAGCACCCTACTAGTATGAGGTTAGGATATTTTTGGTTCCACATGCTAGTGTGAACACACCTCATCAATTCCTTATGCTTGACTTATTTCAGTTAATATAATGCCAGCCATTCAGTTCCATTTGTGTTATTGCAATGACAGTATTTTTTATGGCTAATTTAAATGTGCCACACTTTCTTTATACATTGAGTGGTTGATAGATACACCAAATAAAAAATATTCTGCAAAGCAAAGGAAAATAATTGATGTCATATATCTGACAAGTAATATCTAAAATATTTAAGGACCTTAATAAAAATAACCTGATAAATGGGCAATAATACAAATATGTAGATAGACAGACAGATAGATAGATAGATAGATAGATAGATAGATAGATAGATGATAGATAGATAGATAGATAGATAGATAGATAGATCTAGGTATGGTATGGGTATAGGTATTGATATGGATATGCATATAGATATAATGGTATTGATTTGGAGCGTTCTTCACATAGTGATAAAACTAAGATGTGGTTCAGTGATCACATTAATGGGTCTACCCTGAAGAAGTAGATAAGTCAGAGTACCAGGTGGACCTGCTACTCTCATGGTTTATGTAGCACACTTCCAAACAGCACCTACATGAAACCTCTTGTTATTTAAATTCAAAATTTCCTATTTTGTATTGCTTAACAGGATTTTATTTGCTTGCCATTTTGTCTTATTTTTTTCTTCTGAAATCATATAAATTTCAAATATCTATTTAAATTTAATTTTTTGTGTACAAAAGTTTGTGTTTATTAAATAGATATGTCACAAATGTATTTCTAACAGTCACATTCTTTGTCCCAACTTAATGCACTGAATTTTTTTAAAATTTTTAAAAATGTATGTTATCTGTTATTGAAAATAAGTTCTTTCTCCCATAATATATGTTGATTATGTTTGACCCCTCCCTCTACTTCTCATAGCTCCTCCCCCCTCTCCAATCATCAGGATCTACTCCCTTTCTGCATTTTATTAGAAGAGAACAGGCTTCTATGAGATAATATTAAAACATAATATTAAAATATATAATTAAATATTATATTTTATTTTGTTAAAAACAGCTTTTGATAGATATGCTCTATATTTGTTTGGTTTTCTTGGAACAAAGCATCAGTTCAATGAGATCTTTAATAAATTCCTTCACATCTTATAAACTCTACCCTTTATGTAATATCACAATAGAAATAAATTACTTTTAGCAGGAGACAAGTAGGAGCTCTTTATTATTAGCTGATACATGTGCATTGAATTTAATGATAAGTTAAGATACAGAATATGTGCCTGATTTATATGCAAACACTATTTGTAATAGACATATAAAATGAATTTTCACAAATCATTTTTGTGTCAGCCTGTTACAAGTACCCCAGTTCCATAACAAGTAAACTGTAAATCTACTGAAAACATAACACAACCTTTACTTAAATAACCTGTGCTTAGATCTTCAATATGCTTTAGAACATAAAATGTGAGGTATTTTCTTTGTAAAATGTGCTCATTATAGTGTGCAGTAGCTGTGGTGGTATATAGAGCTTTTATGCTATGCAAATTTGGTCATTAAAGTGGATTAAAATATATCAAAATTTCTAACAAAGGGATATAGAAATAACTCACAGCATAGTTGGGAAATGGCTTCAGTATGCCAATCTTTACAGAGAGATGATTTCAACTTTGTAGTCATAATGAAACAGTAAAACTTTTGTGCTATAGAAAGGAATAAGATAAACTATTCTTTTGTGCTGTTTGTTCACAAATATTTGATAAAATGTGTTTTATTGACATCCAACCAACATTTCCTCTAGTGAACAATTGCAAAGCAATTCTGGTGAGTGTTTATTTGTTGTGTGATTTTTTGTATTTGCTTGTGTTTTGTTTTATTTTTCTTTTCTTTGAAAATTTATATCAACAGAAATGACAGCACTACTCCAAATTGGAATGTAATAAATACATTGATATACTATTACTAAGAAGAGTCACAGGAGAGTAATGTTACTTATTGCCAAGGGAAAAGAGCTGAAAAATAGAGTAAAAATTTTATAACAACAGATCTGAAAAACATGCTGAGTTATGACCATAGAGCAAAACCATTTCAAATAATATCTATTAGCTTCCTTTGGTCATATTCATCCTATGGTCTACATATTTCTTTGTATTACATAAATATATTGACATGCTATGATAAAGCTTTGCCACATCCTGGAATTGAAATATGAAGGTGTGCTGTCTACAATGTTCTAAAGACAGATCATACATATCAGCTCATGCTATAATACATTAATGTAGATGAAGAATTCTTAACACTTGCTGCCATAACCATTCTGTTTAACCAATGAGCCATTTGCATATTTGCCATGATTATGGAATAAATACACATAGGACACAATCATTTGAAAACATAATGTATATACAATTATATACAGCATGTTTTATTGGTTAAAAAAAAAGACATGGTATTGATTTATATATTTACCAGACTATAACTGCCAATTTATCACTATTTTAGAGTATACACTTTCTACTTTACTCCCATACTATGATGGTAACAATCTAATAAATTTAGTGTTTACCATATGTTGTTGGAAGTATTAAAAATGAACAGCAGTTCTTGTGCTACTGCTGGCACCAGTAGGCCACATGGCATCAGAACTCCAAAATTTCTCCACCCAACTTGCTAATTTCCCTCTGGCAGGTCACTTCCATGCCAGGCCCATGCTTCAAAACCCTGTGGCCTTTGTAGTGCACATCAGGCAAACCCATGCTTGGCTGCCCTACCTTTTTTCTCTTGAACTCAGTTGAGTCGCTGTGAAAAGAATAACACCAGACAAACTTAGTTCAGAAACAATGATAACTCAATCTCTAGGCACAACAACTAGAATGCTAATCTTGTAAACCATATTAAATCTAAATCCTCTGGTGTCAAATCCTGGCAAATTTGCCATAAATCGGGAGACACTAGTCACTACATCTTGCTCTATTGCTATTCCGACTGAACTCCCTTTCACCTCTCTCCTGCTCCTTCTTTACCTCCGTTCAACTCGAAAGTCCCTCCTCCTCTTTGCCCAGTGATTGGATCCTTTATTCATTAGGGGATTGGCTCACAAGAAATCACTTAAGTAGATGGCTCACTCCTTAAAGTACAAACAGCGCCAGACCCATCCACAACAACCATATCTTTAGATTGTATCTATAGAGCCTTATTCAACTTTTCTATGTTTTTTTCTCTTATTCTCATAAAAGTAATGTTTTCTGTGGTGTGTGTGTATGTGTGTGTGTGTGTTTGTGCATGTGCACATGTGCTTGTCTCTGTGTGTCCTAGCTTTATAATAGTTTATACCATCTAGCTTTGTGAAAATATACACTTTGTTGCCCACATACAATAGTATCACTTTGTAAGGCATTGCTGTGAACTCATCATTGTTATTAAACATTCACTTAGCAAACTCAGGATCTCACAAAGCTCCCATTAGAATCAATAATAAGTGAGCTATCAAATAATATTGAATATATATACATATACATCATATACATACACATATACATATTAAACATGACAAAGGCTAATATAAGTTAAGAGGATGTATTACTTAGTGTTTCTATTGCTATGAAAAAATACCATGAGCAAAAGCAAAGTGGGGAGGAAAGGGTTTATTTGTTTGTACTTAACATACCTTTTTTTTTTTTTCAGGAAAGGAAGTCAGGATAGAATGTATTGTACAGAAATCAAAAAAATTAACATCACAAAATTAAAGAAAAGAAACACAACAATCAAACCAGCTATACAACAAGACTTCATGCCCTTTCAAGAAATATTTTTTGAAATAGTTTAAAAAAAATTCAGAACAAATAAACCTTCAACAAACAAAAAATTCAATGTGAAATATTAACAAAATTATAAGTTAACCAGTATCCCTCATGATTTATACATACAAAAATTCTCAATGAAGTAGTTGCAAATGAATACAAGATGATATAAAAAAATAATATTCCATGAACAACTGAAAACTGTTTTTTTTTTTTAGAAAGACCATACTCCATATACAGGCTGCATGTTTTGGGATAGCCCACTCCAAATGTTTGAACCTACATGAAAACCAAGCTGCACATTTACAACTATGTGCAGGGAGGCCTAGGTTCAGCCATGGGGTTAGATTGTGTAGACTGGTATGCTCCAGGTTGGTGATTCAGTCTCTGAGAGCTCCAAGGGTTCAGGTTGTTTACTCGTTGATCTTCTTCGTGAGTTCTTATCTCCTTAGGGCCACAATCCCTTCCGCTATTCTTCTTAGAGTCCTCAAGCTCCATCCTACTGTTTGGCTCTGGATGTCTGTATCTGTCTGATTCAGCTGCTGGTTAGAGCTCTTCAGAGGACAGCTTGCCCCTGTCTGTCTCGGCTGGAGTTTAGATCCTGGGAGCTCTGGTTGAATCTTTTGATACTCGTTCTAAAAAGGACAAAAGCCCCTCACTTTGGTTTCCTCCTCTTCTTGAGTTTCATGAGTTTAATGCATTGCATCTTAGGTATTGTGTGTTTTGGGCTAATATTCGCTTATCAGTGTGTGGCATACATGTGTGTTCCTTTGTGATTGGGTCATCTCACTCAGGTGTATTTTCTAGCTCCATCCATTTGTCTAAGAATTTCATGAGCTCATTATTTTTATAGATTTGAGTATTATCCATTGTGTAATGTACCACATTTTCTGTATCCATTCTTCTGTTGAGGACATTCTGGGTTCTTTCCAGCTTCTGGCTATTATAATAAGGCTTTTATAAAACATAGTGGAGCATGTGGCCCTGTTGCATGTTGAAATATCTTCTGGGTATATACCCAGGAGGGGTATAGCTGGGTCCTCAGGTAACACCATGTTCAATTTTCTGAGGTATCGCCAGACTGCTTTCCATAGTGGTTGTACCAGCTTGCAATCCCACCAACAATGGAGGAGTGTTCCTCTTTCTCCACATCCTCACCACATCTGCTGTCACCTGTGTTTTGGATCTTAGCCAATCTGACTGGTGTGAGGTGGAATCTCAGTGTTGTTTTCATTTGCATTTCCCTGATGACTAGGGATGCTGACACTTCTTTAGATGTTTCTCAATCATTCGAGTTTCCTCAGTTGAGAGTTCTTTGTTCAACTCTCTACCCCATTTTTTAATAGGGTTATTTGATGGTCTGGAATCTAGTTTCTTCAGTTCTTTGTATACCTTGGATATTAGCCCTCTATCAGATGTAAGGTTGGTGAAGATCTTTTCCCAGTCTGTTGGTTCCCGCTTTGTCCTGTTGACCGTATCCTTTGCTTTACAGAAGCTTTGCAGTTTTATGAGATCCCATTTGTCAATTCTTGATCTTAGAGCATACGCCATTGGTGTTCTGTTCAGGAACTTTTCCCCTGTGCCCATATGATCAAGGCTTTTCCCTATTTTCTCTTCTATTAGTTTCAGTGTAGCTGGTTTTATGTGGAGGTCCTTGATCCACTTGGAATTGAGCTTTGTACAAGGAGATAAGTATGGATCAATTTGCATTCTTCTACAAGTTGACCTCCAGTTGGACCAGCACCATTTGTTGAAAATGCTGTCTTTTTTCCACTGGATAGTTTGGGCTCCTTTGTCGAAGATCAAGTGACCATAGGTATGGGGGTTCATTTCTGGGTCTTCTATTCTATTCCATTGATCCTCCTGACTGTCTCTGTTCCAATACCATGCCGTTTTTATTCACTATTGCTTTGTAGTACAGCTTTAAATCGGGGATGGAGATTCCCCCAGAAGTTCTTTTATTGTTGAGTGTGGTTTTCGCTATCTGGGTTTTTTGTTATTCCAAATGAATTTTAAGATTGCTCTTTCTATCTCTGTAAAGAATTGAGTGGGAATTTTGATAGGGATTGCATTAAATCTGTAGATTGCTTTCGGCAAGATAGCCATTTTTACTATATTAATCCTTCCAATCCATGAGCATGGGAGATCTTTCCATCTTCTGAGATCTCCTTCGATTTCTTTCTTCAGGGTGTTGAAGTTCTTGTCATACAGGTCTTTTACTTGCTTGGTTAGATTCACCCCAAGATATTTTATACTGTTTGTGACTATTGTGAATGGTGTCGTTTCCATAATTTTTTCTCAGCCAGTTTATCCTTTGTGTAGAGGAATGCTACTGATTTGTTTGAGTTAATTTTATACCCAGCCACTTTGCTAAAGTTGTTTATCAGGTTTAGGAGCTCTCTGGTGGAAGTTTTGGGGTCACTTAAGTATACTAACATGTCATCTGCAAATAGTGAAACTTTGACTTCTTCCTTTCCAATTTGTATCCCTTTGATCTCCTTCTGTTGCCTAATTGCTCTGGCTAGGACTTCCAGAACTATATTGAACAGGTAGGGGGAGAGTGGGCAGCCTTGTCTAGTCCCTGATTTTAATGGGATTGCTTCAAGTTTCTCTCCATTTAGTTTGATGTTGGCTACTGGCTTGCTGTATATTGCTTTTACTATGTTTAGGTATGGACCTTGAATTCCTGATCTTTCCAAGACTTTTATCATGAAGGGGTGTTGAATTTTGTCAAATGCTTTCTCAGCATCAAGAGATATGATCATGTGGTTTTTTTCTTTGAGTTTATTTATGTAGTGGATTACGTTGATGGATTTCCGTATATTGAACCAACCCTGCATTCCTGGGATAAAGCCTACTTGATCATGGTGGATAAGTGTTTTGATGTGTTCTTGGATTCGGTTCGAGAGAATTTTATTCAGTATTTTTGCATCGATATTCATAAGGGAGATTGGTCTGAAGTTCTCTTTTCTTGTTGGATCTTTGTGTGGTTTAGGTATAAGCGTAATTGTGGCTTCATAGAATGAATTAGGTAGTGTTCCTTCCGTTTCTATTTTGTGGAATAGTTTGAAGAGAATTGGTATTAGATCTTCGTTGAAGGTTTGATAGAATTCTGCACTAAAACCATCTGGACCTGGACTTTTTTTGGTGGGGAGACTTTTAATGACTGCTTCTATTTCTTTCGCAGTTATGGGACTGTTAAGATGGTTTATCTGATCCTGATTTAACATTGGTAACTGATACTTGTCTAGAAAATTGTCCATTTCATCCAGATTTTCCAATTTTGTTGAGTATAGGCTTTTGTAGTAGGATCTGATGATTTGTTGAATTTCCTCGGTTTCTGTTGTTATGTCACCCTTTTCAGTTTTGGATTTTATTGATTTGGATACTGTCTCTCTGCCCTCTGATTAGTCTGGCCAAGGGTTTATCTATTTTGTTGATTTTCTCAAAGAACCAGCTCCTGGTTTTATTGATTCTTTGTATAGTTCTCTTTGTTTCTATTTGGTTGATTTCAGCCCTGAGTTTAATTATTTCCTGCCATCTACTCCTCTTGGGTGTTTTTGCTTCTTTTTGTTCTAGAGCTTTCAGGTGTTTGTCAAGCTGCTAGTGTGTTCTCTCTCCAGTTTCTTTTTGTATGCACTTAGAGCTATGAGCTTTCCTCTTAGCACTGCCTTCAGTGTGTCCCATAGGTTTTGGTATGATGTGTCTTCATTTTCATTAAATTCTAAAAAGTCTTTAATTTCTTTCTTTATTTCTTCCCTGACCCCATTATCAACGAGTAGAGTATTGTTCAGTTTCCATGTGAGTGTGGGCTTTCCATTGTCTTTGTTGTTATTGAAGACCAGCTTTAGACCATGGTGATCTGATAGGATGCAAGGGATTATTTCGATTTTTTTATATCTGTTGAGGCCTGTCTTGTGACCAATAATATGGTCTATTTTGGAGAAGGTACCATGTGGTGCAGAGAAAAAGGTATATTCTTTTGTTTTTGGGTGAAATGTTCTATAGATATCTGTTAAGTCCATTTGGTTTAAAACTTCTGTTAGTTTCACTGTACTTCTGTCTAGTTTCCGTTTCCCTGATCTGTCCAGTGCTGAGAGTGGGGTATTGAAGTCTCCCACAATTATTGTGTGAGGTGCAATATGTGCTTTGAGCTTTAGTAAGGCTTCTTTTATGAAAGTGGGTGCTCTTGCATTTGGTGCATAGATGTTCAGAATTGAGAGTTCATGTTGGTTGACTTTTCCTTTGACAAATATGAAATGACCTTCCTTATCCTTTTTTATATCTTTAAGTTGAAAGTCAATTTTATTCGATATTAGAATGGCTACTCCAGCTTGTTTCCTAGGACCATTTGCTTGAAAAATTGTTTTCCAGCCTTTTACTCTAAGGTAGTGTCTGTCCTTGTCACTGAGGTGGGTTTCCTGTATGCAGCAAAAAGTCGGATCCTGTTTGCGTATCCAGTCTGTTAGTCTATGTCTTTTTATTGGGGAATTGAGTCCATTGACATTAAGAGATATTAAGGAGAGGAGACTGTTGCTTCCTGTTATTTTTGCTAAAAGGGGAGGCATTGTTTGTGTGGCTATCTTCTTTTGGGTTTGTTGGAGGTGGATTACTTTCTTGCTCTTTCTAGGGTATGATTGCTCTCCTTGTAATGGGTCTTTCCTGCTATTATTCTTTGTAGTGCTGGGTTTGTGGAAAGATATTGTGTAAATTTGGCTTTGTCATGGAATATCTTGGTTTCTCCATCTATGGTAATAGAGAGTTTTGCTGGGTATAGTAGCCTGGGCTGGCATTTGTGTTCTCTTAGGGTCTGCATGACATCTGACCAGGATCTTCTGGCTTTCATAGTCTCTGGTGGGAAGTCTGGTGTAATTCTGATAGGTCTGCCTTTATATGTTACTTGGCCTTTTTCTCTTACTGCTTTTAAAATTCTTTCTTTGTTTTGTGCATTTTGTGTTTTGATTATTATGTGACGGGAGGTATTTCTTTTCTGGTCTAGTCTATTTGGTGTTCTGTAGGCTTCTTGAATGATTATGGGCATCTCGTTCCTTAGGTTAGGGAAGTTTTCTTCTATGATTTTGTTGAAGATATTTACTGGCCCTTTAAGTTGTGAATCTTCACTCTCTTCTATACCTATTATCCTTAGGTTTGGTCTTCTCATTGTGTCCTGGATTTCCTGGATGTTTTGTGTTAAGAGTTTTTTGCATTTTTCGTTTTCCTTGACAGTTGTGTCAATATTTTCTATGGTATCTTCTGCACCTGAGATTCTCTCTTCTATCTCTTGTATTCTGTTGGTAATGCTTGCGTCTGTGACTCCTGATTTCTTTCTTAGGTTTTCTATCTCCAGAGTAGTCTCCCTTTGTGATTTCTTTATTGTTTCTATTTCCATTTTTATGTCCTGGATGGTTTTGTATAAATCCTTCACCTGTTTGGTTGTGTTCTCTTGTGATTCTTTAAGGGCTTTTACCTGTTTACCTGTGTTCTCCTCAGATTCTTTGAGAATGTTATTTATGTCCTTCTTAAAGTCCTCCATCATCATCATTAAAAGTGATTTTAGGTCTGACTCTTGCTTTCCTGGTGATATGGGGAGTTCAGGACTTAATGTGGGAGAACTAGGTTCTGATGATGACATGTGTTCTGGGTTGCTGGCCCTGGTATTCTTGCGCTTGCCTTTTGCCATCTGGTTCTCCTTGGTGCTACCTGTGCTGTCTCTGGCTGGAACCTGTCTTTCCTGTTCTCTTGGTTGTGTCAGAACTGTTTAGGTTGGGTGTCGCTGCTGAGGTTCGAGCTAGGGCCCAGGATCTGCTCAGTGCTTTGGTCCGGACAGGAAGGAATCAGTGCTCTGGGCCAGGAGTGAGTTCCTGGATCCCTGTGGGACCTGGTTACTCCCTGTTTGGGGCAGGTGTTGCTGCCTCCTTGCTTAAGAAGCTGCTCGAGTTAGAGCTCCTGGGAGCCACGCTTCCTCTGGGTTCTGTGAGATTACCCAATCGGGCAGAGTTGCTGCCCGAGATCTGCTGAGCGTCCAGGCCCAAACCGGAAGGAACCAGTGCTGGGGCCAGGAGTGAGTACCTGGGTCCTGGTGGGTCCCAGTTACTCCCGGTGTGGGGCAAGTGTTGCTGCCTCCTTGTGTAGGAAGCTGCTTGGGTTAGAGCTCCTAGGAGCCCTGCTTCCCCTGGGTTCTGTGGGATTTGGTGTAGAGCTCCGCCTAGGATCTGCTGGGAGCTCCGACCCAGACCAGAAGGAGCCGGTGCTCCGGGCCAGGAGTAAATCCCTGGGTCTCAGTGGGTCCCGGTGAGTCCCAGTTACTCCCTGTTTGGGGTGGGTGTTGCTGTCTCCTTACCAGAGATACTGCCTGGGTCAGAGCTGCTAGGTGCCCCACTTCTGCCGGGTTTTGTGAGGTTTAGTGCAGAGCTGCCTCCAGGGATCTGCTGCCTGGGCCCAGACCGGAAGCGGAACTCCATCCAGAGAATTTAAGATCCTGAACTTTGTTAATTCCTGAAGGTTCAAGCTCAAAGTCCATTTTAATGCTAGTCGTGTGTTAGGGATCTCAGCTTTATTTCAGCTTTTTCATATGGGTTATTGGGATTTCCATCCTATAAATTGTTAATTTATGCTGCCTTGCAAGAACTTGAGAAACAAACTAATCTTTGAGGCAATTCAAGATGCCATATGTACCAATGGGCTTAATACTAATAGATAAAGCCAATTTCGAAAGACCGTCATAAGTGCCAACTTCAATTGTCCAGATCTCTATACAAGGCATAAGACTTCTAAAGTTACAGAACTATAAAACACACACACAAATATCCCCGTTGGTAAGATGTAACTATACTAATTAGCTTTCCTTTATTGAGAAAAAATATTTGTCATAGTCAATTTAAAAAATACACAATGGAGTACTACTCAGCTATTAAAAATAACGAGCTCATGAAATTCTTAGACAAATGGATGGAGCTAGAAAATATCATCCTGAGTGAGATGACCCAATCACAAAAGAACACACATGGTATGCACTCACTGATAAGCGGATATTAGCCCCAAAACACACAATACCTAAGATGCAACGCATAAACCTCATGAAACTCAAGAAGAAGGAGGAAGACCAAAGTGAGGGTGCTTTTGTCCTTTTTAGAATGAGTATCAAAAGATTCAGCCATTGCTCCCAGGATCTAACCCTCCAGCCTGAGAACAGACAGGGACAAGCTGTCCTCTGAGAGGCTCTAACCAGCAGCTGACTCAGACAGATACAGACATCCAGAGCCAAACATTGGATGGAGCTTGAGGACTCTTATAGAAGAATAGGGAGAAGGATTGTGGGCCCTAAGGAGATAGGAACTGCACAGGAAGATCAACAGAGTAAACGAACCTGAACCCTTGGAGCTCTCAGAGACTGAATCACCAACTGTGGAGTATACCTAGTCTACACAGATCTACCTCCAAGGGCTGGACATAGGCCTCCCTGCACATATGTTGTAAATGTGCAGCTTGGTTTTCATGCAGGTCTCAAACATCTGGAGTGGGGGCTATCCCAAAACATGCAGCCTGTATATGGAGTATGGTCTTCTAGCTGGGTGCCTCATCTGGCCTCAATGGGAGAGGAAGCACCTAGCCTCTCAGAGACTTAAAGTGGCAGGGTGGGGAATACAGGAGGAGGGGGTACTCAGAAAACAAGAGATGGGGAAAGATTGTGGGAAGGGGTGACTGGGACAGGTTATAAAGTGAATAAGCAAAAAAATAAATTAAAAAAAGGAAAAAAAAGAAAGAAAGAAAGGGATGTGAGACACAAAAATAAATAAATAAATAAATAAATAAATAAATAAATAAATGTTTATATTGACTGATAGTTTCAAAGGGTTCAATACACAGTGCTTCATCTGATGTGGTCAGGTATAAAAACATGTAAATGTATAGAAGAATATATTCTTTGCTTCATTGTAAACAATAAACAGAAAATGCTAGAAAAAATTAAGAACAAAATATCTCTAGAGGACCATAACATGTTCTATTTCTTTCAGTTAAACCTTGCCATCCTACATTTTCTTTTCTTTTTATTCTTTAATCTTTTTTACAGTCCAGTCTTTATCCCCCTCCTGGTTTACCCTAAGACTGTACTTCACCCTATGTCTCTAACTTGTTTCCAAGAGTATGTCCCCACCCTCCACCTCACCAAACTTCCCCATTCCCTGGGCCTCAAGTCTCCCGACGGTTAAGTGCATCTTCTCTCACTGAGGCCAGATCAGGAAGTCCTCTGCTGTATCTGTGTCAAAGGCCTCATATCAACTGGTATATGCTGCCTTGTTGGTGAAACAGAACTCCCTGAAGACCCAGCTATACCACTCTTGGGCATATACCCAAAAGATGTCCCACCATGCCACAGGGGAATGTGTCCAACTATGTTCATAGCACCCTTATTTGTGATAGATTCTGAATATAGCAGGAAAAGGAAATATATAATAATGAATATTTCAAATGAGGCTAGCAGTGCATGTTTGTTTGTTTGTTTGCTTATTTATTTATTCTTTAATCTTTTTTTACAGTCCAAACTTTATCCCCTCCTGATCCACCAACTGAATGTTCCATATCCCATACCTCCTCACCTGTCTCTATGAGGATGTCTTCACCTCCCACCCTACCCCATCAGACCCCCACTCCCTAGGGCCTCCAGTCTCTTGAGAGTTAGGAGCATCTTCTCTGACTGAGCCCAGACCTGGCAGTCCTCTGCTGTATATGTGTTTGGGGCCGCATATCACCTGGTATATGCTACCTGGCTCGTGGTTCAGTGTCTGAGAGATCTCTGGGTCCAGGTTAGTTGAGACTGCTGGTCTTCCTACAGGTAACCCTTCTCTTCAGCTTCTTCCGGTGTTTTACCTGAAATTTTGCCAGCCAGGAAAGAATGGGATAACATACACAAACTGATGAATTAAAACAGAATAAGAGAGGAAAAAAAAAATCACAATAAGCAAACATCTAGTAAAGCTGTTATTAAGCAACAAATGAGAAGTTAAGAGTATTAAAACTAATTTGTCCTTTCTACAAGATGCACAAGGATAGGGATGGAGCAATACTGAGGGAATCGAGGACCAATGACTAACCCAACATTAGACCAATCCTGTGCAAGAAAATCAACATCTAACACTATTAATAATACTCTGCTATGCTTGCAAACAGGAACCTAGCAAAACTGTCTCCTGAGAGGATTCATCCAGCAGTTGAAAAAAGTAGATCCAGATACCCACAGCCAAACATCAAGGGGAGCTCAGAGTGTAGAAGAATAAGGGATAGAATTGAGTGAACTGGAGCAATCAAGGACACTACAAGAAATTCTGTAGTATCAACAAACATGTGGCCATAGGGGCTCACAGAGACTGAACTAAAGAGTATGCAGGGGCTTGAGTTACACTCCTCACATTTGTAGGAGATGAGCAGTTTGGTTTTGATATAGTTCCCCTAACAATTGGAGTTGAGGCTATCTCTTATTCTGTTGCTTGGCATTGGATTCGCTTCCTCTACCTGGACTAACTGCTTGGGCCTCACTAGAAGAGGAGATCCTTATATCTACTGGGACTATATGTTTCAAGGTACGGTGGGACCAAGGGAGGCTTTTCCTTCTCTTTGGAAAAGGGAAACGGGTAATGGGAGGAGGAACTATTTTTTTAATTTAATTTTTTATATTTTACTTATTCACTTTATACCCAACTCACTGCCTTCCTCTCAGTTACTCCCTCCCACAATCTTCCCCCATCTCCCTTCCCCTTCTCCTCTCAGCAGGTGGAGGCTCCCTGGTTATCCCCACTGCTGCCCGCTCCCTGGCATTTCAAATCTCTTCATGGCTAGATACTTCCTCTTCTACTGAAGTCAGTCAAAGCAGCCTAGCTAGACTAACATATGTGACAGACAGGCAACAGCTTTGGGGATAGTTCCCACTCCAGTTCTGGACTCACATGAAGACCAAGTTGAATATCTGCTACATACGTGTGGGGAGGCCTAGGTTCATCCCCTGTAAGTTCTTTGGTTTGTGGTTCAGACTCTGAGAGCCCCAAGGGTTCATGTTAGTTTGTTCTATTGGTCTTCCTGTTGAATTCCTATCCTCTTCAGGGCCTGCAATCCTTCCTCCTACACTTCCATAAGAGTCCCCAAGCTCCATTCACTGTTTGGCTGTGGATGTCTATATCTGTCTGAGTCAGCTGCTGAGGAGAGATTTTTTTTTAAGGGTGTTATTGGGATGAGTGGGGGCTGTGATTGGGATGTAGTGTAATTAAAAATAAATAAATTTTGGACATCAAGCTGTACTACAGAGCTATAGTGATATATTAAAAAGTGAATAATATTGGTACAGAAACAGACAGGATGATCAATGAAATCAAATCGAAGACCCAGAAATAAACCAACATAGTTATGGAAACTTGGTTTTTGATAAGGAAGCCAAAACCATACAATGGAAAAAAGAAAACATCTTCAACAAATGCTGCTAGTATAACTCGATGTCTGCATGTAGAGGAGAGCAAATAGATCCATATTCATTGCTCTGAATAAAACTCAAGTCTAAGTGTATCAAGGATCTCAGCATAAAATCAGATACACTAAAGGTCATAGAAGAGAATGTTTGAAATCGCCTAGAACACATTGGTATAGGAGACAATATCGTGAACGGAACACCAATGCCTCAGGCTTTAAGATCAACAATTGATAATGAGACCTCATGAAACTGAAAAGCTTCTGTAAGGCAAAGGATACTGTCAATAAGACAAAGCAGAGGCATAGAGAGTAGGAAGAAATCTTCACTTCAATAACCCTACCTCCAACAGAGAGCTAATATTCAAACTATATAAAGAAGTTAAACTCCAACAAACCAAATAACCCAATGTAGAAAATGGTGTACAGAGCCAAAAAGCGATGTAAAAAAATTTCCAATAAAAAATAAATAAAAAGAAAAAAAAAAAAGAAAAAAAAAGAGATTAATCTAGAATGACAAAGAAGCATTTATAGGAATGCTTAACATTCTTAGTCATCAGAGAAAGGAAAATTCCACCTTACAATAATCAGAATGACTAAGATAAAAACTCAAGTGATAGCACATGCTGATAATGATGTGGCAAAAGAGGAATACTCCTCCATTGCTGGTGGGATTGCAAAGTTGTGCAATCATTCTAGAAATCAATCTAGTGATTTTGTAGAACATTAGAAATAGTCCTACCTGAGGACCCAGCAATACTACTCCTTGGAATATAGCCAACAGATGATGCACCATAACACAAGAACACATACTCAACTATGCTCACAGCATCTCCATGCATAGTAGCCAGAAAATGGAAACAACCCAGATGTCCCTCAACCAAGAATGGATACAGAAAATGTGGTTCATTTACAGAATGAAATACTATTCAGCTATTAAAAACAAGGACATCATTAATTTTGCTGGCAAATGGATGGGACTAGAAAATATCATCCTGAGTCAAGTGACCTAGATCCAAAAGGACATACATGGTATGTGTTCACTGTTAGGTGGATATTAGTCATAGAGTACAGAATACCCATGATACATTCCACAGATCCAACAAAGTTAAATAAAAAGGAAGGCCCAAGTGAAGATGCTTGAATTCCACTTAGAAAAGGAAATAAAATAGTCATAGGAGACAGATGAAGGGAGGGACGTGGGTGATAGAAGAATAGGGGGCAGGATCAGGTATAGGGAGAGACTGGAGAGAGGCCCAGAGGACCAGGAAGATGAATAGCAATCTGAAGCTGCTGGGGTTGGAAGTTGGGGGAATCTCTAAGCAATCCTGGTGACCTGGGATAAGGAAGGCTCCCAGGAGTCAATGCTGTTAACCTAAGTGTGGAGACATGGAACCTAAACAGGCTACCTCCTGTAGCCAGGCAGGCCCCCAAGTAGAGGCATAAGGACACCAACTCATCTATACAACTTTTGACCCCCAGTTTCTCCTATCTAAAAGAAAAGCAGGGACAAAGATGGAGCAGATTGAGACCTATCGTTTGGAAAAGACTCAATCCCTGACACTATTAATGATACTACATTATGCTTACATACAGTAGCCTAGCATAACTGACCTCTGAGAGTCTATACCTAGCAGCTGACTGAAATAGATGCAGATATCCGTAGCCATATATTAGACTGAGGTCAGGAACCTTTATGGAAGAGTTGGCGGAAAGATTTGAGGTCCTGATTGGAATAGGAACCCCACAGGAAGACTCACAATGTCAAGTAATCTGTACCCTTAGAAATTCTCGGAGATTGAGGCACCAACCAAAGCACATACATAACCTAGACTGAGGCCCCTGGTACACATGTAGCACAGGACTGCCTTGTCTTGTCTCAGTGGAATAGGATGCTCCTAATCCTGCAGAGACTTGCTGTCACAGGGTGGAGGGATACCCACAAGGTCCCACCCTCTCAGAGGTGAAGGTGGTATTGTTATGAATACCATAAAAACCACTGAATTAAGCACAGAATGCTGTGTTTTATGGTATATGTTATGTCTCAATAAAAATAATTTAGATACAATAATCTCTCATTCCACATTTTAAACAAAGGATTAACTCAAACAGGTCTATACCTATTTGAAACAGACTGACTGGCTTGTCAGTGCAGAAGCTCCTGTTTAAGAAAAGCAGTAGATTAGATCACTTCAATCCTCCTCCTCCTTCTTCTTCCCCTCCTCTTCCTCTAGGGGGGAACAACTCTGTGAGGGGGGAACTGGGAAGGGGAAGCATTTGAGATGTAAACAAATAAATAAGCAAGTAAGTAGACAAAAAGGAAATTACTCTGATTTTGTTTGAATTATTATTATTATTTTTTGTTCTTAAGGTACTAATAATAAAGTGAAAATACACCAATCAGATTATAGCAGACTAAAAAGTCTCCTCCATAAGCACAGAGACAACCAATAGAGTAAAGACATGACCTCTAAAAGAGAAAGTAGATGCAGGGTATATAGAATAAGGAATTAATATGTACCAAACTCACAACAAACTTCTACTTCATAGTAAGCAAACAAATAATTCAAGGATCTGAATAGACATTATTTTAAAAAAAAATGTAGCATACCTGTGTTTAAATGTTTGTTGCCAGTCATTAGGAATATAAAGATTAAAATTGTGATGAATGTCATATTAAAATATGAGTAACAGGGTATTAGAAAACATGCTAGGAAAAAATGAAACCTTGAATACAGTTGGTGGGAATATAATTTGGTGTAGCCATTGTGAAAAACATAGTCTTAAGAGTGTGGTGTTTTCAATGAGAAATGCTCTCCACAGTCTCTGGTGTTTAAGAGTTTGGTCCTCAGTTGATAGTGCTAATTGGGAGGCTTAGGAGTACTGCATTGTTGGAGGAAGTGGATCACTGAAGGCAGATTTTGAGATTTAAAAGCCTCCTGGTATATCCTTCGCTTCTCTGATTCTTGCTTGTGGGTTAAAATGTTAGTACTCATCTTGCTGGCCCAGGTGCCACACCTGCTGTCTCCATCCCACCATTATGGACTCTAAACCTCTAAAACTATAATCCTAAATAATTTTTCTTCCTATAAGTTGTCTTGTCACAGAGCTTTATTACAACAAAAGAAAATAACTAATTAATGGGTTGTACTCAAAACATAAACTGAACTTCATATGAATCAGTAATCTCACAGTTCAGATACTCAAAAGAGATGGAATCAGAACATTGCTGTTCATTTGCTACTATTTAAAATAGGCAGACATAGAAGAAACTTCAGTGTTCATAAGTAATAACAATTGGAGTCTGCATGAGTTTAAAAAGAACCTTTGTATGTATGGTTAGCTCGGGATTTTTGTAGGACTCCAAATAGAGGGAAGAATAGATAAAAAAAATAAGAATAATAAAAAAGGGCCATCATATTGAGAAGTAGTAAGGGTGTAAAAGTAACTTTCATTCATCAATTGTAATTGTGAATACAGAGGCTTACTGATGAGTAAACTCACCTTTTCGAGCTCTTTTTGAACTTTGGCTGGGGCTGGTTCAACTCAGTTTTTCTGGCTCAACCTCCTGTCCAAGCTGACTGATTCAAACTGTCTTTTCTCATCTTTTCACTGAGTTGCTCTACTTGGAAAAACTGCCTCTGAGTTCCAGGAACTGATCCACACTGACTGCACAGACCTCAGGAAATGAACAAAACTGAATAGAACTCAACTGAATTCAACTGCATTCAACTGAACTGTACCAAACTGTACTCAACTGTACTCAACTGAACTCCTCTGCATTACCTAAACTCAACTGAACTGAAATCACTGAATTGCCCTCCTCTTCTGATTTACTCTGCCAAATTTTTCTTGGAGTCATCATTTTTCTGCCCCTCAATTAGACATCACTTCCAAACATGGCTGCTTCATTTTATAAGCTAATGTCATTATTTAAGATTAAGTTTGTGTACTACAGGCTTGTATGTATTCCAGCCAGAGGGATTAAAGATATGTCATTCCAGAAGGATCACACAGACCTAGAAGGTCTTTGAATGTGATCCCTTGCAGCCATGTAGCTAGATTAAAATTTTGCTAAGAAGGATGAAGAAGTTGAAGGAAGTAAATATGGCAGGGGTTGGAGGAGAGAAATGATGTAAGTGCACATTAATTTAATAAATGCTGTTTCAGAAGTTCTAAGTTCCTCAGAAAAATGTTACTGGGTTTTAATGAAAAAATTAATCATGGATGTAAACATAGCTGAATGTGGTTTACTTTGTTAAACACAAACATTTCGTGGTCATTTTGATAAATATATAAAGAGACTAAATAAATATTTCACCTCATTTGAGTGAAAAGTTGGATACTTATCAGTGTCTGCGGCATTAGGGTTGGAGAAATGTTGTTCAAAATTCATAAACTTTAGTTAGAAGCAACGAGCTCAAGATATTTATTGTGTAGCACAGTTAAAAACATGTGTTTTATGTAAGAAAATTACTATGTGGAGATCTTAATGTTCTCATCATGTAATAAAATGAAGAGTCTGTGTGGTAATATATATTATTAATTCAATTTTGCCATCCTTCCTTGAATGCTTCAGGACAGTTTATTATACATAATAAATACTTAAAACTTTTGTCAATTAAAAACAAATTTACAAAAAGAAAATAATCTTCCTTTGAAATTTTACTCTTTAAATGAATGGGAAATGTTCTAGTATTAGGCATGTACAACATTTACATGAGCATATTAAATATTTCTCATGGATTTGAAAAATGGTTAACTTTACTCATCCATTCATAAATTCATTTATTACACAATTCATGGCTACATTATTCAAAACTAATTGCTAGTGAGCATATATTGAGTTAATCACTATGACAGGTTTAGTGTACAGTGACTAAAACCACACCAAAAATGAAGGTAAGGATTGGACTGATAAAATCATTACAGGAATCAAAAACATAATGACAAGGACCAATAAAATTATTAAACCACCCAGTAGTTTTAGCACTGTATTAAATACAGGATCAATAAATATCACTTTATAATCAGTAATTTTTTTGTTTGTTTTCAGAAAAGTTGTCAACATTCCAGTCTAGACTGACCTCAAAGACACATTAATCCTTCTGTTTAAATATCCTACAGACTGTGATTGTAGTTTTTTGCCACCATATCATGCTAAAGATAGTTTTTTAATGGTCCTACTCTATTAGAATAAATATATTTATCCTTTGAGATATCAGAAGTGAGTTATTTCTTAAGATAAGCAGAAGGCAACATGTAAAAATAATTGAAAAGGTTAAAAGGCACATGCTGTCTTGGACATTATGTTTGTATATCTCATAATTGGTATTGAGAATGAAGGAAATTAAATGTGAGAAAAGATTATGTTCTTCATAATGTGGCATTATTACTTTAAAAAGCTATGTTTCTTTTTTTCTTTTTAGTTTTTTCTCTGCCAAATTATTGTTTTTTTTTTTTTTTTGCTTTTTTTTTTTATTGGAAATTTTATTTACATTTCAGATGTTCTCCCCTTACCCCATTTCCCCCCCTCCCTCCCAGGAACTCCCTATCCCTTTCCCCTCCTCTTGCTTCTATGATGGTGTACTCCTACCTACCCTCCCCCTTTCCTCCCCTCCCTACCCTCGAATACCCTCCCTCCCCTGCCACGATATCCAGCCTTCATGGGACCAAGGATCTCTTCTCCCACTTATACATAGCTCCCTTGCATATATAGCTGGAGCCATGGGTCCCTCCCTAAGTGCTCCTAGCCTGGTGATTTAGACCCTGGGGGCTCTGGTTGGTTGGTATTGTTGCTTTCCTCATGGTGTCAGGAATCCTCTCAACTCCTTCAGTCTTCACTCTAGCTTCTCTGTTGGGAACCCCAATGGTTAGCTGTGAGCATCTGCCTCTGAATATGTCAGACTCTTGCAGACCTCTTAGGAGACAGCTATATCAGGTTCCTGTCAGCATGTACTTCCTGACATCCACATCAATGTCTACCTTTGGTGAGTGCACATGGGATGGATACCCAGGAGGAATGGTCGACAGACAGCCCCTCCTTCAGTTTCTGTCCTGCACTGTGTCTCCATATTTGCTCCCTTGAGTATTTTGTTATTCCTTCTAAGAAGGACTGAAGCCCCCCCCCCCACTCCCCTTGGTCTTCATTCTTCATGAGCTTTATGTGGTCTGTGAGTTGAATCTTGGGTATTTCAAGCTTCTGGGCTAAAATCCAATAATCAGTGAGTGAATACCATGTATGTTCTTTTGTGATTGGGTTACTTCACTCAGGATGATATTTTCTAGTTCCATCTATTTACATAAGAATTTATCGAATTCATTGTTTTTGATAGCTGAGTAATATTCCATTGTGTAAATGTACCACATTTTTTGTATCCATTCCTCTGTTGAAGGGCATCTGGGTTCTTTACAGTTTCTGGCTATTATAAATAAAGCTGCTATAAACATAGTGGAGCATATGTCCTTGTTATGTGTAAGAGCATCTTTTGGGTATATGCCCAGGAGTGGTATAGCTGGGTCCTCAGGTAGTGATATATCCAATTTTCTGAGGAACCGCCAGACTGTTTTCCATAGTGGTTGCACCATCTTGCAATCCCATCAACAATGGAGGAGTGTTCCTCTTTCTCCACATCCTCGCCAGCATCTAATATCACCTGAGTTTTTGATCTTAGCCATTCTGACTGGTGTGAGGTGGAATCTCAGGGTTGTTTTGATTTGCATTTCCCTGATGACTAAGGATACTGAACATTTCTTTAGGTGCTTCTTGGCCATTCGAGTTTCCTCACTTGAGAATTCTTTGTTTAGCTCTGTACCCCATTTTTAATAGGGTTATTTGGTTGTCTAGAGTCTAATTTCTTGAGTTCTTTGTATATATTGGATATTAGTCCTCTATCGGATGTGGATTGGTAAAGATCTTTTCCCAATCTGTTGGTTGCCATTTTGTCCTATTGACAGTGTTCTTTGCCTTACAGAAACTTTGCAATTTTATGAAGTCCCATTTGTCAATTCTTGATCTTAGAGCATAAGCCATTGGTGTTCTGTTCAGGAACTTTTCCCCTGTGCCTAGGTATTCGAGGGTCTTCCCCACCTTCCCTTCTATTAGTTTCAGTGTGTCTGGTTTTATGTGAAGGTCCTTTATCCACTTGAACTTGAGCTTTGTACAAGGAGATAAGAATGGATTGATTTGCATTCTTCTGCATGTTTTCCTCCAGTTGATCCAGCCAACATCAAACTAAATGGAGAGAAACTTGAAGCAATCCCACTAAGATCAGGGACTAGACAAGGCTGCCCCCCTCTCCCTACCTATTCAATATAGTACTGGAAGTCCTAGTCAAAGCAATTAGACAACAAAAAGAAGTCAAAGGAATACAAATAGGAAAGGAAGAAGTCAAAATATCACTATTCGTAGATGATATGATAGTATACTTAAATGACCTCAGAACTTCCACCAGAGAACTCCTAAACCTGGTAAACAACTTCAGCAAGGAGATGGGTTATAAAATCAATTCAAACAAATCAGTAGCCTTCCTCTATGTGAAAGATAAACAGGCTGAAAAAGAAATTAGGGAAATGACACCCTTCACAATAGTCACAAATAATATAAAATACCTCTGTGTGAATCTAACCAAGCAAGTGACAAGACTTCAAGTCTCTGAAGAAAGAAATTGAAGAAGACCTCAGGAAATGGAAAGATCTCCCATGCTCATGGATCGGCAGGATTAATATAGTAAAAATGGCCATCTTGGCAAAAGCAATCTACAGATTCAATGCAATCCCCATTAAAATACCAATTCAATTCTTTACAGAGCTAGAAAGAGAAATTCTCAAATTTATTTGGAATAACAAAAAACCAGAATAGCGAAAACCATTCTCAACAATAAAAGAACTTCTGGAGGAATCGCCATCCCTGACCTCAAGCTGTACTACAGAGCAATAGTGATAACAACTGCCTGGTATTGGTACAGAGACAGGCAGGAAGATCAGTGGAATAGAGTTGAAGACTCAGAAATGAACCCACACACCTATGGTCATTTGATCTTTGACAAAGGAGCTAAAACCATCCAGTGGAACAAGGACAGCATTTTCAAAAAGCTTTGTTTCTAAGGATGTGAAGACAAAGGAAAATTTGTATACTGTTGGAATGTAAATCAACAATGCAGACATTCCTTAAGAAATAAAGAGAAACTACATGGCCTGGTTACCCTGCTTCTGGGTGTAACTCAAAATAAATCAAATCAGCATATAAAAAGTGGTATATCTATCCTATTTAGTAGCACTAAGGCAGAGGTTGGATATTACAGGCTCTAATCAATTGACAACTACAACAACTACATAAGTTAAATTTGCTGCATATACAAAGAAAATAATAAACATCAATAAAGAGGAAGTAATTTTGTTACTTATTCAATAGAAATAGTTCTGGAGGGATTTGCAAAATAAAATAAACAAGAGTAGATAAGAGAAATGCTAGAGTTTTCTTTTATAGTTGGAAGCTGAAGTTTGTCTATTGGAAAGCAGCATATTGGTAACTAGAGATAATGAAGGAGGTTGAGAGTCAATAAATGGATGAGCAGAGTTAACACATGTCATATACATGTGTGAAAAAAATCACTGAATATTATTAATATGCATAATGAATATGTGTTAGACAAACAAATGAAACAAAGTAAAATACTAAAAGTAGAAAATTTCAAAATATGTATTGTGATAATTTTATAGAAGTTTATTAAGTGCACAGTACTCCTGCCATGGGAAATTATGCTCCTGAAAATTTTACCACACACTGCAAAACCATTAGATACAGCTGTAAAGAAAGATAATGTGTATAGCATGAGTTTTGTAGATTTATAAAGCATGCTAAAACAAGAGAAAAAAAAAAAGGTCAAGAAACACATGGTGATACTATTTGCTTCTGGGTGATTTTACACATAGTTCATTTCTTTTGACATGTTTGATATTATTCTAAGCCATGTATTGGCATAGCATTTTTGTGTAAATGAACTAATTTCAAACATTGCCAAGCCAACCACAGGAAGAAATAATTTAATATCACATTTGTTAAGAGATGCATGCTGTACTTATCTGAAAATTGTGCCAGTAAATGAGATACAAAGAAAGCAGATGAAATGTGCTTTTCTGTGTCTTTGTGTCTACAAACCATTAATATCTTTTTTTTATTGGGGTAAACATAAAGATATATTTTCTTATTAAATTGTTTCCTAATGTAAATTGAACATGACAGATTTACTAAAACTGTCAAGTCTTTAAAACAAGGAATTATTTCATGTAACATTGTAACATTATGGATCCATGGCTTGCTATCATGATATGTGTGGAAGGTTTTACATGTCTTCAGGATTCTATAGTATCATCCATCATTTTCATAGGTCTAGAGCCTCCAACAGCCTGTGATGACTACATTTTGACTGTCATTTTTTTCATATAACTTTATTAGTTTTGCTTGAGCTTGGCTTTATTGATTTCTTTGTCTCCTTTCATAATGCGAATATCAGGTATGTGCCAGTTGGCCAATAATATTGCTAAAGATATTTTTAGATAATAGCATTTGTTCTTGAGAAAAAAAATAAGGTCAATGGAGGGATAAATTAAATGATCTCACCATCAGAATAAAAGTAGGGCATCATGGGTGTTTTTATTAAAATAGTTGGTGCTCTAGTTTCCCAAACAGTTCAAGTGAAAATGTTCTGCAAGTGATTATGTTGACTATAAAGGAAAAGAAAGGAAGAGAGTAGATGGGGAACATGCAGTATAATAGGTCCTTAAATAGAGGGATGAGGTCCTGCTCAGGATAGGTGGTGTGATGCAAAGCAGTGGTTGTGTGGTGGCCCTGGGCTTACAAAGCCAACGACTTTCTGAGACAAATAGGATGTACTAACATACCTAGTAGTAGATGAACTTCTGAGTGTGACTACAACTGACTGAGTCCATACAAAGTTCCTTTAGTACTTCCATGACAATGACATTTAAAAATAAAGCAAAACTAACTAAAACCTCAGAGGTTCTGACGGCAATCTCATGAGAAATATTGGGGAAAGAATAGAGATAATTCAGGAAAGTGAAAATTACACCCTGTATATATTTGGCGTTCTAAAAACAATCATTCTGGTTTCTGTTTGATATAGGTTGATGGCAGTCACATTCATGAAGGATCATAAACTATCCTGCTTCAGTTAACATTTGTTATCTCAGGATGTGAGAAACATGTTGCTAAGTGTTGGAAAGAACAGAAAAGACGGATAAGATTTGATACATACTCTGAGGACTTACACAGAGCAAAAGTTAGGCATTTAGATAATTAAGATGCAAAATAAAACTACTGTTTGCTATGACTGCTCTGAGAATGTAGGTGTCACCTTCTGAATATTTGAGATGGAGTCTGCATTACTACATAGCTGCACACACGTGAGAAATCCCGAGCTCCTGTGCTTTTGATTTTCTCCATCTCTAAAATCCAATAAGCAGACGTTGTAAAATGGACATTGTGAAAAATTTAATCCCTAAAAATTGTAGCCTTCTTCAGTATTCAGTATATGAATCTTTTAATGTTTTAGAAAGTTTAAAATAGAAAGGAGAGGGAGAAGGAAAAAAGGAAGAAAGGAGGGTGAAAGAGAGGTGCTGGTTAGAATCTTTAACAAATCTTCACATAACAGGTGACCTTTTACTAGTCTTCAAGTAACTCTGTAGAGCCGAGAAAGAAGAAACATAGAACCACAAATAGAAGATAACACAGAGAAAAAAGCATGGATATGTGTATAAACCAAGCAATACTAAAACATCAGTTTAGAGGGAAAAGGGGATGGATATCATTTTAAAAATGTATATAAAGGACAAAATGGCAAACAACAGATTGGGAAAAGATCTTTACCAAACCCACATCCAATAGAGGGCTAATATCCAATATATACAAAGAACTCAAGAAATTAGACTCCAGATAACCAAATAACCCTATTAAAAATGGGGTACAGAGCTAAACAAAGAATTCTCAAGTGAGGAAACTCGAATGGCCAAGAAGCACCTAAAGAAATGTTCAGTATCCTTAGTCATCAGGGAAATGCAAATCAAAACAACCCTGAGATTCCACCTCACACCAGTCAGAATGGCTAAGATCAAAAACTCAGGTGATAGTAGGTGCTGTTGAGGATGTGGAGAAAGAGGAACACCCCTCCATTGTTGGTGGGACTGCAAGATGGTGCAACCACTCTTGAAATCAGTCTGGCGGTTCCTCTGAAAAATGGACATATCATTACCTGAGGACCCAGCTATACCACTCCTGGGCATATACCCAAAAGATGCTCCAACATATAACAAGGACATATGCTCCACTGTGTTTATAATAGCCAGAAGCTGGAAAGAACCCAGATGACCTTCAACAGAGGAATGGATACAGAAAATGTGGTGCATTTACAAAATGGAGTATTAAAACCATGAATTTGAGAAATTCTCAGGTAAATGGATGGAACTAGAAAATATCTTCCTTAGTGAAGTAACTCAATCACAAAAGAACACACATGGTATTTACTCACTGTAATTGGATATTAGCCCAGAAGCTCGCAATACCCAAGATTTAACTCCCACATGAAGCTCAGGAAGAAGGAAGACCAAGTGCGGGTGCTTCAGTCCTTCTTAGAAGGAGTAACAAAATACTCAAGGGAGCAATTGTGGGACAGAAACTGAAGGAGGAACCAACTGGAGACCATCTCACCCATGTGCAGTCACCAAAGGTAGACGCTGATGTTGATATCAGGAAGTACATGCTGACAGGAGCCTGATATAGCTGTCTCCTTAGAGGTTTGCCAGAATCTGACATATTCAGAGGAGGATGGTCACAGCTAACCATTGAACTGATCAAGGGGTTCCCAATGGAGGAGTTAGAGAAAAGGAGCTGAAGGAGCTGAAAGGGTTTGCGGCCCCATGAGGAGAGCAACAATACCAACCAACCAGAGCTCCCAAGGTCTAAACCACCAGCCTGGGAACACATAGAGAGGGACCCATGGCTCCAGCTGTATATGTAGGGGAGGATGGCCTTGTCAGGCATAGGTGGGAGAGGAGATCCATGGTCCCATGAAGGTTGGACGTCGAGAGTGGGGGAATTTGAGGGTGGGGAGTTGGGAGTAGGGGGTGGGAGGCATATCCTCATAGTTGAAGGAGGAGGGGGGATGGGATAAGGGGATCCTGGGTTGGGGGGAAATGGGGTAAGGGGATAACATCTGAAATGTAAATAAAATATCTAATAAAAAAGATTCTGACCTACTCTTTTTCACATAATGCCCATTATAAAAGTTAGAAACCTTGTATATGAGTGTGATGATGATTGCCATTGTGGCATAATTCTGTTTTGCGGGCAGAAAGGTAGTCATATCCAGGTCAGTGCAATTAAATCCTCTTTTCACAAATGCAATTCTCTGGAAAATCAGGAATTCTCCCACAGACAAGCTTGAGACAGTTCTCTATCCTCTCACTTACACCCTCCTTATAAGAAGTAGCATAGGGCATAATCCTGATGTCTGAATATTGGCTTTGACCCTTTGTACCATGGCCCTAGGTGGCTCAGCCACAGTGGGTGGCAAATGCAATTTAAAAGTTATTCATTAATCAAAAACCCAAAAATCTAGCTATAGATATATTAATCACAGAAATGGCTATAAACCATAAAAATAAAGATCCATACTTCTAAAAATGTATGTGTGTGTGTGTGTGTGTGTGTGTGTTGTTTGTGTCTGTATATGTGTGTGTGTAAAATTCTAAAGGGGAAAAACTTTTAAAAAAAAAATGAAAGAAGAGATGGAAGTGGTATTTTAGTAGGAGTGGGGATAAGATATGATCAAATGATGAAGACAATAGGAAAGTATTCAGGTTCTGACTTGGAGCATGCAGTACCCAACTTCTATTTAACCTTAACTGGAGAAGGTGATTCTAACCTACTTCAAGATTCATCCCTAGTTAACTTGATTTAACCTGTATATTAGGAATAGCTCTACAGAGCTGGAACATTGAAGAGTATTGTCAAGGTATACTCAGGAGAAATTTATTGCAAAGGGTCTACTTTTATCATTGAAGGGAAAGGTCACTGAATTTTTGTTATATGTTTTCACATGTCAGATGTTTATAGCTCAACAATTCCAAATGACAAACAAATTATTCTTTACTCATCAAAATGAAAAGTTTGCTGTTTTAACATTGAACAGGATATTGAAAGATTTTTCTCAGTTAAACACATTCAAGTTGCCTTCTAAAAGCCTTTGGGAAATTTCTAAACCAGTTGATAATGTTTTATAAAGCAATAGACATATGGAAATCATATCAATTTCAAAAAAGGACATTTTTAGTTAATAATATTATTATTATCAACTGGTTCCCAGAGCTCAGTCCAATGGTTGACTGTGAATATTTGTATCTGGCTTAGTCAGGTACAGGGACAGACTCTCAGAGAACAGATATACCAGGCTCCTGTCTGCAAGCACTTATTGGCATGAGCAACAGTGTCAGAGTTTGGTGTCTATAGATGGGATGGATCCTAAGGTGGGGTAGTCTCTGGTGGCCATTCCTTCAGCCTCTGCTCCCTATGTTTCTTTTAGAAAGGAATAAATCTGGGTTAAAAAATTTGTGGTGGGTAGGTGGCCCCATCTCTCTACTGGGGGTCTTGTTTATCTACTGGAGATATTCTTTTCAGGCTCTATCTCCTAACTGTTGGATATTTCGGCTGATGTCATCCCCATTGTATCCTGAGAGCCTCTTGCATCCCTGGCATCAGGGAGTCTATAGTGGTAACCCTTGCTGCTCCGCTCTCAATCCCCCACTGCTGCTTATTTCTATTATTTTTATCCTTGCCTTCTGGAATTTTCTCCTGTCTCTTTCCATACCTGGTCGTGCCCCTCCTATTTTCTCTTCCCTCCCCTCTCCCACTTAGGTCTCTCCCTTCCTATGGCTCTCATGATTATTTTGTTCTCATTTCTAAGTGAGACTGAAGCTTTCACACTTTGGCCTTCTTTCTTGTTAAGCTTCTTATGATCTGTGAGTTATATCATGGATATGCTGAGCTTTGGGGCTATTATCCGCATATCAGTGAGTACATAACATGTATGTACTTTTGAGTCTGCGTTACTCACTCAGGATGATATTTTCTAGTTCTAGCCATTTGTCTATAAAATTTGTGAAGTCATCATTTTTAATGGCTGAGTATTTCATTGCATAAATGTACCACACTTTCTGTATCCATTCTTCCACTGATGGACATTTGAGTTGTTTCTAGCTTCTGTCTCCTATAAATAAGGCTGCTATGACCTTGTTATATGTTGGAGAATTTTTGGCTATATGCTCAAGAATTATGCAGCTGGTTCTTCAGGTAAAACTATTTCCAATTTTCTGAGGAACCGCCAGATTGATTTACAAATTGGTTGTACCAGCTTGCAATCTCATCAGCAATGGAGGAGTGTTCCTCTTTCTCCACATCCTTGCCAGCATCAGCCTACATCATACTAAATGGAGAGAAACTTGAAACAATCTCATTAAAATCAGAGACAAGACAAGGCTGTCTACTCTCTCCCTTTTTATTTAGTATAGTACTGAAAAGTTCTTCCTAGAGTAATTAGACAACAAAAGGAGGTTAAAGGGATACAAACTAGAAAAGAAGAAGTCAAGATATCACTATTTGGAGTTGATATGACCCCAAAAATTCTACCAGAGAACACCTATACCTGATAAACAACTTAAACAAAGTGGCTGAATATAAAATCAACTCAAACAAATCAGTAGTCTCCTACACAAAAGATAAGTGAATTGAGAAAGAAATTAGGAAAACCCTTCCCAATAGTCACAAATAAAATAAATTATCTTGGTGTAATTTTAAACAAGCATGTGAAAGATATATATGACAACAACTTCAAGTCTCTGAAGACATCAAAGACCTCAGAAGGTGAAAAAGATCTCCCTTGCTCATGGATCAGTATAATTAAGATTGCAAAAATGGCCATAATCTCTACTCTTCATCCCTCCATTTCCTTTTGACAGGAGGGATTCTGGATTATTATTTTTGAGGTGTTGTGTGGCCCCATCCCTCAACCGGGGGCCATGCCTATCCCCTGGATATGGTCTCTATAGGTTCAATCTCCCCTTTGTTGGGTATTTCTGTAAATGTCCTCCCTGTTGGGTCGTGGGAACTTCTTGGGTTCCTGGCATCTGGGACTTTCTAGTGGCTATGCCAAGTTCCCCCTCCTCCACTGCTATGTACCTCCTTCCAAATTCCTGACCCTTTGTACTTCTCCCCAATCTCCTCCCATATCTCTACCACCCCCCTTTTCTTTCCTTCTCCTCTCTCCCTCCCAGATCTCTCCCTATCTCCAGCTCCCAAGATTATTTCCTTACTCCTGTGTAAGACCAAGCATCCACACTTTGGTCTTCCTTCTTCTAGAGCTTCATGTGGTCTATGAATTGTATCTTAGGTATTCTAAGCTTTTGAAATAATATCTGCTTATCAGTGAATGTATACCATGTGTGTTCTTTTGTGATGGGGTTACCTCACTCAGGAAGATTATTTCCTAGTTCGACCCTTTTGCCTAAGAATTTCATAAAAATCATTGTTTTTAATAGCTGAGTAGTACTCCATTGTGTAAATGTTCCACATTTTGTGTATCCATTCCTCTGTTGAAGTACATCTTGGTTCTTTCCAGCTTCTGGCTGTTATAAATAAGACTGCTATGAACATAGTGGAGCATGTGTCCTTGTTATAGGTTAGAGCATCTTCTGGGTATATGCCCAGGAGTGGTATAGCTGGGTCGTCAGGTAATGCTATGTCCAATTTTCTGAGGAACTGCCAGACTGATTTCCAGAGTGGTTGCACCATTTTGCAATCCCACCAACAATGGAGGAGTGTTCCTCTTTCTCCACAACCTTGCCAGCATCTGCTGCCACCTGAGTCTTGATCTTAACCATTCTGGCTGGTGTGAGGTGAATCTCAGTGTTGTTTGGATTTGCATTTCCCTGATGACTAATGATGCTGAACATTTCTTTAAGTGTTTATCAGCCATTAGCTGTTCCTCAGTTGAAAATTCTTTGTTTAGCTCTGTACCTCATTTTTAATAGGGTTGTTTGGTTCTTTGGAGTCTAACTTCTTCAGTTCTTTGTATATTTTGTATATTACCCCTCTACCAGATGAAGGTTTGGTAGATATTTTTTCCCAATCTGTGGGTTGCTGTTTTATCCTATTGACAGTGTCCTTTGCTTTACAGAAACTTTTCAATTTTATGAGGTCCCATTTGTCAATGGTTGATCTTAGATCATAAGTCATTGGTGTTCTTTTCAGGAAATTTTCCCCTGTGCCAATGTGTTCGAGGTTCTTTCCCACTTTCCACAGCAGAAGTGAACCTATTTAGAAAGTGTTCTTTGGAGCAACTCCCATCTGTGCTGTCTGGAAATCATCAGTTCAGTTCACTCCATTCACAAATACCTCAA
Organism: Mastomys natalensis; assembly: GCA_021653895.1. NCBI lineage: Eukaryota > Metazoa > Chordata > Mammalia > Rodentia > Muridae > Mastomys > Mastomys natalensis. The sequence goes on along the minus strand of JAJTUV010000323.1, from coordinate 870,815 downwards.
GGAAATATCAGGTCAGCATCAGTAGTGGTAAGAGCTAGCAGGAAGAGCCAGGCCTCAGCCCTGGCATGAGTCAGCACAAGGGACCTGGAGAAACACCAAAAAGTTCTCAGCTGTGCCTTTCTCAGAGAAGTGAATTTCAGGGAAGACAGGAGACCCACTAGTGTTACACAGCTAGCTCTATAAGCAAGCATATCTCTGCCTCTGTCACTGCCCATCAAGTCCTAGCTATACCCTTCAAACATTACTTGTCCTCCACAGGGATTGCCTGAGTGCGTGTCTTGCATCAGTGTATCTGCTTCAGTGGACATCACTCTGCTAGTCAGTGGAAGTGTGGCAAGAAACTGCAACATACAACCAGATGATTTCTAGTGAGTTTCTCTCTATGGAGTCCCAGCAAATTCAGCTCAATTATGAAATATAAGGAGAACCAATACATGTGTATCAGTATAGAAGAATCCTTCATCATGTGTCCTTTCACGTGCTTGCTTTACCACAATATCCTTTTTATGTCTGCTTCAGCCAAACATTCCTTCATGTGTTTGCCCCAGCAAAACACCATACAACTGATTTTCCTAAGTACCCTAAATTTCCACTTCAGAATAGGGGAGGTTTTAAATAAAACTAAAGAAGTATACAGAAACCCTATGAAAACTCATTGGTTTGTAAGACAATTAAAAATACAATTAAATAGAAGATACCCTGATGGGAGGACAGTGTTTGTCACTGAAGATATTGGTTATTAAGTGAAGACCATAGTGCCAGGGATAGTTATCTAGATCTGATTTATTGGTCAGGGATGTTCTATACAAGCTCAAACCAATACAGGCCCACAATGGACAGATGATAAGACCTAGAGGTAAAGACATTATAGACTTTGGCTATAGGGCACAGAACTCACTCTTTAGGTTAGCAGGAAATGATTTCCCTACTGGCTAGATTCCATAGTATTGAAAGTGCTGAAAAAGAATAGTCATGTATGCTCTTACCAGCAATGGACTCTGAATAGGAAAATACAAGCCTCTCAGACAAGACCTAACTTGTCATATTGTCAAAATGCTTTCTAAATGTTGATGCTTACACTGTATCTTTTTTTTTTTTTTTTTTTTTTACTGTTCCTTTGCTACTTGACATTAGACAATAGTCCTCATATATCATTGACTTTCTTTTCACAGTTTACTTTGATATAACATCTCCGTGGATGGCTTTGAATTCACTTGAGCCTTGGCAATTGAGCCTTGACAATCTTTGAATAAACAATTCTCCTGCCCAAGAGTCCTGAGTAGCTTTGATTGCAGACTTGCACCACAGACCCAGTTGAAAATGACATTTAAATGAGACAGAGATATGAGAAATTAAGATATATTAGAGATATTCACTTTGTGATGACAATTACTGTTTAATTTATTCATTTGTTTTCCTATCTTCGACAATTTTATACTTGTGTGTACTGAACCTTTGCTTATCTTCAGCCTCTATTGCTCTCGATCATCTTCCTTTTTCTCCTATTGAAATTTCATTTTTTTTTCATAATCTTTTTACTACTTTGATATTGGAAAAAGTACAGCAATAACTAATTGTTTTGGTATGATTTCTGTGACTGTGATAATTTTGACAAAACTTAAATCAAGGGAGAAAGAGAATTATTTGGTTTATACTTTCTGTCTCTATCATTAAGGCATCCCAGAGCATGACCTGAAGCAGGAATTTGAGGTCGAACTCTTAGAGGAATATTGCTTCCTAGCTTTTTCTGGCTCCTCCTGAGTCATGCACAGCTAACACTTCCTAATATGGCCTGAGACCACCTGCCTATGTCTGGGCCATACTACAATAATTAATATTCAAGATAGCCCCTTATAACCACAGAACAACCTCAGTTCATTCCATATTTTGTCAAGTTGACTATGCTAATAGAGAACCTAATTTTAACATTTTCTTTCTTTCTGCTGTATTTTTTATACCAGTCAAAAATTTAAAATCAGGCATGACTGAGATCCATTTGGGTTAATTCTCAGAAATAGGAGCATCTGAAATTAGAGTGATTAGAGGTGAGAAAGATATATGTAGAAAATGATCCTGAGGCAAAACCATCCATCAGTGATGCTGACAAATCCAGAGAGCAATTACAGCTCAATTACAATAAAACTGTTGAAAGAAAGATGTTTTGATTGATTAATTCTTGATTAAAATACAACTTCATGGTACAGGAACCAACAAAACGTATTTCAAGTCTCTTTGAACAGACATAGGTAAAAGTATTATTTTTTTCTACAATATCTCTTGCTTTAAAACAGTTTGAAAAGAAGAAAACTATTTTTTTCTAATGTATGAAGAGTCTAACTATACTTTGTGTGTCATTTTAAAACAAAATGTTCTTTCATTTAATTTTTATTTATTGTTGTGATTTTGAGACAGGGTCTCTTATTGTCTAGTTTATTTTCAACCTCACTACACAACTGAAGCTGATCTTGTGCTTCAGATCCTCATGTGTGTATTCCTGTTGGGAGGGTGGGGGTACACTTGTGTGAGTCATCATGCCTTTTCCATCTGAAAGACCTGTCTCTTTATGTATGAGATCTAAGGATAAAAAACACGTGTTTAATATTTAGAAAACCATGGCTACATATGAAGAATAAAGTACCAGTGCATTTAAGCTTTCCCTATATTTATAGTTTATATGATTGGATTTAAGGTTTGTAGTAATTGTAATATTCATGCAAATTTATTTACCATAAACCCCTAGCTTAAACTACCTTGGCAGCATGTTTATTCTGTTTGTCTAAAGCCGCCATTATAGTTTAAATGACTGGTATAATTTAGAGCATACTTCTACAATTCATTTTGGAATTGTTCAGAATACTTTGGAATGGATTTATGCAGAATTTACTCATGTCCTCTTGGAATTTTATTACTTTTTTGTTTGTTCATTTTGTGGTATTTGCATTGTTCTATACACCATGGGTACATTTTGATTTTAGCAATGTTTTAAATATTTGCTGAATTTGTGAAACATCTAGTGTCTTTGATAGTCACACAGGAAACTTCCACATAAAATTAATTTCCTGCCTTCGTTTCATTTTTAGTTTTTGCCTCCCTCCTCTCCTCTCAGTTGTCCTTCTCATCTCTCCTCTCTCCATGCACCCCACTTCCTTTCTCCTCATAAAGGGAGAGGGCTCCTATGAATATCAAATGTCTTGGCATATCAAGCTGCAGTAATACTAGGTACACTTTCTCCTATTGAGGCTAGACTAGGTATCCCAGTTAGGGGAAAGGGAACCAAAGGCAATCAATGTAGTCAGAAACAACCCCTGCTCCCGATTTAGGAGTCCCAGCTGCATGTCTGCTACATATGTGCAAAGGGCCTAGGTCTGTCCTGTGCATGCTCTCTGTTTGGCAGTTCAGTGTCTGTGAGCCCCTATGGGCCCAGGTTAGTTGATGCGGTAGGTTTTCTTGTGGTGTCCTCAACACCTCTGGATCCTTCAATTCTTTCTCCCCCTCTTCCTAGGGTTCTCCAAGGTTTACCTAATGTGTGGCTGAGGATCTCCACATCTGTTTCCATCAGTTTCTGGGTTAAGCCTCCTCCTCTAGGCTCCCGTCTACAAGTATAGCAGAATATCATTAGTAGAATCAAGGGTAAAGTTCGTTTCATGGCATGGGTCTCAAGCTAGGTCAGTCATCTGTTGACCCTTCTCTCAATTAATGCTACATCTTTACCCCTGAATATCTTATAGGCCGGATGAATTGTGGGTCTAAGGTTCATGGCTGGGTTGGTGTGACAATCCCTGCATTGGAAGTCTTGCCTGGTTACGGGAGATGGCCAGTTCAGGGTCCAAATCATTCATTGCTAGGAGTCTTAGTTTGAGCCATTCACATAGATTCCAGGGAGTTTCCATTATGCTAGGTTTCTAGTTGTCCAAGACATTCACCCTATTTTAGTTGTTTTGCCCAATAATCTCTCCTTTCATCCCACACTACCTGATCTCTCCTGTTCCCATTCTTACCCACTATGTCACACTGACCACATTCTCCACCTAGTCCCCATGTCTATCTAGTTTTCTTCTCAGTGAGATTTGAGCATCTCATTTTGGGCCTTCCTCATTACTGACTTTCTTTGGGTCTGTGATATGTAGTGTGGTTATACTGTACTTTATGTTTAATATCCACTTATTAGTGAATACATACCATGTTTGTCTGGGTCTGGGTTTCCTCAGTCAAAGTGATCTTTTCAAGTTCCATCCATTGGCCTGCAAATTTCACTGTGTCATTACTTTAGTAGCTGATTAATATATAAATGTACCCCATTTTTTATCCATTATTCAGTTGATGAATATCTAAGTTGTTTCCAGTTTTGGGCTATTACAAAGTAAGCTGCTATAAACATAGTTTACAAGCAAGTGTCCTTGTGGAGTTGTGGAGCATCTATTGGGTATATACCCAGGAGTGGTATATCTGGGTCTTGATGTATATCTATTTCCTTTTTTTTTTTTTTGAGAAACTTCCAAATTTATTTCCAAAAGGTTGTATGGGTTTGCACTCCCACCAGCAATGGAGGAGTATTCCCTTTGTTCCACATCTTCAACAACATGAGCTGTCAGGCATAAGATGCAATCACAGAGACATTTTGATTTACCTTTTCTTCCTGACTAAATGATGTTGTACATTTCTTTAAGGGATTCATTGTCAGTAGGAATTCCTTTATCGACATAATTCTGTTTATTTATATACTCCACTTTTTAAATTTGGTTATATTTTGGAAATTTGTCTTCTGTTGGATGTAGGGTTAATGAAGATCTTTTCCTATTCAACAGTCAGGCATTTTGTCCTTTATACAGGGTCCTTGCCTTACAGAAACTTTTCAGTTTTATAAGGTCCCATTAATTAATTTTTGATCTTAGTGCCTGGGCTATTGGTGTTCTATTCAGGAAACTGTGCCCTATGACAAAACACTGAAAACTATTCCCCACTTCCTTGTCAATCATGGTTAACATATCTGGTTTTATTTTGAGGTCTTTGATATATTTGGACTTGAGTATTGTGCAAGGTGATAAATATGAACACATTTACATACTTCTACATGCAGATATCCAGTTAGACCAGCACCACTTGTTGAAGATACTTTTTCCCCCATTGTATAATTTTAGCTTCTTTGTCAAAATTCAAGTGCTCATATGTGGTTATGTGGGTTTACTTTTGGGTCTTCAGTTCAATTCCAATTATCAACCTGTTTGTTTTTATGCCAATTAAATCATGCAGTTTCTATTACAATTGCTTGTAGTACAGCTTGAATCAGGAATGGTGATACCTCTAAAATTCCTTTCTTACACAGGTTTTAAGTATCCTGGCTATTTGTTCTTCCATATGAAATTGAATATTGTTCTTTCAAGGTCTAAAAATTTTTTGCAATTTTGTTGGAAATTAAACAAAAAAGATTTCATGTCTTCTCAAAAGAGTTCAGAAGGCATAACATTCTGGATGCTTGTGGACACCTGGTTTGTAGGTTTCTATTTCTGGCTTTACTTCTCCATGGAAACCCTGGCTGCTACACCCCAACGTGAATGGCTTGTAGCATTTACATAGTTCCATTCATTTTTTGAATCTGGAAAAGTATGTGTTAGTAAAGTTCTAGTAGGCATCTTTCAAACCATTTGTAATTATCACACTTAACCTGTCTTTTAAAGCAAGAATTATGAAAAATACATGGATGGGTGACTCTGATTTTAATCTTTCATCAAAACTAGAGATGAAGTTACATAACTTATGATATTTATTAAACAATTAAGGAACATGGTAATATCTACAAAATAATGATTTAAATTTCAATGAGTTGTTTGGTACATTTGTCTTACATAAGGTTAAATGTTACGTTTTAAGGTTGTTATGAAACTAAGTCTAAAACCTGCAAAAAGAAACCACTCTGAAGAGGATATTTGATTATTTCTCTGAGATATCATCAGATTAGATATCATCAGTTTCTGTTCAGTCTGCTAAAGTCCAGCATGCTAGATGCAGTAGTACTTTGTCATTCTAGAACATTCTATCAGAGCAATTATCTCAGAACACTGGTGGCATGACTGAAAAATTTTCTGAAAATCACTTGAATATGAGATTATTTATTTCTGAATCTTTTTTCTGTCTATTTATCCCTCACTTGCATTGGGATCTGAATGTCCTTACAACTTACTTCTACCTACTTCTGTGTATCTTCCAGAATACTTATTCTAAAAAATTTCTTACATTCTATTTTTTCCTTTTGGAGGTTCCAATATATCATGGATTTAATCATTTGAACTACACAAAAATGTGATATTGTGTGCGTGGTATCTATATTCATATTAATAATTCATTTATCAGATTAAAAATATTTATGTGCATGTTTGTGTCTGTATTTGAATGTAGTCCACATATATGTGGGTTTCTGCAAAGAACAGAGCTGGAATTATAGACCGTTTAGTCTAAGTACTGGGAGTAGAACTTTGGATCTTGAGTTTTCAGAATGTAGAAGAATAACCTTAATCTTCTCTGTTATCTCTCCAGCCTCATATTAATAATTCTTGATTAAATTATCTAATCTATAAAATTTATTCTACATTAGGCAATATGGATGAAATATTTAAAATTTCACTTCTTTGCATATTTAAGTATGCGTATAGAAAAATATTAAAAAGGTATACGCAGAATTTCAGAACTCAGTGGAGGAACATATCAGTCATTCTAATATTGGAGTTGATATGAATTTTCACAGCAGTCCAATCAAAAAAAATATAGTCTATGGTCATTGCTCTTTGATGCCCATAAGAGCTTGATAGTAAAGCCCTAAGACATCATGTTTTTTCTTCATAGGATGCAGAGATATCAATCTTTTACATGTCTGGAAGCTTCCTCTATGGTGTCATAGCAACAAATGGTGATATGCAGACTTCCAAAGTAGAAAAGTCATCAACAATTTTACCTAGCCATGAACCCTGTAAGCATCAGTAATGATAAGCTGATAAAATATAGCCATGAAGGTCATCAGTGTAAGCAAGGATTTTGAATTTTATATAAGACCTTCACCACAGGAAGGAATTTATTTGGTACAAGAACCTGTGACTGAACATTAGAAACCCAAGGGAAGAGTCTACTACTATTATTTTCCTAAATGGACGTATTATCAAACTATCCTCTAAATATCTATGCTTATAGTTATCAATTAGTGAAATTCTCACTATGCTTCAGAGACTCATTTTTTTCTTTAGTGGACAAAAACTAATCTTGAATGCATACGTGGAAGTGGAAAGAATGAGTGAATGTAGAGTTTTCAACTCTCAATACTACTGCTATAACATACTGCGTCTTCTTCAAGACTTAGAAATACTATGGAAGAGAAAGCAGAACAAGTTTAAAGAACCAGAAGTGAGGAACATTCTACTATGGTAGAAGAGGGACCTGGGATGATCCCCTCGGAGATATCGATATCCAATAGCCTCTAGTAGAATGTTGTTATTGTTTTGTTGTTGCCTTTGTTTTTTTTTTTTTAATTTTAATTTTATTTTTTTAATTATTCACTTTACATCCTGCTCACTGTCCCATTCCTGGGACAATTGTCCCCTCAAACAATTCTTCTCTCCCTCCTCTTCTTCTCTGAGTGTGTGCCCTCCTTTGGGTATCCTCCACATTGGCATTTCAAGTCTCTGCAGGGCTAGGCACATCCTCTTCCACTGAGTCCAGTCAAGGAAGCCCAGCTAGCTAAGCATATCCCATGGGCAGGCAAAGCTTTTGAGATAGCCCCTATTTCAGTTCCATGAAGGCTAATCTGCATATCTGCTTCACATGTGCGTGAGACCTGAGGGGATAGTTATTCTACAGGAAGATAAACAGATTTAACTAACCTGACCCTTGGGGCTCTTAGAATCTGGACCACAACAAAAGAACATATATGGAGTTGTTGTTTTCCGTTTGTTTGCTTTGTTTTCTGAAATGCAATCATTGAATTGTTGTGGACACTTCACTTATTCACATATGAGTAACATCAATTGAACTCAGCGATTTAGAAAAAGAAAAAGAATGTGATTGTGAGATTGCTGTGGGGCATGGCCTTGCAAAGGGTAAATTGTTTAAATATATTGTATACATACATGTATGAAATTATCAAAAAATGTCGTCTTAAAGGAGAGAAATAGTTACATAAAGATACATTTCCTGTGTGGCTTTTTATTTTGATAATTCCATAGATTTTTTTTACGTCAAGAACCAATAAGAGTATTTAATGTTTCTAAAAAACATATAAAATATAGACCTCTATTTTTTAGTTATTTCTCACTTCAATGTGATATTGTAGGTGAGGCCTCTTCCTCAGTCCAGACATTTCAAAATTCACCTCTAGATCATATGAATTCAGCACTTGGAAAGCAAGGAATAGAGGAGCAGGATAAATGAAAATCGAGGACAAAACAAACAGTATCTGATGTTACAGATTACACGTCATACATTATGTGTTATAATGCTTAGTGCAGTTAAGTAGGTACCCCATATCTTCTTATATGGCTATAAGATGCTATTTATTTGTGTTGGCTATCAAACTGTGGTACATTCTTTGTCATTCAAGAAAGAATTGGGATTAAAATACACATGTAAGTGAGGAGGTCTATAAGGATTTAGACATTGGCAATTTTTCTTGGTCTCCATTCAAAATTCACAATTCAATATTATAGCTTACTTACTAGTATGGAATATTGGGATAATGTTAGATGCCAAGAAAACAGAAAACCAACTCAGCAGTCCATACCACAGATAAGCACATTATGCACAATGGTACTTCACCTTTAAAGTTGTTGGAATATTCACAGGAGGAAGACTAAAAAAAAAGTCAGAGTGAAGATACACGAAGGAAAAGGGCAGTAGCGAGGGGAGAGCCAAGCATCTGCTCCAATGATACTGTTAAGTTCTCGCAACATTTCCAATGCTTGTTTTAAATTTTTATGCTTAAGAAAATTTATTTGTGTCATCTCTCCTCATCAACATTGCTATTTGGTGGGTTTATTATACTGCTTTAATTGTTTTAAGAGCATTATGTTTCAGGGATTTTTATTTAAATGGATGTAAACAGTATAACTACTCCCAAATCATAAATAAAAAACTTATAAAATTTAAACTAACCCCAAAGCCTCTAGCTTATCTGCTGTCATTTGTTCAGACTTACCTCAAGTATAAAATTTGTATTCTAGTGCTTAATAATTCAGTATTTTATGCTTTTTGTGTGAAATTAAAATAAGAAGATACTACTAAAATAGGAATAATATAGTTTTTCCAGGAAATAAAGTTTTGCTAACCATTCCTAGATATGTGTTTAAATGTCTTTATACGTTTTAATTATGTCATTGATTATGTAAACTCTGAGATTTTTGTTTTAATGTTTCTTTCAGTTTGTTTGAAATTGGTGAGAAAGAAACAGACTTTAGATATACCGTAATTTATGTTGACAGTCACAGAAACAACATAATCAGACTACAATAGGTACTGATGGGGTTGGGGAATAGGTCAGATAGTAGAGTGTTTGCATGGCACACATGATGATTGATTATATCCCTGTCACTGCACTATGCATGCTTGTAAGTACATCACTGGGAAGCTATGGGCAAGAGAGTCAGAAATTCAAGATAATCCTAGTTTATGTAGGAACTTGATGCAGGTCTGAGATGTATGAAACTGTTTCTGGGGGAAGAGGTGACAAAAGAGGAAGGGAGAGAGGGAGAGAGAAAGAGAAGGAAGGAAAGGAAAGAGGGAGAGAAGGAAATGGCAAAGAAAGGAACATACCTGAATTATGGTTATGCTGTGATTTAATAAAAATAGTTTAGAGTTCAGTTTTGTAATACTTATCAAAATTACAAACACGTGCAATTTTGCCACCGAAAGTCCTATCTTTTTGAAACAAGCATCTTCAACAGATACCAGAGAAGATTCCTTTCTTTGTTTTGTTTCCATAACACAGACACAGTTTCTATCATTCCAGGTTCCCCTAACCAGAGAGAGCATTAAGTGAAGTGTGGCCTATGCATGAGATGGATTTCTACACTTCACAATGGTATGTATGGAGTAGAGGGAGATTTAACTGTGGGAAGAAAATCCATTTCTTTCAGCCCCCAACAGTGATCACATGTTGGCTGCTTGAAGAAACTGGATTTGTGTTTTATGTCCTCATCAAAAAAGCTAAATTTGTAATATGGAAATCTGACCCTGATTACAGAACCATTATTCATTGCAGAATGGTGGATTGAGTTTCCCAGTTCATCCTTCCATACCATCCCAGAAGATATTCATGATCCTTTCTAGGAAATTACTAGGACTTCTTTGAAAGAAAGGTAGAATATGGTTGACTGAAACAAAAGCATGACTGAATGAGTTTCTAACAGCAGGCTTCTCCAGCTCCCAGATAACAACGTGCTGAAGAAGACAGCTTTGAGAGTCCAGCAAATGCATAACACAGGAAAATGGAATGAGGAGAGCTGGCATGAAAGAGGTATCAGAAAAAAATTTAAAAGGAAGAAAGAAAGAAAGAAAGAAAGAAAGAAAGAAAGAAAGAAAGAAAGAAAGAAAGAAAGAAAGAAAGAAAGAAGAGAGAGAGAAAGAGGTATCAGATGGTTCAAGTACAAATAATCTTGAACCTGGTCTCTCAGGACGATGTGGGATTGACTCTGTTGAGATCTGTGCTTTAGGATCTGTGCAGCAGATGCAGAAGAACAAGCAGGAGACTAGGATGGAACCGAGATGTGGACTAATGTACAGGACAAAACACTCATTTCCTCAGGCCAATGCTCAACTCTCTCCCTCCCTCCTCAACCCCACAGATGTTTTAACTGTCTCTGCAAATTCATCTATATTGACCTCTTTAATCTTTGTTCAAATGATTGAAATATGTGGTTAGTTTCCTGGTTTTTGTATTTGAAGCTAATGTAAGTTTTAACAGGACAGAGGCAATGCACTACTGTGTGGCAGGAGTTTTACTTCATGTCTTAGATAAAATTTGTTTCTAAATTTCAAAGCAAAAATAAAAGAAACTGCATCTCTGGATATACGCATTTTACAACTCGTTCTGATTTTCTCTAAGTTTATTAGAGAAAAATAAAAGAAACAATGAGGTGTTATATACATGATCCCCTTTCCTAATTAGAGTAAAATTAGTGGACAATAATAGGTTAATGAGATAACATGTTATTAGTCGTTCTCTGACTCCTAGTTTTAAAGGACTAATCTGTGGGATGCCACATACTATTGCTTATTCTGATGTCTGTTCAATATTCTGCATAGACCAGGGTTCGGAAAAGCTGAGCTGAAACTAATCTCCCAGCGTGCAAAATTAACCTATAAATTGTGTCCCTCAGTGCCAGGAGTGAAGACATAGTCACATAACAGATTCTCCAGGATGTTAGCCAATGAGTATTTCAGAAAACACATTCTTGAATGTACCTGACTTAATTTTTAAATTAATTTACAGCAGGGATACTTAGAGGGAAGGGATACTTGTTACTGTAACCTCAAAAGGAAATTCAGTTCATCAAATTGTGACATCTCATTTGGCAGTCTAAAGATTCATTTTGTCTTTTGGTATCCTATATTCCAAAGCACCGTTTCCAGCAAAGATGAATGAGATCACTATGTTTATTAAATTGGATGATGCACACACAGGTCGTTCACAGTGTTTGGCAAACTTCAAAAGTAGATGTCACTGCTGGTAAATAATAATTCCATCCAAGCCAACTTTTAATTGGCCTTAAGTTGGTTTGCAGTTATTTGCTGTTTTGTCTTTTGTGATATGCTAATAAAAAGAATGAAGCAGGACCTCAAATGTTGCCAAAAAACCTATTAAATTACAAACAAAATAGAGCAGTGTTGTTAAATTATTGATCATAATGACAAGAAAATATTGAAAGTATGCCTACATATTTAGCTTTTTAAAATTTGCTCTTTATAAATTTTTTGGTGCTTCTCATCCAGGGTTTAATTGGTAACTGGAACATGCTAATGTTCATACAGAGAAGAAAAGACTTTGCAAAGTGAAATTGAGAGTGAATGCCAAATTTTATAACATCTCTCTGTCTGTCTGTCTATCATCTATCTACTATCTATTACCTATATATCATATATCCTCTGACTATCATTTGTCTATAGCTAATCTATCTATTTCTGTCTCTATTATTCTATATATGTGTTATACATTCAACTTTTCAAGTCATAGGGCTCCTGATGCTTTCACTTGCAGCCTACTTTTAAGTCAGAAGGAAATTTCAACCACTACATGCTGTTCCTTATTTGGTCAGCAATCAAAGACCAGTTTTCTTGATCATATAAACATAGCACAAGGAAAGAGGCAGAGAAGCAACAGACACTACAAATGGATGAGGTATCATCTTTAGGAAGAGCTACTAAGGTCACATTATTGTCTTCAGCCCTACAAAAGAGATTCATAAATGACACACAGTATTAATCTGTAATCTCATGTTTTCCAGTTCATTCTCCCTGGAGACAATAACCCAAATCCTTTTGCTCCCTTCTCCAAAAAGTCACATAATAGTTCTTAAGTTCTTATATAAATAAATAAATAATAAACTCCCAAGACACTTCTCAGTTTTTCTTTAATCTCATATTTGTTCTACTTGCTGTTGTACAAAACCTTTGTTTCCTATTTCATTGTTTGGAGTGATACATTCTGGTGTATTGTATCTCTTGTGTGAACTCAATTCTTTCTGTTTATACTACAGTTCTTAAAGTCTTGATCTGTAGAGTCAGAATCCCCTACCTTTCTCAAATATGAAGGTTCAAGATACTTTTTTTTTTTTCCGGATACTTTTGTTATGCAGTTAGAATCCATTATTTTTGCTCTCTGCACTTGAATTTTAGAGACCCTATTGTTGCTTTTTCCAAACATTTATGCCAGTTTGAAAAGAAGTATATACTAATTTACATTAATGAGAGGCATTTATAAAAAATAAGGCATGCACAAGTGGAAGAGTAACAAAATATGAACCACATGACCACAAAGGCTTCTAACAGAGTAGAGAAAAGTAGTATAAAGAAAGCATTGTGGCCGTTGGGAGTTGTGTTGCAAGGAAAAGAATTTTGATATAAAAAGAGGGCACATTATTGAAAAATTAATAAAATTATTAGGGAAATTTCAGAATATTAAGAAGTAAAACCCCAAGATAAACATTTACAAAGATATTAAAGGATTTTAGCTGTTCTGAAAGAGTATGTTTATATTAACCGTAATATAATTTTAATATCAATTTTGTTTCCATAGATGAGGAACCCAATACTCAGAGCAAATAAAACAGTGACTTCCAACCATCGCATGCGGGACAATTCCAGAATTACAGTCTATTGCTCATGATTCCAGCCTTTACCTCACCTTGTTTTATATAGTACTTAAACTGAGAACAACCAGTTTCTTAATGCAAATATAGTTTCCTATTTGACTATGCCTTTCTGTTGTATTATTATTTCTGTTGTATTATTACCATTGCCAAAAATACTGGAACATTATTTATGTTTCAAGGGTGCCTGTTAGAGATACTGGTGAGAAATGAGACCACAACATAGGAATCTTCTACTCTCAACTCATTTCTCCTAATTCTGTCACAGCCAGAGTAGGCGCTGACTCTTGCAAGCTGAAGGCAGTTTTATCCCTTTTCACAAGTCATCTGCCATGTTTAGAATGCATTTCCTGTCCATTTTACCTGAGCTGTGCTGAGTTTAAAAGATCATGTTTTCTTAGCAGATCCAGAGCATTCTCCTTATTATTATGATGTCTTGTATTGAAATGAGCCACATTCCTTGAAACACAACATTAACAGGACCTGTCCAGGTCTGCTAGTGGGCTTCCTGTGGATGTTAAATGAAAGAAAGTTGAGGGCTCAAGGTTTTCCTAATGTAAACCTTCTAAAATATTATATATCTGTTAAAAATTGAGACAACAGGCTTTGCAGAATTAGCATTTTAATGTAACTAAGTATTACTGAATAAGTCAAAGATATTTTAAACAACAGAAATTGAGCTAATTACTATATGTTTAACATAAAAGTGCATCAATTCAAGACAACAATTCCTAGTATTATAAAATAAATTGAATTGAATTGGCCAAAAACCTAAGGAATTACCTGCCATTAAGTAATTGTTTGACTGGATTTATTCAAATGGTCACCTTGTAGATCTCTGAATTCAGGAACAAGAATGGGCTGGTGATGAATAGACATCCATAAATATACATCACTCTTTAAAATAGGTGATATGTAAACACAAGGTATTACACCTGTCAATAAAGGAAGGTACAAAATGAGATATTTTTACTGTTCCCATTCTCATGTTATGTCTTTTCCTCTTTCAGACAAACACTAAGGGAACCATAAAAATAAATCCATCCACAAAACGCCTAGCTCACGGGATTCATTTTCCTTGTAAGCATAGTTTCATCTCAGCTTAGTATCCAAGTTACACAGAACAATAGGCTGCAGGACTACCGGGTAATTGCATTCTCCTAGCTTCTCTGCCTTGTGGCTCAATAAATCTGAACTACAATATAAAATTCTTTAATTAACTCAAAGAACTAACACACATCCATATATCTTTTTAAAAAGCAGCTTGATGTTTTTTTCTTATTGGAAAAATAAGACATACTTGCAAAATCCAATAATTCAGAAGTGAAAAATAATAGTGTCTGGAAATCTCAACCTTTAAAAGCTCAGTATCTCTCCTTTGATATATGGGATGATCTACATAATTAATATGTACTTTTTAAAATAGGTTTCAGTCTGCACATATTCTTTGCAAATTGTTTTTCTATAACACAGTTAATTCCCATCAAAAGGTTACTGGTATATCAGAGTCTTAATAGTTTTATATGATTTCACCTTGTAGATAAATTTATTGAGTGTAACAATTGTTCTGTTTTGAGTGCTTGTTGTATGTATGTGCACAAAGACATATTTGAAGAATATAGTTTGAATTATAGTTTATATTTTAAAAATGACAGAATCTTTCAAATTACTTTTAAAGGATGTTCTATGTGTTCATATTCATAAAAGCTGTACATTATTTCTGTGTAGGGCTTTGCATCTCCGCATGCCCTGTGTGTTGAAACCCATCATCTGAAACCTCATTAGGCATGTACTGTATAAGAAATATAAAACATAACCTGAAATAATAAACGTTGAGAGGTCTTCAGTTATGAGAGGTTGTGAAACCTTTGAACGTGGGTCTTGTTGACAGATGTAGGCCACATGGGACAGAACTTTTGACCTCCCTTTGCCCTCTTAATACAACCACTGTGGGAAACACTCATTGTCCACTTCTACCATGAACACCATGTCCTCCATGGTGAGTTCTGCTCCCTCCAACCGTAATAAATCATTTCTCTCTTATTTGCTTCTGGTAAGCATTTTGTCACTTGGAAGAAAAGAGGTAGCTGAGACACATGACTGCTAAACAAGAGAAACTGTGCTCTGAAATACATTTAAACACAACCAGTTGCACATTGAAAGAGTATAGAAACTTCTAATAATTAATGATGAATGATAAAAGGCTTCATAAACAAGTAGGATTTAATCTTCTATCAGGAGTGAATAACTTACATTTGAGACATGTTCTTTTCAACATTGAAATAACTCTCACTTACTGACAGGCAGATGAGATATCAGTATTTTTTTTATTGGTAAGTTTTTCATATATGCGTGTGTGTAAGGAATCTATGATCCCATCATTTGCAAAATAAAATTTATTCAGATATTAGTGTATTTTTCTGCATCCAGAAAGCAGAATATTCTCCTATAAAGATTCCCCTATGAATCTGGCAATGGAGTGATTAGGGACTTAGTAAATGAGGGACATAGGACAGGATATAGAAGTTGTGCAGAAAACAATATCAATGATATAGTTTTGTTCATTATTGTTAGCGATCAAAATATGGCATATAGATATCCTTCAAGATCTGGGGGCTACAGAGACGGCTCAATTTTTAAGGGAACTTGTTTCTTTGCCACTCACAACCATTTATAACTTCAGTTCTATTGTATATAGCGTGGTATATAGCATCTTGTCCTGGCCCCTGCTAGTACTGCTTCCCTGTGGTGCTCAGATCCACAATCAGGCACAACACTCACAAACATTAAAACATAAAGTTAAAAAGGAAAAACCTGCAAGGGAGAAGTAAAAGTGTATATGTATAGGGTTGCTATGTGTAATGCTAAGATGATTGTAGACCATTGCCTACGTTCGTTCTTTTCACATTTTCTTTTTTGTATGCTAATATGTGAATTTATTCTACAGGCGTAAATTGGGGTTACTAACTTCAGGTCTTTTGCCTGTATCTCTCTAGAATGAAAAGTTGCTTGTAAAGAAAAATAGTTCTTAAAATCAAGAGATGCCATATATGTGTTTTATATATATATATATATATATATATATATATATATATATATATATGTTTTATATATGTGTGTTTTATATTTGTATATATATTATATTTATATAGGCTTATATATGGCATATATATTAAACTATTCTCAGTAAATCAGTTTAATAAATATACATGTATGACTAAATTTGAAAATTTACTCTCATAGATTTATTTTCTCCACTTATATTTTATCCATCTGACAGATAAGATAATTAATAGAAATAAAAATAAAATAACATTTGAATTTAGTATACCTGGTATACATAGCAAAAGATAATACAAGATAATGTGACTTAAGTTTGATCTTTAATCAACAGAGGTGTTGCAGAAAATGCTGTTCTGAATTATTTTGAAACAAATGTACCTTTTGGATCATATGATGTAACATCAACTGTTTTTGGATGTATCTTAAAATTCAATTTAATTACAGAACAGTATTTTCAGGGGAAAATGTTTAAGGGTAGAAAGACTCAAAGGTCCAATGACTTAGTTTACTAAGGCAAAATAAATGTTAATCAACAAAAAGTATTTCATTATTTAATCACCCTTTTAAAAGGATATGCTGACTGTTATAATAGAGTTATTGGCTGTGACTCTTTACATTAACATACTAAATATCACGTTAACTGATAGAATTTAACCTGAAATAGCAGGCTAATCATCAAAATACCATTCTCTAATATTAGTAAATGAAATCTAGGGCAAGGACAATCATGTAAATTCAAAAACAGGTCGTGCCAATCATGCGAAACCCAGGAGGTCTCTCCTGTGAATATTTAAGTTGTGAAAAACTTCAATTCTTATCAACTTCCAAGCTTTTGAACTGCTAGCTATTCCTTACCACTGTTAAATAGGATGTAGAGTTCTGAGTTTTTCTGTTTTCACATACACTTTGAAAGCGCTAATTCCTGAAAGTGGGAGAGCAGCAGAGATAGCTGTACTGGCTGGTTTTGTGGTTTGGAGTTATCACAGAGAAAAGAACCTCCCTTGAGAAAATACCTCCATGAGATACAGCTGTAATGTGTTTTCTCAATTAGTGATCAAGGGTAGGAGGGACCACAGTAGGTGGTGCAACTCCTGGGAGTCCTGGGGTCTAGAAGAAAACAAGCTGAGTTAGTTTTATATCCAGCCACTTTGCAGAAGTTGTTTATCAGCTGTAGTAGTTCTGTGGTGGAATTTTGGGGTCACTTAAGTATCTTATATTATCCACAAATAGTGATATCTTGACTTCTTCCTTTCCAATTGGTATCCCTTTGACCTCCTGTTGTCTAATTGCTCTGGCTAGAACTTCAAGTACTATATTGATTAGATAGGGAGAGAGTGGGCAGCTTTGTCTAGTCTCTGATTTTAGAGGGATTGCTTCAATTTTCTCTCCATTTAGTTTGATGTTGGCTATCGGCTTGCTGTATATCGCTTTTATTATGTTCAGGTATAGGCCTTGAATTCCTGATCTTCCCAAGATTTTTAACATGAAAGGGTGTTGTATTTTGTTAAAGGCTTTTCAGCATCTAATGAGATGATCAGGTGGTTTTGTTTTCTTTGTGTTTGTGTATATAGTGGATTACATTGATGTATTTCCATACATTGAACCATCCCTGCATCCCTGGGATGAAGCCTACTTGATCCTGTAATAATCATTATTTTAATGTACTCTTGGATTCGGGTTGTGAGAGTTTTATTATTTTTACATCAATATTTGTAAGAGAAATTGGTCTGAAGTTCTCTTTCTCAGTTGTATCTGTGTGTGGTTTAGGTATCAGCATTAACTGTGGCTTCATAGAATTAAAAGGGAGTGTTTCTTCTGTTTCTCTTTTGTGGAATAGCTTGAAAAGTACTGATATTAGGTCTTCTTCGAATGATGCACTAAACCCATCTGATCCTGGGCTTCTTTTGGTTGGAAGAATTTTAATGACTGCTTCTATTTTCTTAGGGGTTATGGAACTATTTAAATGGTTTATCTGATCCTTTTTTACTTTGGTATCTGGTATCTGTCTAGAAAATCATCCATTTCATCTAGATTTTCCAGTTTTGTTGAGTATAGGCTTTTGTTGTAGGATCTGATGATTTTTTTTAATTTCTTCGGCTTGTTGTTAGTCTCCCTTTTTATTTTTGACTTTGTTAATTTGGATACTGTCTCTGTGCCCTTTGGTTAGTCTGGCTAAGGGTTTATCTATCTTGTTGATTTTCTCAAAGAACCAGCTCCTGGTTTTGTTGATACTTTGTATAGTTTTTTTTGTTTCTACTTAGTTGATTTCAGCCCTGAGTTTGATTATTTCCTGCAGTCTACTCCTCTTGGCTGTATTTGCTTCTTTTTGTTCTAGAGCATTCAGGTGTGCTGTCAAGTGGCTAGTGTGTGCTCTTTCCAGTTTCTTTTTGCTGACACTTTGAGCTATTAGTTTTCCCCTTAGCACTGCTTTCATTGTGTCCCATAAGTTTTGGTATGAAGAGCCTTCATTTTCATTAAATTCTAAAAAACTTTTCATTTCTTTCTTTATTTCTTCTTTGATCAAGTCATCATAGAGTAGAGCATTGTTCAGTTTCCACATGAATGTGGGCTTTCCACTGATTTTGTTATTATTGAAGACCAGCCTTAGTTCATGGTGATCTGATAGGATGCAATGAATTATTTCAATATTTTTGTATCTGTTGAGGCCTGCTTTGTGACCAATTATATGGTCTATTTTGGAGAAGGTACCATGAGGTGCTGAGGAAAAGGCATATTCTTTTGTTTTAGGATGAAATGTTCTGTAGATATCTATAAATCCATTTGGTTCACGACTTCCCTTAATTCCACTGTGTCTCAATCTGTCCATTGCTGAGGGTGGGGTGTTGAAATCCCCCACTATTATTGTGTAAGTTGCAATGTGTGCTTTGAGTTTTAGTAAAGTTCTTTAATGAATGAGTGTCCTTGCATTTGGTGCATAGATGTCCAGAATTGAGAGTTCGTCTTGGTAGATTTTTCGTTTGATAAGTATGAAGTGTCCTTCCTTATATTTTTTGATAACTTTTGGTTGAAAGTCGATTTTATTCGAAATTAGAATGGCTACTCCAGCTTGTTTCTTGGGACCATTTGCTTGGAAAATTGTTTTCCAACCCCTTACTCTGAGGTAGTGTCTGTCTATACCACTGAGGTGCATTTCCTGTATGCAGCAAAATTCTGGGTCCTGTTTATGTATCCAGTCTGTTAGTCTACATCTTTTTATTGGAGAATTGAGTCCATTGATGAAAAGAGATATTCAGGAAAAATGATTGTGGCTTCCTGTTATTTTAGTTATTAGAGGTGTAATTATGCTTGTGTAGCTATCTTCTTATGGATTTGTTGGAAGATTACTTTCATGCTTTTTCTAGGTTGTAGTTTCTCTCCTTGTGTTGGCGTTTTCCATCTATTATCCTTTGTAGGGCTGGATTTGTTTTGGAAGATACTGTGCAAATTTGGTTTTGTCATGTAATATCTTTCTACATCTATAGTGATTGAGAGTTTTGCTGGGTATAGCAGTCTGGGCTGGCATTTGTGTTCTCTTAGGGTCTGTATGATATCAGTCCAGGACCTTCTGGCTTTTATAGTCTCTGGTGAGAAGTCTGCTGTAATTCTTATAGGTCTGCCTTTATATGTTACTTGACCTTTTTCCCTTACTGCTTTTAATATTTTTTCTTTGTTTTGTGCATTTGATGTTTTGATTATTATGTGACAGGAGGAATTTATTTTCTGGTCTAGTCTATTTGGAGTTCTGTAGGCTTCTTGTATGTTCATTGGCATCTCTTTCTTTAGGTGAAAAAAGTATTCCTCTATAATTTTGTTGAAGATCATTATTAGCCCATTAAGTTGGGAATCTTCACTCTCATCTATACCTATTATCCTTAGGTTTGGTCTTCTCATTGTGTCCTGGGTTTCCTGGATGTTTTGGGTTAGGACCTTTTTGCATTTTGCATTTTCTTTGATAGTTGTGTCAATGTTTTCCATGGTATCTTCTGCACATGAGATTCTCTCTTCCATCTCTTGTATTCTGTTGTTGATGCTTTCATCTATGACTCCTGATTTCTTTCCTATGTTTTCTATCTCCAGGTTAGTCTCCCTTTGAGATTTCTTTATTATTTCTACTTCCATTTTTAGATCCTGGATGGTTTTGTTTAATTCCTTTACCTGTTTAGTTGTGTTTTCTTACAATTCTTTAAGGGATTTTTATGTTTCCTCTTTAAGGGCTTCTACCTGTTTACCTGTGTTCTCCTGTATTTCTTTAAGGGAGTTGTTTATGTCCTTAAAGTTCTCCATCATCCTCATGAGAAGTGATTTTAAATCTGAATCCTGCTTTTCTGATGTGATGGGGTGTCCAGGACTTGCTATGTTAGGAGAACTGGGTTCTGATGATGCCTGGTAATTTTGGTTTCTGTTGCTTATATTCTTGTGCTTTCCTTTTACCATCTGGTTAACTCTAGTGCTACCTGCACTCACTGTCTCTGATTGGAGCCTGTCTTTCCAGTTATCTTGCTTGTGTCAGAACTCCTCAGGGTCCAGATGTCTCTGTGATCTTGTGTTCCTGAGCTCCTGGGTGGAAGAGCTCCTAGGACTCAGTCTGCCTCTGGGATCCTGAGATCCTGCTGCTCTGAATGCAGTGGTTCCTTAGCTGCTCCAAGTGCAGTGGTTCCTCTGCTGCTCTGAGTACATTGGTTCCACCACTGCTCTAAGATGGTTCAGGATATGGTGTCTTTACAGGAGCATACCCGATAGCTGTGTGCCCCAGCCAAAGGACCAAGCAAGGGATGGAAGGAAAGTGGTATTCTGGAGGGGCGGGGTTTGGGTGAGTGGTGGGTTCAGAGTGCCCCAGGCTCCCAGTTTCAGTAGAGTTGTGGGGGAAGGGTTCTTACCAGCTGCTCTAGGAAGGTTCAGGATAAGGTATCTTCAAGGATCTGACCAGCCCCAGCCAAAAGGAGCAAGCGAGGGGTGAGGCTTGTTTTGTGTCTGATTATATGGTCAATTTTATAGACAGTATCATGAGGTGCTGAGAAGTATATTATTTTGTTTTAGGGTGAAATGTTTTGAGTATATCTGTTAAATTCTACATGCATGTCTGAGTACTATGTGTCTGCCTGATGCCTAAGGAAGCCAGAAGAGAATATCAGATCCCCTGGAACTGAAGTTAGTAATGGCTGTGAGCTACCTTGTAGATGCTCAGAATTGAACCAGTTTCTTGTAAAGGAGCACCTAGTGCTCCTGACCAAAATATCATCTCCCCACCCCCTGGTTTGTTTTCTGTTGTTGTTACTTTTTGTTTGTTTGTTTTAGTTTCCATATTTTTTTTCCCTGTGAGCAAGCACAGGCTGGATTCAAACTCAGGAGAGACGGCCGCCTTGGACTCCAGAGCTTGGCAACTGCAGAGGTGCACCACCACTGATATTTTTAAAAAGAGTCCTGCATGCTACATTGCCAGAGCATTCACTATTCACACAAATGGACCTTGAACTTCCAGCAATCTTTCTGTAGCAACTTCAAGTGTTAGGATAACCAAGGATGGTACAGAATGACTGTACCATCATTCCTGTTTGGATTGTTACCTTCATTTTCTTAATGTTATACATATTTTTTGTTTTGCTCTGTACAATAAAATGTGTAAATCTTTTGTTGGATACATTACAAAGTAAATGATTATTTTCATTTGTTCCTGTTTCATTTTCTCAATGTTCCTGCTTCATATTTTGTGAAATTTCCCTTTTAATAGCACATTTTCATATGAAATACACTTCCTTGTGGGAAATTTTTAACTACAAATATGGACATGCTGAGAGATACAGGCTGATTGAGATTTTTAAAATCAACTTTAGTCAGGTTGGACTAGTTCCTTCTCAAACATTTTTGTTATTGGAGCTGAGTTCTGCAATGTATTAAGTAATAATATATTTTGACAAACTCGATGCATTACAGTTTCAGAGGTGTTTCATTTAATTTCCAAATGTCATTTTCCAGGATCTGCCTCATTATGGTTTAGAGATAAGGAGTTCCAAAAGCTTCTTTGTTGGAGGTTGGTCCCTAGGTGGAAATGCTCATGAGAAGTAGCTAGGTCACAAAGGTGCTAACATCATCAACAGATTATTGGGTTATTAGGGGACAGAGCATTGTTGATGGTATTAAATGCCTTGGGAATCTTCTTGTGCCTAGTTCCTTCCCGTGTTCCATAGATGCATTAGATGAACACATTTTCTCTGTCATGATGTTCTACATGATGCCTGAGCTTTGTCAGAGGTGGCAGCCAGGTATAGACTGAAATCTCTGAAACTCAGCCAAAGCAGCTACAATTAAAGCTAAACAGTATTTGTAACTGATTTCTAATTAAGTTCACTTTAACTTTATGGTGTAGAAATTGTATTTTAAAAGATAGGAAAAAGACAGTAAAGAAAGAAACTAGAACAAAACCCAAACCACAACCTTCTGTGGTCATTAGCATTAATTATCAAATTTATATAATCTAGAATCATCTGAATGGTAGGCTTCTGGCAAAGTCTATGGGGGATTTTCTTTATGACATTAACTGAGGAAGGAAAACCTACCCATTGTACATGGTACCCTTTACTACCTAGTATATTGGATTGTGTAAAAATGGATACAGCAAGCTGAGCATTAGCATGCATTCATGACTCTTGGCTGTAAATACAATGTAACTCACTGCTTCAGTTTCCAGCCACTTTGACCTCCTCACAATAGAAGCTGGAATTGTGAGCCAAGTAAATGTTTTCACCCTTAAGTTGCTGTTGTAATGGTGTTTACTCACAGCAATGGGAAATGGAACTAAGATGTCTCCTTTGTTGAAAGCTTTGCCTGCAACTAAAAATAATGTGTATTTGGCTTCTATTTGTTACATTGTTCTGTAAATGTTCTTTAGGACAATTTGATTAAAAGCAGGTTCTTAAAGTTTCTATTCTTATTCTTTATCTTCTACTTCTGATACCAATGACTAAAAGTTTATGCTAAATTGCCTTATATATCCAGAACTCAGAATAATTAAATTATACATAATGAGCTGTGAATGCAGTTTTAAAGAATTGGGAAACACAGAATGCCATTTAAGTGTAAGTTTTAATTATAGCATTTATACAGTTAGATTTCCAAAGTGATACATATTGAGTATGGTTGGTGTTGGGGATTGCTTCTAATGCTTTCATTTAATTCGGAATCTGTGTGTCCAAATGCTGAAGGTCCTTGTCCCCAATTGGTTTGTAATTGATCAATAAAGATGCCAGTAGCCAATGGTTGCCAAAGGGATATGGGCGGGACCCTTAGATTTGTGTGAGCTAAATCGCTGGAGAGAGGAAAAGGGAGAGAATAGCCACTGGCTACTTGCTCGATTGGGTCTCGGGTAGCAGGTGGAAGATTAGAAGTGCCCAGCCTTTGAAGTGACCAAGGCATTTTAAAATTAACTGGTGTGTGTGTGTGTGTGTGTGTGTGTGTGTGTGTGTGTGTGTATGTGTCTTCTATTCACAAATCCAGATTGCTCTGGGAGGGTGGCTGGAAGTGTACATGCCAAAGTGGTATAGCCTAAACTCACCATTACAGAATTGTCTGTCAAACATATTGAATAAATTTCCAATTAAAAAATTTGTTCCTCACTAAAACTTAAGTATTGTGCTGAGAATTTAAGAATGAATAGATTTAAGAATGAATAGAAATGACATCAATTATATACTTTCTTCTGTGTATGCTTTCATATATGTGTGTGTGTGCCTTTCTTTAATTATGCTGAGCTGTAAATACAACTCTACTACATATATATATATATGAAAGACAAACTCTATGCTGCTAATACCTGAAAAGGGAAAAGAAGACCTCTTTTATTACATTTCAAAGTCTATTGGAGACTTCTAAAGCATACATTCTATTACTGTTGGTCTTGGTTAATTCCCAAAGGTAAACATTATGACCCCTTCACTGAAGACAGCCTGCACTTCAGAAACAGGAGCAGAGATCCTACAGATGGAATTGACCTGAGAGCCTTGTCCCTGAGACCCAGCTTTCATCGTGCCAAATGGGACCATGAACACTTTCAAAGGGCAGAGGTAACCAGCAGTCCTACCCATCTATGATGCCTATGAACCAAACAAATGAGCAGTGTGGCACGCTAACCTTACAGGTGCAGAAGTGGTACACATACCTTGGTGTTATCTGATGGGTCTCCAATTGGACTTAAGGCCCAATTAGCAAGAGGAATATTGTGATTAGTCTTGGAAATCTAGTTCTTAGTGATAGTGAAATTATGTTTATTAGACAGGAACCAACAAGGCTCCCTAAACATGAGGTGAACAATGAGAAACCAGTGACCATGCCAAACTGCATGAGGAAAAGCCCAGAGGGCCACAATCCTACACAAACAACTACAAGCAACTGAAAAAAAGCTGAGTGTGGGAGAGGTGGTCCTCCCTAGAGAAGAGCGTTCTGTTTTTTTTTTTTTTTTGTTTTTTTTTTTCCAATGTTCAACCCTGAAATCATATATACAATTAACCTTATATGGACTCAAATATATGCATGCAACAACATTTGAAAATAATGAGTTCCTAAATTTGAAGGAAAATATAGAAGGGACTATGAGAGTTTGTCGGTAGGAAAGGGAAGGGAGAAATGCTATAATTAAAATACAATCTGAAAAAAAAATAAATGAGAACAACTAGAAAATTATTGGTTATCTCAGCAGCAGAGATCAGTTTATGTAACAAGTCTTCTTTACGTCATCCATTTCTTTTTTTTTTTAGGTTTTAAAAAATGTTTTATTTGCTTTTGATTATGTCTCTCTTTTCATATTTGGATGATAAAAATTTTGAAATACCTCTAGATTCATTTTAGCCCTAGGGAAAAACAATTCTCTCTTCATGAACCATAGGAGATACACTCTAAGATACAGAGACTCAGTAACTATAAAGGATTTTAAGTACAATCACAGCTTATCATTAAGCATGATTCTGTTAACAGGTATTGGTACTTCATATTCCCGGATATAAGACATGTAAGAATATCAAAATTCTGGCAGTAATAACAAACTATTTCTAATTGTTAGCTTTAATAATGAAAAGGAATCTCTATTATCTAAACTTAAGAGAACGGTGGCTAAAATATTGTAGTAATCTTCTATTGTATTCTACTTACAAAATGACAGAATTCTAAGCTGTATAAATCAAATATTTGATTTTATTCATTCATTGCTGTGCCCCCAGGGTTGGGGAGAGAGATAGAGAGAACATTAAGAGAGGAAATACTTTCTCAATATTTTCTGAATAGGCTGTAGCTTGCACATAGTATGAATTATTCCTCAAGCCTCAGTGTGATTCTTTTTTTTTATTGGATATTTTCTTTGTTTATATTTCAAATGCCATCCCCTTTCCTGGTTTCCCTCCTGGAAATCCCCTATCTTATCCCAGTCTCCCTAGTTCAATGAGGGTGCTAGGCCCCCCACCCACCCACTTCCGCCTGCCTGCCCTCTCATTCCCCCACACTGGGATATCAAGCCTTCACAGGACCAAGGGAAAGACAAAGAAACTTCAAGCTCTTGTCAGTATACTATTTTTTTTTCTTTATTTTTTTATTGGAAATTTTTTATTGGAAATTTTTTTTTTTTACATTTCAGATGTTCTCTCCTTACCCCATTTCCCCCCCTCCCTCCCAGGAACTCACTATCCCTTCCCCCCTCCTCCTGCCTCCACGTTGGTGTACCCCCACCCACCCTCCCCCATACCTCACCTCCCCACCCTCGAGTATCCCCCCTCCCCCGACATCCAGCTTATTGATCATTTCTCCTGTCAATTAAAGGTAGAGTATGCTCATGGCAGAAAAGAGTTCCTTAGAACTGACCATTGCAGAAGTTGACATTGAAAAGCTGCCCATACTGACAGATGTCAGTGTCTTCAAGTCACAAAAATGAATTATATGTAAACAGACCAGTATGCTATCCATGAAGATTTCCTTCATCATATGTTTGAGTTTTCTTTTTATTGCTGCCATAACACACTGACCAAATGCAGCCTGGGGAACAAAAGAATTTATTTGACTCAGTTCTAGTCTATTGCTAAAGAAAGCCAGGGCAGGAATCTAGAGGCAGTAACTTTAGCAGAAGTCATGGAGGAATGCTGTTTACTGGCCTACTCATCTTGCCTTGTCCAGCTTGCTTTCTTACTTATCTCAGGATAACATCTCCTGGGGTCATACCTGCCCATAGTTGACTTAGCACATCCATACCAACCATTCATCAAGAAAATGTCCCCCAGACTTGTCTACAGTCCAATCTGATGGATGCATTTTCTTAGTTGAGTTTCTCTATATTAGATAACCCTAGCTTATATTAAGATGGCAAAAGACTAACCAGCTGTGTACTCATGAACAGAAGATGAAGTAAATAAATGAAGTCTCTTTCTCTCTTTCTGTGTATATTTGTCTGTATTTTATAATCATACAATATAAAGAGAGGACAAAGGAAGATATTCTGTTTATTTGATTCTCAATAATAATGAAATACAATAATCCTTAAAATTTTAACACTTCATGTTTTGGCACAAAAGTCAAAATAATATTTTCAAATTGAAGATATAATTTGGATATGAACTAATAAAATCTTCATTTCACAGAAAACAAAACAAATGTTAGAATACTTTGCAAAGACCCAGTTAATGAATGTCAAGCTAACAACCTGGCCTTTTCACTTTTATTTTATTGATGTTTATTTTAGTTATGCCGACTAGAGCCAAAGAGGAAGGCAATTGAGTCCCAGTTGATATTCTAAATATTTCTTGATGAACTGAATACAGTTAAGTGGTATTTGAAAAAGCATTTCAAATGATATTTATATTTGCTAAGTGTCATCTGAAAGCAGATAATTTATTGAGAGGAATAGCAGATAAGCCTAGAGGCTAGTAGATGTCTGTCTCTAAGGAAGTATCAGCTACAGCAATGAAATGAGAGAGTCAAACTGTGATTTTAATTGAAAGTGAAGCCAGGGAATGTTTTTATGAGTGATGTTACTGAGTGAGATTGAGCAATCTCATCAGCTTTATTTTAGTCTCACCACTGCCTTTGTTATAAAGTTTCAGGCTGAATTTTAAGCCAGCTTAGATTAGGATGAATTATATGTTGAATTTGGCTAGCTAGATATTTTGAGATATTAGGATATCTTAACAATATATTTTTCTCAAAGCTGGATTCGGGCACTCTCTGGAAGTTTCCGTTAAAATATGTGCATACATTAGATGAAGGTGTTCGTACAATTGAACATCATTTTAATTTGCTTTAATTGTTATACTCTGCATTTAACCATCCCATGTTTTGGAAAATGTTCATTCTGAAAAGAAGACAATGTGAGGTCCCTAAAGTGCATTGTGCTAAGCATGAAACTGGCAACTTCTAAACTGATTCTATCTCAGTTGCTTGAAAAAGTCTTCTAAAGTTATTGAGTTTGATTCCATCAAAGGAGAGGAACAGTTTTATGAATGTCACTTAATGCTGAAAAGAATAAAACGTTAAGGAGTGAAATAGAAAGAATATGATAGAGAGATATTAACATTCAGGTACATAGCTGGAACATCAATGCAAACAGATAGACTACTTAGTAACAATGTGGAGATTAATATTTTAGTGTGATTTGAGTGTGTGCATTGTTTAATTTATAGATTCCCTTGCTTTACAAGCAAGAAATTGAGATATTTATAGCATGAATATTGAGACAATATTTATATCACAGTGTTACTCAAATGATACCAATTTTCTCATTGTTATATGGTTATATTCTTCATCTCCTTTCTCAATCATTTGAATTTAATTTCTCTAATCACATACACACCACACACACACACACACACACACACACACACACTTATTCTAGATTATTTATGCTTGGCTAAACCTTCACAGTGATTGAATAGTTGAACATACTTCTTGAACAGTACTTTATCAATTTTTCTACTCTATTAGATTATTGAAAAATTGAGAGTCACAGAACCTTAAAGTAATAGTTTAAAGTTCATGCATATAAATTGTTCTCAAATTATGATTCTAAAGCAAGAAATGGATTAATTAGAGTTAGATCTCTGATCTCATCAACTTCATAATTAGCTTACATATTCTACCTTAGGCTACTTGACCCTATATGGCATTTGCTGCTAAACGAGAAACATACAATTTTATGGGGAAGAAGATGGCTGTCTTGTAATTCTTTGTGAGAATATAGTTGTATGACATGACTGGAGACACATTATAAAATAAAATGAGAGAAGTGGATTCACCCAAGCTGGATAAACAGAGGAGCATTTGCAGGTTAGTAGATGAAGTTTAATATGAAATAAGTTCTAGTTATCTACCCATACAGGTTTATATTCCTTTTCTGTCTTCTGTAATAAAGAAAACTAACAACAACAACTCAAGACATCATAGTGGTCCACAGAGCAAAAAAAGCTCTTATGGTATTTAGCACTGTAATCTGATATCACTTCAATGCTTCAATAATTTTAGAGGGGCCTGAACCATGTGATACTGTGGATCTTTCCATTAAAATAATATTGAAAACTTAAAAATGTTATAAGGAAAACTGATATCTGTGCCCAAAATGACTATGACTATATAAAATGCTTACCAGTAGAAAATTCTATCATATTGGATTCAATAGCCTTTATAAATTTCTATCACATACATTTGATTTCTTATACATCTTCCACCTTGCTGCAGAGCCAACCTCAGTTTAAGGAAGTTGGATGCTTTGAGAGATACATTTTTCACTATTAAAATATCCATTATTTAATTTCAAAAACAATAAAATCATGCTGGCTGTATCATCCACAGGATAGGCAGGTGAATTCTCAGGAGTAGCTAGACAACACAAAATAGATGTTATGCCTTTTGTTGTTGTTCTGTAGTTTTGGTTTGTTTGTAGTTTTATTTTTTATATTTTGATTAAAGAAAGAATATGAAATTGGGTGGATAGAGAAAAGGAGATCTGAGCAGTGTGAGGGGAAGAAATATAACTTAAAAATACGTGAAAAAATAAAAAATAAAAAATATAGTTAACTAAAAGGATCCAAGAAAGCACCACAAACTGAACAAAATTCTAGGAGTTAATACATATCTTTAAATAATAATTCTTCTATTGAATCTTACTATGAGTTATTATATTTTTGTAAAGTTCATTCTTATTATTTATATGTTTATTGTTATAGAATGACATGAACTCAATGGATTTTGAATATGATCATAATAACTAAAGTTCTTTTCAAATAAATACCACATCTGGATTCACAAGGGTAGTTTTCTACTAGTTGATTTTATTTCTGGGTACAGTACATTCTTTTTTATTCCTCATTTTTTGTTGTTAAAACCAGATATTTTAAACATGTTTGTATGACTTTAGAAGCAGATCTTATAGAATGTTTGTTGTCCTGTTTATTGAATAGTGTTCTTTAATCAAGCATGTTTTGTTAATTGTGCTAACCTTTCTCCCTACTTGATTTGTGTAGATAATGATTAGATTGAGATTTTTAATGAATTCCTTAAACCAATAAGTGCTCTCTATGTTGAAAAGACCCTCAGTATCTCTGTATTTTCTATATCTATTTTAGATCACATATTATACATTTACAACTCTCACAGAGTGATACCTAGGATGACACTTAAATTTTTGAGTTGTATACAGAGCCATTTACACACAGAGATACATCTAATATTCAGAATATGCTAAAGGTTTTCAGCCCTACATGTAGAAAAGCTAATCACATACATTTCCCATGTTAAATATTTTGATCAGACTCCTGATGATTCTATTTCCATGATTCAGATGGATATATACTGTACTTACTGTGTCCTCTTGCTATAAATACATGCAATAAAAATCATTTTCCAGATGTTGAATTTGTTCACTAAATTAAATTTGGTAGACTAAAAAAAATGTGGTGAATGGGGGAATTCTATGGATAGTCCATGTAAGTCCAAATAATAAGCAATCCTTAGAATGACATTTTTTAATAACTACAAAAACTTTTTCTACATCTGCTGTTACTGTTGTTTCAAAAGTGTTGTGTTTCAAGATTACCATGAATTTCTAGGACTAATATTAAGACATGCCAATACTATGAAGCTTACAGAATGTCAGAGAATTGTTCTTGGGTAGATAGGATTTATATTCTTTCTAACATTTTGTTAGTTTCTGGTACTCTTCAAAGGCTATGTTACTTGATTATCACCTCTGTTCATGCTATTTTAGAGTAGTCTAACCAATACTCTTACATTCCTACATGTAAAATGATATCTCCTGACACATTCTAACTTCTTGTCACATGATTCTTAGATTAATGAATAGATCTCATAAAAAATTCTGAGACAACATGGCAAACATGCAAAGCTTCACCACAGGTTAGAACGTCTTGACAAGGTGCAAGTCCTAATATTGAGTTTCTTATGTACATTGGTAATACGTTCTCTATTATACTATGGTCTTTTCATCTTTGACTATCTTCAAGACTTGAACCTGCATTATCTTTCAACAGAGCTTCAAAGTTAAGGAATATATAGATCTAGTAGTGTTTGGTACAATAGATTGTTGTTGTTTGCTGTTGTAGTTTTAGTTTTATAATCTTAATTCTTATATAACCTTAGAGATTTCATTTTATTTATGGAAATGGCATAAAACTCTTGGATCTTCTGTTTTTAGAATATTATAACATGGCTTCTTCTGTCTTTTCTATCTCATGAGGTAAATTTGAGCCATACCAGTTTAGAAAGAATATATATGAGAAGTAAGTGAGGGCCGGTCGGGCAAGCCTCATGGAAGTGTTATTATCTTAGAACTTTGGTTCTTATTTCCTAAGAAGGAAATAACTACTTTGGGAAATCTTCAGTAATGAGCCTGAATGTTAGCTTTCAACACATACAATTGGACAAAACAGAAATTCATGACTTAGAAATCAGGCATGCATTATTTATGTTCGTGTTTGTATAATATAATTGATAGTTTGAAAAATATTAAATTCTTATCTCTTATGTATTTTATATTCATGCTGCTCCATCCAATACATAGAAATAATGTTTTTTATGAATGGCAATTGGTTTTGTTACACTAGAGAGTCAATATGATTGAAAATATCAATATTCCAGTTCTAATACCCAAAACCAGATTCTGAGTTAAAAGAATAGCTTGAAAGCCTAGCTTTGATAGGAAAAAAATATTAAATTCTCCAAATATTTTCTACTGAATCATTTCACAAAATAACAAATAATTGTGTAAGATTCATATCATGGTTTTTATTTTTCAAATGCAGAGAAGATCCCTCAACTTAATGCCAGTAGAAGAATTACACATACAGAAAAAGAGGAAGTATAAAAAGTACACCTTAAATTTCTTTGAGTTGTTAGATGTCAATCAAAACAAAGGATGGAGAAATGTAGTTATGTGTCATTGTATTTTCTCCTCTGCAACTTACATTTATATCTGAAACCTGGAGGGAGAGGCAACCTTAAAGGATATTTTGAGATATGGGAGAAATGGGAAAGATAGAAATGAAATTTGACTTTTCCTCTAGAGTTTCTAAATGTGAATGTCTTGAGTATTTGTTAAATAAATACTCAGAATCAAACGTGTTTTGAATCAACACTATCTTTACAGATGCAATGATAGAACCCAGGCCTACACAAAGTATATTATGTTCACATATACTTTACACATATAAAATGAAGAAAATTACATGCTATATTTCTAAAATTTTGTAAGTGGGAAGATAGTTTAGGACCTTGAACCTTCAGAAAGCAAACAGTGGAAAATCGGTGGTTGATTGACATCATCATCCTTTCTGTGTTACAGACATCATCTTAATCACCTACATTATCAGCATCATCTAGATTCAGAACCACGTTGTCTATTTTACCATAGACCAATACATGGACAAATCAACCTTGCTGTACAAAGTAGCTTCTATATCCATCTCTCCAGATTATTGATGGAGTCTAGAGATACAAATTTGGACATGGAAGGAGGTTAGAATTCAACTTTTAATCTTGTGACATGCACAACCTTTGAAATTCATTGTCTTGTTTATGATGCTCATTGAACATTATTGCAGTTCCAAGGTTGAGACATCCCAGGTGGCATGGGTCTTTAGTCAGTCACTACAGTACAAATGTTGATAACATTAGCAACAGCTGCTTATGTTTTATTACTTTGTAACTCAGATGTGTGGGTTGACAACCTGGTGAATGCATAACTCTAACAAGCAGGGCCAAGAGATAGACTATAGAAATATGTATTACCTATCCCATCCCCCTCAACAAAAGCAGGTACAAGATATCTTGAGAAAGAGCTTCATAGTGATACCCACCTTGAATGAAGAAATCATACATATTTTATTCAGGGATTGTTAAGAAGGAATTTGGGACATTCTTAGACATGTTTCAAGGTGCTGTTATAAAGATTCTGGACCTTCTTCAGCACCGTGATGCCAGGATGATAGTAGCCTATGCCTTTTCTATATATTTTAGCTATATTATAGGGGACATACATAAATAAACCTTAGGATCTTACCTGTAAAAAAAGTAAAGGTATTTTGAAGATGAGTTATATATAAGATTTACTTTCCCTTTTCCCTATTCTCTGTCTTACCTTAGCTGCTAACACTTTAAAAACCTTCCACCCCATGGTTTTGTTCATGACTACTAATGTGTTGTTCAATAAAGTCTCATTTTTACTGGTTATTGGTCTGAGAGTACTCTGGTCACATAGATGAATACATAAGCCACTTTTGGAAGAGTATAAATACTATTTATGGTGAGGATTTTAGCTGGAGAATAAACAGAACAGGAGACAAGGGCTCCAGAATTGTCATCTGCTGTAGCTTCCCTACAGTTCATGTAAGCAGCCTCTACAACAGTCTTGTGAGTCCCAAGGATCTGGGCCTTGTTTTGTCCCAGGCTGACCTTGAACTCAGAGATCTCCTTGCCTTAGTCTTCTGGGATTAAAGGTATGTTCTATTTTACCTGGGCCTAAGCTTTTCCTGGCTACTGTGCCTCAAGATCTCCATGCTAAGATCCAGGTCAGAAACTTGTGTATTCCAACCTCAAGTTTGGGATCACAGGTGAGCCTTCTAATACTGGATTGTAGTTAATTCCATCTATAGTCAAGATGACAACCAGGAATAGCTTCTACAGTGTGATTCTTGTCTTTTGTTCAAATAATAATGTCCTGGTTTTGTTTATCACTAAGGTTCCACTCTTGTATGCCTGCTACATAGCACATCCCAGAAGCCATTCTGTCATAGCATGCCTAATTCCAGTAAGATCCATTTCATTTTCAGAAGGGTCTTATTGGTCCATAACATCCTATTAGTGAGGATTTCACAGCATCACAGATTTCCTCAGATATAATATTTTATTAGTTATGATCTTGGCAATCCTCTCAAAATATTTGTCTCCTGTGTTCCTGTGTTATGGTTGGTAGATGGTTTATTGACATAAATCTTAAAAATGTTAAAACTGTCTTTTCTATTTAAAAACATTTGCTGTATTATTTGACAGTTTTATACATGTATCCAATGTATCTTGACCATATACATATTCAACCACCCATCCCATCACCTAGATCACCTCTACTCAGACCTTCCCACCTTTATCTTTTCTTAAATGTTGCAAACAGTTGTTGAATGTGTTTTGTCTTCATATAAAGTCCTCATGTTATTATGAACTTATGTGGTATAGGAAACTATGCATCCTCTGTGATTTTGTTGCTGTTTCCAATAGAGCTATATGTAGACTATTTTGATATTTTGAACAATATTTTCATATCAGAGAAGAAACAAGATGACATGGTTCTTGATTTGCTATTGAGTACCATGGGGAACTTGATCTTGATGTTCTTGACTTGCATATAGGTCATTTGTTATGTTTAAGGGAAACTGAATATGTATGAGAAAAAACTATAGCTGCTGAAGGGATAATATCAGAGAACCTTAATAAGACAGCCTAACACTGAACAAATCATCATCCTCCCATGCTTTGATTGCTACATTCCCATGAGCCAGACATAAAAATTTCCACTTGTGTTGTCATGTTAAAAAGCAAAGATTTTAAATGTCAGAAAAGTTAAAATTTACTTACAAATTATAAATGCTTAGAATTCAGATTTTCAGATCAGTGAACTTACTGTTTTTGCTGTTATGTTTTTAAAATTAATTTATTTATTTACTTTACATTCCTAGCATAGCTTTCCCTTCCTCCTCTCCCCCAGGCTTCTTTTCACCTCAACTTCCCCATCCACCCCTCCTCCTCTTTTATTCAGAAAACAGGAGGCCTCCCATGGATATGAATCACCTTTGCTTATGAAGTTGCTGTAAGACTAGGAACATCTTCTATTGAGGCTAGACAAGGCAGCAGAGTTATGGGAAAAGCATCCAAAGACAGGCAAGATAGTTAGAGTAAACCCTGCTACTACTTTAGGAATACCACATGAAGCCTCAGTTGCACAACTGTTACATAGATGCCAACGGCCTAGGTCTGTTCCTTGCATGTTCTCTGGTTGAGAGTTTAGTCTCTATAAGTCCTTGTGGGCCTAGGTTAGTTGATTCTATAGGTTTTCTTATGGTGTCCTTGACCCCTCTGGCTCCTTCAATCCTTCTTCCCCCTCTTCCATAGAATTCTCCAAGCTCCACTTAATGTTTGATTATGGGGTTCTGCATCAATTTCCATCAGTTGCTGTGTGAAGCCTGTTTGATGACAGTTATGTTAATCTCACAAAGGCTCAAGAAAGAATTTCAGACCAATCGCCCATATGAACATTGATGCAAGAGAGAGAGAGAGAGAGAGAGAGAGAGAGAGAACCTAAATAAAATATTTATAAACTGAATCCACAAATACATCAAAAACATCATCCAACGTTATCAAATAGGCTTCATAACAGAGATGAAGGGCTGGTTCAACATAGGAAAATCCATCAATGTAATCCACCATATAAACAAACTGAAAGAAAAATACCACATGATTATCTCATTAGATGCTGAAAAATCCTTTAACAAAATTCAACATCCCTTGATGATAAAAGTCTTGAAGAGATCAGGAATACAAGGCACATACCTAAATGTAATAATGGTAATATACAACAAGCTGATAGCCAACATCAAATTAAGTGGAGAACAACTTAAAGCAATTCCACTAAAATCAGGGACAAGACTTTCCACTCTCTCCATATCTCTTCAATATAGTACTTGAAGTTTAACTAGAACAATAAGACAACTAGAGGAGATCAAGTGAATATAAATTGTAAAGAAAGGTAATGGTATTGACAATATGAAAAAAATCACTATTCTCAGATGATATGATAAAATACAGAAGTGGATCAGAAAATTCTAATAGGGAACTCCTATAGCTGATAAGCACCCTCAGCAAAGTAGGTAGATATAAAACTAACTAAAAAAAAATATCAATAGCCCTCCTACACACAAATGATAAATGGATTGAGAAAATTAGAGAAACAGCCCCCTTCACAATAGCCACAAATAATATAAAATCTCTTAGTGTAACTCTAACGAAGCAAGAGAAGGACCTGCATGGCAAGAATTTCTAATCTTTGAAGAAAGAATTTGCAGACGCTATCAGATGATTGAAAGATTTCCCATGCTCATGGATTAGGAGGATTGACATAGTAAAATGGACCATCTTCTGAAAATCAATCTACAGATTCAACTTACTGTTTTTTAAGCTAGACCTTACTATATTAATATACATTCACACCTAAGCATAATCAAGTGAGAATATCTATTAAGTTTTAATTACATGAACCATGTTTTGTCCTGTTTAATATTAACGAATCCTAGACATTTCTGTTTGCCCCAGAGATGGAAAAATAAAAGTTTGTTTGACAACTTGACTAAAAGATTTGCTGAATTATAATATGTGTGAGACAAGATCAGTTTCCTAATATCAAATTAAAAAGTTTGAGCTAGGATTATAGTCTTTATGAATGTTATATTAGTACATATAGCTGAAGTCAATAGGTGAACCAGGGAATTCATTGATTAAAAGCCTTAATTAAAGTAGAAGAAGCAAAAGAGTTGGCAGTTGGTCCTGTTGTATCTCAATTGTACCAGTTCAGATAGCAGACCACCTTGAAAACTTTATTCAATATACACAAGAACCAAGAAGATAGGTGCTAATACATAAATGTGTGTTTTTATGTTGCTACCAGGAGAACACAGGAAACCTTTCTCAAAGACAGACTGTATTTAAGGGAAGGATCCAAATATCGGGGATCAAGTACACAGAAAAACTGATATTTGAAAAATGACTACATCATTCCTGATCATGACTGGCACTAGAACCTTAGTAATAAGACTACTGTAGGGCGAAAGAAACATGGAGCCAAGACAGTTTTCTGATCAAGGCTCAAAGTTTAATATTCAGCTCTTGTATATACAGGTAAAGCCCCACCTAACCCATCTTTTGTTTCAGCCGGATTATGGGATTATGGGATTATGTCATAAATCAAGGTAAGCAGGCACTCTATTCATGTAGGAATTTGCACATGCAGCCAGGATGGATGACTCCACCTAGGTCATAAGGTCTTTCAGGCCTACTCAAGGCTGGGGAAAGGCACACTGCATGACTGTGTTTGGAGCATACAGGGCCTGGAATGAGGCCCTAGCACATATGTGACAATGTGCAGCTCATTTTTCATGAATGTCCCCCAACAACTGGAGTGTATGCTTTCCTTAAACCTATTGCCTGATTTTGTAATCCATTCCCGGACAGGACTGCCTTATCTGACTTCAGGGGTGAGGATAGGGCTAACTCTACAGAAACTCGATGCTCCAGGGTCAAGGGATACTTGGGGGGTTGACATCCTCTCAGATGAAAAGGGGAGGGGCATGGCAGGGAGGGACTCTGTGAAGGTGAACCAGGAGGTAGTGCAGCCTTTGGAATGTAAATAAATACATAATTAAAAAAAAAAGAAATTGGTACAGAATTAAAGAAAACCAGGTGATTACACAAACTGCTCACGAATAGCCTGTCTTTCTTAGAGGCCCACATTTGATGCAATTTTAACAGAAATGTCTTTATAATGTTAAAACCTTTACGTTCATATAAGGGAAACTTCCTCAAAGAATGCCACAATGGTCTTGAACACTATTTCCATAATATGTGCCCTCCCCTCCCCTCCCCTCCCCTCCCCTCCCCTCCCCTCCCCTCCCCTCCCCTCCCAGTCCCTGCCAATCCCTCTGCTCCCCTTCCTCCCTCCCCTTCTCCCTCCCCTTTCCTTCCATCTCCCTCTCCCTCTCCCTCTCCCTCTCCTCTCCCTCTCTCCCTCTCCCCTCTCCCTCTCCCTCTCCCTCTCCCTCTCCCTCTCCCTCTCCCTCTCCCTCTCCCTTCCCCTCCCTCCCTCTCCCTCTCCCTCCTCCCTCTCCCTCTCCCTCTCCTCTCCCTCTCCCTCTCTCCCACTCTCATTGACTTTCTTGACAGCACTTCCCTGAGGAGCCTAGCCTGTCCTGGAACCTGTTCTATAGAACATGCTAGGGTGTTTCACTGTTTATTTTACTGTTGCTACTTGGATTTTAGAGCTATCACATTGCCAGTGAATTCCAGGAACCTTATGTAGAGAACAAAGCATAGTAAAAAGCACTTTTAAAAATATCCTTTCCTTTACTCCAGAATATTGTACATAATTAAAGTATGATATTGTAATCTAACCATTTTAAACACAACCTGCCAGTTTCAAGATGGAGCAGAAGCAAAAGGCAACTATATTATAAGAGAAAGCAAATGCTGGTTTTGTGTGCATGTCCTCCATCCCTTCCCTTTGCTCTTTTTCTCCTCACTAATATGAATTTCTTATCATCATGGTTATTCTTTTTAAAATTCCATAGCTCCTAAAATAGCTGAACTGGTGTTTGGGATAGCACTTACTTTGAATAGTTTATGATGGTATATAAATTGAGGCTGACTATTTGGAAAGTGCTTTTTACTAAGCAGTAAAATGAGAATTTATTAATCATATAAATTACATTACTGAGATTGCTCTAGTTACAGGTAGTATATCAGAAGTTTTATTTGTGTTCTCCTGTAAGCTTACACTACTCTTATCTAAGGTGAATGTTATTAATGTTACACTTAGAGGAAGATGTTTGAAGGATGTAGAATTCAAGCAACTATCACAAAGTTTTATAAGTATGAAGCAAGACTCAAAATTTCTAACTCCTTAACAAGAGGATGCCCACATTCGGCCACTGTACTGTTTACTTAGAAAGTTTCTTTCAACTAATTTTTCTTTTTTCATCTCTCATGCTCTAATCGATGAGAATCACTCTATCAAATATGATGTTTGAGTCATACAGGCAGATAATGACTAGAATCGGTTTATAAGAAGCATCAAGTTCGAGTACAGTTAACATATAAGCTAGGAAGATATATTAAAGCATATTTAGATGAATAATTAAAAAGGGAATTACATCTAAAAAGGGGGGAAAATAGACACTCTTCCACAGTTTAACATTTTCTTAAAACTCACTTATTTTTCAAACAATAGCAATGTGAAGACTCTAATGGACCTTCTCTGATTTGACTCTCTGGGTGACTAAAACCAAATCATTAGAATGTCCTGAATCCAGGTCACCTAAGAACCATAGTCTAGCCACATAGTCAGCAGCATTCCCAGAGCTGTCTCCCATAAGTAGTAACCTGTAAGTATTTCAGAGAGGAAAAGGACTCTCCTGTACCCAGATTTCTTATCCAGTCTGTGTAAGTATTCTGCTTTAGGATTACATGCCAAGAAAATAATGTTGAATATTCTACTCCATATCACTCATAATGTGAACATTCCACTTTGATAGCATAAGATAAGAAGACTGGGAGTTATGGTTTGCAACCCCACAAGAAGAACAACAACATCAACCAACCAGACTTTCTCCCCAGCTCCCAGGGACTCAACCACCAACCAAACAGTACACATGGAGGGACCCATGGCTCCAGCTGCATGTGTAGCAGAGGATGACCTTAACTGGCATCAATGGGAGGGAAGGCCCTTGGTCCTGTGAAGGCTTGATGCCCCAGGGTAGGGGAATTCTAGGGCAGTGAGTCGAGAGTGGGTGGCTGGGGGAGCTCCCTCATAGAAGCATGGGTTGGATTGAGGGTTTATAGAGAATAACATTTGAAATGTAAAGAAATAAAAAACCAATAATATACAGTGGTTGTATGTGGGTATTTTCCCTATGGAAATGGCATGATGCAGTAGTTTTAAATTTCTAGAAAATAATATCTTCTTTAAGAATGGGCATGCCAATATGTAATCATAAATTTAATGATAAGGTCAACATTAAGTTGGCCTTAGCATTGTGGTTATTATGGCCTGACATTTTATGAAAAGAATCATAGGATGTTAGTGTCAACCTAGTATATGTAAATATTTGTATGGAGTACACAAGGGAAAGAAACATGAGAAAATGGGAGGAGGGGAGAGTGAGATGGTTTCTGCTGGGACATTGAAACAGAAGAAGCATGGACTTCTCTCATGACTGCGTCTCTGACAGAAGGATGGCTGTTCCCATGATGCTTGCTTTATTTAGAAGTGCCTACTTTCTTTTACATTAATCCTGTACTCTTGCAAAACTATTTGTAACTTATTCCCAAAGGTTGGATTTCATAAATGGCATCCCGATAGGCATTTTAAAGTAAAGAAGGCTTAGACGATGATTCCTTGAAAAGCACACTTTGGGAAATGGTATTCCGCATACTTCATTAAAAATAGAGACCTGGACTTGTCTCATTCAGGGCTTGGAGAAACAAGCTGAGGCATCAGATAGGGGGGAAGGATACAGCAAGATAGAAACATTTAATGGGGAATAGGCTCTATGAATTAGCTTTCCCTGTATATGTTCTTAGCATGCATGACTGTCTTGAGGTAAGCGTGATAGCAATGTCAATGCTGATATGAATTTGGTTTAATTGTGATGCTCTTAGACATCTATTTGATCTCATTTTGCTCAGTTTCTTTTTCTT
Source organism: Mastomys natalensis (assembly GCA_021653895.1). NCBI lineage: Eukaryota > Metazoa > Chordata > Mammalia > Rodentia > Muridae > Mastomys > Mastomys natalensis. Next base: position 830,418 of record JAJTUV010000323.1, on the reverse strand, counting down.
GGTGGAGTTTACTTCATTGAAATAATTTTGAAAAATACAAGTACTTATGTAATGTTGTTTTATCACATTTCCCTACAGATTTGTGAAGCATCCTCAGATCAGGATGTCTTGGAATCCAGGGCTCATGATAATATTAATTTTCTAATCATTATCACTGAAGGAAATTGCTCCTGTCTAAAGGAAATACAGGGACAAACAGTAGAGCAGGTACTGAAGGAAAGGCCATCTTGAGACTGCCCCACCTGGGGATCCATTCCAAATGCAGACACAAAACCTAGACACTATTGATGATGTCAAGAAGTGCTTGCTGACAGGAGTCTGGTATAGATGTCCCCTGAGAGACTCTGCCAGAGCCCGACCAATACAGATGTGGATGCTTGCAGCCAACCATTGGACTGAGCATAGGGACCCCAATGTTGGAATTAGGGGAAGGACTGAGGGAGCTAAAGGTGTTTGCAACCCTATCATAGGAAGAACAACAATATCAATCAACCAGATTCCCCAGAGTTCCCAGGGACTAAACCACCAGCCAAAGAATACACATGGAGGACCCATGGCTCTAGCCACATATGTAGCAGAGGATGGCCTTATCTGTCATCAATGGGAGGGGTGTCCCTAGGTCCTGTGAATGCTTGATGCCCCAATGTAGGGGAATGATAGGGCAGGGCGATGAGGCAGGAGTGGGTAGGTGGGGCACCCTCAGAGGAGCAGTAGGGAGGGAGTGGTATAGGGAGTTTTCAGAGGGGAAACTGGGAAAGGGAATAACATTTGAAATGTAAACAAATAAAATAACCAGTAAAAACTTTAAAAATTCCTTTCACCATTGTGCCAAATGTCTAAAATTCAGCATTATTTATTTTCTTTTAATTTTTTGTTCCAAGCCCCAGCTAGGGAGCAAGTTCCCCACCAGGATCTCTTCTGCCCAGTAGTCCCATGCCTGGAGCCCTACTCTCTGGGAACTCACCTCCTCACTGGTGGAGAACCCTGTTAGGGCTGCTGGAGTTTCCAGTCTCACACCTTCCCAGGGGCCCTGGAGTGATGAGCAACAATGTGTGGTTCCACTGATGAGCTTCCTCTGCCCTTGGGAGACATTTTGTAAGTTGTATGAATTTAACTATCATATAGTTTTCGCCATGGATATATGAGACACTTTAAAAACTGTCTTTTGCAATAGTTTATTGACAATAATCTATGTTCCAGGAACTGTGCCAGTTACAGGAAATAATGAAGCAAATGTGCCCTGCACAGCTAGACACAGATGCAGGTTATTGCACAGGGAATTTCATGACGCTACATCATGTACATGATATAGACATGACACATCTAGAAAAGTCAGGAGGGTGATGTGTAAACCCTTACAGTACTGAGAAGTGTTTATAGGAAGTGATATTTAAATTTTGAAGCCTGAAGGATGAATGAAAATTAGCCAGATGGAAATCTTCACAATAGTGATAAACATAAGAAATAAGAGGTATGCATGCCTGGAAGGAATAAAGAACATGAGGTGTTAGGAGAAATGAATAATTTTTATATAGTTGCAGAATAGTGTGTGTCTCTGTGTGTGTGTGTGTGTGTGTGTGTGTGTGTGTGTGCGTATTTTGGCTAGTCTGGATAGTATAACAGTAAAATTAAAAATTTAACTTTAAAGACTACTGGTGTTTCAGTATAAAGTCATTCTATCCACATTGTCACTAACATTACATGTATCATATTTCTTCTCTTCACATCTTACATACCACAAATGGTCTTATCCCTTAAATCCTATATACCATATACTCCATCATATCACACATTATAGAAATCAGAGCCTTAAACAGGAAACAGAGAGACCTTCAATGTAAAAACAAAGGAAACCTTGGACTTGTCAAACATTTTTTATTAACAGAATTTGCCATCAATCTTTATAATGTGATTTCCAAGTAAAGTAGATATTAAAAACTGAACTTTTCATGGCTCGTCAAATTACATCAAAGATTCAATTTCGATTAAGTTCAAGGAATAGAAAATTCTGCTTAATTAAAAATAAAAAATAACAATAATGACAAAAGTTGCAAAAAAATATTAGAAACAACTCTGGTGTATCAGAGTGGGTTGTGTTGTACCTATGATCCCAGCACCTAGAAAGATAGAAAAGAATTGATGTAAGTTTGAAGAAATTTTGGGCTACAGAATTTGAAAGCATTCTCAGAGCATGAAAAAAGGTCAGAGAAGGCCCTGAGAAAAGACAGAGAGAAAGAGAAAGATGAGAGCTGTTACAAGAATTGGTTTTCAACCTCTCCATGGTTGTCAACCCTACTTCCTTTCATCTTGGGAACATTAATTGGGTTACTTTTGCTTATTTCTTTTGGTCCCTGGGCCTTAAATAGGCTGACTAACTTTGTGAAACAACAGATAGATAATTTGGTAGCAAAACCTATTCAGATACATTATCATAAGTTAGCTATGGAGGACCAGAAGACTTAAGATGAGGTTGTTACTCTATCCAGGGTATTCCCCAAACCTATCTCCACCCAACCTAAAAGAAGGGACTTCTGCCCCTAGACCAAGCAGAGAAGGGGTACCCAGAACCCCCTCTGACTAAGCACTGCAAGGGAATATAAATAAAAGTTAAAAATATCTCTCTAGGTTCCCAGAGGGACAAGCCTGACTGCATAGGGGTTGATGTCAAAAGTATCCCCCTCCAGAAAAAAAGACATCGGAATGGGTATGGCCCTCATGCCTCACTGGACAACGACAGGAGGACCAAAGCCATTACAAGGTCCTCTTCAATTATTGGAGGTCAGGCCTCTGTCCCTGCCTTTGCAAGATTAGAATCACCATTGCCTTTCTATACTTAGAGAAGGGAGGAAATGTCAGAGGCAGCCCTGCTTATACACTGAAGGCCTAAAATCAGCCATAGGCCTAAAATCAGCAATAGGCTTGACATACATGCCTGCTAACACAAAGTCTTGGGTCTCTGTGGAAAAACACTTAAACAGATGGCTATATATTGTAAACAGGCAGCTTTTGTGGAAATTTACCAGCCTGCGTAGTCATAGACCTTGTAAATAGGTAGCCTGGTGGATAGTACCAACTTAGATAAGGACAAGTGAATCATAGGCAGAGTCATAGTGACCTGTCCCCCGAACCTTCACCCAGCTGATACCCTGTACTGAAAGATATCTGTACTCCCCCTGAACACCTATGCTCCGGTGTCATCCCCTTCCCCACATCCTACCTTTATGTGTTTATAACCCCTGTGTGAATATATGAAAGCATTCTCAGATAAAGACTAATGCTATTTCAAAAGCCACACAGGTCCAGACACAAACAGGTCTTGGAAAAATGGTTCCGTGTGTAAAAGTGCTTGTCACACATGCTTGATCTCAGTTTAGATCTGTGGAACACACAAAAACTCAGATGTGGTGCTGGACATCTGTAATGCAAGCACTCCCACAGGCAGATCAGAGGTGAGAGAAGAGACTTTCCTGGGAGCTCAAGGATCAGCCTGTCTTATGCACCTAGAAAACAGGCAGAAACCAGAATCTGCCTCAAAAGTGGATGGGAGGCAAGAACTAACTCCCACAAGTTGTGCTCTGACATCCACATGTGTTCCATGGCATAAGTGTGCATGTTTACACACATACACACAAACACTAGGAAAACATTTAAAATTCAAAATAGCTATATTAAGTTCTTCTGGATTAATTTTTTTCCTAGAGATAATATTAGCACAAATGATTTAGGAAATTACTAAGAAACTTGTTTGTTTAGTGAATAGTCAAGTTTTTAGCCTTATAATTCAAATTGATATATTAGCATATGCTCATAGGTTAGCCAAGTTTATGTAATTGGGCTCCAGGATAAATTCCATATGTGCATTCTACTGGTATGAATTTATTTAACTTTAAAGTAAATTATCAATATATTCTTATCATCAATGACTATATTTTAAACAAGAAAAAATAAAGGAGACTAAGAAGATTGCTCGGTAAGTAAAATTGCTTGGCATGCAAGCCTTACAACCTGAGACCTGAATTCACACAAACCCACTGATGTAGGAGCTTATATCTCTAATCTCTTCATTCCTATTGTCAGACTGAAGGCAGAGACAGAATTCTTTGGATGTTTGTTGACCAGACATGGCAGACCTTGGATTAACTGAGTAGAACAAGAAAACTGCCCTCCTAAAGATGTCCTCTGACACCCATAAGCATATCAGAGAATGCACACATAGGTACATACATGTGCACACATATGAGTGTGTTATACCCAGATCTGAGGGTCCTCAAAGACCACCAGTAAGTATGCAAAAACAAAGAGACTTTATTCAAGCTGGAGCTCAGACCCTCAAGCCCCTCTGACAACTCAGGGTAGGTCGGAAGGTCCCGAGTACCTAACGTTCAGCCATTTTATTGTGGTTATAGCAGGGTGAAGGGCTTATCAACTTGGCAGTTACATAATTGGCTAACAATGATTTCAGTTGGTTTATGCAATCTATCTATATCTACGTATAGCCTCTAGATATTTTTTGTTGTTGTCCTATGTCTAAGGTGTTTCCTTCCTGGAACAGTTTGTGTTTTTTTCAGTAATTAGAGTTTAACCTGAGGACAGGGCCTAGTGCATATAATCGAGGCCTGCTTACAAAATGGAGTTTGTTTCTCAAGTTGAGGCCCTTCAGCACACATGTGTACATGCACGCACACACACACACACACATGCACATGCACGTGTACATGCACATGTACATGCACATGCGCCACACCACACCAATCAAATCAGATACACCCAATTATAATATAACAAAAGTAATTTTAAAAGATGAAAGAAAATACTATTATATTTACCAAAAATATTTTTCTTATAAGTTACTCATTTCTGACATGGAGAAATACATGCAAAGTAAAACAAGAAAATCCAAAATTTATCAAAGATAATATATAAATTCTTTCACCTCAACAGTATTAATAATTCATGGCCGACTATCCTCTGCATTTATCTCTTTTCCTGATAACTTCCTATCAGTCTCAGTGTAGAAAAAAAAATCTGTGATATAACTGAGTATTTTAGTATTTCAAAACTTCCTGATGATCTGGAAATATTTATCAATGAGAGAGAGAGAGAGAGAGAGAGAGAGAGAGAGAGAGAGAGAGAGAGAGAGAGAGAGAGAGAAAGTGAGAGAGAGAGAGGGAGAGAGAGAGGAGGAGAGAAGAAAAGTACAGAGGTCACTTCTGCAAGTGCTCATGAACTCTGTAGTTTAAATGCAACAATATCCTCTTATCCCACAAATAGCTCAGGCAATACACTTTAGTAAGATTACCTCAGTTATATGTTAGAAGACATGAGAGTTTTCTCTAGATTAAATTATTTCTTCCTCTCATTGTTTTCTTCTCTCTTAACTAACTCCTGCACTGTATTTGCCAAAGAGAATGTTTCTAGATTTCCAATAGATTTCATATGGTTTAATTGAAATATCCATTTATGTCACAGGTTTGTCTGCTAACAAATCATGAGTAAGACCAACACATTATCTGCCTGTTTATCTTCCTTGGAGTGGATACAGAGGCTGCTGATGCTACTTCCACCTATATTCGCTCTTTGCCACCTTTCTTTATTAGCTTTCTGTTTGGATTAGTCAGAAAATGCTACATAGTGTTGGTGTCTTAGCAGTCCTGCTATAAACCCCTATTGATATTACTGGACTGGGGCAAGGAAACTGCCACTTTCAACCAATAAAGCAGAGCACATTAGAAACCACACTACAGAAATGTTGAACTGTTGAGACATTGGGATCATAGAATGGATAGTCAAAACTCATAATTTTTTATAATTGCTATCAAGATGCTAAGTTCTACAACACAATTTAAATTACAAGAAATAGAGTAGAAATTATATGATTAATTGATCAATCGTCTGACATGGAATTCATTATGCTATACAGGTTGACCTTAACACTGAAGCAGTCCTTACACATATGGAATGACAGGCTTTAACCAAGAAAAATACATTTTTAAAAATATTTGTAAACATTTCTATAAACAATAACATCCTTCAAAGAGAAAATACTGTTAGTCTATTTTCTATGTTGAATAGTGAAAATCTTGTTATGTATTCCCTACTTTTTAAAGATTACTAAGAAAAGCATTTGGATTATTACTGGTGTCAAATATAAGAACAATGTGTGTACTATCATGTGTGTTCTGATTATAATTCTGCCCTATATATTTATGAAGTGAGTTACCTAACATTTAGGAAAATTTTACTCACTTCAAAGTGTCTTTAATTATCATCTCTTTTTTAATCTATCAGATCTTTGTACACATGAGCACAATAAGCTTTGTGGCATACTATGACTGCTGACAGTACTTCTCTAATAAGCAGTATCTCATCTTAGCAAACACTAGAAATGGGAATGCAAGGCTAAGGGACAATGAAGGTATAAGAAGATAAAATAGATATGAGAGAAGGGCTTTCTGTCTTTCTTATCTAGGAGAAATGGAAAGAGTCACAGAAAATCATGGATAAGGATACCAAATTTCTCAACTACTTTGCGACTTTAGCTATTTAGCGTGTCAGGGAGGTCTGTTGATTGAACTGGGCAAGATGAATAATTGCTGTCATGTAAACTATCTTTCCTTGAGTATGAATAAGTTGAAGAAACTAATGAAAGCCCCATTGCCAGTAGGAGAGGGAGATGATTTCTCTATTACTGAGAAGAAAATGAAGTGCTAATGTAGAATACTTAATCCTTTTTCATCTATTGATGCTCAAGAAACTGAGAGATTGCAAAATAAAGTGTAATGTGTCAACCAGTGAAAAGCGTATATTAGTTTTTCTATTTTCCTCACTGGTCCTTCTTGATGGTGCTCAAACAATAGTTCTCAGCAAGTTTATGTGTTCAGCTTTCTCTCAGAAACAACTGGATCAATTAAAGATCCATGGTTTGCATCTGCCCTTTGTTTTCTAATAATATCTGCATTACGCTAGTCTCCTATCATTTGACTGAATAAAGAACTTCAAATTACTCAGATAGGATTCCCTCAAATCCCCATCATTACATTCTTTTCATGTCTTGTTGAAGACTGTCATTGTTACTAGTAGGTTTAATCATGGCTACAGAAGTGTCATTCAAGTTGAGAGTTGCAAGTCTTTACATTAGACTATGTATCTTTAGCCAATCATCAAACCTGAATGTTTTTTTCTGTATAAAAGTTTTACATCCTGTGTTCTTGTATACTGAGGTGCAACAACAACAACAACAAAAACCAATTAGTTTCTATTTCATAGTCATATTGTGTTTTTCTACTTACATGTGACTATCTTATTGAAGTATGACATACATTAAGCAAATTACAAGACATGATGTATTCAATAATGAACACAGATATGTAATCACACTCTGGTAAAGTGGAAAACATGAACAGCAAGAAACATTTATGAATTCCTCAATGATAACTACTCTTTCTTTTTACCACCATAAATAACTCTAAAATGTATTGTAAGTTTGAATTATAACAGATACTTACCATGATGATTATTTTTTGCTTTCATTTATGTCTCTGAGATTTACTTAAATTCATTTAAATTTTACTTTTTACAATTCAGTCAAGCTTTTTACTTACCACGTTTTGGTTTACAACCCTATCGACATCATTTGTAGTATCATCACTATAGAGTGAATGTTTTCCTTGTACATAGAAGCATGGTCTTAGTGCTGGTCTCTCTCAACTAATATTTACCACATACTGCACTCATAACTTCTGCAGCATGAAGTGCAACAACAAAATAGCCTGAATTTATTCTTGCTTTTTCACAATTTTATAGATAGAAGATTCATTCTTGCCACAGAGTTCATCAATCTTGGACTAGAGTTGGCTTTTCTTTCCTTTTAAGCTGAAGAATTTCCATTTATTTCAGTGGAAATAAGTAATTTATAGCTTCTCTTTGGCATATATAAACGCTGACTTTCTTTTCTTATGTGTTGGGATCATTGCTAAAGCAAGACAAGGGATACTTGTATAAGAGCTGCAGCAGTCAAATTCATAACTGAAATGTTTGCCAAGTGACTGACACATCAGGACTGCAAAAAGCAAAGAGATGCTATAGATGAGGATGAATCAGATCCTGGACCAGAGAGAGTAGATGGTAGAAGATTTAACACACTTCTGAGGACTGAACTAAGTCTAAAGCTTTCCTTTCCTTTCCTTTCCTTTCCTTTCCTTTCCTTTCCTTTCCTTTCCTTTCCTTTCCTTTCCTTTCCTTTCCTTTCCTTTCCTTTCCTTTCAATTATTATTCTTTAATCTTTTTTTTTACAGTCCAGTCATTATCCCCTCCTAGTCCTCCCTTTGACTGTTCCTCATCCCATATCTCCTCCCCAATCTCCAAGAGAATGTCTGCACCTCTCCACTCCAACTCTATCAGACCTCCCCACTTCCTGGGGTCTCAAGTCTCTCTAGGGTTAGGTGCTTCTTCTATCACTGAATCCAGACCAGGCATTTGTCAGCTGTATATGTGCTAGGGTCTCATATCAGCTGATGTATGCTGCTTGGTTGGTTGTTCAGTGTCTGACAGATCTCGGGGGTCCAGATTGAGACTGCTGGTCTTTCGATGGGGTTGCTTCTTTTAGCTTTTCCCTAACTCAACCATCAATGGCTTCTCTATCCATTGGTTGGGTTTAAGTATCTGTATTTGATTCTTTCAACTGCTTATTGGGCCTCTCGGAGGGCAGCCATGCTAGGCTCCATGTCTGTAAGAACACCATAGCATCAGTAATAGTATCAGGCCTTGAAGCCTCCCCTTGAGCTGGATCCCAAATTGGGCCAATCATTGGACCTCCTTTAACTCAGGCTCTTTTCCATTCAAAGTATAATTCTCAAATTATATTTTTTTTCTCCACATCCTTGCCAGCATCTGCTATCACCTGAGATTTTTATCATAACCATTCTGACTGGTATAAGGTGGAATCTTAGGATTTGCAGGCTGATACAACCACTCTGGAAATCAGTCTGGCAGTTTTTTAGAAAATTGGACATAGTATTAAATGAGGACCCAGCTATACCACTCCTGGGAATATAAAAGATGCTCCAACATATAACAAGGACACATGCTCCACTATGTTCATACCAGTCTTATTTATAATAGCTAGAAGCTGGGAAGAACCCAGATGTCCTTCAACAGAGGAATTGATACAGAAAATGTGGTACATTTACACAATGGAGTATTACTCAGCTATTAAAAACAATTAATTCATGAAATCCTTAGGCAAATAGATGGAACTAGAAAATATCATCCTGACTGAGGTAACACAATCACAAAAGAATACTCACTGATAAGTGGATATTAGCCCAAAAGCTCACAATACCAAAGAAACAACTCACAGACCACATGAAGCTCATGAAGAAGGAAGACCAAAGTATGGGTGCCGCGGTCCTTCTTAGAAGGGGTAACAAACTACTCATCAGAGCAAATATAGAGACAGAGTTTGCAAAAGAGACTGAAGGAGAGGCTGTCCATGGACTGCCCTCCCCCACCCCCCCGGGGATCCATCCCATGTGCAGTCACCAAAGGCAGACACAGTTGTGGATGCCAGGAGGTGCATGCTGACAGGAGCCTGATATAGCTGTCTCCTGAGAGGCTCTGCCAGAGCCTGACATATACAGAGGCGGATGCTCACAGCTAACCATTGAACTGATTACTGGGTTCCCAATTTAGGAGTTAGGGAGAAGACTGAATGAGCTAAAGGGTGTTTGTGACCTCATGGGGAGAGCAACAATACCAATCAGAGCTCCCAGGGTCTAAACCACCAGCCTAGGAGCATACAGGGAGGGACCCATGGCCCCAGATGAATATGTAGGGAGGATGGCCTTGTAGGGCATTGGTGGGAGAGGAGGTCTTTGGTCCCATGAAGGCTGGATGCCCCAATGTGGAGGAATTCAGGGGCGGGGAGGCAGGAGTGGGTGAGTGGATGGGGCACACCCTCATAGAAGCAGGAGGAGGGGTGATGGGATACGGGGTTTCTGGGGGTGGGGATAGGGGATAACATCTGAAATGTAAATAAATAAAATAGCCAATAAAAATTTAGTCTCTCAAAAAACAACAAAATCCCAAATATATATACATATATTTTTTTTGCAGACATCAGCTCACCTTAGGTAACTGAACTTGTAGAAGGCAGATTAAAGGAAAATAGGAACTATAACTTTGCTTGGCTTTTAGTTTGTACTGTTCTGATGTGCCAATAAGTGGATATGGCATATTTTAGCTAGTTCTTTCACCAATGAAGTGAATCTGAGCAGCTTATCCTTTGCCATTACTATACAAAATTGTTCATTAAACATTGTTGAATGTCTTTTAAGTAAATGTTTATCTGAGTATGTGTGTGTACGTATGTGTATGTATGTACTGTAGATATTTGAAAACTTTTTCAAAGTAATTATACTGATACTAAATGACACCTGAAATTTAAGAGATAAACTGTGTTTCGTATTTACCCAATATTTATTCCAGATTTTTAAAAATTTCATACATTTGTTTTTCAATATAATTTTGTACTACACTTTTACCAAAAAACCTAATGGGCACAAATGAATTACTGAAGGGAAGGCATTTAAATATGAATGAGCAAAAAACGTGGAAAGTGTAACACAGCAGAGGGCTGCGAGAGCATTGTAACTAGAGGAATGCCTAGATGGAGAACAAAGCAAAGGAAAACAGAGTGCATTAAGTTGTTGCCAATATGACAAAGCCTAGGTAAACAAACTTAAAGGACGAAAGATCAGAGTAATTAAGGTTTGTAGTGTGGATTTTATATCTGTGAACTTATTTTTAAAGATTCGGTACTATTTATATGGCAGAATATTATTTTATTTTGTAACCTTGAACCAGTGCTTGCGCTCACTGTCTCATAATTTTTCATAGTCATAATGATATGAGTGTTACTTACTCCCCCATTTCTAAGATTGATTGGACAGCTTTTTTTCAGAAGAGTGATGGTGTATTAATTCCATTGGTCTCATTTTTAATATTTCATGTCTTCAGCCTGAAATATATGTGAATATACTTCACCATAGCTTTCAAAGAAAGATCTACACTAATATTCTGTGGTTACCATAAATGCTAAAAGTTGATGTTCAGCTTAGTACTTGTATAACTAATAATAGGATCAGCCATGAATGCTCTAGACAGCAATTTTGCTCATTAAATTAAACAGTTCATTTCCCAAATTTTATGCTTCATAGAAATTACTTTTCTGCCTAATCAATCCTGTCATCCACTGAGCAATTAACCTGCTCATGTATATTCTGGGTGTTGATTTGTCATAAGCATTCAGGGTCCTTCTGATATATTAAATATTGTTGATTAAAAAAATCTATATTCCTGCAATTTTATTTTCATCTAAAGAATCAATAACAGGGGTGAGTTGGCCACTTAATTAAAGTTTCTTATTTAGTATTGTTTGCAATGTCATTTTCTTTTACATGGGAAATAAAAAGTTGTCCAGTTAGTATTAGTCTTAGAAAACTCTTTATAGTCAACATTTTGAGAAGACACATGTCTACTTGCAACAAAGGATGAGAATAAAAGATTAATGTGTTGATGGCTTACTGCTAGCAGAGGAACAGCTTTAATCATACTGGCTGAGACAAGAATTTGTTTCAAGTGTAAATAGATTAGTAGTGTATATGTTTTAGAATGCCAAGATATAAGCACAGAACTTTTTCTAATTGTTATAGGCAGGAAAATATCTCCTTTAATATTCTAATATCAGAATTTAACTCTATCTATAGGCTATAGCTGTGGGATACCTATAGAGTCTGAAATAGAATTAGGTATTGTCTTGATTTCTCCAAATGTTCAATGGTATTTACTACACTCATGTTGACCTCTTTTGTATCACCCATCTTGATTCCCCGATTCTGTAACATGTGACCTGAAGACAGGTCACTGATAACTTTGTGAACAGTATACTGATTACTCTGGCAGAACTAGCATGTTATAGAATTATTGTGAAGGTGACTCTAGGTTTTCACTTTGACTGGATAAGAAATACTTATTGGGATAAGGAAATCACTTCACAGGGTATATCTGGGAAGAATTCTTCAGGAGATTTTAGATGATGAGACTATATCCAAGGTCAAAACAAGAGCCATATGAGAAGACCCTCTGCAGTATGATATTGGTACAGTTAAATCAAATCACAGTAAGTACAAGGCCAACAGAGGCTCAGAAATGTCGGCTGACCGGATATGTAATCAGGTTTTTGACTTCTGTGATATATTAGGGATCCTGATAAATGATGATAAAAGATAAATGAATAAGCAGTCTTCTGAATATAGAGCTCAAGGCAAAGCTACAGTGAACCAACCATAGGAGAATTTAACCTCCTATACAAAAAGGACTGAAGTGAACCTTACTAGAAATCAACATTTTTATATTTGAGTGAAATATAGCATCACCGATTAAGGCATGGTTTGGAGGTACCTGGAATGATATGAGCGTTAGTGTGTCTCAATAACTTCACTGTAAAATTAGGATGCTCATAAAGACAATCTTCAGAGATGGAAGATGCCAAATTGTGAGTAGGTTTTCATTTTTTTGTCTTAATGGTACTGAGTTCTTGTGGGTAAAATGTGAGTTACAAATATAGTTCAAGCAATGTACAAGGATTAAGGTGGCATGATATAATATTCAGTTAAGATACAACAAAAGTGCTAATGATCTTATTTTTGCATAGCAAATAGTCCTATTAGGTAGTAACATGTCTTCTTTCTTCATAGATTGTAAAAATAAATCTTTTAAGACAGTGCTAAGAGGCTCAAATGTGGTATGATACAAGGTTGAACAGTGTTAGTATTATTTCAACTTCCATCACATCTTTATCATGATATTGACGCTATATATTTATTTGAAGATTCAAGAAGATAATACAACTGTCAATACTAGAATGTAAAATTTATTATAATGACATTAATTGGCTTCTAATTGGGGTAGAGTGCTAATCAAAATACTGTTTCATTATTTTCCAGCTTCCCTAAGTTTAGTACCTTCAGACAAGTAATTTGTAACTACTTGCTTCAAAATAACTTATATTTTATGTGGTAATTTTTTTCAGAAGGAAAAAGTGAAGATATTATCTATCATTTAATTCATATGACAGGTCTATAAGTTGGAACCAGACACTTCTATGAATAAAAATATTTATAACTGTACTCTCGAAAATATAATGCCCAAGTGAAGTTGAATATTCCTTATTAAATCTGCCAATCATAGTATTAGTTTCCAGAATTGAGACTGACTACGTAATTTTTTTAGTTGTGCCTGCCATCTAAGAGTTCTTATTTCTCTCATCAAATTCCTTCCATCACTATATCTGACAAGATTTATTTCCAAATTCTGATAGATGAGCATGGATAGAAACATAAAATCAGAGTCTTCCAATGAAGTTTCTATGAAGTGCTGCAAAGCCAGGGATGTGAGGAACTAAATTGGGGTACTGTCTAGATGACCATTCTAATTGAACTCACCAACTACAGAATCCACAAGGAGCCTCTTCAGGTTAACACTGAGCTGTGTCATCCACACTGAGCCTCACACAGGCATAGCCGATGGCATGACCTTTACATACACAGTGAAGGTTTGCTTGAGAGTTCCTCACCAAATTAGCCAACACTTGTCACAGAAAGATAACTACAACATGGCTTTAATTATGAAGCTCATAGGAATGAAGAGTAGCAGCTTTTAGAGACTAAGTACAAAACAGGGTTGGATGACAATGGGTATAGGCAGACTAGTTAATGAACTCTGAATCAAAGGCATACAGAAGGAAAAAGTTGTGGTCTAATACAGACAGTGATTGTATTGACACCATTATACTATATAATATGAAACAATTAGATAACAGGATTTCAAATGTCCTCACCACAAATATAAATAGTTTAGATATGCTGGTTGACATAATGTACCAAATGGATCAATACAGTCATGAGTCAACTGACGCATCATATAACAGCCAATGAGAAAGCACAATCATTATTTTCTGACAATAGCAATAAAAAACAACAATAAGCACATGGGAATTCTGTGCCACAGTCTGGGACCATGGTGTGAAGTTTTCCATTTCTGTGACAAGGTGAGATGTACTTTGATGTTGGGGGTCTTTCTCTGCCTAACCTTGCCATTTCCTACTTTCCTCATTCTCATGAATTGATTTCCATGAAATATCTTGCACTTCTAAGTTCTCCTCAGCATTTGCTTCTGAAAACCTAACTCTCAACTCTCCTCAGTCTAGTTACTCCCTTAAGGGCCAGATCATCTTCAATACCACCTTTGGAAACAGTACAGCTCTGACTGGTCTGTTACAGGTGATGCCCTGCTCAATGCTTTCTTAATACTCACTCACTGCTACTATTTCAAGGTCATTCCCATAAAGAGCTTTGTGAATCTCCTGCTTGACATGCTGGCAAGCTCTTAGCTCATGTTTGTGCCATCTGCTTTCTTCTTGTTATTCAGGTCACTAAATGTCACCTTTTGCAGAGTCATTACTTCATCAGCTTGTGTAGAATAAGCATCACTCCTCCCCGGTCTCTGAATTCCTAATCTGTACAGTATTATTAGCATCTGAAATGGTATTGTTAATATCTATGGTCATTGACTTCTTGTTATTTTCTACATCAGGTTCTTCTGTGTATTTAGTTGTTGGATAACCATTAGCAACATAAGCAAATTACAGTTGATTAATGATAAAATGAATAATTTCCAGCTTTAGGACTTACTATCAAGGCCATGTGTCTTGAAAAAGTTGTTCAATATTTCTAAAACCTTTTTTATCATTTGTTTGTAAAATGAACAATAATGTACTGGTAAATAAACTATGGGTACAACATAACATTAAGTGGAATATATGTAAATCCAGGGTGCTTATCCTGGTGAACTATCCAGAAATGTTTGACATTGGAGTCATATAAAGTATTGAGTAAAATAATTGAGTGACAGAGACAGTGTTGTTGTGTAAAATACAAACCCATTCCTTCCCTACATACACATCAACACATGTGTATTCATATTTAAAATGAGAAAAAATTAGGGTTGAAAGAAAGCAAATTAGTAACAGAGAACCATCAGTAAAAAAAAAAAAAGACTGTATCTCAATTTAAGCCCAACATCCTTAACTTGAATCTCTTAGCTTGTTTATTGAGGCATGGAGGTGGCTATAGATTCTATTTACCTACAAACTGGAAAAGGTGTTAGATGAATCAAACTGCTGTGGAACTCAGCTCAACTCACCAGTTCATTTCACTTTGAACAGCCAATATCATTAAACAGAATAGATTTAGAATAGATTTAGGGCAATGACCTAGAAATCAAAGACAGTGTGTAACTTATTACAAATCTCTTGAGCTATGTAGCCTGCCAACAGTTGTTAAACATTTTCTTTTGATTTTGAACTTGCTATATCACAAAGTAACGTTCTGTAAATAGGAAAGAATCGTAGTTTAGAGTATATGTAAGCTTCCGAACTATAATTTGACTGTAATTGCTAGAGAAGGACAATGAAGGCCACAGTACAATTTAATTACATTTTTCTTTCAGTTAAGATGTCAAAGAGAGTGAATTATAGACTCTCTCTCTCTCTCTTGTGTGTGTGTGTGATTATTCCATGAGATTAAAAAATTTCTCTTTGTTATTTTATTTTACTTTTGTCTCTCTACTTGCATTGCTATTCATCTTTTTCCTCCTTGACACTAATTAATACCTAGTTGTTGATAATGACAATGATCCTATGACTTTCCTTCTCTTCTCAGCCAGCTCTGATGGCAAGTTATAAGCAATTGATTCCTGTAGAAGAGAGTAGATGTCCCAGTTTTGTTGTATAGTAGAGTCTCTCTCCCTCAGTCAATTCCCAGTGTCTCAGTGATTAATCTATCTTTACTAAACTTGGTGAATGTACTTTTTACCAGTGGCATGGAATCTTAATTAGCTTCAGATGAAAAGTATAAAAATACTTTTGAAATTAATAATGGTTAAAAAAAAAAGTGTAAAAAACTTCCTTTTACCCTCTGAGATTTCCATGTCAAGGTTTCTTCAATCTGGTAGACACTCAAGGACATTACTAGGTTGTAAATTTTACCTAAAAACATATGAATTTTAATTTTTTTAGGGGTTGAGTTATAGAAAATATACAATATTCTTTAGAGCCCCTCCTTGTGTAACACAGTGTTGAGGAATAACTGTCACTTTCCAGGGACTGCCACAACTGCTGTTGCCAGCATTGCTGCCAGCAGCACTGAGGTTAGCACCTAAATTTTTCCAGCAGGGACGGCTTTCTGTCCAGGAATTCTCCAGGTCTTCAGTGCCAGCTTAGGACTGGTGAGGATCCAGAACCATAAGCTGAGCACATAATAAGTCTTCTTTTGGCACATGTTCTTTTTCAGTTCTTTTCCTCTAGAGCATCTTGACAGACGTATCAACATTAACATTAACTAGAACATGAAAGTTTATAAACATATAAAACACAAAACTGCAAGCAGGGTGCATGGAAGGAAAATAATGCTGGATGAGAATAGGCAAACTCCCCCTTTATAGAAGAGAAATATGTGCCATTAAGTTCATTTAAATTAAAAGCTTCCTTCTTCAACCTAGTACTGACTTTAATACTTGCATGTAATTAAAATGGTATGAAAGCAGATTGGGAAAAAATAAATAAAAAGCTACTTTGGGCCAAAAACAAACAAACAAACACCAAAAAAAGCTTCTACTTTCTGAGAGGCCACTACCGATAAAAAGCAATTGGAATACAATATATGAGAAAGTGCTCATATTCATTATCTGAAACCAGTGATGAACTCACAAGCAAGAGGAGAAAGCAAATAAAGAATGCAAAAGCTTTACCCTCAGAGCACCTTATAATCAGGGCCACTCACATTTTAAGATGGTTCTCCCTGTGTCAATTGGTATAGTCTAGATAATTCCTCACAAGCAGAACCAAAAAACTGTCTCATGGGTGAGTCTAGACTCTAAAACTGACAATATTAACCTTCACAGTTGGCTTAAGAGGAAAGATTCAGGTCAGTACTATTTTGTTCCAAATGAATTTCAGTCCAAAATTCTATGATTTCCTGGTTAAAATTAATTCCTCCTTTTTATAGCCCATCTCATTGATCTGAGCCTGTACTTGCCCAGCTATGTCACATGCAACCTGGTGCCTTTATAAATGAATTTTAAAATCAGAGAATATTACTTTGTTTATTTTTAGCTTTACTTTTTTTTTATAATCCCATTTGCGTATTCTAGATTTTTAATGTGCCAAATAGTAGAATACACATATGTATTTGTGTATGCACATGCGTGCACACAGAAAGTCTCATTAGAATTGTGTTAAGGCAAGAAAGTTTGAGACTTATGATCTTAATCGTATTTATCTTTAGTATTTAGAATGCTGAGCCTGGATGGTATGCTTGCTTCATTTAATCACATCTCTGATTTCTCTGAATCAAGTTTTGTGCTTTACAGTACAAAGATCTTGAAGCTATTTTCTAACACTTATTCACAAGTATTTAATATTTCATGCTTTGCTGGCATTTTATATTTTAAATTTTGTTTTCAATTGCTTGTTATCAGAAAGCAGAATTAACAAATTCAATTCATTAGTTTTATTAGATTTTCATAGATAAGTTCCTTAAGTTTTTATCTCTACAAAAGTTGTGCTTTTTGAAAATAATCAGAATACACTAAACTAGTATTTCTCGTACTATGAAAAAGGACTCTTAACTTCCCAAAATATATTGAAGCCTGCATTGTTAATTTGATCCTTGCCTTATGAAAAAAACTTTGCCTTTTATCGATATATATGATGTCAATTTAAGTTTTCCATATTTGTTTTTTGTCAGTTTAGTTAATATCTAGATATAAAGATAGAATATAATCTGTACATTGTATTATAACTGCCTGCAGTTTTCAGTAGTGCAGCATGAGATACAAGTCTATAATCTAGGAGTAATAAGGAAGACCATGCAACCTAGATCTGTTGTAGTTTAAAGCATATAGCTTTGTAAAAGTTTAATTCATGATGATTTCCAAATTCCCACGTATCTTCATTTTTAAGTGCCAAAAATAATTAGTAGGTTTTGTTTGATATTTATGCATTTCAAACACTTTAAAAATATTATTTGTAAATGCTTTTTGAAATTATATTTACATTATATACATCTACATTGTAAGATTGAAGGATGCTTGATTTCTTCAGGGAAGGAATTTGTAACACTGCAATTTTTTTATATATTGCTATGTTTAACCAGTTAATACTTTGTTAATGATTTTTTGCATCTGTGTTATATACATTTAATACATATATATATATATATGTATATATATATGTATATATATATGTATTGAGGATAAGGATAATTTCAAAAATTAAAAGTATTCTTATCTAAAAACTAATAAATTACAGTCAACTGTCAGCATTTCCCTCTAAATTGTCTGAATATTAGTTTGCTCATTTATCATTACAAGGAAGATTTTAAAGATAAAGTTACTTTTTAAAATGCTTGTTATTAGAATGATTTATTTATGCTTTATCAGTGTTTGTCATTTGCTTTTATTTTTTCTAAATTATTGTTTTCTGGCCACTTTAACCTTTTCATGACATGCCTTTTAATCACACTTGTCTCTTTTGTAATATCCCCTTTTTATTCTTGATAAATTAATGTAGACTTTTATTCACTATATTGAAGAACTTAAGCAAATCGTGTTACCCAAGACCTTTTCATACTGTGGGTTGCATCATCCATGACCAAAAGGAAATTGGAGGCTTATCCTTTTAAATCTTAGTCCATCACAGATAGAGGTCAACACAGGAGCCAAACAGCAACCTGGAGTCAGAACCTGATGCTTAGGTTATAGAGGGGTGCTATTTACTGGCTTGTTCCTCCTGGCTTGTTCAGCCTGCTTCCTTATAGAACCTAGGATCACCAGCCCAGGGGCAATCATACCAAAAATTGGCTGGGCTCTTTCCCTTCAGTCACTAATTAAGGAAATGCTCCACAAGCTTTCCTTCAGTTTGATCTTATGGAAGCGTTTTCTCATCTGAGTCTCCCTTCTTTCTGATGATTCTAGCTTGTGTCAAGTTAACCTAGAACTAGCCAAGACACTTTCTCTGTTACCAGATGCTCAGCAGCCCTGAGCAGGATCAAAACTAAATCCTTAAGGTGCTTCTTGTTAAGTAGTTTGGTCACAGCAGGGAGAGCATAGAAAAGTAGAGAATACATACAACTATTTGTCCTTTTTTGTTTTTAATAATTTTTTCTCTGAACTCTGTCTTACTTGTTTCCGGTTTCTACATACTTTGTTTCTAAATGGATTATTGTTCCATTTTCTCTGGTAGAGACTGTATATATACTATGACTCAAAATGATAAAACGAGTTTGATATCAGCAAATTTCCATTTTTGTTTCTTCTTTTATCCAATATTGTTTTAAAAGTTTTATTTTGAAATTTTAGAGTTGGCTTTAAACATTTACCTATTTATCCTACCTTTTCTAGTTATTCTAATATAGTTAGAGATATGTATTGATGAGTGTTATAGTTAATGGAATTTATTAACATTTTTGACTTGATAATGTTAAACATTTTATGTATGCCACATGCTTGGGAAGAACATGTACGTGTGTATGCACACATATACACATACACAAATAAACAAACATATCCATATGTATACACATATGCATACACACACAAACATACATACGCATGTAAGCACACACAGAGAGTAATGTTGCTTGAAAATGTTTTATTTCTGTTCAGTCAAATCTCATTGTATCTCATGCTATTTTCCTTCCTTCCATTTTAAATACTGCTTTAACTGTATATATTTGCTTACTTATCTACACTATTGTTTCTTTGTATTTTTTTTGTTTGTTTGTTTTTAATTTATTTTTTTTACTTATTCACTTTACATCCTGCTCACTGTTCCCCTCCTGGTCACCCCCTCTCACAATCCTTCCCCCCTCCTCCCTCTCCTCCTCTGGGAAGGTTGGAGCTGAGTATTCCCTTACCCTGGCACTTCATGTCTCTTCCAGGGTAGGTGCTTCCTCTCCCACTGATGTCAGACAAGGCAGCCCAGCTAGATAAACATATCCAATGTACAGGCAACAGCTTTTGGATTAGTCCCTGCTCCAGTTGTTTGGGACCCACATGAAGACCAAGATGCACATCTGCTACATATGAGTGAGGAGGCCTACATCCAGCTCGTGTATGCTCTTTGGTTGGTGGTTCAGAATATGAGAGCCCCCATTGTCCAGGTTAGTTGACTCTGTTGGTCTTCCAGTGGCATTCCTAACCCTGACTAATCTACTTTTAAATATAAATTCTTTACTTTTTAGTAGTTTATACATGAATAAAGTATCAAACTCTTTTTTCTCTTATCTCTAATATCCTTCCATGTCCTTCTACTCTCTCTCTCTCAAATTCATGATCTCTTCTTTCTTTATAAACACACACACACACACACACACACACACACACACACACACACACAAATACACACACTTATTTTTGGCTATGAGTGTAACTTTAATAGCTGAGCCATCTCTCCACCACCCATACAAATCTGTCTATCTATCTATCTATCTATCTATCTATCTATCTATCTATCTATCTATCATCTTTCATTAATTTATTCACTTTACATCCAGATTATATGTGCCCCCTCCCTCCTATCCTCCAAGACCCACTTTCCCACCTCTCCTCCCTCTTCTCCCCTTCTCCTTAGAGAAAGGGAACACACACACACACACACACACACACACACACACACCACCACCACCACCACCATCAACAACAATAACAACAACAACAACCTACCCTGACATATCAAGTCACCGAAGGACTAAGCACATTCCTTCCTCTGAGACCAGACAAGGCAGCCCAGATAGATGAAAGGGCTCAAAAGGCAGGTAACAGAATAAGTCAGAGACAGCCCTACTCCAATGCTTGGGAGACCCACATGAAGACCAAGATACATATTTGCTAAAAATGTGTAGGTAACCTAAATTTAGTCCGTGAATGCTTTTTAGTTGTTGATTCAGTCTCTGTGAGTCCCCCTGGACCCAGGTTAGTTGATTCAGTATGTTTTCTTGTGGTGTCCTTGACCCCTCTGGGTCCCTCAGACTGCCTCCCCTCATACTCTTCCACAAGATTCCCCAAGCTTCACCTAATGCTTTGCTGTGGGACTCTGCATCTGTTTCCATCAGCTATTGGCTGAAGGCTCTCAGAAGACAGTTATGCTAGGTTGCTGTCTGTAAGCATAGCACAGTATCATTAAGAGTGTTAGAGAGCTGGGCGGTGGTGGCGCAAGCCTTTAATCCCAGCACTTCCTTTAATCCCAGCACTTGGGAGGCAGAGGCAGGAGGATCTCTGAGTTCGAGGCCAGCCTGGTCTACAGAGTGAGTTCCAGGCCAGCCCGGGCTACATAGTGAAACCCTGTCTTAAAAAAAAAAAAAAGAGTGTTAGAGATTGGCTTTCTTTCATGTGGTAGATCTCAATTTGGACCAGACATTGGTTGGCCTTTCCCTTAATCTCTAGTCCATATTTGTACTCAATGTCCCTTCTCTCTCAGCCCTCTCATCTTCCACCTTCTCTTCCTCACACCTGATCCCTACTCCAGTACCTCTCTCTTCCCCCTTCTCACCCAGTTCTCTTTCTCTATTCACTTCCAATATCTATTTTATTTCCCCTTCTGAGTGAGAGTCAAGCATCCTCCCTTGGGACCTCCTTGTTATTTAACTTGTTGGGGTTTGTAGATTGTAGCATCATTATCCTGTATTTTATGGCTAATATCCACTTGTAAGTGAGTATATACTATGTGTGTCTTTCTGGGTCTAGGTAATCTCACTCAGGATGATATTTTCTAGTTCTACCCATTTGCCTACAAGTTTCATGTTGTCCTTAATTTTAATGACTAAATAATACTCCACTGTATATATTTATCACAAGTGTTTTATTTTTTCTTCTGTTGAGGGAACTCTAAATTGTTTCTAATTTCTAGCTACAGAGAAAGCTGCTATGAAAATAGTTGTTCAAGTGTCCTTGTGGTATGGTGGAGAATATTTTGGATGTATACCCAGGAGTGGTAGAACTGAGTCTTCAGGTAGAACTATTCCTAATTTCCTGAGAAATCACTAGATTCATTTTCAGAGTATTTATACAAGTTTAAACTCCCTCCAGCAATGGAGGAATGTTCTCCTTGCACCAAATCTTGGCCAGCATGTGCTGTCACTTGAATTTTATCTTAGCCATCTGATGGGTGTAAGATGGACTCTCAGAGTCATTTTGATTTGCAAGTCCCTGGTGACTAAGAACATTAAAGTTTTCTTTAAGTGTTTCTCAGCCATTAGAGATATCTCTGATTAGAATTCTCTGTTTAGCTCTGAATTCCATATTTTAATTGGGTCATTTGGTTTGTAGGTATTTTATTTCTTGTGTTCTTTATATATGTATATTGGATATTAGCCTTGTGTCAGATGTAGATGAACATGTAAACAGTAAAAGACCTGTATGACAAGAACTTCCTGTCTCTGATGAAAGAAACTTAAAAAGATATCAAAAGATGGAAAAATTCCCCCATGGTCATGCATAGGTAGGATTAACATAGTAAAAATGGCCATCTTACAGTTTACAGATTGAATGCAATTCCCATTCAATTCTAGCACAATTGTTTACAGATATTGAAAGAGTAATTCTCAATTTCATATAGGAAAATAAAAAAAAAAACCAAATAGCAAAATATATATATATATATATATCCTGTAGAATAAAATTCTGTAGAATAAAAATCTTCAGGAGGAACAACCATACCTAATCTTAAGCTGTACTACAGAGAAATAGTAATAAAAACTCCATGGTATTGGTATAGAAACAGATAAGTTGATCAATGGAATTGAATCAAAGACTTAGAAATAAACCCACACACCTATGGTCACTTGATTTTAACAAAGAAGCCAAACCATACAATGGAAAAAAAGAAAGCATCTTCAACAAATGGTATGGGACTAGCTTTATGCCTGCCTGTTGAATAATGCAAATAGATCCTTACTATCTCTCTGCACAAAACTCAAGTCCAAGAGGATCAAAGACCTCAACATAAAACCAGATACACTAAATATAATAGAAGAAAACATAGGAAATATTCTTTAATGTATTGATACAGGCAACATCTTCCTGAACAGAATACCCATGGCTCATGCACTAAGATCAACAATTAACAAATAGGGCCTCATGAAACTGAAAATCTTCTGTAACATAAAGGACATTATCAATAAGACAAAACCACACAAATATATTTAAATACACATAGGTGAGACAATTTAATTTTGCCTATATGTATTGAGAACTGACACTTTGGATTGCATAGCCTATTAGGGGAGTCATTACTGGAGAAAAATAATTTTAGTTCTCTTAACAGCCAGTGACTGCTTTTTTTATGTAGGTATGGGGTATATGATGTTTTCCCATTGATGTTTGTATGTCAGCTGGTGTTGACATCTTACAAGTCATATTTACGTGGCCTTATTATTGAAATTTCTTGCTTTAGTATCAGGAATGTATGCTGATGACTTCAATATGCTAGACTTTCTCTCTGTCAAGGGAACTACTTACCATCACACTAAATTTTAATTTCAGGTTCTATCTTTTTCATGGATGTTGGAGGATTTGTAGTGTTACTTTGCTTTCCATTTTGAAAGTTTCTGAGGGATTTTTAAAATGAACCCACACAACTATGGTCACTTGATCTTGGACAAAGGAGATAAAATCATCCAGTGGAAAAAAGACAGCATTTTCAAAAAATGGTGCTGGTTCAACTGGAGGTCAGCATGTAGAAGAATGCAAATTGATCCCTTCTTATTTCCCTGTACAAAGCTCAAGTTCAAGTGGATCAAGGACCTCCAAATAAAACCAGATACACTGAATCTAATCGAAGAGAAAGTGAGGAAGATCTTGGAACATATGGGTACAGGGGAAATGTTCCTGAAAATGAACAACAGTGGCTTATGCTCTAAGATCAACAATAGACAAATGGGACTTCATACAATTGCAAAGCTTCTGCAAGGCAAAGGACACTGTCAATAAAACAAAAATAGGAACTAGTAGACTAGTGAAAGAACTTTACCAATCCTACATCCAATTCAGGGCTAATATCCAATCTATACAAAGAACTCAACAAGTTATAGTACAGAGAATCAAATAATCCCATTATAAATGGGGAAAAGAGCTAAACAAAAAATTCTCTACTGAGGAAACTTGAATGACCAACTAATGAAATGCTCAACATCCTTAGTTATCAGTGAAATACAATCAAAACAACACTGAGATTCCACCTCATACCAGTCAGAATGGCTAAGATCAAAAACTCAGGTGACAGCAGATGCTGGAAGATGTGGAGAAAGAGGAACACTCCTTCATTTTGGTTGGATTGTAAGCTGACACAACCACTCTGGAAATCAGTCTGGCAGTTCCTCAGAAAATTGGACATAGTACTACCTGAGGATCTAGTTATACCACTCCTGGAAATATACTCAAAAGATGCTCCAACCTATAACAAGGACACATGCTCCACTATGTTCATAGCAGTCTTATTTATTTAGCCAGAAGCTGGAAACAACCCAGATGTCCTTTAACAGAGGAATAGTTACAGAAAATGTGGTACATTTACACAATGAAATCCTGTCTTACTTATGTAATATAAAAGGGGGAGAGGTGGAGAGCTTTTGGGGATGCTTGGCAAGAATCTGACATGAGCCAAGGACAAGGAATGGGCTGCTTGGCAGGAATCTGACATTGACCAAGGACAAGGAAGTAGGCTTCAGCAGGAAGCTGACATTAGGCTAGAACAAAGATGTAATTTCAGGCAGGAATCTAAATCTTAGGCTACAACAAGGAAGTAGGCTTCAGACATGATAATGACCTTGGACTAGGACATGGAAGTTGGCTCAAATATTTTGGTCATCTTGATAAACCCCTAGAAACAGTGATCATGGGAAGTTTATTGTCTTGCTTCTCTTTGACTATTTGTGTTTATTGTCATGCTTGTTTCTTGACTATTTGCATCTATTGTATTGCTAGTTCCTCAACCTAGAACTGATCTTAATACTTGCATGTAATTAAAATGGTATAAAAGCAAAAAGGAGGAGGGGGATGGGATAGGATATTTCTAGGGAGGGGACACCCGGGAAGGCATCTGAAATGTAAATAAATAAAATACCCCTCAAAACCCAATGAATTCATGAAATTTTTAGGCAAATGGATGGAACTAGAAAATATCATCCTGAGTGAGGTAAACCAATCACAGAAGAACACACATGATATGCACTCAATGATAAGTGGATATTAGTCCAAAAGCTCCTAATACCCAAGATACAATTCACAGACCACATGAAGCTCAAAAAGAAGGAAGACCAAAGTCTGAATGCTTCAGTCCTTCTTAGAAGGTGAAACAAAATATGCATGGGATGGAATACAGAGACAAAATGTGGATCAGAGATTGAAGGAAAGGCCATCCAGAGACTGCCCAACCTGGGGATCCATCCCATACACAGACATGAAAGCCAGAAACTATTGTGGATGCCAAGGAGTACATGCTGACAGCAGCCTGATATCTGTCTCCTTAGAGGCTCTTCCAGAGTCTGACAAATACAAAGGCAGATGCTTGCAGCCAACTGTTGAACTGAGCACAGGGTCCCCAGTGGAGGAGTTAGAGAAAGGACTGAAGGGGCTGAAGGGGTTTGCAACCCCATAGGAGGAACAACAATATCAACCAAACAGAACCCCCACAGCTCCCAGGGACTAAAACCAAAAACCAAAGAATACACATGGAAGGACCCATATGTATGTTCCAGCTGCATATGTAGCAGAGGATGGTCTTGTCTGGCATCGATGGGAGGAGAGGCCCTTTGTCTCGTGAAGGCTAGATGCCTCAGTGTAGGGAATGCCAGGGCAGGGAGGCAGTAGTGGGTAAGTGAGCAAGGGAGCAACCTCATAGAAGCAGGGGCAAGGGGATGGAATTGTGGGTTTTCAAGGGGAAACTGTGAAAGGGGATCACATTTGAAATGAAAAATAAAGAAAATATCCAAGAAAAGAAAAAAGACAAAAAAAAAAAAAAAAGAAAAAAAAAGAGTTACTTTATAGGCTCCAATCATCTAGTTTTTGTTCTAATAATATTTCAAAATAGCATTCAATGGAGGTGGCATTTTGTTCATATTTCCAAATATTTTACAAAGAGTTTCACCTTTTCAAGCACATGTTTTTGCTTAGCTCATTAGGGACATTTTGTTTACTGGCAAGAGTGTCCTCAAGTAGTTAATTCTAACTCTTTCCCTTCCCCACTACATGAGAGGTCTTAGGATAACTGTGGTTGATTTGCCTTACTTTTTAAGAGCATACTTATATCCACTTAATTACTCCTTTCCTATGCTTTTCACATGTCCAGTAGACACCATTCTCTATATAAATGTTTGGCTCACATTCAGTGATTTTCTGATGGCCTCATCTCTGGTGTGTTATCTTTTTTTGTAACTCCTCCTACAAATTGCTAAATCCTAGGTAGATATTTTTCATTATTTGTAAATAAGTTCTTGGCTCTTGATGACCTTCCCTACATATGGTCTAAGCTCTCTACTCCTTTCTTCTTTTTCAATTGTATTGTCCTCCCTTTTATTCTTGGCTCTGACTATCTTATCTGCATGTGAAGACTGTTGTGTTGAATTTTGTTTTGATGTCTTTATAAATATTTTTCAATGTGATGAGTTATGCTACATTGTAAAACACACGTGTATTTTTATATTGTTCTCTTTTGTTTATTTATGTTATGCAAATCTCAGAGGACCTATGAAGAAATTCACATTCATGCAGCTGCTACTATTATTCCAAGGTAACTTGATTTCTTCTTAGAGCAATTCAGAAACGCTAAATGGTGGAAAAATATTATAATCACAACAGAAGATAGCCTAACATGACTGATGAAATACTTGATTGTAGTAATAGTGTAAGAACTTTGGAGGTGTTTTCTATTTAATGCTCACATTGTTATAAGATACACACCATTTATCGCTACATTTTTAAAGATAAAAGTAGGATTTTAACAGGAGTTGGCAGTTCTGCTTTCCCAAATGAGTTGTCTCTACAACATTTTTCCCCAGGCTTTTCCATGAGTAAATTCAATCCTCAGTTTTGCTATGAATATGTCTTTGTGCAAACTTACCTTATCTTATTTTCTTAGTTTTTTTGAAAATGATACCTAAATTCTATATAATAAATTCCACCTAATTAGATTGTTCAGAGAGCTAAACTGATATAAACCACCCAATTTCCTACCTGGTAAGCCATCACCATTGACAGACTAGCTGCTTTCTCCCATCCAGACATTGAGTTTTTGTAAGCATGCACTGAACTGTGTTATGTGCTGGGCTCTGAAACGAAGAGAGATGTGTTGATTGTGCAGGAGTTAGTAGGAAGCTTAGCAGAGAACCAGTCAGAATTGGAAAAAAGATGGAGAAAGCACCAAAACACATAACCTGAACACTGCTTGTGAGGTGCCTTTTGCAATATGAAATCTGGAAACTTCAAAGAAAAATGATCACAAGCAGTAAGCACAAAGTATAGGCTAATTGCTCCAGCTTTTGCATGGCAAAGGTTAGAATTCAATGTTCAACATGACCATTCTCCTGAACATAAGGTTTAGGAATGGCTATTTTTTTTTGCCTTTCATTTCTTTTTTTCAAAGAACTAGATGCAATTTTAAAAATTCAGATAAGGGATCCCATAGGCTTCTGGAATGGCTTTAGTACATTCACAATTACTATAGTTTCATGGTAGTGCTCACGACATGCTAGCAACCCCTGGGTAGCCTTGAAGCCCATAGGATTTACATGCCATTAGCTTGCTCAGGCTAAATCTTAACTTGTAAAACTTTAGAGTTAAAGAATAATAGTTAGTGAAAAAGAGCCCATGAATGTAAAAGAGAGTGGGAAGAGATGTATGGGAGGGCTGGGAAGTTGGAGAGGAAAGAAGGAAAGGTAATTAAATTATAATAAAAGAATCTAAATATCAACAAAAATATTCTTGACAGCTCAATTTAAAAACAATGCTACAACCATCTTTCATGCTGACCTGTGAGCTTGCTGAGTGCCCTGACATTGGTGACTGGGAAGCTGTATTGGACATAAGTTCTTGATCCACTTTGCTTTCCTATATCCCAAATGGGACAAGCTGCCTTGCCTCAAGTTTTTAGACCTCGTGTGACAGAGAATCAAAAAGAGAAATTATAATGACTCTTGTATTTTTCTTAAATGTGACCAGTTATTCAGACTCAATCATGTACTAGTCTAGAAAACAATCCAATATTGGAAATAACAGTCTTCATTTGGAAGGCCAGATCTGGAAATTTTCAGAGACATATTTGGAAGTTAGCTGCAGTTCTCTATAATGTTACCCTATTAAGAGATAGTTGGGACAGGATCTGAATTTCAAACAAGTTTTAGTGTATGTATTAAGTCTCTCTTTTTTTTTAATATTTTTTTATTGGAAATTTTATTTACATTTCAGATGTTTTCCCCTTACCCCCTTTCCCCCCTCCCTCCCAGGAACTCCCTATCCCTTCCCCCCTCCTCTTGCTTCTATGATGGTGTATCCCCACCCACCCTCCCCCATACCTCACCTCCCCACCCTCGAATACCACCCCCCACGAATATCCAGCCTTCATGGGACCAAGGTTCTCTTCTCCCACTTAAAATAGCTCCCTTGCATATATAGCTGGAGCCATGGGTCCCTCCCTAAGCGCTCCCAGGCTGGTGGTTTAGACCCTGGGGGCTCTGGTTGGTTGATATTGTTGCTTTCCTCAT
This sequence comes from Mastomys natalensis, assembly GCA_021653895.1. NCBI lineage: Eukaryota > Metazoa > Chordata > Mammalia > Rodentia > Muridae > Mastomys > Mastomys natalensis. The sequence goes on along the minus strand of JAJTUV010000323.1, from coordinate 801,547 downwards.
GGTGTCATGAATCCTCTCAACTCCTTCAGTCTTCACTCTATCTTCTCTGTTGGGAACTCCATGATCAGTTTAATGGTTAGCTGTGAGCATCTGCCTCTGAATATGTCAGACTCTTGCAGACCTCTAAGGAGACAGCTATATCAGGCTGCTGTCAGCATTAAGTCTCTTTTAATTGTCAAGTTAAAATTACTTTTGTTTCTTCTACAGTATTTTTTATAAGTTGCATTGATTGTACTCTTTCTAATTGTGTTAGTATGTTGAAACCTGGCATGTCTGTTATGGGGGGGTGGTCTCTGAGCCAGCTTTTGTCTTATTGCCCTGAGTATTACAAAATCTTGGTTTTCTGAAAAAAAGCTTACAAGTACTGGAAAAAGCGAGTTAGGTTTTATGCAGAAGCAAGAAGGTAGTGGGCTTGATTATTGCTGGTATAACAACTTTAATTCCATTAATTGCTAACACAACTGCTTCTGCAATTTCTTTGATGGAAGAAGTTAAGACAGCTACTTTTGTTAATCACTTAGTAAAAAAAAAAAAAATGTTACTAATATGTTGAGTATACAAAAGGATTTAGATAGGTATTTGGAACATAAGATTGATGCTCTTTATCCTATTCAAATTATTGGAAGGAGGTTCAGAGTTTAAGAGTAAGGAGCCATCTTGAGTATCATGCCAATGGAGTTGTGTTACTTTCGTAATTTACGATGATAGTCATTATAATTAGGAAAAAGTTTAAAGACACTTGCAGTTTATTGGGCATAATTCTAACACCTCTCTGGATGTTTTAACTTTGCATAGTGAGCATATGAATTTAAATGATGTTGTTCTGCTGAACTTAAATGCTGCACATACTGCTGACAAAATTATCCATGGCTTGAGGTCAGTATTTCCATTTTGGTCAAGCGTCAAGAATGGCATATATAGCTTTATCACGCTAGCCTTATTGTCCTGGGAATACTTTTATTCTTACCTATCATGTGAAAGCTTGCCTTTAACAACATCAACATTTTGGCAGCCAAAGTACATGACATAAAACTGAAAATGGACCGCCAGACAGAGTTATTAATTTAACAGGCTGGCTAGCCAAGGACAGGTAAGATTCTGCACAGTGTCTTACCAACCTAAGACAAAAAAGGTGCATTGCTTTTGATAATGCATATTCCATGACAGGTAAGGAAGGCATTCTTGTCAGAACAACCTAAGACAGGCTCAATCTTGTTTCTGAAATAAAAAAGAGGAAGATTGTGGAGAGCTTTTGGGACTGCTTGGCAGGAATCTGACATTGGCCAAGGATAAGGAAATGGGTTGCTAGTCAGGAATCTGACATTAGTCAAGGACAAAGAAGTGGGCTTCAGGCAGGAATCTGACATTAGGCTAGAACAAAGAAGTAATTTCAGGCAGAAATCTAAATCTTATTCTAGAACAAAGAAGTAATTTCAGGCAGGAATACAAATCTTAGGCTGGAACAAAGAAGTGGGCTTCAGGCATGAACATGACTTTGGGCTAGGACAGGGAAGTAGGCTCAGATATTTTGGTTTTCCTGATAAGCCCTTATAAATAGTGATCACAGGAGTGATCATGGAACTTTGTTTATTGCCTTGCTTGTTCTTTGACTATTTGTGTTTATTTTCTTGCTTGTTCCTTGAATATTTGCATCTATTGTATTGCTAGTTCCTCAACATAGAATTCACCTTAATACTTGCATGTAATTAAAATGGTATAAAGGCAAAAAAGAAGAGGAAGGATGGGATAGGGAGTTTGTGGGGGGGGGAATGGGGAAAGGATTAACATCTAAAAGGTAAATAAATAAAATATCTAATAAAATAAAAAACAAAAAAATAAGTATTAGGTTAATTTTTTGGATACAGAGCTCATGTGTATATATTCAGTTTCATAACCAAATAAATAACTTAAAAATCTCTCCAAGGAACATATAGGAAATGAAAAATAAAAATAAAATTAAACAAATTATTTAGATCTCAGATTAGAAAGAATAGTGAGTGTTTAAACATATATATGTTCTTACACATAACCATTTGGATATTCTAATTAAATGTAATTAATCTAACTGTGTATAGATCAGCAGCATCTGCCATTTCCTGATGTTGATTCACAGCTTCCTACCATTTATTAACATTTTTAAAATAAATTCCAGAAGCAACTCTCAAAAAGAGTACTTGAGTCAGCAAATCAAGGACTTTATACCCTGGTGTTTCAGTCTTTTCTTAAGAGGAGAAAATTCTGCTATTTCTCCAACCTTTTTTTTTCTTATCTAATTCTAACACTAATGTTAACACCATACTGTTGTAGCATGCATCAAAGATAATTTACATGAAATCTGGCTAACGTATAATTTCAATTAAAGTCTTTGATTATGCATTTAAAAAGTCATCAAGATATGTGTAGAAATACTATACATGTTGACCTTGCATTTCTAAACTTTGAATTGTAATAGCTCTTATAAGATGAAATCACATGTTCAAGGCTCAACTTCTAGTATGTCAAATACCTAGCTTTATTTAGAAAGTAAAAATAGGTTTTGAAAAAGGTGTTTGACTTCAAACAGGGCCACTAAGAAGAGACTCTACTACAATGTAACTAACATCCTTGTTTGAAGAGAGAAAAAGAGATAGATACAGAGGAAGACAGAGGTACAGAGAGAACCATGGTGCCTAATATAAAGCAATGACCAGGAGAAGGCACAGAAGGAATGTGGCCATATGGGAGTCAAGGAGACAACCTTTTGGAATAAAATCAGTCTTAAAACCTTAATTTATGATTATACCCTCCAAAATGGTGAAAAGAAAATGTTTTTCAGTTGCTCATCTGTATGTGTGGTATTTTTGTTATGTAATTTCTCATAAATGAAGATGATGTCCCATTTGTTGTACCTCATCATTACACACTGAAGCATCAAGAGCAGACAGCAAATTCAGACATGGTTCTACTGTTACTTATATAGAAGTGTTGCCTTGACTGATGATGCTTACCTGTGTTTTGAGTTCAACTTGTCCTCTTCCTTGTTTTCCAGCTGAATTGTTGTAACTTGTTATTTATTGAGCACAGGCTATGATGTCAGTATGATGAACCTATTTATATTATTAGAACTGTGTTCTAAAATATACATTTTACACATTGGTAGTACAAATAAGTAACAAGTAGAGAACTGAAAAATTTTTCTTATTCCTGTTCTCCCTTTTATAACACAATGAGTGATCATTGCCTACTGAAGAGAGAAAAGGGCAGAGCTCTTAGAAATTCTGTTTATGTACCACTTTCAACATCATCTGCTTTTGATAAATTTGTTTTTTTAATAAGCAAATTTGTTCTCTGACATTTCTGTATACATATAAACTGAACATTAATCACTATCCTCCCTGACTTGATCTGTTTAATTGCACATTTCTAGGTCTAATATTTCATAAATTACCTCCAGCTGTTTGAGAATCTTTGCTCCTAAGCTGAAGCCAGTTTGATAGCATTTCTAGGTAACTATTACACCATTGACGAAGTTTGCTTCTCCATCTACTACCAGCTATAATAGCACATAACACCCATTTCAAATGATAAAATAACTCAGGTGATGATTTAAAATAACCATTATTATATAAAAAATGAGTTTTCTCTAATTTTGATAATCTGAAATTATTCATAGGATTTTAAACTTTAAAAATATCACAGAATTATTTTTCTGCAACCTCCAAATTAAAATCTAGAAAGTAGTTAGCATGAAGTGTATCCTATTTTTTTCTTTTTAGGTGAAGACTGCAGCAAGCTTACATAAATGAATTACATAAATGAAATGCTGTATTTCAGATTCTCTTTGGAATAATTCAAATACTTAGAAATGATGAAAGGATAAAGTTTTCTATTTTGTATCTGTACACTCACAAGCATGCATGCACACACACACATATGGACAAACACATACATACACTCACACACACACACACACACACACACACACACACAATTTGTCCTATTGACTATGTCCTTTGCCTTAAAGAAGCTTTGCAATTTTATGAGGTTCCGTTCATCAATTCGTGATCTTAGAGTCTGAGCTATTGAAATCCTGTTTAGGAAATTTCCTCCTGTACCAATGAGATGGAGGCTCTTTCCCACATTCTATTCTATTAGATTCAGTTTATCTGGTTTTACTTTGAGTTTCTTGAGCCACTTGGACTTGAGCTTTGTGCAAGGTGACAAATATAAATCTAGTTAGACCAGCACATTTATTGTGGATGCTTTCTTTATTCCATTGTATCTTTTTGGCTTCTTTGTCAAGGATCAAGTGTTCAAAATGGTATGGCTTTATTTCTGGGTTTTCAATTCTACTCCATTGATCAACCTGTCTGTCTCTGTATCAATATCTTGCAGTTTTATCATTATTGCTCTGTAGTACAGCTTGAAGTCAAGGATGATGATTCCCTTTCCCCAACCCCAGTAGTTCTTTTATTGCTAAGAATTATTTTCACTATCCTGGGTTTTTTTGTTTTTCCATATGAAATTAAGAATTGCTCTTTCCATGTCTTTGAAGAATTGTGTTGGGATTTTGATGGGGATTGCATTGAATCTGTAGATTGCGTTTGGCAGCATGACAATTTTTTACTATATTGATCCTACCAATCCGTGAGCATGACTCTGAGGTCTTTGATTTCTTTCTTGAGAGCCTTGAAGTTCTTGTTACAGAGATCTATCATTTGTTTGGTTAGAGTTACTCTCAGGATATTTTATATTGTTTGTCACTATTGTGAAGGATCTTGTTTCCTATTTTCTTTCTCAGCCTGCTATCATTTTTATAAAGGAAGGCAACTGAATTGTTTGAGTTAATTCTATATTCAGCCTCTTTGCTGAAGTTTTTTTTTTCAGCTGTAGAAGTTCTCTGCGTAGAATTTTCGTGGTCACGTATATATATTACAATATCATTTGCAATTAGTAATACTTTGACTTCTATGTTGCTAATTTATATCTCATCAAACTCATTTTGCTGTTCTATTGCACTAGGTAGAACTTCAAGGACTATATAGAATAAGTACATGGAGAATGGACAGCCTTGTCTAGTGTCTGACTTTAGTGGAATTCTTCGTGTTTCTCTCCAGTTAATTTGGTTTTGACCCTTAGTCCTCAAGGAACTGCAAATCAAAATTACCCTGAGACCTTGCACCAATCAGAATGGTTAAGAGCAAAGCTTCAGGTGATAGCACCTGTTGGCAAGGATGTAGAGAAGGAGAAATGCTCTTCCAATGCTGGTGGGATTGCAAACTGGTACAACCATGTTGGAAATTAATCTTGAGGTTCCTCAGAATATTGGAAATAGATCTACCTGAGGACTCAGCAATACCACTCCTGGGCATATACCTAAAAGATGCCCCATCATACCACAAGGGCACATGGTCCACTATGTTCATAGTGGTCTTATCTGTGTTAGTCAGAAGTTGGAAACAACCCAGATGTCCCACAAGAGAAGAATGGATACAGAAAATATTGTTCATTTACACAGTGGAATACTACTCAGCTATTAAGAATGATCATACCAAAAAAAAAAAAAAAATCTTAGCCGGGCGGTGGTGGTGCACACCTTTAATCCCAGCACTTGGGAGGCAGAGGCAGGCAGATTTCTGAGTTCTAGGCCAGCCTGGTCTACAGAGTGAGTTCCAGGACAGCCAGGGCTATACAGAGAAACCCTGTCTCGAAAAACCAAAAAAAAAAAAAAAAAAAAAAAAAAAGAATGATCATATCATGAATTTTGCAGTCAAATGGATGGAACTAGAAAATATCCTGAGTGAGGTAACTCAGACCCAAAAGGACATTGCATTGTATTTATTCACGAGTAAGTGGATACTAGCCAGCAAAGTAGAAAATAACTAGGCTACAATCCACAGACCTCAAGAAGGTTTACAAGCAGAAGTGCCTGAGAGAGGATGCTTCAATTCCACTTGGGAGTGAGAAGAAAGCAATCATGAGAGGCAGAGAGAGGGAGGGTCCTGGGTGAGAGAGGGGATTGGGAGGGAAAAGGGGAATGTGATCAAGTATTGGGGGTAGGGGGGACAAGAATGAATCTCTGAGGACCAAGAGTAACAGGTAACCTCGAGAGGTAGGAGGTGAAGGGGACCCTTTAGAATATACCAGAAACCTAGGAGGTGAGAGACTCAGGACTCAAAGGGAGGGACCTTTGATGAAATGCCCAACAGTGAGGAGAAGAAACTTGTAGAGTCTACCTCCAGTTGAAAAACAGGGCATCAAGTAGAGAGATGGGGTCAAAAACTCTGATCCAGAATTGTTCGTATCTAAAAGAACTGCAGGGATAAAAAATGGAGAAGAGACTGAGGGAAATGAGGTTCAGTGAGAGGCCTAACTTGGGATCCATCTTAAGGAGAGGCTCCATGGTCTGATACTATTCATGATGGTATGGTGTGCAGCAGACAGGAGCCTAGCTTAGCTGTCCTCTGAGAGGTCCAATTAGCAGGTGACTGAGACACATGTAGATACACTCAACCAATGGACTGAAGTCAGGGATCCCTGTTGAATTAGGAAAAGGCTGGAAGGAGTTGAGGAGAAGGGTGACTCCATAGGAAGACTAGCAGTCTCAAATAATCTGGACCCCTGAGATCTCTCAAACACTGAGGAACCAACCAGGCAGCATACAGGAGCTGGTCTGAGGCTCCTGACACTTATACAGCAGAGGACTGCCTGGTTAGGTCTCATTGGGGAAAGAAGATTTTATTTCCGAAGAGACTTGAGGCCCAATGGAGTTGAGAGACCTGGTGGGGTGGGGTGCAGTGGGGACATCTTCTTGGAGACAGGGGTGAGGAGGAATGAAATGAGGAACTGTTGAAAGCAGACCAGTAGAGGGGTAATGACTGGACTGTAAAACAATAAAAGTATTAAGAAACAAAATAAAACTAAACAAAACAAAATCTCTGCAGTTTTAACGTCCTGCAAAAATATATAGCCTTCTTACTTTAGCAAGATTTGTTTCTAATGATGTGAAAAATAAAGATTGTGAATAATAACATACTTAAAATTGTCAGAGTTCATTGGATTTTTAGTGTCCTGTGTATGTCCACTTTGCTAATCTGCTATTTGTCTCTATTGTTCCACTGAGGCAACTACGATCCATATAAATACGCTTAGGTGAAATACATGTAAGACAATAAAACCTTTCAAAGTTAATGTTAACAAAAAAGAAAAAAAGAAAAGAATTGAAAAGGAAAGGAAGATAAATAGACTGTACCATTTTAGGAGCTGCAAAGAACCATTAAAGTACTTCCATGTTGTTTTTACTTTTGCCTACCCTACTCATCATTTTTATTACCAGATTTTGACTTATAATGTCCAACTGCAGTCTAAAGCACTCAAATGATTGGTCATGAAAATTTGTAGACTTTCTCTACAAAGACAGAATAGTTGTGCTTAGGAGCAGGTAACCCAGGAATTGCTAAAAACAATGAAAATGGTTCATAAATGAAAATATGATATTACTTTTATTTCATTGTTGGAATTACAGAAGTGATATAAACATCTTAATGTTTAATTTTTTAAAAGATAAAAAAAAGTTTTCTATGACTACTCCGGAAAAAGAGAAAGAAAAGCAAAACAAAGCCCTACAGTCTCTGTAGCCACAGAACTAGCTTTCACAATTGAGCCTAAGCCCTAATCATAAATTCCTATAGGGCATCTAATTGTAGTACAAATTATATTCAGAATCTTGCAGATTGTTAGAGTTGATGAACTGATTGGACGAAGCTCTTTAAACTTGTTTTGGAACAATTTAGCCCATTTACCTAGGCTAAGAGCTTTTAATCATCACATTGTACTGAACTTTCTTTGCTTGTACAAAAGCCCTTATCATACCTGTGTGGATATAATCTCTCCTTGAATGAAGAAGAGAGATTGTTGTTGATCTATCTCAATGCCATTTTGCATATCATTTCTCCTTGATTTTAAGCTAGAATATATGTTATGCAATATTCATATCTATAATAATAGATAGACAGCGACAGACAGATGGTGTAAAGGAATTACATATTTGAATAAGAAGATATCAATAGGCAAATGCTGAAAATGTCAACCAGTTTCTATGGAGTATCTATGCATACATCATCTTTTATTTTCTAGCTGTTTAGTGGTTGTTGTATCTAAAAACTGTATTTACATATAAAATAATATTTACATATAACATATTTACATTTAACATATTTACACATAACATATTTGAACATACATATAACATATTACATACAATAATTACCAATGTCTCACAGATCCAAAACATGAAATAGAGAAACCTGTGGCACTGCCAGTGAAATACGATCTCAGGGTTAATATCCTGGGGTGTGGCTATAATACTTTTGTGGGACCTCAAAAAGATTAAGGTTTCTCATAAATTCTGTCAGGAAGATACAATTCTTTCTAGGAATTTTATGAACATCCTTTTAAATCTGCTCCTGAAGATAAGAGGTCTTCTAAAAGTCTTTTAAAATGTTATTTCTTAGCATCTTGATTATCTTCTAAAAGTCAGGAGGGACCTGTCTCGAAGAGAAATGTGAGTATGTCTTCCATCTAATGAGGTAAATTGTAATTTGTTACCAAAAAGCCTGCAAAGATATCTAATAAAGTTATACACATCTTGATAATAAAAATACATGTACAATGAAAAACTGCGATACAAGATTTTGAATGCTATCTTCCTTGTGGAAGGAGCTAGTTAAGAAGAGAAAATTAATCAGATAAGAATAAATGGACTTTTTATCAGGCAAATGGAATATTTAAGGTCCTATTAGGGAGAGGGAAAGAACAGACTGTAGATAGCAGCACATTTATGAATTCCTGTGGGTCTGAAAGATATCAGGTTCATTTCTTCATGAAGAGATGTGTGCACCCACTGGAATGGACGAGAAAAGAGTGTAAAGATATCAAAAGAAGCCTATAAATTGTGAGCATTAGCTATGTAAAAAAAATCTAAAAGCCCCAAACAAAATATAGCTTTTGTTTAGGAGCTCCCTTACAGTGTTAGACAGAGAAAGTGGGGTAGGGTTCTATTTGCATTCTTCTACCTGCAGCTATTCCATTTGACCAGCACCATTTGTTGATAATGATGTCTTCATCCAGGGATCATCTTTAGCTTCTTTATAAAAATTACGTGTCTATATGCTTGTGAATTATTTACAGGTTTTCAAATCTATTTTATTGATCAACATTTTTGCCAATACCATGTTTTTTGTTTGACTTTAGCTCTGCAATAGAATTTGAGATCATGGATGATGATGTTTCTGGCAGTTATTGTATTATTCCGGATTGTTTTAGCTATGCTGTTGCTGCTGCTACTGTGTGTGTGTGTGTGTGTGTGTGTGTGTGTGTGTGTGCTGCGCGTGTGTTTTTCCATATAAGCTTTAGTTTTCATTTTAAGTTCTGTGGACGATTGTGTTGGAATTGTGATGGGGACTTCATTGGATATGTAGAACTCTTATTTAAGGATGACCATTTTTATTATATGTATTCTACCAATCCATGAGCATGGTAGATTACCATCTCTCTTCTGATATCTTCCTCAACTTTTTCCTCAGTGTCTCAAAGTTTTTATCATATAAGTCTTTCACTTGCTTCGTTAAAGTTACCCAGGGTTATTTATTTATTTATTTTTTTAATTTTATTTCAGGCTATTTGTCAAATATATTGTTTCACTAATGTCTTCCAGGGAACTCAATATACTTACACAATCTCATATTCTGCAATCATATTGCTTAAAGCAGGAGAACAAAAATCAACTCAGCAGACAGACATGGCAGAAAAAATGGCCTGGACTTCCTAGCTTGCTTCCAAGCATAGCAATGGGGAAGAAAAGTCTGAGACAGGCAATGATGGAGCACTGAGGAAGAGGCAGGCAGATCTCTGAGTTAAAGACCAGTCTGGTCTACAGAGTGAGTTCCAGGACAGCCAGTGCTACACATAGAAATTCTGCCTCAAAAAATATAAAAACCAAAGAAAATACAGACAAAAGCAAAAAATAAATGCGTTATAGTTAACCTTCCAGAAGGGTGAACAGAATTCTGTATTTTCATATCTTAAAGGTCTTCTCTCTTCATTCAGTGAGATAGTTGGTGAAGGGACAGGGCAGTGTTTGTGTCTTGGAAACACAGGCTCTTGTGGTGCAGCTCTCTGCTGCAGAGGGAAGCAGCAGACACCTTAATGTGGCACTTATGTTAGTATCATGGGATATAAGAAATAGACTAGCTGCTAGTGAACATCAGCAGTGGTCTGGGACCAGAACTGGTCTGGTCAAATCATGCTGAAGCATTCAGTGCTTACGTCTCATGTCCATCCCCACAACAGTGCAGAATACTTTAGTTTTATTGCTTTCTAATTTTTGGAACTCTGGAGACATTTGGAGTAAACTTTTACTCTTTATGTGTAAAATCTACTCTACTAGAGAAATCTTGTTCAAAGGGGAGATACCCAGACTACGGAAACAGGCCATTATTATTTTAGAATTTTGATTGGTATGTGATATTTCTAATTCCAAGAGAAGTCTTTATTCAACTACATGGGATTCCAGGACACCAAAACTACTATCAAGATGATTCTAGCCATAAGAGATTTCTATTTATGTGAGTGGAAAATCCCATGAAGTATAAAGGTAATTATATGGTATATACTAAAGCATATTTTTATTTCTTTACTGAGAGGAACAATATATGCCTATGTGGTTTTATTACTTCTTTCAAAGATAGAGCAATACTTTTCCTTGCAACTAAATCATCCATATGGGGCATGCCATTTACATGCTATGGTCATTGTCTCCATTCCTAAGAGGAATCAGATATGAATAACGTACATTATCTCATTGTGGGTAACTTTGTTTCTCTAAGACTCATGAGCCCAGATGGCTCAATTATCTTATTTGATTTACTCCCACATCTTCACTGCTAGTAGTGTGTTAAAAGATAATGTGAAAATTAAGTACATTTTTATATAGAGAGATTTAATATTTATTCCATTAAAATGTTCAATGTATATTTCAAAAGTATGAAATATTTTGAACATTTCAAGTTTTTAATGGATCATAGTTTCTTCCAAATTGTTGAACTAGTAAACACAAGTGGCAAATGTATTATTTTGTTTCTTTGTCCCAATGTATGTATTAGACACTGATAACTCTCTACAGTGTTATTCACTTCTAGTCTCAGGCATGACGTTAAAATGATTCAAACATATTTCTAAAAGTAGCTTTGATACATAGATTACATTCAAAATAAAATTTCCATTCCTCAAATAGAGGTTTCACAATGGTATTGAAAACAAGAAAATTCTGTAAAATTCCAACCAAATTTTCTATGTGAGAAAACTTAACAGAGTTAAAATAATTAAGATATAAGAAAATGAGGATCCTAAATATTCTATATTAAAGAATAATATGGTTCTTTAGGGGACAATAGGCTAAATGAAAAAGAATATATGAGCAGAATTTTTAATTAGAAGTAATTCTACAAATGAATATTTAGAAATCATTAGTTTCCTGTATTCCTTTAATGAAATCAAGGACACTAAAATAATTTGAACGTGAAAATATTAACAAAAGAAAAACTAAGAGCCAAAGGCAAAGAAGACCCCCAATTTTGCCTTACCATATAGAGAAGAATGGAATGAACTGAATGTTTAACTTCATATGTTTAGATGATGATCAAAACTTTGTCAGTTTTCCAGATGAATATAAAAACACAGCTCATAACACAGAATTATATTTTAGTGGTTTAAGTAATAATTTCAAATTTAATGTGCTATTATATTATGAGTAAAATATATTAATACTGACAATTATTCTGGTACTAAAACAGTATTTGTATTTATTTTCTGTCATAGTCTCAAACTCATGGCAATCTAAGAAATACTATGAATTATATTTTATTACTGGTGAAGGTGGGCTGTGTGCCTAAGAAGACTAGGGGTAGTGCTTTCAGGTGGGTTGAATCTCAGAAACTCACAGTGTAGCTTGCAGAGGCTGGAGATGAGCAAGACAGTCAGAGAAATACTGAAAATAATCATAGCAAGAATGCTTCTAGAGGTAATGCCACACTTGACTTCAAATTCTAATGTAGAGCCATAGTGATAAAAGTAGTAAGTTATTGTCCCCAAAGTCATACAAATTCTGTTACACAAATGTATTAGAATAGATAACTCAGCTATCTCTGTAAAACTATACCTATTTGACTTTTAGCAAATATGCCAAAAAATACGCCAGAGAAAGACAACATCTTTAACAGTGATGAGAATATTTGGTCTCAACATGGACAAAAATGGACCCTGCACAAAGCTAACAATGGATCATGGATCTCTACAAGTTATTTGCTACCTACCAAAAGAACTCAAGCTAAAATGAAAAGAATTGCCTCATGATTTTAGTATAAGTAATGACTTATACTACATGAGTAAGCAAACCTAACAAATGTAAGGATCACTCTGTAAACAAGCCTTTGTAATTTTTGAATGTATATAAGTCATTAGTGGAGACAAGATGGAGCCCAGCAATGCTGAGTGTTCAGTATCAGAAAGGGTGACCCAGGAGAGAAACTCACTGTCTTAGTTCACATTTCTACCAGTTCCATGCTCTCTTGCTAGAACTGCCCCACTATAAAATCGAGTCTATTTTCCACCTTACTTTCAGAGTTCCACAGGGTAATAGTATTAATTTCCTGGTAATTTATTTTCTTACTTTTTATTTTATAACTTTTGATGCCTTTTTAGGGTTTGGGGGCTGGTTAGTTGTCTTCCTCTTTGAAACAGTATTTCACAGTGGAGCCCAGGATAGTCTAGAATTCACCATTCTCCTGTTTTTATATCCCAAATGTGGGCGTCATACAACCACATTTCACTTTATTACCTTCTTTTAAATATTAAATACCATAAATTATATGTTTTAACCTTTAGAAACAAGGGTCACTGTGGTTTCTGTCTTCTGTCATTATACATGTTGGATATGCCCACGTAGTGATTTAGCACTGATGTCATTTTTTTCTACTTTTCTGTTTTTTGCTTTTTCTTTTTGATGTCTACTATAAAATAGGCATTTATTAAATTCTTATTACTCTTGAGTCTTGGGTTTTATGTGAAACAGAAAGGAGCAGAAGTTTCTGTTAATATTTGGTTCCATTTGTTTCCTTAAGAACATTCAATTACATTTAGAGATGAATTGCTTAAATAAAATAAGCTTTAAGAAAATTCTGTGATATGCTTTCCTTATCATTTAATTGTTTGCTCATTAGACTTTTGAAATACCAATAAAATTTTTTAATGTTCATAATATTCTGCAAGCTCAATACTAAAATATTGAGGAGTAATCTTATGTGTCTAATAAATGAGTCTATTTAATTATTTAAATATGTAATATAAAATATACAAAGAAAAAAATTAAGGTCATTAATGCAACCATAGTATTACTGTAACTCTCAAAGAATTAATATGTTTAGAAGTAGTGATATTTTCCCAGTGTTTTGAATTACTTAGTGCATGGGACATAGAACTCTCACAGAGCCTTGTGTGGTCATGAGCTCCCTATAAGGCTAAACCTTTCATTTATTTCACAGCTGAAATTTCAGTGAATGCAAATACAAAGAAAATGTCCTGTTAATGCTGATTTGTTTTCAAATAGAGTAAGAGTCAATTGTGAGTTACTTGTGAAAAGTATAAAAAAAGTCAGTACCGAGAAACCTCTGTTCATTGTGAATTTTGTAATAGGTTGACAAAATAACTGTAGGTCCAAAAGAAATATTGAGAAAGTTTTGATTCCTAGGAAATACAGTATAAATGAATAACAACCTTTTATACTGTACTGCACTTTAACTTGAAAACAGTAACATGCTAAACTAGCATTAATGGAGATCTAATGAAAAATTCTGCTTTTCTTTAAGTTTTTTTTTTTTTTCTTTTTTTTCTTTTTGCCAGAGGCCAGCCTTGGCTGTTTTTTTCTGGTCTCTCTTGAGGGTAGCTGAGCAGGAAGAGTCAACAGGGACAAGACTTGGTCTTCTTGTGAGATAGTTTGGGTTACAGGGTTTTTTTTTTTTTTCAGTTTTTATTATTTTATTTATTTAATTCCAGCCATTGCCCCACCCCTCTCATCCCTCTTCCCACAGTTCCTCATCCCATTCCTCCTCCCCCTTGCCTCTGAAAGGGTGCCTCCCCTACCAAACCTCCCCCTTCCCTGGGGCTTCAAGTGTCTCAAGGATTAAGCCCATCTTTTCCCACTAAGGTCTGCCCAGGAAGACCTCTGCTATATTTGTGCCAGGGGCCTTAAACTGGCCTGCTTATACTCCTGGTGTTTAATAATAAAACATTTACCTATCTAAGTCTAAGTTACTGGCTAGGCTTTCTTGAGTTTCTCTGAGGCTTGAAAACTGTTTCTGGCATTTAGCACCTCACAGTAAAACAAACATCAAGGAATTTTAAGTAGTCTTTGCTCTATTTCTGCAGAAACTGACTGGCAGCTCTAACTCCCAGCCTGCTAGTTGAAGTCCCAGGAAGAGAAAAGGGACACTATGAAAAGTAATTTTAATCTTTATTTCTAAGTTCTTCTTCTCCAAAAAGTTCTCTCTCTAAAAGTTCTCCAAAAATGTTCTCTAAGAAAGTTCTTACCACAGATCCCGGGTGGCAACTCTGCACCCAATCTCACAAAACCCAGAGGAAGCAGGTCTCCAAGGAGCTCTAACCTGGGCAGTATCTTAGGTAAGGAGGCAGCAATACACACCTCAAACAGAGTAACTGGGACCCACTGGGATCCAGGAATTCACTCCTGGCCTGGAGCACTGGTTCCTTCCAGTCGGCAACCATGCACTGAGTAGATCTTGGGCCCCAGATCAAACCCCAGTAGTAACACCCACCCCAAACAGTTCTGAAACAACCAAGATAATAGGAAAGACAGGCTCCAGTCAGAGACAGGGCAGGTAGCACTAAGGAGATCCAGATGGCAAAAGGCAAGTGCAAGAACATAAGCATCAGCAACCCAGGGTACTTGGCATCATTAGAACCTAGTTCTCCCATACTAGAAAGTCCTGAATTCCCCATATCACCAGGAAAGCAAGATTCAGATTTAAAATCATTTCTAATGAAGATGATAGAGGACTTTAAGAAGGATATAAATAACACGCTCAAAGAATTTGAGGAGAATACAGGTAAACAGGTAGAAGCCCTTAAAGAGGAAACACAAAAATCCCTTAAAGAATTATAAGCGAACAAAACCACACAGGTAAAGGAATTGAACAAAATCATTCAGGACATAAAAATGGAAGTAGAAACAATAAAGAAATCACAAAGGGAGACTACCCTGGAGATAATAAACTTAGGAAAAAAATCAAAAGTCATAGACATCACCAACAGAATACAAGAGATAGAAGAGAGAATCTCAAGTGCAGAAGATGTCATAGAAAATATTGACACAACTGTCAAAGAAAATGTGAAACGCAAAAAGTTCTTAACATAAAACATCCAGGAAATCCAGGACACAATGAGAAGACCAAACCTAAGGATAATAGATATAGGTGAGAGTGAAGATTCCCAACTTAAAGGGCCAATAAATATCTTCAACAAAATTATAGACGAAAATTTCCCTAACTAAAGAATGAGATGCCCATAAACATACAAGAAGCCTTCAGAACACCAAATAGACTAGACCAGAAAAGAAATACCTACCGTCAAATAATAATCAAAACACGAAATGCACAAAACAAAGAAAGAATATTAAATGCAGTAAGGGAAAAAGGCCAAGTAACATATAAAGGCAGACCTATCAGAATTACACCAGACTTCTCACCAGGTACTATAAAAGTGAGAAGATCCTGGACAGATGTCATACAGACCCTAAGAGAACACAAATGATAGCCCAGACTACTATACCAAGCAAAACTCTCAATTACCCTAGATGGAGAAACCAAGGTATTCCATGACAAAACCAAATTTACACAATATCTTTGCACAAACTCAGAATTACAAAGGATAATAGCGGGAAAGCTCCAACACAAGGAGGGAAATTATACCCTAGAAAGAGCAAAAAAGTAATCCTCTTCCAACAAATCCAAAAGTCAGTCAAAGGTAGTTGGTATATATTAGTTGAGTATTGGGTTACACTTCTGATTCTATGAGCATCTTTTTATTGAGCATTAGTAAACTTATAAAGCCTTTGATTAACATTGAAAAAAAAGTTACTAATAAAAAAAAGAAAGTTCTTATCCCAAATTCTGACACTATTACTGAGGCCATACTGTGCATGTAGACAGGAGCCTGGCATGGTTGTTCTCTGAGAGGCTCTACCAGCAACTGACTGAGATAAATACAGATACTTACAGTCAACCTGGATTGGGGTCAAGGACTCCTATGGAAGAGTTAGAGGAAGGACTGAAGGAGCTGAAGGGAATTGCAACCTCATAGGAAGAACAACAATATCAATTAATCTAGACCCTTCAGACCTCCCAGAGACTAAACCAAAACCTGAGCAATGTATATGGGCTGATTCATTGCACTGAAAACATATATACTAGAGTATGTATGGGTTTTAACCGCCTCAGTGGGAGAAGATGTGCTTAACCTTAACTTGATGCCCCAGGGAAGAAGGATGCTGGTGGGGGTGAAATGTAAATAAATATAACAATGATGATGATGATGATGATGATGATGATGATGAAAGTTCTTTCTAAAAAGTTCCCTCTGCTCTCTTCTTTGCCTAAACTTGCTCTCTCCTCCTGCTCTGATGTAAAAATAATAATGATCTTACTCCCAACATTATGCCTTCCAGTGTAATCTTTCCTAGTCTTTTGTGCCTTTTCTAAAACAATAGATCACATGGTTTATCCAAACACCCTTTTATACAAAAGCTCACTATTTAAACATAAATTCATACCATAAATTGAATAAGAAGTTTATAGCAGAGAATATTTACATGCATATCCATTAAGAGAAATTATCTGGTTAAACATTTATAATCTTTACTAGCTCTAAGATTCATGGAGAGTTAAAAGACCATAACTAAGCTATCACTGAAGTTTTGTATAGATGAAACCAGTCAATATTTTATTATCTGTTCTTGCACCAATAGTAAATAGTTTGTTCTCTTTTTATGAATTTTATTTAATTGTTTTACAACCTCTTGGAATGTTCTCTAAGTTGTAGATGCATGCTTTCTATCTCAGAAGCAATTAACTCATGACACATGAAGACTGGCAGAGTTCTCATTGCAGTTTTGACACCATAAAGGACTTAATAATAGTCCTATTATAAAAGATCTTAATAGCTACTAATGTAATTTTAAGATTCTTACAGAATCATCATTAAGTATTAAAAAAATCATCTGTTTGTCTGTAGACTATCACTAGAAGACTGTACATCTTCATTGTTCTTCAGAAATCTGCTCAGAACATAGGCAAACACTTAGTGAAAAAAAAAAAAAATATATATATATATTCAGGAAAAGCATATTAAAAGCAGGAATGTTTCCTAAAATGTAATCTTCTCAGCCTTACCTAAAGAAGCAAATTCTTCATAACTTTACAGTCCACAGTGGAACCATCTCAGGGGGATTACTTGCTAGGTTTTAGCTTCTCCTAGATAGCTCCTTGCATTTTTTTTTTCCTCAGTATCTTTTAACCTTAAACTGCTGTCATCAGCTGTTTCCTTCAGATATCAATGAAACAAGTTCAGATTGTAACAATTAATGAAGCCTAAGGAATATTGTTTATTAAATAATTATTTACTGAATTTTGACTATAACTTAATATAAAGCTATATATACATATACATCCAAAAAGCAAGCAAAAGTAAGAGTCTTTTCCTAAACTGAAGTTCAAAGATTACTACTAGTTTTTTTTTCTCTATTGTTTGTTGGGTTAAATGGCTATATGCTCTAGATATACATGTCTGCACTGTACTATGAAGAATACCTCAGAAAGAGTACATGTCTTCAGCAGATGGTTTATTTTTCATTTTATATAATTTTTCATACAATATAATTTGATCATACTTAATTGCAACCTTCCAATCCTCCCAGATCCTACCCTATGTACCTACCTTTATGCATACTCTCTTTCTATAAGCAAAAAACAAAGATATAGATAAAAACAAAACATTAAAAACAAGACAAATGAACTAGAAAAAAAATAATATCGATTAAACAAAATACAGCAAAACAAAAACAAAGATACACCAAAAATTGGAATGCTTTGTATTAGTCAACTATTTTTAAGCCAAGGCCTGCCACAGAATGTGGTTGATACAGCTAGTGACACTCTATGGGAGAAGTACTTTCCCTGTTTCAGCAGTTGTGAATATCAAATAGCTTCTCTTTAGGCTTGGGGCTTTGTGTCCACTTTTCCTTGTTGGTGCTGAGATTTCGTCTAGTTAGACTTTGTGGATGTCTTGTGATTGTAATAACAATCTCTGTGAGTTTATATGTGCATTGGTCCTGGGATTTATAGAAGATCCAGTTTCTTGGAGCTATACACCAACTTTGGTTCTTAGAATTTTTCTGAGTCTTCTTAGCTTCTCAGATCCTTGTGCTTCGCTAGGAGATGTTTGACAACAGGGAAGGGACATTTCTTGTAACCTTTTTTTTGTTGTTTTTTTTTAACCTCTAAAATAATTATACTGAAATAAGTTCAATAATAATTTTGACTTGGTTGAATAAGTGTGTATAAATTATAATTTTTGGAATCATACATGTGTCTATTTGTCTACAGAATTAAACTAGGAAAATATGAAATAATTTGAAGTTTATCAGTGTCTAAATCTTACTGTGATGTGTCATTACAGTTTTTGCATTTGCCACTGCTAAATATTTGGGGAAGGATACATGGAATGTTTCTTTGTAACTCCATATGTACCTATAATGATTAAAAAATAATAATTAAACTTAAAAATCTCTAGAATAAGAAATATTGAGGGGTTCTTAGAGAAATGTTTCATGTTTTATAGTATGCATTGCTATCACTATTTAGTCTGTGTACTACATTTCCAGGGATGATTTATTTCAAAGATTATCAAGCAAACAATTTCTAAGCTTATAAATATACATGAAGACACAGATAACCCGTGACTGCTAGGCTTGAGTTTCATGAATCATATCCTAATTAGATCTGTCATAGTTTTCACAACTCCTGCTAAACTTATTTATCAAGTGTTCATAGAATTGAATGGCATTGGTTTCAAAGATATTCCTATGCAAGTACATTTTCTATTCTCAGCAGTGACCGTGGGTAGTTTTTCTAACTAGTCTCTGCTAAGATTCTATGTATTTGTATCTTTTAAAAGAATCTCAGCCTGTAATTGAACAATTTAATCAAGGCAAGAAAAAAAAACAACAAAATTTTAGTGGCTCCATTTGTTTAATTGTAAGCAGACTATATACAAGCATATTTATTTTACTAAGCAAATATCGTTATGTGCATATAATTAATATTGATTTTACAACACACAACACACACACACAACACACAAATCTATCATACCCTTTTTCAAGAAATGAATATCAAAATACAATAAAATCATTTGAATAGAACACAATAAGGGTCCAGTGCATTGTATATGGTTATAGTATGCTGCAGTGATTTTTGAGGATCTGCACTGAGGCTGTGCTAATGCCTTTAGGATGGAAGACATGAATAGAGTAGAAGGATGTGCTAAAGTGGCCTCTGACAGGAGTGCAGTCAACTCTAGATAACCTGTGAGGAAAGTGCCTGATTTATGTGCACCCTTACCCTACTGCCTTTGCTTGTCACTTCTTACTACTGCTTTGGCAAAATCCAAGAGGAAAAAAGAGGGCAACAGAGCAAGCTGGTGCTATTGTTGAAGATCGATATCTTGGGCAGAGTCAGATGAAAAAGAGAAAAACTGATTCCTAAGGGATGAATGAAAGAGTATACAATACAGGATACAATAGAGTATCCTGGTTTATATTTAAGTTAAGAAAAAAGCTATGTTCCTATTCTTTACAAAACTAAAGCCATTTGCTAGTGACCATTTCAAATTCGGTATGCTTATGGAAAAAAATCTGAGTAGGAATAGAAATGGTGCATTAACAGAGCTAAACAACAGTGATTTCATTAAGTGTGATCTATACTTTCTATTACAAACCTTACAGAATAAAAAGAATTCAGTCATATGAATACACAAGGGATTTACTTAGCGCATGACAAAGCATTCCAAATTTACTCCTCCATTGGACCTTTCTTGAGTGAATTCAGTTTGCCTGGAGCACGTTAGGACAAGTTTGGGGTAGACAAGTTGGAGATGAATATGCATAGGTCTAGAGGTCCAAGTATAAGCTATAACAATGTCTTTTATTCTTTGGCTTTATGTTTTCTTGTTCATAATGCTTATAGATTCATGGCACTTAATCTGTTTACTCAAGATTACTAACTTCTGTGCTTCATTCTTCCATTGCATTTTTATATACATTCTTTCTAATTTACTTCTTTTATTGAAAACAGAATTTTTCATGCAATATATTCTGTTTATGGTTCCCCTTCCTCCCACTGTCATGGAGTTCTCCCATCATCTCTTCTATTAGAATCCACACCCATTCAATCTCTACTTAGAAAATGAATAAGCATCTAAAGAATAATAATAAAATACAATAAAACAAACGAACAAACTAAACTAGGACAAAACCAACCAACAGATGTAAAAAGAAAAAAAAAAGCGTGAGATATGCATGCAAACACAGGCATGCATATTCTTATTCATAGAAATACCATAGAAATACAAAATTAGAAGCCATAATAAAGGACCCATAAGATTAGTAACTAAAATCCCTTTCAAAAGCTTATGAGATTAAGAATCTATAAAGTTGCCATTGAGTTTGTTTTGTGTTGGCTCTCTATTGTTGGACATGTGGCCTAGCCTTAAGAGTCCTTTGTATTCCTGGTGAGTCTCTATTGGAGAGAGCTGTGAGTGGTTATTAATCAGATATATGCTTCGAGGTTAGTATGTGACCACTTCTCTCAGCAATGGAACCTCATCTGGTACAGACACAAATAAACCTGTGCATGCTGTCACAGCCATTGTGAGTTCATATGTATATACTGGTCCTGCTGTCTAAAAGACCTTGAGTCCATGGTGTCCTCCTTCTGCTCTGGCTCTTACAAGTCTTCTGCATCATCTTCCACAAGTTTTTCTGAGTCTTGAAAGGAGTGATTCAATGGAGACACACTGAATGGACTGAATGGTTCAAAGTATCCCTCTCTTCTTATTGTCGAGCTGTAGGTCTCTGTATTTATTCTCATATACTACAGAAGAAAAATTCTCTGATATTGGCTGAACCAAAACTGATCTATGAGGAGAGCATAATTTCTTTAGGAGTCATTTTATGTCTGCATTCCTTTAGCAGAAAAGTAATATTTGGTTTAAAAACAGATCTATTTTCTGTCAAAATAGTATTTAGTTTATGTGTCCTCTCCTCCTGGCTGTTTCTGATCATTAGAACAACAGTGTAACATATGTGACTAAATTTCACAGGGTAGTCTGTCATGTCAGATAAAGGTAAGTGTGCAGCCTTTCCCATCTTAAAGCAGAAATAAAGCAAACTTCCAGGATTTTCTAAATCACCTGGAACAGCTGGTCTGACTTCGTCCCTTCTTCTGACCTGTGCTCTCAGGCTATGTTCACCATTTGTGGTCCCTCTTATTGTTTCCATAGGTGTGTTCTTATTATTTCTGTTATCTTTTTCATTTTATTGATTCTTGTAGAGTTTCACATCATGCATCACATTCCCTGTTCCCTCATATCCATCCTTTCCTCTTCTAACACATCCCCAATTTTAAAATAAAAACACACACGCAGAGAGAGAGAGACAGAGAGAGAGAGAGAGAGAGAGAGACAGAGAGAGAGAGAGACAGAGAGAGAGACAGAGAGAGAGAGACAGACAGAGAGAGAGAGAGAGAGAGAGAGAGAGAGAGAGAGAGAGAGAGAGAGAGAGAAACTGTCCACAAATATTCATTGCAAGGAGTCATTGATCTTGTTTGAGGCCTCTGCCTCCTGTGAAAGCATCAATATTGGTTCCTTACTGGGACTCCTTTCAGTTATCCTGTTGTTGCCCCGTGTCATGGAGACCATGCAGCTTTGGATCAGCAGGACTGGCTTTTTCTTCATGTATTCCAACCATTTGCATGATAATATAGATTTTGGACTGGGTCAATTCAGAGCTCTGGATCAGGGCCTCCGTGGGTAGCTGA
Organism: Mastomys natalensis; assembly: GCA_021653895.1. Classification (NCBI taxonomy): domain Eukaryota; kingdom Metazoa; phylum Chordata; class Mammalia; order Rodentia; family Muridae; genus Mastomys; species Mastomys natalensis. Next base: position 779,345 of record JAJTUV010000323.1, on the reverse strand, counting down.
GCTAGTCAGTGAGGTGTTGGTTCCATTTTTCCATATGCTGCAGCCTGCAAGGGGGCTGGTTCAGCTCTTAGCCTCTCATACCCTCTGGGGTGGCTCACCCATACCTTTGCCATCAGGACAAATTCTGGTGTGTTTCAAGGCAAGGTTCAGGGCCTACTCCTGGGTGCTACATCCAGTAAGGGACACAGAGAAAGCTCTCCCACTCTCATACCCTGAGGCCAGGTCTCCTGACTACCCCAGGTAGTAAAAGGAGTGAAGGTGGGGCTGGGACATCACCCCTGCATCCATTCTAACTCAAGACAGAAGAGTCCCTGGGCCAAGTATCCCTTGCCCTTGCCTAGAGGGCTAGCTCAACTGTGCCCCCTGTACCAGGGTCATCTCTGTTATGCAGTCCAGATGATGTACAGGGCCACTCCCCTAAGTGGTGCAGCCAGAAAGTGGCAGGATTAGCAATTCCACACTGATTCCCTTGGGACCAGTTCACTCACACATTGCCACCACTGCCAGCTCCACTGTGCCCCCTAGAAAGGTACAGGGGTCTGCTCTCCATAGTGCTGCTGCTAGTGAGGTATGTGGCCAGTTCTGCACAGTTCTGTCCATCCACGGGACAGAGGTCAGGTCTGTAGGTGTCTTTCCCATCCTGTGGGACCCTGAAAGGGATGGCTTGGTTTCTGGTAGAGCACTGACTAGAGATAGCCAGAGACCCAACAGGTGTTCATGCTTGCAAGGGAAAGCATATATTTTGCTGCGCTCCCAGACTCCATGTTCCTGACACACATTCTAAGACCTTCATTTGATCAGCACCTTTCAATCACATAGGGCAATACAGCCCCTCCCAAAGAGAGGTTTGCATCACTCAGCTCAGGTAGAGGGCGTGACTACAGGCTTCAGCCTCACGAGATTTCGATATTAATGAGATACCTAAAGGCCAGAGGGTGTAGCTAATTAAGCATTCCTTCTTAGACCCTTCTCCTTCCTCCCTCCCTATTTAACTCAGGTCTGCTCTGAGTTTGGGGGCGGGGTGGGGTACAACCAGATTCATCTATCACCTGCCATGACAATAAATCCTTTAAAACCATGGACTTCCTTGTGTCTTTGGGGCCTGCCATGGGGAACCATGGAGAAGGTCTTTAATGAGCCACTGCTGCAGCTTCGGTTGCTGCCGCCTAATCTCTCGCCAAAGACCTCTCTACGTTCCTGCTGTGCAGCCCTGCCAACTCAACCAAGTCAGCCTTGATCCAGCCAAGTGAGTGCTACCTACAGGGTGGGGTGTGCTGTTGGGGCCTCTCTTTCCCCCCTAGTTCCTCTCGCATCTCTGTTATTCTGCAGCCTTCCGCAGTGTCTGGGAGCCAGAGAATAGACACCACTGGCCTCCGGGTTCACTCAAGAGCCTTGACCCCAATGAACTTCAGACTGAGATTTCTCAAGCCTGGGCAGAGCCCCGCAGCATCTGCCGGCTGAACAGAGTGAATGAACTCAGTCAAAAATCTTGTGCTGATTCTGCTCCTCAGAGCCGGGGGAACCACAACAGCCCAATAGTATCCACCAATGCCCATGCGTTGCGCGTGAGCTAGCAACCCTACACCAGCCCATACCTATGGGCATGGTGGAATGCAGGTCTCTGTCTTCCTCTTCTCATGCTGCACTGCTAGAATTTGATTTGATTCCTACAAAATTCAGACCAACGATAAAATATTTCTCCAAACGTACTCTTTGTCCATACTCATTTGTTCCATAAATGTATATTTTGTAGTATACAAGATTAGCTGCAGAATCCTGATTGCTGTCACTGTTCATGTCACATGAGTGCTCCAGAACATCTGGCAGAGCCAGATGACTTACGCCTTACTAATAAGCCAAATCTTCACTACTCTGGAATGTTCTTTCTGAATTTCTGAAACAAACTGAGATAACTTCTTCATTCAATAGTAGTGGGGAATGAAGTTAGTAAACACTGAAATGGATTTTCTCTCAGTATTGCCATGGCAATTATACAAAAAAGTAGTATTTCTGCTGGTGTGAATGTCACTATTTCCAAGTACTGTTCTTATATTAGAATTTGTACAATTTCATGTGTGTGTGTGTGTGTGTGTGTGTGTGTGTGTGTGTGTCTGTCTGTCTGTCTGTCTGTCTCTGTCTCTCTTTGTCTGTCTCTTCTCTGTCTCTGTCTCTGTCTCTCTTCTCTCTCTCTCTCTCTCTCTCTCTCTCTCTCTCTCTGTGTGTGTGTGTGTGTGTGTGTGTGTTATTTCCCTGAAGATGAGAATTTTTGTCTCATCTATATGCCTTGTGGGACCTAGCAACTGCTAAACTCTAACTATAAATTAGCTGAATGATTGTCTTTGGAAGTTTCTAGAACACCAAGAAAATGATATTCCTAAAACTTATTAATAATTCTGCCTTCCCATCACTATTAACAAAGAAGTTATGAGCATAGTTTATATGTTCCAGTTATTTCATTGATAAATTAGCTGTGGTAAGAAAACATGAATAATTTAGTTTCAATTATTCTATTATATTCTGCTTTTTAGAGAAAGAAAATCTAAAAGAATGTAACTGAAATTAAGGAAAGCTCACTGGGGATTTTGTATTGATTCCTTCTTTTGTGGGAGATTATTAACATGATTATTTTATGTAGTTTAACCTACTAATAAATCTGTTCATTGAAAGCATAGTAACTTGAACACCTACTCCTCAAGTAATTGTGAAAGAATGAGAGAAGTTGTAGATGTTTCAGCTCCGAGGAAGCTGTATTTCTCTTGTTAACGTTTTTCAAACACAAAATGAGATTTGCTTAAATCACCACCACCACTGGAACATTGTCTCAGACATCCTCCAATTTACCAGCAGGAAATACAGGGACTATGAAAGTGGATAAATCACTCAGCTGCGGACTAAAACAGTGGCTGTTTTTAAGAGTACTGTATCTTTAACTGATTCTTGCAGAAATCACCATCCTGTGGAGCTAAAATTATGTAGGCAAACAAGGAAAAGGGTGATCTCACATGTTAGATTTTGTGTGCAACTGATTAATATAGGAGCATGAAAATTCATATTAGGTTCCCTCAGTATTAAAAAATCAATAATACATTACATAAATAAAAATATAAGATGCACATAAAACATATTCAAAAAATAAATTGATAAAAGCAAATTAGTACTTGGACACATTGATAGGCGTGAGAACACAGAAAGACAAACTAGAGAACTTGAGTTAGAGATGAATTAGAACTGTTTTGTCTTAAAGATTTGTTTCTTCTTAATTGCATGTATGTTTACTGGTGTGCACCTGTGGTCGATGATGCCTGAGGAAGCCAAAGACCTCAGATTCCACTGGAGCTAGCCTTATAGGTGTTTGTGACATGGGTGCTGGAAACTGAACTCAGGTCCTCTGCAAGAGCAGTATGTAGTCATTAGTGCTGAGTCATCTCCCAGTAATGTAATATGTAATCCTATGTACTGGCATGTTTTGTGTGTCAACTTGATACAATCTGGGGTTGTGACAGAGAAAAGAGCCTCCCTTGAGCATATGCCTCCATGAGATCCAGCTGTAAGACATCTTCCCAATTAGTGATCAAGGGGGGAGGGTCCAGCCTATTGTGGGTGGTGCCATCCCTAGGCTCGTGTGCCTGGGTTCTATAAGGAAGCAACCTGACAAACAAGGGAAGCAATCTATAAAGCAGCACCCCTCCATGGCCTCTGCTTCAGTTCCTGTCTCCAAGTTCCTGCCATGTGTGAGTTCCTGTCCTGACTTCTTTTGGTGGTGAACCAGCCCAGGGATGGCACCACTCACAATAGGGTAGACCTTCCCCCCTTGATCACTAATTGAGAAGATGTCTTACAGCTGGATCTCATGGAGGCATGTGCTCAAGGGAGGGTCTTTTCTCTGTGATAACCCCAGATTGTGTCAAGTTGACACACAAAACCAGCAATGTGGAAATGTAAGCTGAATAAACCCTTTCTTCCCCAACTTGCGTCTTGGTCATGATGTTTTGTGCAGGAATAAAAACCCTGACTAAGACACCCTATATTCTAACCCTTAATCAGAATATTTAAACACAAAGACAAAACACAATAAGATAGCCATACAACATTACAACCAGCTAAAAGAAGAATAGAATATAGAAGAAAATATAAAAATGGACAATAAACATATATACAAATTTTAAGGTTCCCTATGCATCTGAGAAAGATTTCAAACCACATTGAAGAAAATAGTCATATGTGCATATTATTTATATACTTTAATATGGATGTTATCATTGATGGGCATATAAGGAGAACCAAATCAGGTATTTTCTTTATTAAATTAAATTTCAATATGAAAATGGAATATGAGGATCAGAAGGGATTGGATTATTGAAGAAATGAAAATGGCCTGTGGATTCTAGCATGTCATTCTAATGGTTTTTAGTAACAAACCAGATATAAGCCATATGCATTAAACTTCATCTCATGAATCATATAGACTTCTGTATCTTCCTAATATTATCAGTTTTCAAACAAAGTTTTCTTTTCAAAGTCAGAAAAGTGTGTGGATTGAGGTATCAGGAAGAATTAAAGAAACAATGTTGTTTAGCAGTAGACCCTGGACAAAGGAGGGAGGTTAGGACTGAGGCTGGAAGAGATAAATTTAATTAATGACCCCATGATCACTCTGCTAATGAATGCTTTGAGAATGAGTTCGATTATCTATAATAAAATATCACTTGGTTCCAATTCAATCTAATTACTATGCTTAATTTTATATTTTTAGTAATTATTCTTATTGGTGTTATAATCAATCTACCAATTATACAACATCTATATTAATTCTCTGATCTATTTTTAATGTAAGAGTTTGTGAATAAAATTTACTTATACTGTAAAATTATTGTATTAATATTTTCTCTATTTCTAAAGTTTTTTTTTTCAGTTCATTATCTCAAATATTTTTCAATAAACAAGAATATAATGAGTTGTACTTTGACAGTTTAAAAACAAAAAATATCCAAAAACTACTGTTTCACACCAGATAAAATATTATCAAAATAGCCACATTATGTTTTATCCATCTAATTTCTTGTTATAGTTTTTTGACACCTATTATTATCAGATACTAAAACATGAATTTAAAAATATGGGCCATATAACAGCCATGACTTACAGACCACTACATTTATTTTCTGTAACCCTGATTATTGAAAAAAAAAAAAGACGATTTGAAAACTAGAAATCAAAAGCTACATTACTCATGGAAAACCAGTTTTATGCTACAGAAACGCACACATATATGAAACTGTTAGGAATTTCCTGTGACTGTGGGTAAATTTGAAATATTATAGGTGGCTTCAACTACTCTATTTTTGCTTCATCTTTTTTTTTTTTTAAATCAAAATGAAGGTTTTGTTGTCTCTTGAGCATGTGAAGTATTAATGATGAGCTGCCTTCCTTTCGATGATTCCAATCAACCTTAATCTTCTCTTAATAGTTTATCACCTTCTTCAAATTACTACTGCCTGGCATCCCACTCTTCAACTGTAGTGAGAAACAATACAGATCTATTATAGTTAGGTAGTGGGTGTGGCCCTTCATTTTCACACACTTTTCTTGCCAGTTGGTGACAAGGAAAAGGGGACATTCTTTCCCTCTGCTATAGAAATTGCATTGTTCAGACATTTCATCCTTCTCTCTTTCCCTCCCTCTCGTACTCCTTCCTTTCCTTCTTCCCTCCTCCTATCCCTTCCTTGTCTCCCTCTCTTCCTTCCTTCCTTGCTCCTTCCCTCCGTCCCTCCTTCCATTCCTTCCTTCTTTCTTCTCCTCCCTCCCTCCTCCTTTCCTCCCTCCCTCCCTCCCTCCCTCCCTCCCTCCCTCCCTCCCTCCCTCCCTCCCTCCCTCCCTCCTTCCTTTCTTCCTTTCTACCTTCTCCCTTTCTTTCTCTCTTTCTTTTTCTCTTTCTTTCTCTCTTTCTCTTTTGCCTTAGCTGTCACCTATGCCATATTCATTCAGCTTCTGTCTATAGAGTACTGGGATTACAGACCACCAAACCACACAACACTTGTTATGGGTTCCTGAAAATACTCAAACATCTTCTTATACCCACAGTGCCACACTTACTCCTCATTTTCATATTTAGATCAATTGTAATTGCAACTCAAATACTTAGTTTAAATAATCTCAGCACTGAGGAATGCTAGACTTTTTGGGTTTGTTTTTTATTGTTGTTGTTTTTGTTCTTGGTTGGTTGGTTGTGTTATTGTTGTTGTTGTGTTTTCAATTTTTACATGGTGGAACTTTCCTCAAGTCTATTGTATTTAATTCTGCCAATTTCAGGTGATTTTAAGCACATCCCTCCTACATCATAAGTACATAGTTGATTTATCAATTTCTATCATTGCTCATGAAAAACTTTATCTACTTGGACTTAAAGTTGCCATAACATGAAGACCTATATGGTACTCCTTTATATAGAGAGAAATGGCATTATTTTTGCAGGGTTTTTTTTTTGAGTATTTTCTTCTTAATTTCTCCTAGCAAGTTTTTATTTATTTACTTTGATTAATTTTTATATTTTTATTATTGTTTTTCTCCTCCAGTTCATAGAAAACACTTAAATCATTGGGGATGCCCAATCTTGAACTATAACCTCCAAACTAGTTAAATTTTGCATCTTTATAAGTTGATTATCTCAAGTAATTCACTGTAATAGCATGTATCTGATCGATATAAATAATAATTTCTTTGGTCATACAATGTAATTATTGTTATTATTATTATTATTATTATTTACTTTAAATACTTCATTCCATTCTCTTTTGGTTCTCATTTTCATTGATCAAAAGTTTATTTTAGTTTTGTCTTTGTTCTCTATAGGTAAAGTGGTCCTCAACCCCACTCATTATTTGCCCTCAAGATTTTCTCGTTCCATTTATTTCTGTACAGTGGGAATTTTTATCTAATATGTGAGGATTCAAACATATATCATCGTGTTCTCTAAGCTTTCCAGTTCTATATTCTTGTGTCTGTCACAGTCTCAAAAATTTCTGCTCTGTACTTTTTCCAGTCTTCCAATCTACATGCACATTTCACATTTTGAAATTTAGTTACTAGATATTCTAAAATTTTCACATGACTTTTTCTCTTGACTTTTTGTTAGGGAAGTCTCCATATATCCATTGTCATACTTTCGTGGGCACACCTACTGGCATCTTCCACAAGAAACAGTCTGATAGTCATTTGATTTTTAGTACTTAATTTTGATTCTTTTAACTTAATCCCTTTTTACATATAATGCATACTTTTTTTTCACTTAGATTTTAAGTTAGTAATTATAGTTTTCCTCTGTTTATATTAGTTGATTTATAATTATTTGTCTGATGATTTAGATTTTCTTTCCCTTGCATCATGTCATAACTTTACAATGTTTTCAAGGTTGGATCTATTGTGTTATCTGGTAGTGACTATCAGGATTGGGTCTTCCTTTGAGATTTTTGGTTAATATTGCTAGGGAAGGACTGTGCTTGGACTGATACGATGTTGATTTTAGAGATTTCATATTTCTTTAGTAGCCCGCTTTTCTTTTTTCCCTGTTGATATTATAAAATAATCTATTAAAGAGTCTTATTATGTTCCAGCCCTGAAACTGGATGGGTTGTGGCAAGGCATGCCTTTGATAATATTCTGAAGAAATCCCATAGCCTTTGCCATTGACTTGTGACCATTACAAGTGTTATTCTAATCCTCACTTCTTTCTTTTAGTGAAATCAGGAAGGACAAGGAAGGAGGGGGCAGAGAATTGCCTCTCTTGAAGCACTTTTTCAGTACACCCTTTATAAGGGAATTTAACTTTTTGAGACATATCCATCCTCTCCCTTTTCCTGTCTAGTCATGAGGAGGCTTTCTTGTATCCCTACCATGAAGATTGCAATGAAAAACTAGTAAGTTTTCATCATGGGAAACACCCTAAACTCCCACCGCTATACTCTTCAAGAATTTCTCATACTCTTTTTAGTGGAATCAGTTGATGGTGGATGTTCAAAATTAAACTGTACGTGTTCTTACTAGTATAGCTTTGATTATATGGACTCAGAGTTGGAGATGAATGTACCTTACAAAAAAATGTGTTCCTGTAACCATTTAGAAATAGCTGGACTCCTAAACCCCAGGATGGTATTCTGTTATGAAACTGAAAGTAGTTTTTTAATTTTTCTTTTAAGAAGTGTCATTGATATAGGTTTTTACCCTATGTTTTGTTTATTATATCAATTAGAAACAACATTTTTTCCATAGCTACTAAGTTTCAATTTTAAATAAAAAAAAAATCTTTGCTTTGATTTCTAAATGGTTCTTTGGTTTTATTTCAGCCAGCTAGCATACGTGTGCTCAATTCAGCTTGATAAATGTAGCTTTCACCTCTCATCAAAGATTCCCTTTCCAAAGGATAGAAACCATTATAGAAAACAATGGGTCAAAATGCAGAGAACAACTGAGTGCAGGGTTCCCAGTCTCAGTTTGAGTATCTCCAACACAATTCCTGCACCTGATATCTTGAATGAAGGGGCAGAAAAGATGCCAGAACTGTAGGAACAGGAAGATTTAGTGAGATTACATCCTCTGTAAGTTAACAAGCATGATAACACAATACAGCTACCCGATATCTTTGTGATGAGCACTCCTGAGACTACTTGACTTTTATTTCATCTTTTAAATAATTAAATCATTGTATTATCATAATGCACAGTTGAATTGCACCTCTTTTAAAAATAATTCTGATGATTGACGAGTATACTGATCACCATTATACACCTTCGTAAAACAGGAAAATAGGAGATGGAGGGATAGATGTAGGAAAGGAGAGAGAGAGAGTGGAAAGAGGGAGACAGACAGAGACAGAGACAGAGACACAGAGACAGAGAGGCAGAGACAGAGGCCGAGAGACAGAGAGAGACCCAGACACACAGAGATTGATGTAAAAACCTTTGAAATTGTTTGAAATCTATGTTTCTACTCAAGATATGTTGCCTTCTGAATCTCATGCTGTCAAATTCCTTCCAGTTTTCATTGCATATTTTCATAGTACCATGAAGTTTAATACTACATTTTCATTCCCTTTGTTTGCTATCTTTAATCAGTACATTATAAAAAAAAAAAAAAAAAAAAAAACTACTTTTAAACACTAAGCTTCTGCACAGGGCTTCAAGTAGAAGAGAGAAAAAAATCAAATAATGTTTTTTGTAATAGTTCCTATGTAATACTTCCATGTCACTGAACCAAAAAAAAAAAAAAAGTTGGTTTTTGATTGGCTACGAGTCATAATATTTCCAAACAGCCAAATTTCCTGAACAGTGCAGTTCTGATAGATATGGTAATGAGGCATCTATGCTTCGATCCTAATGTATAAACGAAAATTGTAACTAATTTTTAGTCGATCCATTGTTTTACTATTTTGTCCTTTTCTTACTTTCAAAAGACAATGATTTTCTAATGCTTTTTTGGTTTTGTTTTTGTTTTTGCTTTTTATGCTCTTTTCTGTCCATAAATCCAAGCTTCCTGTTTACTTTACTTTAACATTTATTCTGTTTTATAGAATAAGTTGATATATGGCCCCCAAATTACAAATAAACCAATTTTCACCTGCATACTAATTTTGTTCCAATACAACATGCTTTGACAAACCCTACAACAGGGATTTTTGTGCCCATAAGCAATGTATATCTTGACAGAATAATTCACAATCCTCACATCTTCATATCTGTTTGTTGTTAGTGGTACAGAATCCGTCACACATTTATTTTTTACAAACAAATCTTAATGACTCAACAACATCTAAAGGATTCCAGATCACTATCTCTATTCCTTTACTCTCTTTACTCTTATGTCTTATTTTGTTCTCATTTCATTCCAGTCATTGTTACTAAATTGATGCTTCTTAAAATACTGAGTATTGACTTGACTGTCAAGATATGCCCATTGATGGAATAGTGCCATGACTGTATTGGGAGTAATTAACCTCTCTGTGATTATACTGGATTGTTACTCCACAGGACAGAATGCACAGCTTGCAATATCAACCTGATCAAAACCTATGGGTAAGAAAGCCACAGATTCAAATGGGTAACATATAACTCAACATTGTTTCCCTAAATACACACTTTAAACTTCTAAATATTTATGTATACATCCATGAACTGGCACTATTTAAGCCAAGGGCAGAGATGCTCGCTTCTTAAGAGAGCACAATTATGGCTAATGTACTGACTCACATCTGGTCAAAGTGCTAAGAGTAAGTGGCTATTGTGTGCTCATCCCTAAACGGGAAATATACATTAACCCCTAGGGAAGATTGTAGATGGAGAGGAACAGGAAGATTATAAGACCTGGAAGACAGGGAAGAATACAAGAAAACAATGCTATCCAGATATAACAAAGTCATTTCAGACATGCACACACAGCAGTAATGAATAACTGTGTAATATTAGTCCTTTGAACCTTCCATTATATGTAAAGAATTACTCAAAAGATCTCATACATTTCCCAAGGTGATGCTGTGATTTCTTTGGGAGTAGTGACATCTTGATGGTATGGCAATAGAGGAACTACTTCAGATGATGTAGGGGTGTAGAGAGAAAGGAAAGAGATTAACCATAGAGAGTAATAGGATTAATGCCATCACTATGCTCATGCAAAGCTGTCAAAAATGTTTACAAAGCAAAAGAAAATGCTGAATGTATTTGCATTTTAGGGATTTTTTCCAGTGGTTGGTTTCTTTAGGTTCTATTTCTCATTTATAAAACGGCATTTTTCCTGATCTCTTGATGAACTTAATGAAAGGGTTAAATTATTTCTCATTGACAACCCTGTTTAAATTGTATCTTTGAGTAACTCTATCTTCTCCTTTAGATCTATTTGCCTCTTTAAGATTCCCCACCATTTTAGAGTGACAATCTTTTTTTCCCTTGTTTATATTATTTATTGTAGTGAAAAGTCCCAAGAAACCAGCACTTTTCATGTTTTTGTTTTTTAGTTACTGTTTTAGTTCTTAATGCATATCCTAAAAATATATTAGATCAGTACTTGTGTGTTGGATTTATAATTGTATTAAGAAATAACCCATATTTGGGTCTCTCTATAATGTTATTCTTTTACTTTCTTCTCTCCCACTTGCCCAGTCCCTTTCTTTTTTCTCCTTTTTTTTTTCATTTCACTGTCATAGGAAGGCCTTGTTATATTTTGTAAACCCAGTATCTATGAAAGCTCTCTGAGAAAAATAACCTAATTCTCCTTTTAAATATTAATTAAACAGACAGCTCTAATGAGCTCCCTTGCAAACCATAAACTGATTACCTAATCACACCAAACATACTTTATTTGATATACCATGTGTAATTAAATCTCAATTACAGATTAGAACTACAAAAGAGTATGGTGGAGTGAATATACATGAATGACTACCAAGTCTAGTATTTATATGGAGAATTCAAAGCTAAGTTTCTCTTCTCAATGTTGATTCTGTTTTCCAGAGCAAAGGTGAAAGTGATGTCATAGAGGGTGTACATTGCATGCCGATCTTCATCTCTCTGTTCCTGCAATATGATTTTAGCGATGACTCTGGTCATGGTTTCATCTCCCTGATTACCTCTTTTTCTATAACATTTATCACCAAAACTTAGCTGATTGACAAGAAAAAAACTGTAGATAGGATCAAGGATTCATGCCATCCCTTGCTGCCATGTGAATGCAAGTCATGTGTTTCTTTCATTAATGAAAATACTTCTTATCCTGTTTTTTTTGGCAACTTCAATTTCTCTACCATTTTTCCCAACCCTTGCTCACAAAACAATCAATTAACCTCCACAGTGTTACTTTTGCTAAAATAAAATTCTCCACTTTACTGTTATATGTGTGTGTGTGTTTGTGTGTGTGTATAAAATTTAAGTGCAATATATTTTATTCTTATGAGGACTTATCTTTGAGATGCTGATCAAAATGTGGTTTTCCTCTTTCTAGAATGCACATCAATCAGGACTAAGAGCCCGTTACATAACCCAATAAAATGCATTTATATAAAAGGGGATACCTACTTAAAAGGCAGTTTGAATATTTTATCACATTGGATCAAAATCAACATCATTTTTACATGTAAGCAGTAATATGTCTAAATTAGGTTAATTAACAATTCAAATGTTATTCATACTCAGAAGTTCACCTTCACTAAATCGTACAGTTTATGTGCACAGGCATTTAAATTAAGTGGTTTTGTTTGTACATCAATGCAGATGTATCCTTAATATTTGGTATATTTCAAGACTGTGTGTCTTTTACATAATAGTATTAAGTTGAGAAGATCCAATTACTCCCTGATTGAATGCTTGAGAAGATTTGCAGATGGAGGGACAATTGCTACAATTAATTTACTCGAATGATCACACATTAGTAGTCAGATACTATACAGCAAACACACCCCATCATCAAGTCTGAGTTTACAGGCTTGGCACACTCTATAAGCTTGATGTTATATAACAATGCAATGATCCTACTATCTCAGAATTGTTTCATTGCCATAAATCCCTATGTTTTGCCTATGTATCCAACTGATTAAATGTTTGTCCCTAATTTGATGGTTTCCTGACATACAATGCTATAACTGTTCTGTAGGTAGACAATAGGAGTCAAATGTTACCTCAACGCCAATTCTGTGCTTTCTTCCTTTCTTCATTACTTGAAAATAGTGATTTCAAGTCACAACTACAAAGAGGAAAACTTTTGGTTGATTAAGATGTAGCATTTTCCTCCAAACTTTATACTCTCAGAAATGATCAATTTTAAGAAAATCCAAACACAATGCATGCACTATAAAATCTATACTTATTTCATAGTGCATAAAATTATCCAACATGCCATATTGTTAATTATTATTGCATAATTTAATTTGGCCTCAAATAATTGTAGTTATATATTTAAAACATTTACTTACAAAATATATTATAAAAATTTTTAGGGGATTGAGTGATGGCTCAGCAACAAAGAGCCAGATGATCTTGAAGAGGACTGAAGTCAATTTTCCCCAGCACCAATGTCAGGACACCCAAACTTCCTGTAACCCAGTTCTAGGTGATCAAACACCATTGTCTGAATTCTGTAGGTACTTGTGTTTCATGTCCAAACTATACATGAGCAAATGCATAATTGTTTTTTTAAAAGAATTGGGAATATTGGGCAGGAAAGATGAATCAGTGTTTACTGCATTTAATGTTCTAGGGTGTTTCATTCTCTCACCCACATGGTAGCTCACAACCATTACACAAATATCAGGGGCATGACAATCCTCTGATCTTCTTAAAGATAAACATGACGCACATACATACACTCATATATATTAAATAAAAAAGAATATCCTTCAAATGGAAAAAGCAGAAGTCACCAGTTGTCCACTGACATAATCTTTAATGACAAACAAAATCTCAGGTGAATGTGAGTTTCTGCAGTTCAAGAAAAAGAACAGTGTAGACTGTGCTGTGCTGGTGCAGGATGACCTACAATGTGTGTATCTGTCCTCTTTCTGGAGCTTGACACTAATAAATGTGTTTTCTTATCAACTTATGTTAAATACAAAGAAGTCACCTGCAAGAGGTAGTTATCTTCAAACTTATCTGGTATCTGCTGATAACCTTTGACTAAAACAAATCCTGGGCAAATCAGGTAGGTGGACTGTGATAATTGAAGGACAAATGACTCTGTGAGAAAATTTAAATACAGCATGAAGAAACAAAGACAGTGATGAATGGTTAATGGTATGCATGGAGCATAAGAGTACCGGGCAGAAATGCAGCCTTAAATGACAATACTCTCAGGGGACTTACCAGAAGATAAGGAATGGATCCGGTTTGTTCAAGAAAATCTTAGATGTATGAATAAGACTTTGTTGTTCATAAATGTAGCTTATAAGAGCCTTCATTTTGCTTAATTGTCCATCTTCATTTTCTTCCTGTTTAGTAATAGCTTTTCAGAAGATGTACAGAAGACAAATAGATTTTAGCAGTATTCTGAACAGTGACTAAAGTTTTAAGATGCATTTTTTTTATTGATTAATTTATTTATTGACATTTCAAATGTTATCTCCTTCCCTTTCTCCTCCACAAATCCCCTATCCTCTCCCCCCTCCCCCAGCCTCTATGAGAGTGCTCCCCCACCCCCATCTACTCCTGTCTCAGCTCCCTAGGGTTCCCTATCCTTGGGTCATCAAGTCTTATTCTCTTGAATAAATTAGGACAACTATTCCCAATATCCCACTTTTTGAGTTTTAATTTTCTCTCAAAGGAAACATAGCATCTATTCTTTTAAAAAAGTATATTTTGTAACCAAGCATTGTGCCACATATCATTAATCCCAGCCCTTGGGAAGCAGAAGCAAGTGGATCTCTATGAGTTAGAGAACAGCTTGGTCTACATGGTAGACCAAGGAAAACCAGGGCAATGTAGCAAGATAGACTCTCAAAAATAAATAAATAAAAAAATAAAATTGCATGAACAAAGTAAAATATTTCCTTAGATGAATACTATAAGTTATCTTGTTTCTTTTGACAACCTTTTGAAAATGAGCAGTATTTATTTAAATAAGCCAAATTGTCTGAGGATCTATAAAGATATCAGCTTTCAGTAACACAGCTTAAAAATACAGAGCTGTATGTCTTATTTCTATGTACAAGCTGTGGTAGGAGAACTGAATTTTCATTTCAGCACTTTTTTTTTCTAGGAAGGTTTAGTTATTTATTTATTTTAATGTACCAGTTTTGTGGCTTTAAAGGTGTTTAACAACTGTGAAAATTCATATCACTGGTAGGAGGAAATGAACTGAAGGAGACTGAAGGAGTTTGCAGCCCCAGGGAGGAGCAACAGTGTAAACCCGGGCCCAGACCCCGAGAGTTCCTGGATTGAACCACCAACCAGAGTATACATGGAGGGAACAATGGCTCCCACCACATATGTGACAGAGGATGGCCTTGTCAGACAGAAGTGGGAGGAGCAGCCCATGGGCTGAGGGATTTCGATGCTCCAGAGTAGAGAAATGCCAGGCAGGAAGGTGGGAGTGGGTGGGTGGGTGAGTGGGTGGGGGAGTACTCTCATTGAGGGAGGTGGAGGGAGGATAGGATAGGGGGGTTGGGAGGGAAGACCTGAAAAGGAGATAACATTTGAAATGTAAACAAAGACAATATCCAATAAAAGAAAGAAAAGAATAAAAACAATAGATAGTGTGTGAAACATGAGTTATCAACATAGTTACACATTTGCATGGCAAAAGTCCAGAATACTGGGATCTATATTTTAAGGTTAACTGGCTGGTTTTAAAAGGAATGTCACATCCTTTAATTTATTGCATTACATCATGAGAATGCCTGGTCATTTCTCAAGACTTCTCTGACTGATCAAGATGCCACCTGATCTTATGTGCTTCCAAAATGATTACAAAGTTCCAAGGTGCTTCAAATCATTGCCTTTAGTTTTATGGCCTTTTTGTGCTTGATCAAATCCAGTTTCATTAAAATTACTTCCATTTCCATTTCAGAATCCTTCTCACTAAAGCACACAGCAGGAGAAAATTTTACAAGACAGACACACTTACTGTGTTTTGATAGCTTTGTTGGCTTCTTGTTTTATGAGGAAGAGAATTGAACAAAATCAAAGTAACCTGACATAAATTTAATAATATATTATTATTGGCAGCAAACATAAAGCTAATATTTTATAAAATATACATATTTTATTTGTGATATATTTTCCCAATACAATGTAAGCAAAGACAATCATAGTCTTACTGTCAAAGACTATGGGTTGGTCAAGTCATTTCACTTCTTTATAAGTGATGGCATGAGGATTCATATATGAAACTAATATTGGTCATTTGCCACTTGTGAATATAATGGTAAATTGTTAATTTCTTTATGTTGTTATCTACTAAATTTAGAATGAAAGTCAGGCATTCAAACAGAAGTTTACAAAAAATGTTTTTCTGATGATTTTGCGAAGAATGACATATTTAATATACACATAATTCATGTTTTTCTCATTCATTTCACATTTCTCATTCTCTCACATTTCTTAAATTATATATGTTCAATTAATTAGTTAGATGTTGCAAATTTTGATTTCTAGTTATTATCTTACTGAATGGATATTCTTACATAGTTATTTAATGCTTGGTGAATTATTATTATTTTAAATACTTTATTTCCTCAAACATCTATGCCCTAGAGCACAGTTCCTATGTGTTGGCCTGAGATATCTTGACTCCTAGTACACTTTCTAAAGTATATTAGTTCAGAAACTATTTGCTCAATGCATAATTATATTGTGATAACCCATGCTCATATCTCTCTATATTAGCATTTTCTCATTTCTCTTTTCCTTCTACCTCTCTCTTTCTCCTCTTCTTTATTATCTATCTCTCAGAAAGCATCTTCACATTTTATAAAACATGGATTTACAAAGTCTCACTCAGGAACAAAACCCAGTTCCCATTTACAATGTTAATTTAGCAGATGGCTATGATGACCTCACTATGAAACTGTCACAGAAGTTTGAAGAAGTAGTCCTGATGGAAAGTTGTCAGATCACTGATGCTCTAGGAATGATAAATGCAGTTCTCCTGGGACCTCCAAAGAACAACTATGTCCCGTAAATTTCTCTACTTTCTGTTTTAACAATGTGCTTATTCTCCTTTCTTGTACTAATTCTTACCATGGTGAGATCCAGCAAACTGTATTGTAAACAGAATTCACCATAGAGCAATTGTATGACTATTCTTTCATTATTTTTAGGTTTCAAATTATGAACTGAGTGAAAGTTTATGAAGGAGTCATACTTGGATTTTTTATAGAATAGAAACATATAAAAACAATGTATTTGCCTCATTTTCATATAAGTTTGAACTCCATGTTATATGTCAGATGAATTAATAACATGATGTGTATCATTATACACATGATATAGATATGTATAGACATAGTATCAGATATATAGGAAGTGCCATATAGGTATGGCAATAGGCAATACTGTGAATAAGCATGGTATAAATAAATATATTGGCTTAAATTAATACAACTATTACTATTACTATTATTATTATTATTATTATTATTATTATTATTATTTACTGTACCTGGATGCATTGGCATGATATCATTTGCTTAAAAGTTTTTAAACTTAATGTATTTTATGTATGTGAATGTTTTTCTGCATACACACCTATCTGAACATCAGAGAGGTCATCTGACCCCATGATACTACAATTATAGATGGGTGTGAGCCACCATATAGATACTGGGAATTAAACTCAGGACCTGTGAAAGAGGAGACAGTGCTCTTAACAGCTGAGCTGTCTCTCCAGCCCCTCTACTTACAATTTTAAGAACACACAGTGAAGCTTTACCTGGTACACCCTTCTTTCACTTTATAATGAAAGATGGTATGTTAATCTTGCTTACATAGTGATTGTCTACAATACTACAATAATGTATATCAGTGTCTTGTAATCTCACCTTCTCTGACAAGCAGCCTTGACACAGGTGGTTTTTATTGTTTATTTTTAAGATTTAATTTAATTAGAGTATCTCTCTCTTCCCTTTCATCCCTCCAGGCCTTCTCACATACCCTCTCCAATCTCCTTCAAATTCATGGGCTCTTTCTCATCAATTGTTACTAAATATAACCTTATGAGTCCATGCAATGGTACTTGTATGTGTGTTTCAGGGCTCTCTATCTAGCAAAGAAAAAACAATAGATGTGCTCTTCTCTGGAGAGAGTCACTTATCCTGCTCTGAGCTTTATTCTATCACCTGTGATTTTTGTGTGGGATTCAGGCCTCTTGGACCGCTTTCAATTTAGTTTGGCGTGTTCATTGGTGTCATCCTTGTCCAGCTCATGTTTGAGTGTTTATGCTGGTGAGACTTTATGGGAATATGTTCTACTGTTACTAGGAGACATGTCTAAAATACTAAGCTCATTTCTGATATGTGATATGAAAACAACATATACAGTTTTAAAATGTTGTCTACTCACAGCGTCCTTTATAGGACTGTCAGTTTACTGTAGGAATTGGGTATGGGTTACTCATTTATTTATTGCAATGCACTGGCATCCTGGAATATGATGAATAATGTATTGATTTATTATTTCTAGTTTTTCTCTAGTGAACATCATCTTCTCTAATGTAGTCAGTATTCTAGATTTGTCTTGTAGCTAGTATTTATAATGAAATCATACAGGAATTAATGAGATGCAGAAAGAGAACATGGTCTCTGACCCTGCATTTCAAGCTTCATTTCACAGTATCTATAGCACTTAATGGTAGATGAGGAAGTAATTTGACTGAACATCAGTGCAATAGCAATTCAAGCCATTGTACAATGCACATTTCTCTGAAAGGAAAAGACATTATGTTCCACTTAGGACAATCATGGTGATTGTCTCTCTTTGGAGAAGTTATGAATGTTCTGTCATACATGTAATTTGAATAGCTTAAAGCACAATTTGTTTTCAGGTTGGATATGTAAGTAGCGTAATGATTATCAGAAAATCCAACTGATGTTCCTGAACGTGTTTTGGTTGCAAAGCATTGATTTTTGTGATGTGGCTACTTACATGCCTATTGTACACTTTCAGATTCAAATAGAGATAAGTCTCTATATTTCCAAATATGTATGTAAATTATAACATCTATGTTTCTTTTCTTTTCCTTGATAAAAACAGTAACTTAAAGAATAAAGGGTTTACTCTGGCTCACGATTCAAGGTTATGTTCTTTCATTGCAGAGAAGTAAAGGCAGAGCGAGCTTAAATTACCTGACCACACCATATCCACAGTCAGGAATTAGGTTGGGACAAATGCAGTCATGTCATTGCTCAATGACTTTTCTCCATGTATACAGTCAAAGATCCAGCCACAGAATACTTACAACCATAGTGCTTGGATCTTCCCTCTCTTATATAATGAAGATAATATACAAAAGGCATGTCCAGAAGTCTGTGACCGGATGATTCTAGATTGTCTCAAACCGAGAGTGAACACCATTGCCATGCCATTCTGTGACTAATGTGAGGAGACAAATGCAATTCCTTATCCAATACAGCTAAAACTGTTTTCTTTATTAATCCTTATCATTTTGTTATATAACCATAGAGGATAATTATGTACGAAACAATCCCACAAAGTTCTAGTCTCTAATCCTCTTCATATCCAGCATATGAACATTCAGATTCTCTTCAATTGTCTTCAGTGAAGTTCTCCACCCATCTCACTTGTACATTTTATCATGACCATTTTTCACATCATCTATTTTATCCTACTCTTCCCATTGACAAGATATTATGATGACATACTAAGGGTCATAATTTTTTTTAAAGATATGTATACATTGGAAACTTAAGGTTAATATAAATTGCATGAAGAAGCTGGAAGTTATAATTTTTATGGGTAACTTTTTCAAAAGACATTTTTATGCAATTAGTTCTTTTTCTGCCTAATTTAAAATCACAGTACAATTGCTAACATTTCTGATATATTTTCTGTTGTATTTTCCCTTTAACTGCTTTAAAACACACTACATGAATATATTATCTTAACCATTTCAATGGTATAACATGGTGATTGTGCATATATTCACACTGCTGTACAAACAATACCAGCATGTAGAAATAGCTGTAATTTTTATCATCTTGAAAAACTGAGGCTTTATATCCTATAACAATAAGGCTATCTTCTGCCAAGGCTCTAGAATCATCATTTTTTTTTTTCCACTTTGAGATATCATGTAAGTTGGCTGCTTGTATCTGTCCTTTTGAAACTGACTGATTTTACTTTTTTCAAAACTGTCCTTGGGCTCATGTATGTTCCAGCGTACCTGATTCCTTGGTTCTGTGACGAACGAAGTACACTTGTGTGGATTGATATGATAGATACACTCACATTCTGAACATGTAAAATGTAATAGTGGAGCTTAAAATTTTATTTAAGTTTGAATGATGTCATACAAGTAGCAGGTACTGTACTGTACAACATACAGTCTATATATTGTATATGGCAGAGTCGGAGTCCCTCAGGCCTAAGTAGCGGCCTGGGTCGGAGCACTTCCCTCTGGGGCACTTTGGTTCCCACATGGTTGAGGCAGTCGGAGAGTCATAGAAGTAGGCCCAAGCAGACACGCAGACTGAGCTTCCATGAAGTAGTTTTATTGACGAAATGGTGAATCTGGTCCACGCTCCCCACAACATGCCAGGAGAAGCTCCCTTAAATTTGGGAGCATCAAGGGGAGGAGCTAGGGAGGGGAAAATTTAATTACCTACATCCCCCTGCCTCATTAATATGCAAATCTCAAGGCAGAGGGCTCTTAGGCACGCCCCTTACCCGTGTCTTACTTGACTTAAGATTACAGGTGATATGGAGAGGGCCCCAGTTCAGGGGGTATGGCCACACCTGCAATCTCAGGGTTCCAGGACAATGGCAACCCTTCCATGGTCCAAGAACTGTTTATTTCAAATTCATGTGAACTTGTTTAATCCTTTGTATATATGATAATTTTCTCTGTTTTGCTGAAAATTTAAAGTCAATACTTTATTTTGGAGCCACTCAAAAATTTTAAGTTAATTTACTCACTTCTGACTTCTCTGTTGACTGTAATGGTCCATAAATCTTTGTTTCTAAAGTCTCTCTGCCAAAGCCTGCTCTTATCCATCATCGATATGAGTCCAGACCAAATAGCTAATCTTGGAGATAGTTTCTGCTCTCCACAATTCTTGAACTGTGATTTTTCTTTTTCTTTCTCTTCTTTTCTTTAGTTTTTAAAATTAGGGGTGATTCATTATGTACTAATACATACCTTGCTCTGCAAAAAAGTATGTAATGGTAAACTTTCTCAGTCACTTCTTTTTTTGACATGTGTATCAGCCACTTGCTTTGCTGTGAAGTTGGTATGAAAAAGAACCCTTGGCTGAACATATTATTCTCTCATACTGTAGACACTGACTGACTGTAGTCTTTACATTTACCTATACATATGCCTACATCCAACCTGTACCTATATATTGAGAAGCCCATATGAATTACTCATTTGATTGCTTTGACATCTATTGTCACATACTCTCTGTTTTACTTTTGCAGAATGCCCATAACCTTTATATTAGAAATGATATATCCTGATGTCCTCACACCAGGCTTGGCTTGTAAGGCTCCATATCTCTCAAGAGCACCACCCCATGGAGTGAAATTCTCCCATTAGAACTTTGTAGGGTATTCCAGTTTTGTTGCACAGTCCAAGCTCTGAGCATATTTCTATCATGTGTTCAGTTGAAGTTCCCAGGAAATTACTTACAAATTAGTTTTTAGTCATGCAAGATGCTCCTAACTTTCTTCTTAAATAAATTTTACCAACTCTTTCACATTGTCTTTCCTTTAGCTCAGTTAGAGGAAACATTTTATTAATCCACCGTCCAAAAGCATCAGTTTGCTCTTAGTACTTGTTTTAATTATACAAAAGATATGTGGAATTATTTATTTTATTTTCATTATAATGTCCTTACATTAAAAGTAGTATTATTGGAGTGAGCCTTATATCTGTATATGATTAAATATACATGGCTTTATAAATTAGAACAGCCCTGTATATGGCATTTAGCTAATGAAAATTATCCCTAAACTAACTAAGATATTCTCCCAAAATTGGGTATACTTACAAACTTTTGTCATAATGTAAGTGAGCTGGAATCATGAAGAGAAAAGAAAAATGGAAAACATGATTTTCTTGCATTAGAGATTCATCAAATCTCAATTTACAAAAAGGAATTCCAATAAAAGTAAAGCCCTTCCCTTTTCTCCCTAAGGTATTATGCCATATACTTAACATGTGGAACTTCAAGCTTTGTGTATAATTTCAAACTTTTAATGCAATATTTTTCTTCACTATGGTAATTTATTCCAGTTATTTCTACGTCACATCTACAGCAGCTCACAGCTGACTGAGGACTGATATACTCTCCCTGGCATGTCTCTTTTGATTTCAGTGGATGTCAATAGCATTTTCACCAGGAGAAACTCTGGCTGAGAAGAACACAGGACAATAATCTACTAAACTAGATAAATCTAAAGTTGCTCAAAATGAGGTTAAAGTGACAGCTAATTCTTTAATTGTGGAGAGCAAAGACCATCTAGAAGATGCTCTGGAAAGATTCTAATTATTCCTTTGTCCTCAAACAACTGTTAAATTGTTCAATACATTGAGTACTCTCTGAAGTTGCTTTAATTTTTATCTAGAAATTTCTCAAATAAGGTATAAGATTAGTTTCTTATCTGAGAGTTTATATTTTCCTCAGACCTCTGGTTTCAAATCCTATTTAAAAGGAGACTGCTTTAAAATGAGAAACCTTACTCACTCATGACAAGGAGCCCTCTATTTTTGAATTGTACTGTCTACCAAGCTCTTCTCAGTTCATCTGCATGTCATGAAATTTTCTATCACTCATATCACATTTCTATCATTCATAACAGTTAGGTTTCCTCTGTTATTCTGAATATAAATTACTAAACTTTTATCCTTTATATTGCCATTTTTTAAAGCACTCATTCCCTTATGATTGATTAACTCTGAATTATGTTGAATATCTTTCTACAGGCATGTCACAGTATGAATTGCTTCCCCATAGAAGACTTGAAAGGCTGCTACTGGAACACAAGTACATGGTTCAGGACAAACTTCAGAATTAATTAAAATGTATTGCTTATCATATGGACAATTGAAACATGGTGGACTGAAGCAGATATTCCCATTGCATTTCTATTTTTCTTTCCTAGAGTGTAGATTGTCAAGATGATCAAAAGATACAAATATTTCAAATCAAAACTTTTATTTATATGCCAATCATAAATTTTAAAATATACAAAACAGAAAATAACATATTTGCTCACTTGTTTTTGGAAGATTTGATTTTGTTATGGATAAACTATTTCCACCTTTGTTGCTAAAACTGAAGAAAACATCTTTGTAATAACCAACTAATAACAAATAGAATCCGAGACACTAAATGAAATGATAATCTTAACTAGTATATTTGTAAACAAGTTCACTTTCTCCTGTGGATATCACATAGAGATACTTTTATCTTTTTAAAAGATTTTAAAAGATTTAAAATCTTTTTTCCTATTGTAGAGAATTTAATTTATTAAAGAAGAAAGGAAAATGAACATTAAATTTCTAATAGTAACTTCTAAATGGATATTTTAATTATTTACATTTCAAATGTTATCCCCTTTCCCGATTTCCCCTCCAGAAATCCCCTTTCCCATTCCCCTTTACCCTGCTTCTATGAGGGTGTTCTCCCATCTACCCACTCACTCCTCATTGCCCTAGCATTCCTCTACACTGAGGCATCAAGTCTTCACAGGACCAAGGGCCTCCACTCCTATTGATCCCAAATAAGGCCCTTTCAGCTCCTTCAGTACTTTTCCATTGGGGTCCCTGTGCTCAGTCTGATGGTAGGCTGAGAGCATACGCATCTGTATTGGTCAGGAAAGAACAATATAAAAATCATAATTTCATTGAGAATGTGACCAATGGCCTTTCTCATGTATCTTCATTGATAATTTTATTTGTTGTTCTAAACCAAGAGTGTTTTGGGTCTTAGCATTTCTGTTTTATTTTAGATTTGAACATTGTGTGAGTCATGAAGATATTGGGATGTATGTAGTAATATAGAGGAATTGTTCAATAAATCCACAATAAAGCTACATTTTAAAAAAATATAAAACCATAAATTTTTGGACACTGGGCTTTTGACAAAGAAGCAAAAATATACAATGGACAAATGAAAGCATCTTCAATAAGTGATGCTGTTCTAACTAGCAGTCAGTATGTAGAAAAATGAAAATGGATCCATATTTGTCACCTTGCACAAAGCTCAAGTTCAAGTGGACCAAGGACCTTGACATAAAACTAGATACACGGAATCTAATAGAAGAGAAAGTAGGAAAGAGCCTTGAACTCATGAGCGGGGAGGGAAGGGTGTGATTTCCTAAACAGAACTCCAATGGCTCAGGCTCTAGAACCAAGAATTGGTAAATGGGACCTCATAGAACTTAAAAGCTTCTGTAAGGCAAAGGACATAAGGCAACCTACAGATGGGGAAATAATCTTCACTAACCTTACATCCAATAGAGGGCTAATATCCAAAATATACAAAGAACTCAAGAAGTTAACCTCCAAAAAACCAAACAACCCAATCCAAAAATGGGGTATAGAACCAAACAGAGAATTCACAACAGAGGAATCTGGAATGGCTGAGAAGCACCTAAAGAAAGGTTCAAAGTCTTTAGTGATTAAAGAAATCCAAATCAAAAGGACCCTGAGATTCCACCTTACACCAATAAGAATGGCAAAGATCAAAACTCAGGTGACAGCACATATTGATGGGAACACAGAGAAAGAGGAACATTCTTGCATTGCTGGTGGGATTGCAAACTAGTACAACCTCTTTGGAAATGAATCTGGAAGTTTCTTAGAGAACTGGAAATAGATATACCTGAAGAACAAGCTATACCACACCTAGGCACATATACCCAAAAGATGTCCCTTCATGCCACAAGGGCACATGCTCAATTATGTTCATAGCAGCCTTATTTATGATAGTCAGGAGCTGGAAACAACCTAGATGTCCCACAACAGAAGAGTGGACACAGAAAATGTGGTTCATTTACAGAATGGAATACCATTTTAAGAATGAGGACATTATGAGTTTTGCACACAAATGAATAGAATTAGAAAATACCATTCTGAGTAAGGTATCTCGGACCCAAAAGGACATATATGACAGGAGCTGTCCTGTGAGAGGCCCAACAAGCAGCTGACTGAGACAGAACCAATACTTACACCCAAACAAAGGAAAGAAGCCAGGGACCTCTGTGACTGAATAAGAGAAAGACTGGAAGATGCTAAGAAGGAGGCAGCCCCATAGGAAGGCGAACAGTTCAACTAACCCGATGCCTGAGATATCTCAGACACTTAGCCACCAACCAGGCAGCATACACTAGCTGATATTAGGCCCTCAACAAATAAACAGCAAAGGATTGCGTGGTTTGGCATCAATGAGAGGAGATGACTTAACCCTTGAGAGAATGGAGGCCCCAGGGAATGGGCAGGCCTGGATGGGTATGGGTGTTGTGGAGGTGCAGGGACATCCTCTTTGAGACTAGGGAGGAGGAATGAAATGGGGAACAGTCAGAGGGCAGAAAGGTAGGGGGATGATGACTGATCTGTAAAAAAATATTGAAGATGATCAAAAAAATTTTTTAAATAAGCATGAAGATAGCATGAATAAGTGACTAGGGTGCAGTCCCTTAAGCTCCGTTGTCTAGCTCTGAGCTTCTCCTTGGTTCTGAGGATGCTTGCAGGACCCCAAGAGATTCCTACTACCCTATAGAAGCCTGAGGAGAATCAGAGTACTACAAACTTTGTACATTGCCCCACCAATCCCTTGCCAGTGGAGTTTCCCTGATGCACAGCCATGGCTCCTGGCACCTACCTAGTAAGTCCTGCTGCCATCAGGATCATCCAGCCAACACCAGGGAAAATCGGATGCCTAAAGGACAGCATAAGAACACAATCAACAAGAACCAGGACCATATGCCACTAGGGGACCCAGCTATCCTGCTACAACAAAACATGGCTATCCTAATGAAACTGAAGCACAAGAAGAGGATCTGAAACCCAATCCTATAAGGACAATAGAGGCCTTTGTAAAGGATATGAATAAATCCCTTAAGAAAATACAAATACAGGAAAATACATTCAAACAGGTAGAGGCATTAAAAGAGTAAGCAAATGATTTAAGTAAATACATGAAAATACAATGGAACAGGTGAAAGATATGAATAAAAGTGTCTAAGACTTGACAAGGGATATAACAACAATAAAGAAAACAGAAACCCAGGCAACTCTAGAGATAGAAAAGCTAGAAAAGAGAATGGGAACTACAGACATAAGCATCATCAACAGAACACCGGAGATAGAAGAAAGAATCTCAGGAATAGAGGATACAGTAGAAGAAATCAATATATTGGTGATAGGAAATGCAAAATCTAAAAATTTTATGACAGAAAACATCCAGGAAATTGAGACACTATGAAAGCCCAAACCTAAGAATAATAGGAACAGAAGAAGGAGATTCTAAGCTCAAAGGCTCCGAAAACGTCTTCACCAAAATCAAAGACAATTTCCCTAACCTAAAGAAAGGCCCATAAATGTACAAGAATCTTCTAAAACACCAAACAGATTGAGTCAGAAAAGAAAATCCTCTTGCCACATAATTAAAAAACAATGATACTAAGAACAAAGAAAGATTTCAATATCTGCAAGGGAAAAATCCAGGTAACATATAAAGGGTAGACTTACTAGAATTATACCAGATTTCACAACTGAAACTCCAAAGGTCAAAAGGCCTGAGCAGAGGTGCTACAGACCCTATGTGACCACAGGTGTTAGCCCAGATTACTATGCCCAGCAAAAGTTTCAGTCATCATAAGGGAGAAACAAAGATCTTCCATGTCAAAACCAAATTCAAACACTACCTCTCCACTAAGCCAGCCCTACAGAGGACACTAGAAAGAATACTCCAACCCAATGACGCTAATTACACTCAAGAAAACAAAAGAAACAAACAATTTCACAACATTAAAATGAATAGATGAGAAACACACACATACAAAACCACCACCAACATCAAATAACGGGACATAGCAATCATTTAACATTTCTCAACATCGAGAGCCTCAATCTCAGAAAAATGGCACAGGCTAACAGAATGGATATATAAACAGAAACCATCATTCTGCTGTATATAAGAAACATATCTCAGCAACAAAGACAGGTATTATGTCAGATAAAGTGCTAGAAAAAGGTTTTCCAAGGACACAAAGCTATGAAACAAGTGGGAGTAGTCATTCTAATATCTAGTAAAATAGACTTTCAACTGAAGCAATCAAAAGCAGGGAAGGTCACTTTATACTCATGAAATAAAAAACTCATCAAGAGGACATCTCAGTTATTAATATCTATGCCCCAAATATAAGGGCACTGACATTTGTAAAACAAACATTACTAAAGCTTATATCACACATTAAATCCCATACATTAATAGTGGGAGGCTTCAACATCCCACTCTCACTAATGGACAGATCATTGATAGAGAAACAAAACAGAGAAATAACAAAACTAACAAAGGTTATGAATCAAATGGACCTACGAGAAATCTACAGAATATTTCTTCTAAACACAAAAGGATATACTTTCTTCTCAGCACCTCATGGAAACTTCCAGATGGTTTTAGTGCAGAATTCTGCCTGACTTCCAAGGCAGAGATAATGCCAACAGTCCTTAAACTATTCCACAAAATAGAAACTGAAGGAACATAGCCAAAGTCATTCTATGAGGCCACAGTCACCCTGATATCTAAACGACACAAAGACTCAACTAAGAAATGGAATTTCAGACCAATTTCTCTTATGAACATTAATGCAAAAATACTCAATAAAATACTTGCAAACCAAAATACAAGAACAAATCAAAGACATTTTCCACCATGATCAAGTAGGCTTCATCCTAGGGATGTAGGGGTGGTTCAATATATAAATATTCATTAATGTAATCCACCATATAAACAAACTAAAACAGAAAAAAAGCATGGCTACCTCATTAGATGTAAAAAAAGTATTTGACCAAATCTAATACCCTTCATGTTAAAAGTCTTGGAGAGATCATGGATATAAAAGGTATTATACAGCAAGCCAATAGTCAACATAAAATTAAATGGAGAGAAATTTAAAATAATTTCACTAAAATGGTAGACAAGAAATGTCTACCCTTTCTCCTTATCTCTTCAATATAATATTTGAAGTTGTACCTAGTACAATAAGACAACTAAAGGAATAAAGATGATACAAATTGGAAAGAAAAAAAAATCAAAGTATCACCATTTGCAGACATTATAATATACATTAGTGACCCCTAAAATACTACCAGAGTACACTTACAGCTAATAAACACATTCAGCAAAGTAGCAGGGTACAAATTTAACTCAAAGATACACCAGCCCCCATTGAGAGGGCTGAGATAGAAATTAGGGAGACAATACCCTTCACAATAGCCGTAAATCATATAAAATACCTTGGTGTAACTCTAATCAAGCAAGTGAAAGATGTCTAGAGCAAGAACGTTAAGTCTCTAAAGAAGGAATTAAAGCAAGATACCAGAAGATCTCCCATGTTCTGGATGTATCACTATCACTGACCCACGAGCAATAACAATGACTACAAAGGAATAGCAATAAAAACTACATGGTATTGGTAACAGAGAGAGGTTGATCAATGGAATGGAATCAAAGACCCATAAATAGACCTATACACATATTGACATGACTTTTTTTTTTTTTACAAAGAAGCAAAACTATAATTTAAGAAAGGAAGAACATCTTCAACAAATGTTGCTGGTCAAATTGGATGCATGCATGCAGAAGACTGCAAATAGGTTCATATTTATCACCCTGCACAAACTCAAGTCAACATGGATCAAATACCTCAATATAAAACCAAATACATTAAATTTAATAGATCAGACAGTGCAGAATGGTTGTTCTGAACTTATTAGTCTAGGTGATAACTTCCTGAACAGAACACCAAAGGCTCAGGTACTAAGGTCAAGAAACAATAAATGGGACCTCATGAAAATGAAAAGCTTCTGAAAGTTCAAGGACAGTGTAATAGGACTAAACAGTAGTCTAAATATTGGGAAAATACCTTCTCTAACCCTACATCTGACAGATGGCTAATATTGCAAATTTATAAACAACTCAAGAATTTACACACCAACAATCCAAATAACCCAATTAAAAAATGGGATACAGAGCTAAACAGAGATTCTCAACAGAGGAAATGTTAATGGCCAAGAAGAACTTAAAGAATGTTGTATGTCCTGATTCGTCAGGGAAATGCAAATGAAAATGACTCTGAAATACCATCTTACATCCATCAGAATGGCTAAGATCAAAAATCAAAGACAGAACATGCTTGTGAGGTTGTAGAAGGACAACACTCCTCCATTGGTGGTGGAAATACAAACTGGGACACAACCACTCTGGAAATCAGTTTGTTGAGGTGGTTTCTCAGTCAATTGGGAATAATTTTACCTTGAACCAGCTGTACTATTCTGGGGACATACCCAAAACATCCTTTACCATCCTATAAGGACACTTGCTCAACTATGTTGATAATAGCTTTATTCACAATATCCAGAAACTGGAAACAACCTAGATATCCCTCCACTGAGGAATGGTATAAAGAAAATGTGGTTCATTTAAAACTGAAATGCTACACAGCCATTAAAAAAGAACATCATGAATTTCACATTCAAATTGAAGAAACTAGCAAATAACATTCTAGTGAGATAACCCAGAGTCAAAATGTCATGCATGGTATATATTCACTTATAAGTCAGTATTAGCCATACAGTGCAGGATAACCATGCTATAATCAACAGACCTAAAGGAGCCAAATGACAATGAGAACCCAGGAGAGACTGGTTGAACTTTCTCAGAAGGGGAAAAAATAATGAAGGTAGATGGAAGGAGCCAAATAGATTGAAGACTATGTTGGGAGAGGAGCAAGGCAGGAGCGTTATCATTTTAGGGAGAGTAGGGGAGAGAGGTCTATAGGGGCACAATGACTAGAATGTGCCAGAGACCTGGAATTCAGGGAAGCCTCAGGGGTCTATAGGGGCAACAACTCTAGCTGAGACTCCAGCAGTGGGGAATATGGATCCTGAAGATGCTACTTTCAGTAGTCAGGCAGAACTTCCAGGGGAGAGATAAGAATAGCAATCTACCCACACAATTTTCAACCCAAAATATGCCCTGCCTGCAGGATTGCAGGGCAAAGATAGAGCAGACACTGAGGGAATGACCAATCAATGACTGCTCCAAATGGAGACCCATCTTATGAGCATGAATCAGTCCCTGACATTATTAATGGTACTCCATTATGCTGCAAATAGGAATCCTAGTATAGCTGTCTTTTGAGTGGCTCTACCTAGAAGCTAATGGAAAGAGGTGCAGAGGCTCGAACCCAAATTAAGGATGAACCACGGGAAGAACTAGAGAATAGTTGGGAGAAGGATTGAGGGACCTGAAGAGGTCAGGGACTCCACAGGAAAACCAACAGATTCAATGAACATGGACTCTTGAGGGCTCCCAGAATCTACCTTTGTCCCCCTTCACATCTGAGGCATGTGAGCAGCTTCATACAGGTCTTCATGCAGGTCCCTCAATGAATGGAGTGGGAGTTGTCCTGTTGCTTGCCTGCCTGTGTATCCAGCACCTCTAAATGGATCTCCTTGGCTAGACTCAGTGGGAAAGGATGTGTCTAGTCATACAGTTACTTGCTGTGCATGGATGGGAGGTTAGTGGGAGGGGTAACATCCACAGAGGGGCTTCTCCTTCTAAAAAGCTAAGGGGAAGGTGGATAGGGGGAGGACTTGTGTGAGGGGGTACTGGGAGTAGAGGAAGCAGACTGAATTGGGATGTAAATGAATAAATGAATTTTAAAACATGAATTAAAATCTATATAATTTTATGGAATCTAAGTACTATATGTTTAAATGTTGTGGTGTTTTCTTAACGAGATGTTTTCAGCTTACAATTCTTTTCTTTGTTTACTCATGTTCCTTTTTCAGTTTTAGCAAGTGTATGTATTATTTTAAATATTAATAGTGTTATATGTAATATTGCCTGATTAATTTAATAAAATACTTTTGTGTTCTTTACTATGGCAGCAGATCCATGGTAGTATGGCCTTTGTGCAAACATGTCTCTAAAGGTTTGAGGAGCTGAATTCTTTCTATAATAAATTTCATTGATTTGCTTGTCAGAAGTCAGCTGGAGTTAAGTTCTAAGAGAAGCGTGCTACTTCATGGAGCCATTCTTCTAGAAATGGCTGTTAAATATTTAACAGAATATAAAATCTGCTCTTACAATAGGAGTCTCACAGCATGGCTAATTTGAGGAGAGTGTACAACAAGCCTCAATAAAATTCTCCTGTAATGAATGTTTTTATTTGTGTTCTGATAGATCATCCCATTAGCCAGTTTACAATGCAAAACCCAATAAATATTTCCCTATCTTTAACAAAGCTAACTATTCTAAAAAAAAAATGACACATGCGATTTCAACATAATTAGTTGTATATTTTTAAAATTAATTTTATAGCCTCTATGGAATACATAATCACAAAGTAACACTGACCAAAGGCAGAATTAAAATTCTGTGTTCATATTGTACCTAATAATTAGAAATATCCAGAATCTTACACTCTCCTTTCACTTAGCTATTTCTGTACAACTAAATAGCAAGATCTTACTTCTTTTATACTCTGTTCCTTTTCTTTTATTAAACTATGTTATGTGGTTTGGTAAAAGGAGATGAGATTCATGTGGTCAGAAAGAATCCTATCAATAAAGGAAGTATAAATCAAGAGTAGAAACTACACCTTATATTCTGAGAACATTTGGTCAATATAAACATACTCTGTGGAGTTCTTCAAAGTCTGGGCCTTAGTATACATCTTAGAGTTGCTGAATAATTTTCTTAGCCAGAATTATTCATTCAGGAGAAGGAGCTAACTGTTTTATATATCAATATACAATTTGTGGAAATTGTGATTTTTTTAAAAACCAATTCAGTTTGATCACTAAGGAAATACTAAATACTAAACACACCTACTTCTGTATTATATATGCCATATTAATCATGACCCTTGTTTTAACTGTCTAGAGACCCCTACCTCCTTCAATAATAAAGTTGTTATCAAAAGGTTAGTTCTGATATTTTGTAATTTTAAGACTGTTATTAAAAGTTACAAAACCAATCTACTCTTAATATACTAATTTTGTACTTGAGAAAGAAAATGAAGAAGAAGGAGGAGAAGCAGAAGGAGAAGCAGAAGCAGAAGGAAAGCAGAAGAAGCAGAAGGAAAAGGAGGAAGTTGAGGAAAGGAAGAAGAAAAGAAGGAGGAGGAGGAAGAGAAGGAGGAAGAGAAGAGGAGGAGGAGGAAGAGGAGGAGGAAGAGGAGGAGGAGGAGGAAGAGGAGGAGGAGAAGAGAGGAGGAGGAGGAGGAGGAGGAGGAGGAGGAGGAGGAGGAGGAGGAGGAGGAGGAGGAGGAGGAGGAAGAAAGATTAACTTAAAAGCTGAGGATGTACTACTACAGTGACAAATGGCCAGAGGCTAGAAGATCACTTGAGCCCAATAGCTGTAAAGCAGCCTTATTAATATAGGAAGAAATTACTTTAAAATTAATTAATAGTTAATTAGTTAAAAATGTAGGATGGACAGTAGAGGAATGCCACTCATTTGTTTTTCATTCACTTATCTTCCAGTAGTCCATCATTTGTTTTACATACTCCTCCATAATAATATATAATACTATAGTATTACTCCAAAATACAATGGTGTATTGATTTTACTCTGAATGCCTTTTCATCAAGTTTCAGAATGCTAAGAATAAGAACATGAAAATCAGAGAGTAGAAGGAAAAAAATTTGTAATGCCCTTAAATATCCAATCCAACTTCTGATACTCACTGGCTAAAGTCACCTCTGCTAAAGTTTTAAGACTCACTAACTCTTGCTGAAACCTGATATGTCTTCTGTTTCTTTATTTCTAAACACGTTTATCAGTTTCTCACTGACATGAATTCCAAAATCTGTCTTGATGGAATTAAAACATTCTTTAAGTAATCGTCTCTTTTATTTTTAAATTCAACTTATTCCATGTATTCATCCAAGTAAGAGATTTGTATTCTATTTCCTCAGTATTATTAGATTTTCCTAGTTTGTTATGTTTTCATAGATAATTAATAAATAGATTTGTAGGCATTATATCAGATATTGTCAGGTGGCAGTCTAAGTCTTAGGTGTTTCATTTGAAAATATACATTTATTTTTTTGTGGTGAGTGCCATTTTTATCATCATAGAATCAATGTTTGAAACTTGAGTGTCTTGTCATGTCATTCAAATGTTTAAAATAACCTGGTGCTCATAGAATATGGATGAATTTCCCTTAAAAGAGTGATTCTTAAATTATGGCTCAGAGATTCTCAGGGCCTCCAGAGTCTGTAAATGATTTACATGATTTACATGAATGTGGCATGTTTTTTTTGTCCCCACTATGGAGGTCTTTCAATTGATAGTTCAACAGCATGCGTGACTAATTTGCTTACCTTTATGAAGCATGGCTGTTACTACAAGCTGTACAGTTCTTTGACTCTTCCTCTCAGAGTTCATGGAAGAAAGAAGAATATTTTACATAATAATATACTTATCACAACTAAATTTTATTTTTTAAATCTCCAAATTTGGATGTGTGTAATTTTCCTTGTAATGTAATGAGATTATAACCATTATCAGTATGTAAGATGGTCTCAAGTCAAAGAATTAAGCAAGTCTATAAATTGTGTACCAATCTAGTACAACACTGATAACACAACATTTCACTTCAGTAAGTAGTTAATCAAAAAGTATCATTTAATCCAGAATATTAGCAAATATTCTCAATAGTGTTGTAAGTAAGTCTTATACTTCAAGGGGAAATTTGTAAGAATTATGTTACAAGTGATAAAATGTGAATTTCCAAGG
Organism: Mastomys natalensis; assembly: GCA_021653895.1. Lineage (NCBI taxonomy): Eukaryota > Metazoa > Chordata > Mammalia > Rodentia > Muridae > Mastomys > Mastomys natalensis. Next base: position 745,657 of record JAJTUV010000323.1, on the reverse strand, counting down.
TTTGCGTGTGTGTGTGTGTGTGTGTGTGTGTGTGTGTACTCTCACATATACATGTTCTGTATATACATGTAATCTTTGAAAATTTGTATCCATCATAAGATTTAAATTTGCCAAAGAGAAATACTCCTTTTATAATAGTGACGTTGATATTAATAAAAATTTAACATTTGTTGAGATCGTGTAGTCAAATGAATCATTTTTGACAAGCCTGTGAATAACGCAGTGATTTTTTTCAGAAAATCAATAAACAAGGTTGGAAATCAGACATATGAAAGGTCTCATTCAAACTGCAAAACATATGGATGCATGTTAAAAGAACTACAAGATGCAATTTAAATACCTCTTCAAGTTTTTGTTGCATCCAGTCTTTTGAATGCCTGTCAATTTTGTGACATTATCAAAGAATCCCAGCAATTTAACCAGTCTTTTAATACCACTGGCTTTTTCAAATACCACTTTTTAAAAACTAAGCTGTTTTCCTGTACTTCAGCCACAAGTATTGAACAAATATCAGATGCATATATGAAAAAACTCAAATTTCTACTAAACAAAATTTATTTTTGGTTTTACAATTAATTAATTATTTTTTGTGTTTGTGTTTGTCCCTCTCTCTCTCTCTCTCTCTTCTCTCTTCTCTCTGCTCTCTCTCTCTCTCTCTCTCTGTGTTGTGTGTGTGTGTGTGTGTGTGTGTATGTGTAGGCACATGTGTGTGTATGTCGCAGGACAATTTTAGGGGATTTACTCTTATAATTTTAAGGCTTATTCTTGTTTTTCACCTTGTTGAGGCCAGGTTTTTCTTGTTGCCCTGCAGTCATTGCATACTCCAGGTTAGCTGTCATGAGCACTTTGGGACAATGTTGCCTCCTCTGCCCTGCCTGTTCCCCCTTGGGGCAGGGGGATGAGAAGGTGCAGAATCAACAACATTGATTCTGTCAGCTGTAATGAGAGCAAGCTCCTTTATTAATTCTCAGGAACATCCTTTATACTCTCCCCTGCATCCCATAGTTTCCTAGCAAGCGTGTCCTTCAAGTAGCAGTTCTCAATTGACTGTCAATGTCTCCACCACCATTCTCTTGGCTCTTAGGAAGGCTTCAGTGTGTTCCTTATGTGGAAGCTGCCTCCAGGATTGTGAGGTCCCACTTCTGTTTACTGACAAAATGGCCACCACTCTGGCAGAGGAACCTTTCCATTCCTCCTGCAGGACAATTCTGCCTTGACATTCCATCTCTCCGCAGTAGTGGACATGCAGGCTATCAATTCAACTGTTTTTCATAATGTGTCCCTAAGGGAGTAATCTTGGTTATTGAGGCTTGTGTAGCTTATTTTACCCATGGACCCAATTTCCAACCCACTAAACTGATATTTGTAACAGATTTTAAAATATATAGTAATTTTTGCAAAGAATATAGTGTATTGATGCATTCTGTTTATTTAATTGCAGAAATAAACAACTATTGTATTTCCTTTAACTTCTAATATGTCTGTCCTTGTAGCTGTTAACAAGAAAACTTTGTGTTCCCATTATTTTTCTTTTGAGATTTTTAGAAAAAGATTTTATCTATATTTGTTTTCACTCCTATTCACCACCTTTATCAACCCCTAAGACTGCAAACACTCATAGGAACATTTCTTAAACCTTTGTACCACAGTGCATTCACTGAACTCCACCTTCACCCCTACCTATCTGAGATATCCTACTGGGCATGCCAACATTATTGTCTGTCTTTGTTGTTGATATCTGAGATTTATCTGTCAAAAGAATAGATAGATGATCTCAGACTATTTTGGAATTATTTGAAATGTTGAAAAATATAGACTTTTACTTTCTTTGTCAAAGGTTTTAGATTTGAGATGGGGATTGCTAGAAATTAATTTTGCCTATATTTCTCATAGTTAAATATTATTCAATTTATTTCCATGAGACCAAACCCACTCTTATGAGTAAAGATAATGACAATCTTGCATCTTAAGAATTTTGTGGGACTTTCTAGTGGCTACCCCCAGTTCCCCATCCCTTACGGCTACACATTTCCTTTAAATTTCCTGATCCTCTGTACTTTTCCCAGTTTCCTCACATACCTGATCCTACCCTGTCTTTTCCCCTCCCCTTCCTCTTTCCCTCCTAGGTCCTTCCCTCTCTCTACCTCCCGTGATTACTTTGTTGCCCTTTATAAGTAGGACTGAAGCATTCATACTTTGGCCTCTCTTCTTGAGCTTCATATGATCTGTGAGTTGTACCATGGGTATTTTGAGCTTTTGGGCTAATATTCACTTATCAGTGAGTACAGACAATGTGTGTTCTTTTGTGACTGAGTTACCTTACTCAGAATGATATTTTCTAGTTCCATCCATTTGCCTGTGAATTTCATGAACTCAGTGTTTTTAATAGCTGAGTAGTATTCCATTGTGTACATGTACCACATTTTCTGTATTCAATCTTCTATTGAATGACATCTGGTACATTTACACAATGGAGTATTACTCAGCTATTAAAAACAATGAATTAGAGAAATTCTTAGGTAAATGGATGCAACAGAAAATATCATCTTGAGTGAGGTAACTCAATCACAAAAGATCATACATGGTATGCTTCTTGGCCATTCTAGATTCCTCAGTTGAAAATTCTTTGTTAGTTCTGTAACCCATTTTTAATAGGGTTATTTGATTCTCTGGAGTCTAACTTCTTGAGTTTGTTGTATATATTGGATATTAGCCCTCTACCAGATGTAGGATTGGTAAACATTTTTCTCATTCTGTAGGTTGCTATTTTGCATTATTGACAGTGTTCTTTGCCTCCAGAAGCTTTATAATTTTGTGAGATTCCAATTTGTCAGTAGTTGATCTTAGAGCCTGAGCCCATTGGTGTTCTGGTCAGGAAAATTCCCCACGTGCCAATGTGTTCTAGGCTCTTTCCCACTTTCTCTTCTATTAGATTCAGCATATCTGGTTTTATGTGGAGGTCTTAGATCCACTTGGACATGAGCTTTATACAAAGAGATAAGAATGGATCAATTTGCATTCTTCTACATACTGACCAGCAGTTGAACCAGTACCATTTTTTGAAAATGCTGTCTTTTTTCCACTGGATGGTTTGGCTTCTTTGTCAGTGATCAAGCAGGGAAGCAAGAGATTCACAAGACCCAATGAGGATGACATTAGCAGAAATATCCAACAAACAGGAGATAGAACCTGTAGAGACCATATCCAGCACAGCCCCTGGTTGAAGGATGGGGCCACCCACCTGTCTCAAGATTTTTAACTTGATTTTTATTCCTGTCAAAAGGAAATGCGGGGACAAAGAGTGGAGCAGAGACTGAAGGAAATACCACCAGAGACTGCCCCACCTAGGGATCCAACCCATCTGCAGAAACCAAAACCAGACACAATTGCCGATGCCAAGAAGCCTTGCTGAAAGGAGCGTGGTATAACTGTTCCCATGAGAGGCTCTGCCAGCACCTGACTAATACAGATGTGGATGCTCAAAACAAACTGACTGAGCACAGTGACACCATTGAAGAGTTAGGGGAAAAACTGACGGAGTTCAAGTGGATTGCAACCCCATAGGACAGAGCTCCCAAGGACTAAACCACCAATCTAAAGATATAGATGGAGGGACCCATGTCTCCAGCTGCTTATGTAGCAGAGGATTACCTTATCTGGCATCAATGAGAAATGAAGCTTTTTGTCCTGTGAAGGCTCAATACCCCAGCATAGGGGGAGGCTAGTGGGTGGGTGGGTGGAGGAGCACCCTCATAGTGGCAGGGAGAGTGGAGATTGGATGGGAGTTTTACGGAGGGGAAACCAGAAAGGGGAAAACATTCAAAATGTAAGTAAATAAAATAACCAAAGAAAGAATTTTGGTGGCATTGAAATTCATAGATTTTTCAGTTGAAAGTGGTCATCAATTTCAGATAAATTCTTGGCTAAAGTTGAGGTTCATGTTTTCTTCCAGGTTATGAAAGGCCAACACAAAGCAAACAGAGGTATTGTTGAAGACTTTTTGTCTCCTCCTGTGTTTTCGGGCATTTTGTGTCTTACTGATCATTTACTTCTATAAAGTGATTTCCAAATTTGTACAATGATGTATGTATGTATGTATGTATGTATGTATTTTATGTTATGTACTCATATGTATGTATATGAATTTATTTCTCTTTAAATTCCTTATTACTTGTTTGTTAGCTTGTTTGCTTTCTAAAGAGAAGAAAAAAAAGTAGGTGCAGTTGGACGGTTGCATTGTTGAGTGGTGGGGAGTTGGATGGAGGGGGAATTGAGTGAGTCGGAAGGTGGATGGATGATGAGTCGGATAGAATTCGAGTTAGATGGAAAGGATCTCAGTAGAGTTTGGTGAAAGAAAACTATGTTCAGTATGTAAAATATAAAGGTGTTTTTCAATTTCAAAAAGTGAAATATCATAGATTTATTAAAAGCTTGAGAAGGATCAGTGACATTTAAGGTAAAGTGTTCTTACTTTTGATATCTTGTGAGAAACAAAGCATTTAATGCATTTGCTGGCAGTCCTTATAAGCAAAGTTGTTGATGTGAAGCTCAGAAGGCAAGCTAACCCCCTCAAATGGTTGTGCATCCATGCACCTATATGCAGAGAGTATTATCTAATTATAAGTTGGTTAAAAATTACACGGTATGTTACCACAAGTCATGAAAATCATGGTTTTTGGAATTTAACATAAAAATGTATTATCCATAAAACATATAGAAAAGCTGACAGATGCCAACCATACAGTCATTTCAGAGTTACTATAACTGGAAGAACATCAATGTGGTGATTTGATGGAGAATATAAATCCTTAATAGGAATGAATACAGTAAGAGAGGCTCAAAAGGATCAACTCATTCACTTGTAACAGCCTGGATATGCTAACTCTGAAATGAGCTGAAGTGCATAGCCACAAAGGAAAAACATGAATGATGTCCTCAGATTGTGAAGTTACAATGTTTGTGAAGATCAGGTTCTTCAGTATTTCTCTTATTTTTTATAAACATGAGGCTTTGGAACTACCAGCTCAGGCTCTTCACCAGTCCCTGTCATATAAGTGGCATGAGGAGTGCACAGACTCAAGAATCAAAACTAGGTATGCTGTGCACTGGATAAAACAAACTTTTTTTTTTTTTAATTTTTCCTGCTTTTTTTTTAATGTCTCTTTTTTAATTTAATTATTTAAATCACATCGTAATTTACTTATTCACACAGGGTTTATAAACACAAAAAGGCTTCACTCCTTTTCCCCATGGGTATGAGTAAGTGAAACAGTAGGTACAGCATCATTTTCTGATAACATTTCATAGTTCTGTGCCTTGTTATACAACTAAGCCATTTCCTGATGTCTGGTAATGTTTGAAAATATAAAAACTTCAAAGATGAAAGAGAAAGCAGCATCAGTCCCTTAATGTTTGATAAGTAACTCACGTTAAGCCCATTTTTCCCTTAATGTATCTTAAGATTTGCATTTTTTTCTAAATTTTGTTTTATCTAATTTAGTATTGTAAAGTAGACCTGGAATGAAGACCAATTTCAAACACACTCCAGAAAGGGTTTTGCTGTTGTTTTCTCATGCATATCACCCAGAAGCAACAATGTTAACACTTGATACTGTTAAAACAAAATATTTCACACAAGGAAATTGCTGTGATGCTACCCAGAAAGCTACAGGTGTTTTTCTCAGAGAGCTTCAAGCTTGCCATTTGGCTCTGCAGGACTCCATCTAGTATACACTGTATTTAGCTTTTAGATTTCCTTAATCTTCTGTAGGCTATAATATTCCTTTGTCTTTACTTGTCTTTCAAAACCTTGAAAAATTTGAAGGATATTGATCAATTATTTTGATGAATGGTCTTCAATTTGGATTGATCTACTGCTTTGCCATAATTAGATTGAGACGATAAATTGTTAAGTGACTATCACAAAGGTGTGTTTCAACATAATTGAATGTATTTTTATTAAAACATAAAAACAATTTTCTCAACATATTGAGTCATATGCTCTCTTAGAAATGACAATACGCGGGGGCACTATTCTATCTTCTGAGTAACTACAGGAAAGTAATTAGAGGATAATATATGCAGCCCTAGTAACTAAGATGTGATTAAATAGCAAAAGTGGCAGCTATAAACCATAAATAGTGTTTAATTTCATTGGTGTAATTAATTAGTGGTAAAATTCAGATTATTTTCCAAGGGAGCATTTGCTAATTTGAGTCAAGTAAACTATATATCATATGAAGGAAGTGACTTAGAAGTATGTTGGAAGTGATAAGGCTTAAGGTTTTACCAAAATTCTATACAGAAATTATTCAAAGAAGTTTGAAATCCTTTATAAATTCTATATTTTAAAAGTAGAACTATCAAGAAACTATCATTGTCTTCCTTACATTAGTAAAATTATTTGAAACACAAATACATTGAATACATTTTCTAGGTATAACCCTTTGTAAACTATGTACTTAGAATGAAGATTAGTGATCTGAACGTATTCTGTTGCCTTTCTGTAGTATTTTTAGGTTCTCTTAACATTCTTGATATGTGAGTCACTCATCTCTTTGTTGAGTCCTACTTTATCTTTTCTCTTGGATGTTTTATTATCCCCACTATGGATTTGTAAATACCTATGAGCATCTCCTTCTCTATGTTGTCTTACATAGACAGGCCAGCAAACATCTTGTATTATTTTCATCAAAATGCTGCTAAAATTGCTGTATGTAATTCAGTATTGCTGAGAAGTGTGGTTTAAGTTATATGTTTATTATTACTTTTCAAAAATGAAGTAATCCACAAAATAAATATCTATCAGAAATAGATTTAATGGATTAGAATGATGGCTTAATGTGTAAGTGTGAATGTTCTGAGTGCGTGGAGAACTTTAGTTTGTCTCACAGGACACATACAAAAAGCTAAGCATGACTGCTGAAAGCCATCAACTTCAGCACTGGGTGGCAGTGACAGACAAAACTGAGAACTCTCCAGCAAGTCTACCTAGAAGAAATGAGAGCATCCAGTACAGCAAGACACTGTGTCTCAAATTTTGCTGTAGCCTCTATATTTGTGCAGTAGGACTCGCTAGACCTATACAGTCACATATATGTTGCAACACACACACACTCACACACACACAGTGACAGAAAGAGACATAGACAAACAGAAACAGACAGACAGACAGACGGATGAATGGACAGACAGATAGAAACAGGGAGACACACAGAGAGACTGAGATTGATTTTAGGATCTGGGAAGATAGCTAAGCTGGTAAGGTGTTTATTGTGAAAATGTGAGGATTTGGTTTCAGATCTCCAATGCACACATGTATGTATACACATATACGTTTTCCTTTTTCTACACCCACAAGAATACAATCGGTATCTGTAGCTTTCAACATGAGATAGATGACCTAATCTCAAGCCTGTAAATTAATTAATTAATTGAATGTTTCTACTGTTTCCTGACATCATCCATTTGTTTAAATTTCCCCATGCTTATCTATATGTAATGCCAGTTATTAGAACCTTTCTTTATATTCCTATTCCTATAAAATACTATATATGGAAATAAATATGTACCTTTACTTTGCCATCTTTTTCCTTAAAATGGAATCTGATATTGCTGTGATTCTCTATATTGCTTTTTCTTATAAAATAAATGTTTGATTAGGTGACCACAAAGAGATTTCTTGTTATTTCAAAAACTACATGTTGTCCTATGAAACTTAGTATATATTCGCTGTGGGAAACATTTAATAAATATAAATGTTGGTAATCATAAATACCATTACTGAATCGTATTTAGTAATGGCTTGTTGTTTAATCAATACTAATGCTTCAGGGAAGAGGGAATAGACTGTGGGATATAGACAAGTTTTATCTTATCCAGAAATATTCTACACTATAATGTTGTCTGACCCCAAACTATTACTAATGCACTTTAATTATGTGAAAACTAGTAAAAGACCCCAACGTTTTACTAAAGCAAGTCTAGAGGGAGCACTTGTCCCTCTTGAGAATGAGTGTGATACAGCATAAGTAATATCAAAATTTGGCTCAGGGCTTTTGAAAATTATTTTATAAGAATCCTAAGATCATTTATCAGTATTGATTTGGGTTTGTTCATAATTTCTTCTTGATGAGTTTGTGCTGAGGGCAGGGTTAGTCTTGATGAGAACAGAAGGGAACTCGTGAGTCAGCTAGGTCTCCTCCTGACATCATACTTGCAGTTAAAATACATCTGAGCCTACGAATGACTGAAAAATATACCAGCTGGATTTCCTCCTAAGATGGATGCAGCAAGTAAGATTCTCTAACAAGCAACCTAACACTCGCAGGATAACAATACTCTAACAGGAGATAATCTCTAACGATTCCAGAAGAGTTACTAAAGACTCAGAAGAGTTACTAAAGTCAGTTCCAATTTCCCTGTACTTCCCATAGTGCTATTACAGGCATTTGCTTTCATACACACATGTTAAAATCTAAAGGTTTGCCCAGTTAGAGCTGCCACTATTTTTCCATATTCATTACTGAATGTAAGAAAGAAAGTTGTATGCTCTGTCAACTTCCATTGTGCTCAGTGATGTAGATTTTAGTTTCATAACTAAGCCCAGTCCAATTAGAGTCATGCATTCTTTGAAATGTGACACTGAATCACACATTAGACATTTTAACTCATAATTTCATACTTTTCAGGGCTTGTATAAAATAATTAGTCATTGTAAGCTGAAGACCGTGTCTTCTCTCCTTCCTCTTGACGTAACGTTCACTCTGTCTATGTACTCAATAACATTTTAACAAAAATAAGGGATGGCAATAGAATCTTACCATAAGCCTCAGGATCCTAACACATTTCTAGTTAATATATTTAAGAATGTGCATTCTGAGCTGACAAGATGGTTAAGAGAGTTAAGGTACTTGTCATCAAGTCTTATAACCTAAGTTTGATACCCAGAATATGCATTATACAGAGACTGCCTCCTGCAAATTGCCTTCTGACTTCTACATTGATCTCTTAACAAGCACACATACTCCAACCCCCATTCAATATTAAAGAAATAATTAAATATAATTTTTAATGGTATGTCGCCTGATTAAGAAATGTTATTTCGAAACGCTTTATATACAAAATTCATTTTTTATGTTCTAAACTAACTATTATTTTTAAAATACATGCACATTTATAAACTTTACATATGTAGACTACTGATATTTACTCCTTTACATTTTTTATTTTCTATCACCTTGATAGAAAATTATCTCATCAATTTTACAATTCTAAAATACTTAATTTTGAATAAAACAATTTGCGAGCACAATGTAATTTACGAAGCTAGTGTTGATCTTACATTTGTGGTTTCCTTGGCACTTTTTGTCAGGGAGAACATTTTCTCATATTTCTAGTTTTCTAACAATGTGTTTAATGGTCATTGGATGTTACTGAATACCTGCTATGTATATACTGAGATGTTGTATGCCCACATTGCCAGATGTTGTCTGTTTTCTTAAGTAATTTTCCTTCTTGTTTTTCTGTTTGTAGAGTTTTGTTGTTGTTATCTTCTGGTTTGAGGATAGGCCTCCTATGTTGCCCAGCCTTGTCTCAATGCACTATACTCCTACCTCTGCCTTTGAGGTCTGGGATCACGGGGTAAGTTCCAGCACACCAGTTTTATGCTGAGTTCTCAATGAGAAAGCTCCCTTGAATTTCCAGTCAGGAATTACTTCCTTTTCATCTATTTCTGTCTAATATTCTCTAGCATTTATTAATTATTTTGGCATATTCTTTGTATTTATTCATGTGTTACAAGAGAACTGTTCTGTTTATGTGAAAATGATAATCTTCCATTCCTGTTTTCTTTGTAATAGGTAGATGTAGGCCAAAGAGTTTAGGAAATTTAAGTGACTCACTTTTTAGCTGGATTTTGAAAGATCTATTATTTTTGTGTAGTTAAAGATTATTACCAATAATTATTACCAATAGATTACTCTTCATATATTCCTTGAAATATGTGGGTGAGGATTCTACCACTAGCCACAATGGTATTTTGAATTGCTCCCTAGTGGGAAAGGGAACATCAGTGTTCCTAACAGAGCATCCCTGGGTATATCAACTGCACTCCTGGCAGGATCTACAGAGTGGTTGTGGGCAAATATAAAATGAGCCCCAGATTTTTATTATAAACTTTTGTTTCATATTGTTTTGGTTTGGCATTTTTATCTTGCTGCTTTCCTTTGGTTGGATTTTGGAGTTTTGTAGGGTGATTGAACAACGAAGACTAAGAACTTAAACTTGAGTGGGTAGGGATGTGGATAGGATATGGGAGGCACTGGCAGAGAGGAAAAATGGTCCAATATATATTGTATGAAAAAATTAAATAAAATAATCTTCCTCAAGAAGAGTGGGGATAACTAAACATAAAGTTGCTTGAAATTGCTAGTCAAATGTGTCTCTAAACCTGTCAAAAAGACTGGCTGTTGCTGTCTTATTTGGTTTGTCTACCAGAACTTGATTGTGAGACATTATTGCTAAAGATACTACAAGCCTTGATTATAAAACATTGAGAAATGATATTTGTTATTGACTTAGAAACTTCCTCCTTGCTTGCTAGCTTTTAGTGTACTGGAAAATTCTAGGCAGACTGTTGGGTAAAAAGTCACCAGTTGTTTACCCAGCTGTAAATTCTTTGAGCAACAATAACAACTAACCTGGTAAGAAAATGCTTGTGGGGTTAAATGGACACAACATTATGTTGGTAACTAACTTGCTTCCTAATGGAACTTAAGACCTAATTCTTAGGAGGCATTGATGCCTGGTAGTGCATCTCTGGTCAAGGACCTGTGGTTAGGGAGCTCATATGCACCTGGTATAGATGTATTGTTAAATGTGGTCTCTTGTAAATTCAGATACCTAAACACATGAATTGGTATAGCTCTCAGACCTCCTTTGAGAAGTTCTTTGTGCAACAGAAGTTGCTTAAACAGAAACTCACAATCACCAAATGGAAAGAGTGTCCTTTAAGTCATCAACCATCAATGAAAATCTCTATCATACCCCTATCCCATGTATCAATGTACATGAGGATGAGGGAATGGAAAGATGGTAAAAAGCAGAGGTCATGGAGTCCTGGAGCTAAAACAGTATCTTCTGGACATGACAAGCCTAACTCACAGCTGTGGTTGCCTGCATAAGACTTGCACAAGACCAAGCCAATCATTATTCTAGCACTTGAGTAGGAACCGCAAAGCCCAATCAACCAACCAACTGAGGATCTGTTGTTGGTTGATGGAGAAGGAAGAGATAGCTTTCTCTAAGGTTATGGTACCTAGCTAAGTTTAGCATACTCCAATGAATCGCTCTGTATCTATGTATATACAGGCAGCACAAATCTTACTTGATGGGTCATTAAAATACAGGAGTACATGGATTTCTAGGTTTGGGTATTGAATCTTGGGCAGAGAAATTGTGGCAGAGGTGGAAGTTAATATGATCAAAATACAATGTAAGATCTATGAAGTTCTCTTTTTAAAATAAAGAAATATTTATTTTATTTATATTAGTACAGTGTAGCTATCAAAACCATAGAGGGCTTCAGATACCATTACAGATGGTTGTGAATCACCATGCAGTCTCTGAAAATTGAACTCAGTACCCCTGAGAGAGCAGTCAGTGCTTTTAATTAATCACTGAGCCATCTCTCCAGCCTCCCTTTATGAAATTCTTAAATAATACAAGTAATATTGAAAATCTAACTAAATGGTTATTTATATTGCATAAAAGATTAGTGTTGGGGAAGTAAGTTAATATCAATTTTATAATATCTCCAAAAGTTTATCAAATTATTTTATTCAGAAATTGTTTGCTGAGAGTTTCCTATTTACAGACTACTAAAATCTTGGGTATAAGAATATTAATCAGAGCACACACAAGGTACACATAACATTATGAATAATTTTAGATAGAAAATAATATCATTTTGTACATAACATTGCTCTATAACAACACCAAGTTTAGTAAATTCAAATTATTTGAAGTTGCTGACTTCAGAGAAAAAAATTTCAACCATTTATCACACCTGCTCCCTGGTTTACGTGTAGCTGTTTGCAAAATAGTTTTCAGGTTGCCAAGCTCTGATTGTACTGTGTAAGAGGAAGAATAATTGGTTCTCCCAGGTTAATTGAAAAGATAACACTTCAACCTCCAAGACAAGGCGTTGTAGTTGTTGTTCTTTTTTTTTTCCCCATTAATCCTTAGTTATTTTCTAAAGAGGGGGAATTTTCCATAGTTGGAGACTCTATGTATTAACTGGGATCCTGGATTCCTGTGGCAGTACACATATCCACAAGGAAGAAAGAACCACGAGGACAATCAGCTCTGTCAGAGATCTTATATCTACTTGCAGTACTGCAATCCAAGAGAAACAACTTTTTATAAATTACACTTTCCAAGAAGTTAAATCAAGAAACAAATAGATATGTAATCTCTTAATAATTATGCCACATTTTTATAGTCCAAAGGAACCTTTACTTAAAGATCATTTACTTTTCAGTTATAGAGGGTAAAAACATTTTCCATTATGTACTAGTATCAACTGATGCTAGAGGTTGCTAATTGATACTAAAAAGTATTAAGTTTCTTGAAATCTAAGAAGGAAACTAATTGTAATTATAAATTTAAATATTGTTTACTTAAAATACTATAATTATGGAAAACTTCCATTTTTGAATTATTTTTATTTTTAAATAAATTCAATTTTATTCATAATACTTGTTCACCCATTCTTAAAAATATAGTGAGTTAATAGATATACAGATAAATATCTGAATTCTGTATCAGATACATGCTTTTCTCTTTCAAAAGATGTACACATATGGAAATGTAATAGAACAGACACATGGTATTACAGAATACATCAAATCAGGGCTTGTAGATGTAAAGTACATGTTCCAAGCCTTCTTATAATAGCCTGACATTTCTTTATATTGCTCTTTTATTATTTTTCTATTTGATCAGAAAACAGAGAGAGCCACAATGTAATGTTGAAGATATTCATAATTAGTAATATGAAAAGAGTTTCCTTAATAATGACATCTAATACTGAAAGAGTGCTCTACAGTTTACAAAGCACATTTTACATGTGTTGTTCCTTTAATTTTCTATTTAACTTTTAAAGAATGACCTTCAGCAAGGATTCCCCTCCTAATCATCACTCACTGTTCTTATAATCCTAGGAAGGTGACATAAAAAAGTGTAACTTTGACTAAGCCACTAAGCCTTGGTGATGAATTAATTAAAGGAGATCTATAGGAGAATGAAACCATTGAATCTAATGTGTAAAGCAGAAGTTAGGTGTTGGGATATCTTTGGGATTTAGCCTAAATATTAATCAAAATCCAACACCTGGGCAAGCCACATTCTAGAAATTCAATTTCTCAATAATCAGTATGTTCAGGAATGTCTGAAAGAAAAGTTTCAGTTTAGTAGATATTATTTTGCCATCCAAACATGGGGTGCAGCAGCTTACTTAAGAGCAAAGAATTGAATGTTCTTGTTAACTTGGTGTCCGAAAGTAAAAATGGAAGCTTGATACCCAACAAAACAGAAAACAATGGCAACAAGGAGACCAAGGGAAATGTCCGAGTAAATGGCTTACAATGCAAAAGGATCCTCAACTTTAAAATTATTTACATTATCTTTTAACTTACTCCACACATTTTCCTCAAAATCACAAGAAAATTAACGTTCCAAGAGAAATCATGAGTATAAAACTAAAACAAACAAGCAAATAAACAAAGACTAAACAAAGCCTAGTTATACTTGCTCAATGATTAAGACCACTGACTATTCTTGAAATGGACCTTAGTCTAATTCTTAGCACCAACATGGTGATTCACATGCCTCTGTAACTTCAATCCCAGGCGATCTGCCTTCCTCCTATGACCTTGGCAGGTACTTCATGCATGTATGCACAGACATACATGCTGACAATCCACCCATACACACATTAAAAAAAATGTAAAAGGGGCAAGTAAGTAAAAGTGATATAAGATTTGAAATATTTGATATTTATAACATGAAAATGACAGGTAAACATGTCCCTACATAAAATATCATAAGTAATGTAGTTTTTATATAAAATGTGTGTTTTATATGACATAACATTAAACTTCATTATTTCATTATTGTTTATATGTGTATGCATCTGTATCTATGGGATATTAGTGTTACACACACATACACACATATACACACACATAAAGTAAAGAGAGTTTATTTTAAGCTTAAATTCACTTCCTTTGATAATATGTACATAATCTATATGAGATTATTTTGCAATAAAATGAATTATTTAACGTATACCTCAGGCAAAAATTCTCTAGCTTGGTTACAACTTAATTTAGAAGTACATCGGCATATTATGTGTAACAGTGCAGGTCTCATGGCTTCCTTTTAATTTTTATTTTTATTTCAAGTAGATTCTTCTATCATAAAATCCATCATAACCTTAAGTGAGAATTCTGCTTTCATTAGAGACTCGGTTGTGTTGTGTGTTATTTTTCTGGAAGCTGTCTGATGAGAAGAGAGTTTGCTGAAGCAGACAGGTGAGAGGATGTTTTGCTGAGAACAGACTTGTGTTTTTCTGGAAGTTGCCTGGTGAACCAGTATGTGATGATTTTTTTTGAGAGGATGGTTGAGAGTCTTGTGAAGTTTGGAAAGAGTATAAGTTTTACCCAACAAACTTTTGCAACTCTTTGATGGTCTTCTTTTGGCTTTGCTGATGATGGTCTTAGCTGATAACACTCTTGCTTGATTCTCCTCACTTTCTTAGCTGGTCATCACTTGCCATGACTTCATAGAGAAAAACACACCAAAGAACTGGTGGAATTTCTGGCTGCTTCTTGCTGCCTCTGTAGACTTTGGCAGATTGGTAGAGCCTCATGATATCTTCTAGATCTAGCCACTGCTACTGATTCATGTTTGGTGTTTGCTGAGTGAACGGACTGATGCCACTGCTGATTTGTATTCGTTGTTTTTCTAGTGGACTAGACTGATGACAATAAAGATTGAAATCACTCCAATAAACTATTTCTAAACAAGTCCATAACCCTCATTTCCAATTAACCTTTCTTTTCCTGTACCACTGGTGAGTGGTGACTAAAAGGGAGGTTGAAGTGTTAAAGAATCATAATTAAAGTAGATTTTGAAATATCTAAGCCTACAGTGTCCCCACCTTCCATTCTTCGACCTCCTCTTCTCCAAATACCTCTCCTTCTGTTTTCACTTCAGAAAAGAGTAAGTCTTCAAGAGAAGACAGCCAAACAGGACAAAACAAGATAAGTAAGACAGCAAAATTCTACAAGACTAGACATCTAAATAGGATGTAAAAAGTTCCAAGAACAGGCAAGAGTCAAAGACACTCCTGCTCCCACTAATAGAAATCCCACAAAAAGCTAATCGCCACAACACATATGCAGAGGACCAGTTCAGACTTACACAGGCTTCATGCTTGCCATTCTTTGTCTCTGTGAGCCTATGTAAGCCTGCTTAGTTGATTCAATGATTACAGTGATTAGCTGGCAACGAATCAACTAAGACCATGTTCTCCATGTGTCCTCCATCCTTTCTGACTCTAATAATCTTTCCTCCACCTCTTTCTGACTTCCTGATCTCTTAGGGAGGCACCTGATGAGATCCCACTTTAGAAACCCTCATTCTCTCTCTCTCTCTTCCTCTCTCTCCCTCTCTCTCCCTCTCTTCTTCTCCTCTCTCTCTCTCTCTCTCTCTTTTTCTGCGTAAATGTCTGTCTGTAGATCTCTATATTTGTTTCCATTTACTGCCAGAGAAAGCCTCTCCAATGACAACTGGAAAAGGCATTGAACCTTGGTCTCTGGGCTACCCAGCTTCTGTTTCCTGGCAATACAGGAAGTGAGGTCATGAGCTCACTTTCCTAGCATGGGCCTCAAGTTAAATCAAACACTGATTGGCCACTCCCACAAGCTATGTGTCACTGTTGCACCAGCACATCTTGTATGTACAACAGATTGACCGATTTTAGATCAAGGGATTTTTTGAATTGGTTGGTGTCCAGGTTTCTTTTTACATGGCCTGCTGAGTTCCTTTCCACAACAAAGAGACTAGAACATAGGGGTGAAGGCTCCAAGCCTGCACCAGCTCAACTTCTCTCTGTGAACTATGCAAAAGCTGTCCTCAGCAATGTGCCCTGCTCTCAGTTCTCAGACAGCCACCTTTTGCTTTTTGAACAATAAGGTTTGAACAGTTTCATGACTGCATGGAATAAAAGCATTTTTATTATTTTTATGCAAGAATGTAAAATATTTTTAAATAAGAGTTTTCATTAAAGTAAATCTTGAAATCTTTTAGCCATTGTTCAGTCTAATACATTTTAAAAATTGAAATAAGCACTGTCACAAGGTTAACAATTAGCCTTTCACAACAAAGAAGAACCTCAAATCTAAAGGGACATTTTCCTCATCTTTTATGTTAATGTGAAAGTAGTGGAGGCAAAGGAAATGCTAGCAAGTCTTTTCTTTGGGGAAATTGACAAGTAACAAGAGAACAGATCTAAGCATTTAATTTATACATCTGCAGCAAATTTAAATCCTATCTGACAGATATTACATTCAAAGCAATTGGCGAAACCTGGACACACACACACACACACACACACAATTAATTTATTCATTTTCTATTAAATGCATTTGCTGTGGTTTGTTCCTGTCATTTGTTACCATCAAAAATAATATTAGAGAACTCAATTTGTTTCTTGTGTCAAGCTCTATCACCATAATTCAACATTTTAAATATAATCCATAAATACCCAAGCCTCTTACAAAAGGTTTTATGTTTGTTTGTGTATCAAAGCCACTGAGGGGAGTTTTTTTCTCACACATAATTCCCAGTCATGATTATTCAGAACAAAATTACTAGTTTATGTTTCTTATTACAGACTTTCTTGTCTTCCAGGTGGGTTGATAGTATTCTTCCCACCACTCCCTTTTAATGCAGCACAGATCATGATATGCTGGAATCCACATGAACTGCTGGAGATGGTAACTAGGTATTACCTACCATAGAAACTTTAGGCACAGAGTTTTATGGATTTTTATGTGTAGTATAGAAAATATGCAACATTTACAAGAGGAAAGGCAATTTTAAAGGTAACTACTTACTAGTGGATGGAATTGTCACTCTTGTAATGATCACATATCATCTCTTTTAGCTTTCAACACAGCCTATTGACAGGACAATGAAGTCTAGCCTAAGCTCAGACATTGCCATAAGAATCAATTATAGATCTCAGAAGTCTGAGAAACAAGTTCTGATAGGAGATTGTAGGAGCGCCTCTCTCAAGGACACTAGCAT
The DNA here is from genome assembly GCA_021653895.1 of Mastomys natalensis. Classification (NCBI taxonomy): domain Eukaryota; kingdom Metazoa; phylum Chordata; class Mammalia; order Rodentia; family Muridae; genus Mastomys; species Mastomys natalensis. Next base: position 728,281 of record JAJTUV010000323.1, on the reverse strand, counting down.
TGGTCACTTAATTTTACAATTTGAGAATACAATGTTCTATTAACTATATTTTGCTTTAAAAATTGGGACTCAGAAATTAATGTGAGAAAGATACTTGTAGGGAAAATACATGTGGACAAATTGGTAGAGATAAAAGAGGAAGGTGTGAGAACGGGCAGTATGCATTATATGTGTTTGAATTTATCAAAAACAAACAAACAAACAAAACATTTTCATGAATAAAGGGACATGATACCAGAAAATAATTAGAATCATAACACAGCATTTTCATTTTAATTTACTTTTCTAAAGTTTAGAAAATCAATATTGACATTATTCTTTGAGTATTCAGATGGAAGCACATATATTTGCTTATAGATATAGAAGTAAAAAACATTAAATACTATATGGTATAGATTCCCTACAAATCTTGGTGTGTGAACCACAGATAATCCAAAATTTTCCTTTGTATTGCTGGTACATCTTAGTCATAATGAAATATTTTATAATGTAAATATTTTACTTGATTCTCAAATATTTAACTATATACATTTATAAATTAACCTTGTACTGTCAAATTTTATCATGTACGCCTCTAAAAAAAGTATTAGAACTACTATTTCATTACATAAAACAAAACAGATAGTTGAGAACTCATAAAAGTATAAAATCTAGAAAACAAACCATTTTAAAAGGATTAGCCATAATTATATTACATTAATAGATATGTTCACGATCACTTAGTTTTATATTAAGATATTCAAATTATACTTGAAATACAATAATCATCTGAATCAGCTAATAATATTTGAAATATGCTAATGAAAATAATTATTCTGCAATAAAAGTTCAGTCATTTATCATCAGATAAATAATACAATTTTCTTGAGCAAAAAGCATATAGGATACACTCAGATAATATTTTGAAGTACTAATCTAAGGCAAGTCAGTTTTATGTAAAAATAATTTTACTTAAAAATTCTACAGGTCTTTGATTTTCCATAGCAGACTATCTAAATATAAATTAATATAAATCATTGTAAGTCTACATTGATCTTGTAGCAAAATCAATTCAAGAATTTTAATCATTGTGGTTGCATCTTTCCTGTCAAATATATTTTAATGGATCAAGAAATAAACTATCTCATTGCAGAAGAAAATACTATACTATACTTGAAATTTTTGAAAAAATACCACTATAACCCATGCACTGGAAATTATTAGATATGGATAGATCTTCAAATCATTAATGTAACGTCCTACTGCCAATAAATAAAAATAGTAACAATGTAGAAATTATAATATGAGGTATTAAAACAAAAGCTCTCACAGAATTTATAAAAACATACCAAAGAAACTTTATCTTACAATATTTACATCACAATTAATGATAGCATTTAAGCAATACATCACACAACAGTTACCTAAAAGAGTAGAAATGGAGTGGAGATGGAGTGGAGTGGATGGAATAGAATAGATCAATATTTAATTACCACATATGGCATCCAATAAAAACATCGTGAATGTTTTTACATAATGTTAGAAAGTAACATAAATTCTTAAGAATTTTATCTTCATAAAATGTATTCTCAATCAATAAGATGCCACTTTTGAGAAATTCATGTATGTTTTAGAAAAAGTAAATAAAAATATACACAAAACTATTTTATACAGTTTTAAGTGAAATGAAATATTATAGAAGTACAGGAGTTTTTTTGCAGAAAAGTTACATTTTATGCTGTTATTAATATATGTATTCAGAGACAAGGGAATTGTTCATTAATACTAAAATTTGAGTGAGCAGAAAATGTATCAGATTACTTAAACTGACTTTCCTCGCCTCTTCACAGAGTAATATAAAAATGTATAGTAGATATACAAGCCAATGGGATCAGTGTGACACCGTAGGAAAAAATGTTTTGTATGTTGCATTTGTCCTTAAATGAGCATCTTCTCAGCAAGTTCATACCATAACTTGTCTGAATAGGAGTATCATCTCTATAATTGTATTTTTTTTTTTTTTTTTTTTTAGGAAATTAGGGAGTTGGATTTTGTGGGTTTTTTTTTTTAATTATGAGTTTCTCCTTCAAATAACTTGAATCTTGAGATACATCCCATTGTCAGGTTGTTCTATTATTTATATGGCAAATTTGTTGGTGATAAAGCCATGTAAACCTTATGAGACCCTTACTATTCTATCATTTCCTCTTTAACAGTGTTCTCTTTTCTCCACTGCAAACAAGGTTTGTCTTTCGTCGTGCTCAGCTACCTATAATGCATTTGAGGTATATTTTGCAAATGTTGTTTAAATAGTCAATAACTGCTTGAACTCACCATTTTGTTTTGGTTTTTTTTTTTATTTATTTATTTATTTATTTATTATTTTTTATTTATTTATTTTTGCCTTAATTTACTTTGCCTTGCACTTTGCCCTTGGCTGAAAGGGATGAGGGTATCAGAGTGGCAAGTCACCAGAGTTAGGGGGAAATTTCTATACTACACTTTTGTTAGCATAACTTGACTTCCAGTAGTCTTTGTTATACAGTGAAATAACTAAAATCCGAATAGCCAACTTGATTGTTATTGTTACCTTATTCTTCAGTAATTTCTAGGAACCGTGTAATTTACTTTTAAAGTTACATTGTTTAAAGAAGATTCTACTTTGACATATATGTTTCTATTACTGGTACTGAAGATTTGAATTAAATTATTGAGGATTCCTTCCATTATGCAAACACTTTGGAAAGCATCCAGAATTGACTACTAAAGGGGAAACCTGAGGAAAAGCTAACTATTTTACTTATGTGTATGAAAATGAAAGAAAAGTTCCTCTTGGAAAATCAGGTTATTTAGCCAGGTAGTGGTGGCATATGATTTAATTCCAGGACTCAGGAGGCAAAAGCAGGTGGATCTTTTAACTTCAATGCCAATCTGGTCTACAGAATGAGTTCCAGAACACTAAGGGTTTCACAGAGAAACCCAGGAGGATTTATGGGATCAGTTACTTAGGTTTCCTTGATACTTATATTGTCTTACAATTCTTATCACATAGATTATATTAGTTATGAGAATCATGTTTTTTAATAAAATATATATCATAAAATTATACCTAAGTTCTTCTTTTCTTGAGGTTTCATTTCCGTTTTCTGTTGTGTTAAATAGTAGATACTCAATTTTTACATTTTTATAAAGTACATGTCCAAAACATTACTGACAAATTTTGATTGTATAATGGCATGTCTTTTTTCCAAAGCAGGACCAGGGTTGAAAGAAAAAAAAGTATATAACTCTAAAGAAAAAACAGTAATTTCATGTGAACTTAACATACTTTGTTTTTTACAGCATAACATTTTTATATTATTTGTAGACTAGTATGTCAGTATAACTCTGATTACAAAAAATGTCACATATTGCCTTTCTTAAAAAAAAGAAGAAAAAAATAAATGATCACTATCTAAAATAGCAATTAGTTTGTGCAGAAAAACAAATTAGCATCTTTAGATGTTTTTTAATTTATTCTTTAATCTTTTTTTTTTTTTTTACAGTCCAGACTTATCTCCCTCCTGGTCCACCTCTGACAGTTTACATCCCATAACTTCTTTGCAGGTCTCCCAGAGAATGTTTCTATTTATCCACTCCCATCCCACCAGACTTCCCTACTCCCTGGGGCCTCAAACCTCTTGAGGGTTAAGTGCATCTTCTCTGAGTGAGACCCAGCAGTCCTCTGCTTATATGTGTTCCGTGCCTCATATTATCTGGTGTATGCTGCCTAGGTCGTGGCTCAGTGTCTGAGAGATCTCAGGGGTCCAGGTTAGTTGAGACTGCTGGTCTTCCTATAGGGTTGTCCTCCTCCTCAGCTTCTTCCAGCTTTTCCTTAGTTCAACAATAAGGATCACCAGCTGCTGTCCATTGGTTGGATGTAAATATCAGTATCTGACTCTTTCAGCTGTTTTTTGGGTCTTTCAGAGGGTAGTCATGATAGGTCCCTTTGTGTGAGTACACCATAGTATCAATGGCCTTGGGGCCTCCTCTTGAGCTGGATCCCAATTTGTGCCTGTCGCTGGACCTCCTTTTCCTCAGGCTCTTCTCCATTTTTGTCTCTGTAGTTCTTTCAAACAGGACAATTATGGGTCAGAGTTTTTGACTGTGGGATGGCAACCCCATCCTTCCACTTGACCCTGTTTTTCTGCTAGAGGTGGGCTCTCCAAGTTCCTTCTCCCCACTGTAGGGTATCTCACTGTAAGGCATGTCGGCAGTTCTCTAGCATATTCTAGAGCGTCCCCACCTCCTACCTCCTGAGGTTGCCTGTTTCCATACTTTCTGCTGGCCTCAGGCTTCGGTCCTGTTCCCCCCTGCAATACCTGATCATGTTGTCTTCTTCCCCTCTCTGTCCCCTTTCCCATCAGATCTCTCCCTCCCCCTCCTATGTTGAAGTACAGCACTTTAATGTCTGTTTTGGCTACAATCATCAAGTTAATTTAGGTTTGTAAGCCCCAAGGTTTGGGGATTTATTATATTCAGTCTGTGGTGAGGAACCAGAAAAGGAAGACACAAAAATGGAACAAGTTGACTGAAATATTAGCAGGACTAAAACATTTCTGCTACAAGTCTAAAGATTTATATAGTGACAGTGTGAGTGTAACAGAAAAACACTTCAACCTGTCTTAAAGACACTTGTGTATTAATCAGACCATTTACAATTTAAGGAAAGTTTATTAATTTAGAAGTTCAATTATATTTTCTTTCCTTTTACATAGCAGAGTAAATGTAAATGTCTCTTTTATTCCATTAGATGAAGGATGGGATTAGAAGTGTATTCAAGCTTTATGAATAAATGGCTTGGGCTGAGCCAGAGTGTTTCTATCTAACCTTACACCAATACCTGGAGGCATCTATTCCCATAGCAAGCTCAGACATGGAAAGTTTCAGGCATCAGTTTCCAGCCCTTATTTGCTAACTTAGGACTAGAATGTTTCAGCCTTCTAAGACTTACTCTTTCTAGCTACTTCTGAAGTTGGCTGTCTGGTTCAACTCAGCTTTTCTGGCCCAAACTCCTCTCCAAGCTGATTGATTCAGAATGGTTTTCTTGGCCTCTGATTGGATTGCTCTACTTAGGTAGACAACTTCTGAACTCCACAAACTGAACTGCTCCAAAATGAATTGATCTGAACTTAACATAATTGAACTGAACTAAATCAAATTCCATTGAATTCGCTCTCCCTTGCAGCTCGTTAAGCAGCCTCTGTTTCCTCTGTGTTCTCAGGAGAGTTGGGCACATCCTACCACTGACTCATTCTGTTAAATCTTTATCTGGTTTGTCACTTAGTCTCTCCCTCAATTCGATCTCATTGTTTTAGATTAAAGATATATAGTAAAGGTATGTTTGCATTCAAGCCAGAGGGATGAAAGATGTGTAGGATGACATATCTATATTGCTACCATCTTGATCTTGACAAAATAACAGTTTAGCTACGTGCTGCATCTCTTGTCTCAAAAACACCTCACATAATGCACGAATTGATGATTATGTTTTTGATACACATTGTACTAAATCACTCTTAATGCGTATCTGTTTGCTGACTACAATTTTTTCCTTGTTTTTTTCCTGTTTCATTCCTCAGCCATCTTCTAGTTTGTCAGTTCAGCCTTGGCATTCGTAAGTACTAGCTATACATATTGTTTTTCTTTTACCTTCCCTTTTTCTTTTTAACTGTATCGTTTTTCCTTCTTAATTGCTCTTATCTGTTCCTTTTTCTTTTCTTTTTTTTTACATTTTTTATTGGATATTTTATTTGTATTTCAGATGTTATACCCTTTCCCTATTCCCCCACACACATCCAGAAACCACTTATCTCATTCCCCCTCCTCCTGCTTCTATGAGGATATCCCCCACCTACTCCACCTTCCCACCCTCGAATTCCCCGACACTGGGGCATCCACAGGAAGAAGACCTCCTCTCCCACATATGTCCAACAATGACATCCTCCACTACATATACAGCTGGAGCCATGGATCCTTCCCATGTGCTCCCAGGCTGGTGGTTTCCACACTGGGAGCTCTGGTTGGTTGGTTGATATTGTCTCTCTCCACATTGGGCCACAAACCCTTCAGCTCCTTCAGTCTTCTCTCTAACTTCTCCATTGGGAATCCCCTTGATCAGTTCAATGGTTAGCTGTGAGCGTCTGCCTCTGTATATGTCAGGCTCTGGCAGACCTCTAAAGAGACAGTGTAGCAGGTCCTGTCAGCATGCACTTCCTGGCATCCACAACAGTGTCTGCCTTTGTGACTGTACATGGATGGATACCCAGGTAAAACAGTCTCCAGATGACACCTCCTTCAGTTTCTGTTCCACACTTTGTCTCCATATTTGCTCCCCTGAGTATTTTGTTACTCTTCTAAGAAGGACCAAAGCAACCACACTTTGCTCTTCTGTTCTCATGAGCTTCATGTGGTCTGTGAGTTGAATCTTGGGTATTTCAAGTTTTGGACTAAAATCCAATTATCAGTGACTGTATACCCTGTGTGTTCTTTTGTGATTCGGTTACTTCATCAGGATATTTTCTAGTTCTTCAATTTGCCTAGAGAATTTCATGAATTCATTGTTTTTAATAATTGAGTAATACTCCCTTGAGTAAATGTACCACATTTTTGTATCCATTCCTCTGTTGAAGGACATCTGGGTTCTTTCCAGCTTCTGCCTATTATAAAGAAGGCTGCTATGCACATAGTGGAACATGTATCCTTGTTACATGTTGGAGTATCTTTTGGGTATATGCCCAGGAGTGGTATAGCTGGGTCCTCAGGTAAAATGCTATGTCCAATATTCTGAGGAACTGCAGACTGATTTCCAAAGTAGTTGCAACAGCTTACAATCCCACCAACAAGGAGGAGTGTTCCTCTTTCTCCACATCTTTGCCAGCATCTACTATCACCTGAATTTTTTGATCTTAGCATTCTGACTGGTGTGAGGTGGAATCTCAGGGTTGTTTTGATTTGCATTTCCCTGATGACTAAGGATGTTGCTTCTTTAGGTGCTTCTCAGCCATTCAGTTTCATCAGTTGAGAATTCTTTGTTTAGCTCTGTACCCCATTTTTAATAGGGTTATTTGGTGTCTGGAGTCTAATTTCTTGGGTTCTTTGTATATATTGGATATTAGCCTGTATTGATGTAGGATTGGTAAAGATCTTTTCCCAATCTGTTGGTTGATATTTTGTCCTATTGACACTCTCATTTGCCTTACAGAAGCTTTGCAATTTTATGAAGTCCCATTTGCCAATTCTTGATCTTAGAACATAAGCCTTTGGTGTTCTGTTCAGGAACATTTCCCTTATGCCCAAGTATTGAGGTTCTTCCTACTTCTCTTCTATTAGTTTCAGTGTATCTGGTTTATGTGAAGGTCCTTTATCTACTTGGACTTGAGCTTTGTACAAGGAGATAAGAATGAATCTATTTGCATTCTTCTACATGCTGACCTCAAGTTGAATCAGCACCATTTGTTGAAAATGCTGTCCTTTTTCCACTGGACGGTTTTAGCACCTTTGTCAAAGATCAAGTGACCATATATGTGTGGGTCTATTTCTGGGATTTCAATTCCATTCCACTGATATTCCTGCCTGTCTCTGTACCAATACCATGCAGTTTTTTTATCACTATTGCTCTGTAGTACAGCTTTAGGTCAGGGATGGTGATTCACCCAGAAGTTCTTTTGTTGTTGAGAGTAGTTTTCGATGTCTTGGGTTTTTTTGTTATCCCATATGAATTTGCAAATTGCTCTTTCTATCTCTAGGAAGAATTGATTTAGAATTTTGATGGAGATTGCATTGAATCTGTGGATTGCTTTTGGCAAGATGGCCATTTTTACTGTATTAATCCTGCCAATCCATGAGCATTGGAGATCTTTCCATCTTCTGATATATTCTTCAATTTCTTTCTTCAGAGACTTGAAGTTCTTATTATACAGATCTTTCACTTGCTTGGTTAGATTCATATCAAGGTATTTTATATTATTTGTGACTATTGTGAAGGGTGTCATTTCCCTAATTTCTTTCTCAGCCTGTCTATCTTTTGAGTAGAGAAAGATTACTAATTTGTTTGAGTTGATTTTATAACCAGCCACTTTGCTGAAGTTTTTAAAATCAGGTTTAGAAGTTCTCTGGTAGAAGTTTTGGGGTCACTTAATTGTACTATCATATCATCTGCAAACAGTGATATTCTGACTTCTTTCTTTCCTATTTGTATCCCTTTTACTTCTTTTTGTTGTCTAATTGCTCTAGCTAGGACTTCCAGTACTATATTGAATAGGTAAGGAAAGAATTGGTAGCCTCCTCTAGTCCCTAATCTTAGTGGGAATGCTTCAAGTTTCTCTCCATTTAGTTTGATATTAGCTACTGGTTTGCTGAATATTGCTTTTACTATGTTTAGGTATGGGCCTTGAATTCCTAATCTTTCCTAGACTTTTACCATGAAGAGATGTTGAATTTTGTCAAATGCTTTCTCAGCATCTAGAGAGATGATCATGTGTTTTTTTTCTTTGAGTTTGTTTATACAGTGGATTACATTGATGGATTTCCAAATATTGAACCATCCCTGAATTCCTGGGTAAACCCATCATGATGGATGATTGTTTTGGTGTGTTCTTGGATTCAGTTTACAAGAATTTTATTGAGTATTTTTGCATCGATATTCATAAGGGAGATTGTTCCGAAGTTCTCTTTCTTTGTTGGGTCTTTGTGAGGTTAGGTGTGAACATGATTGTAGCTTCATAGAACGATTTCAGTTGTATGTCTCCTTTTCATTCTACTTTTATTATTTGAACTGTTTGTATTCTGGTTTCTGAGGCTGAAGATTTCATCTACTTGTTGGTTTTTTTCGAAAGTTTTTTGTTGATACTTTGTATAGTTCTTTGTTGTTTCTCCTGATTTATTTCAGTATTGTTTATTTCTGTGCTTTACTCCTTTTATTTATTTGCTTAGTTTTTGTTCTGTTATTTTCTAAGTGTGTTTCAAGTTGCTGTGTTGTCTCCCTTTTCTTTTTTTATTGAATTTGATTGTTTCTGTGTCTTAGGTTTATCTGGCTGTTTATTCGTATTTTTGATTGTGTCCATAAATGTTTTTGTATGATGATTTGATATATTCTTTTGTTTTACGGTTGATTTCATAGGATTCATTTTTCATAACTCTCTTAGTTTCTCTTTCTTGTTTAATTTTATTTGTCAAGTATCTAGTGTGTGTCTCTCGTTTCTTTTTGTATGTGAGCTTTCTATTGTTTTTGTTATTATTAAAGACCAGTCTTTATCCGTGGTGATCTGATAGGATTCAAGGGATTATTTAAATCTTTTGCATCTGTTGAGGCCTGTTTTGTGACCAATAATATGGTTTATTTTGGAGAAGGTACCATGAGGTGCTGAGAAAAAGGTATATTCTTTTGTTTTACGGTGAAATGTTCTATAGATTTATGTTAAATCCATTTGGTTCATAACTTCTGTTAGTTTCACTGTATCTCTGTTTAATTTCTATTTCCATGATCTGTTTTCTGGTGTGATGGGTGTCTAGGACTTGCTATGGTGGAAGAACTGGGTTCTGATGATGCCAGGTAACCTTGGTTTCTGTTGCTTATGTTCCTTTGCTTGCCTTTTGCATCTTGTTATCTCTGGTGCTACCTGCACTCACTGTCTCTGACTGGAGCCTGTCTTTCCAGTTATCTTACTTGTGTCAGAACTCCTCATAGTCCAGTGTCTCTGTGATCCTGTGATCCTGAGCTCCTGGGTGGAAGAACTCCTGGGATTCAGCTGCCTCTGGGATCCTGAAACCCTACTGCTCTGAGTGCAGTGGTTCCTCTGCTGCTCTGAGAGTAGTGATTCCTCAGCTGCTGAATAGAGTGATTCCTTTAGATGAGTCAGGATATGGTGTCCTCACAGGAGCACACTAGCTAGGAGTCTGCCCCAGCAAAAAGGACCAAGCGAGGGGCAAAAGGGGAATGTATTTTGGAGGGTGGGGTTTGAGTGGTGATTTGTCCTGAGTGGGCCATGCTCCCAGCTGAAGCTGTGGAGTGTAGGGTTGTGGGTCAGGTTCTTTCCTGCTGCTTTGAGTATAGTGGTTCCTCTAGATGGATCAGGATATGGTTCTTTTTCTTTCACATTAATTTTCTTTTCTTCTTCCACTTTTCTGTCTTCTTTTTTCACATCCCCAACCCAGTCATTCTTTTTACATATCCATTTAAAATGAATTATTATTTTAAATGCTTATTATCATCCTTCATCGCATTGATCTTTTCAAGGTCACTTTGAGACCCACGTTACTAATTTTAATTCCCAGTTCTAAATACAGCTAAAATACTAGGGATATTTGACAGCATTCAATGTGCCCTTATTAATACACATAATGCTGGCTTCTAGAACACTGAAAGTTTCCTTATTGCCTTTTTTCCTCAGTGGCTTAAATTTCTAGTTATTCTTTGTTCATTTTTACACTCTCAACTCTTAAAATCTTGGAGTATCCAGGGCTTTAAAGATAACCCCATTGAAGTATTTGTTCCTTTAATCATTCCATCTACATTTTGTGACATTGAACAACATACGCCTTATGTCTCCAGAACAAAAATTCTGTGTCATATGGCAACTTTAAGTAGTTCTCATAGGGAATAAAACAAAAAACAAAACAAACTACTGACAATTAACCTATACCCTGCATATATTATAAAACACATTATAATTTGAAAGATGCTAAGCCTTGAAAATGTCCATTTTAGATAAATAAAATACATTAATTTTATGCCTGCAGAGTTTAATTTTATTACTTACTTAGTAACTTACCTCTTGCTGTTTGCCTTCTACATGAACTTTAGATATTCTTCATTCAAAATTAAACTCACAGTATGCCCATTTTAGTAACTGTCAACATGACCCAGACTGGCTTATCTACCCTTGTCTATCTGAAATTTTGAACAATTGGCCTTGATGTAAACCAGTCTTTGGTATGAGTCATCTCTGGGCTTGTTTCCCATCTATTGACCTCAGGTTACTTAATTTTGAGAGTTCATTTCTACAACCACTAAGTTATACTTGTTCTATTTTAACTCCTGTGCTGTAAATGCCCCTAAAATTATGTAGACATGATATTACATGCTTCCTTGGGAGAGGAAGACATATATAATACCTATAATGAATGCAATGGTAGACATTTCTAGAGCTGGAAGGAGTATAGTAAGTTAAGGCTAGGACATGAGGAAGTGCTGGCCTACTAAGCAACATTCTTTATTCTAATAATTTACATAGGGTTGACACTTTCCCATCTTCCCTTCTAAGCTACAGAGAAGCTAGTGAGATAATGGGGGTGCCCTTTGACTTCTAACCCAAATAGAAACCAATTCAGTTTCTCAAGATAGCTGAATCTCTCCCTCAATACTGACAGGACCTGGCTTTTAGAAGTATCTATCATTTATCTTTTAGGTTTAATTTTTGCTATTGATTATTTATTCACTGGTTCTTCTCCTAATCCAGAAGCACATAGAGCACACCATTTTCTTCTTTGTTGTCAGCCCTGAATATACTTGAGTAACTACTAAATAAATACTTATTGAATAAATCAGCAAAATTAGAGATCACATTGAAATCTACTATGTTGTTTAGAACACCATAGTATTCTACAGATTTGTAGAATTTGTCTCAGTTGGAAATTTAGAAACCATTAAATCATACTTAGATAATTTTTTGTAGATGGATAAAAGAGTACTTAGATAAATGGTTTTCATGGACTCTAGTGAGTCTGTATACTGACTAATATAATAACAATGAAACATACACCTTTCTTTCTAGACAAGGACTAAAAGTGGTATGTGTAAGTCATGCTAACTTCAAAGTGATTTAGAATAAAGCTGTATGGTGGCAATTATAGCCTGCCACCAAAGTTACCTATTTCTATGCCATACCCATATTCCTTTTTATTTCAGGAAAATCTCAACTTTTCTTAAAGAAACATGTAATAATATTAGTCATTGATATTAATACATTGACTACTTGTCATGCAGCAGGTACACTGCAAAACACATTGGCCCAGGGTCTGATTTGACCCCATCAACAATCCTATAGGACATTCAAAATATATTGTCAATGAAATGCCTCAGTATGTAAAGGTACTTGCTATCAACCTAATGACCTGAATTCAAACCCAAGAATCAATGGTAGAAGGAGAGAACTGACTCCAAAAGTTATTGCCTGATCTCCACACTTGTTCTTCTTCCCCAAATCAATTAATCAGCCAACCAGTCACCTGATGCCATGGTTTAGTCTTAACCCTTGGCCCATGCTGCCAACTAGGACTATGACTGGTACTATGGCAGAATGGCTTACTACAAAAGGCCAGGCAAATATCTCTGATGTGGGCTGCCACTAAAGGACATGTTGATTTCAGCAGAGTGTAAGGCTATGTTGCTGTTCAAGGGCAGCACAGAGCTGGCCAGGCCCTTTACCTGTCTGACCTTTTACCTGGGTGGCACAGTAATTCTGGCCCTGGCAGAATGAGAGTATGAGAGTTGGCCCAGACCCTTGATGGCTTTAATATTTGGATGAGTTAGCTGGATCAGTGTTTCAGAGCTTGCTCTGATGGTGTAGATGCAGGACAGCTGGCAGGTTGACCAACATAGCTACCACCCAAGCCCAGATCCAGGACCATGAGTCCCTCCACCCCCGATATCTATCCCATCTATGAACTTCTGGAGTTGTGAAGTGGCCAGTCCTATAGAACCAAAGCTGCAAGGTCCAGTATTGAGAGTGTAAGAGAAGCCTGAGATCTAGATTAGACAAAGGACTCACTGCAATGAATATTTGCAAGTAAAGCTCTTTGAGCCAAAGGGTATTACTGTGTGATACACAACAGCTTCCATGACAATTTTAAAAATATATTTATTATTTATTATTATTATTATTATTATTATTTCTATTGGGGTGGAAGTTGCAAGAGTGGTAGGTAACTATGGACTGATGGGGAGGTGAGTGAGATTAGGATGGATGATGCAAAATTCACAAAGAATCAATTACAAAGAATAAAAGTTCCATATCCCCAATGTCATGATGTTACAACTAAGGTCACCCCCATTGATTCTTTTGTGCATCGGTTACCCAGGTTTCTGTTCTCTTCCTAGGGATGTTCCCTCGCCTCCTTACGCCCCACCCAGTTGTACATTTCCTTTCATTTTCATGATACATCTAGCCATCTATATTGTTCCACCACCACACCTGATCCAGAACCCCCCTTTCCCCTTTCCATTCCCTCTCCCTCCCAATTTTTTCCCTCCATCTGCCTTTTATGACTATTTTATTCCCCCTTCTAAGGGAAATTCAAGCATCCTTGCTTGCGCCTTTCTTGTTGTTTAGCTTCTTTGGGTCTTTGGAGTGTAACATGTTGCCTGTATTTAATGGCTACTATTCACTTATACATGAGTACATATAATTCATGTCATTTTAGAACTGGGTTACGTCACTCAGGAGGAGGCATCTTCTGTACCAGAGAGGAACTCCAATGAAGCAATAGAGGCACCAAGCCATTCACAAAAACTTTCAATCCTAAATATATCCTGTCTTCAGTAATGCAGGAACAGGAGAAGGGGCAAAGACTGAGGGAATGGCAGACCAATAACTGGTCCAACTTGAGACCCACCAATGGGCAAGCACCAATTGCTAACACTACTAATGAAACCCTGTTTTGCTTACAGACAGGAGCATGTTATCCTCAGAGAGGATCCACTTAGCAGCTGACTCGACAGATACACACACCCACAGCCTAAACAGTGGATGGATCTTGGGGACTCTTACGCAAGAATAAAAGGAAGGATTTTGGGCAAAGAATAGGGAACTCTACAAGAAGACCAACAGTAGTCAAGTAACCTTGACCTATGGGGCTCTCAGAATATGAGTCACAAACCAAAAATACATACAAAGGTTGGACCTAGGTAGACCTTTCTACTCATATGTGAGAAGATGTACAGCTTGACCTTCACGTGAGTCCTGAAAAATCTGGAATGGGAGCTATTCCAAAAGCTGTTGCTTGTACATGGGATATGTTCTTCTAGGTGGGCTGCCTTGTCTGGCCTCAGTGGGAGAGGAAGCAGCTAGCCTGGCAAGCATTGAAGTGCCAGGGTGGGGGAAGATACCCAGGGGCCCCCACCCATTTAGAGGAGAAGGGGAGAATTGAATGGGGGAAGGATTGTGGAAGGGGATAACCCAGAGGCGGGGGCAGTGAGCAAGATATAAAGTGAAAAAGGGAAAAAAAAATATTAAATTAAAAGACAATAAAAAGTATTTTCAAGAAAGGGAAGTTTGTGGGCTGCAACTTCAGAAAAAAACTGGTTTTTGGGTGATTTTAATTTTAATAAATTATTATAAGTTTTTAATTAAGCCAAATTCTTGTTCATGGTTTCTTTTTCTTTAAGAGGAGGGTTTTGTGATGGTTGCCATGCCCCCTGTTTCTCATGTGTTTCTGGTTTTACATTGGGCCTACAGCAGTCGGGAAATTGCATTGCGGATAGATTTTTTAAATTGGGTCAAATTATTTCAGTGGAAGTGACTGCAATGCTCAAGAGGGACTAGATTTGGATAGGGCCTGAGATGCCATTTTTCCAAACTTTATGGAGACTGGATTATCAGCTAGACTCTTGATGCATATGCCCAGGACACCTGATCAATGCTTTTTTATAACCTGAGAGTAGAATCTTCCTGTAAGATCATTCATCATCCAAGAAAATACGATTATCCATTGTAAAACTTACAAACCATTTCCCCTTCCATTACAGTAACTAAGAAGTAAAAGGAATACCCAATTACAGTGATAATCAAAATGTATGAATAGCAAAAAAATATTGGTGAAAATGGTGCAAATAAGAAGGAAAAACATAAATAAAGGGGGGTCAACAATAGGAATTTTGATGAAATGAGGCTTCTGATTAAATTAGAATAAAAAAGGGAAAGAAAAACAATAAATACAACCAAAACAACTTAAAATTACTCAGCCCCAAGAGTTGGAAAGTGGGGGGTCATGCAAACCCTAATCGCTTGTAAATGAAAACAAAACAACAACATTAACCTTTAAATAGAGACGTTGGGGGCCAAAATAAAAATTATACCCCTTTTTTGAAACCATGTCTTTTTTCCCAAAAGGGGAAGACTCTGGTTTTGGAACCAGCTTTACATTTTCACTAAAAATTTTGGTTTTAAAGTGGGGGCAAACCCTTTTTTGGCCTGGTTTCAGCATACAGTCCTATAAAACGGTGCCAGCTCAGTGGGGGGGTTTCCTTTTAAAAAAAAAAAAACCACTATGTTTTTTCCCCGGGGGGACCCCCGGGAAGGGGAACTTTGCTCTTCCCTTATTTTGTTTTTTGGCTACGAAACATTAAATTTTTTGGGGATATTTCCCCTTTTTTTTTAAAAAAGGGCCCATTACTTGACTAAAACCCCTGTCAGATTTTTTTTCAGAGTTCTGTCCGGGGGGCCCCTTTTTAGTCTGTTTTTCCTGTTTTACTTTGTCTAACTGGGAGGAAAGATTGAGAGTACTTGATTCCTTCTAGATTTTTTTTTTGGAGTTTTTTTCCTGTTATGTCCCACAAAAATTCCGGATTTTGTTTTGCCTTTTGAAAAAGGAAATTACAGCCTTCACCTGACTTTGGGGGGAAAAAATTTTTTTAAATTATCCGGGTTTTTTTCCTAGAGTTTCCACAAGTTAATTGTACCTTTTCCCCCCATTTATTTTCCTTTTTTTAAAAAGGGTAAAAATAATGTAATTTTTTTTTTTTTTCCCTTTTCAACCCCAATTTGTCTAGATTTTCTATTATGGATTTTAAAAAGTAAATGTGTGAACACAGTATTATTAAAAAAATTTTGAAACATTTTAAAAGGATTATATGGTATACCAAAAGGGATTTTATTCCTAGATGCAAAGGGTAATTAAAATATAAAAAGCTCTTTTAAAAAAAACCCCCAATTATATTGGAAGGGAAAATGTAATCTCCTTCTAATATCTCAAAAAAAGCATAAAAAGCTTTCTGAAAATTTTTTCAAAACCCTTTTAAAGGGTCTTTTAAAAAAAAAAGAAACAGATGACATTTTTTAAAAAACATAATAAAAGGCCATATACAAAAAATCCCCAAAGTAAACCCCCCTTTAAAATTTAAAAAGTTCAGTTTTTTCCCCTTTCTAATATTATAAAAAAAAAAAGAGCTTGTTTGTAGTATTGAGTGAAATTTCCCATTTTATTGGGAATTTTTATTGTTTTTTTTAGCAATTTCCTCAAGGAAAAATTTTTCCAAAAATTTTTAGGGAACTCTTTTTTTAAAAGTTTTTGGGATTTTAAAAAAAAAGGGGCCTAAAAAATTTTATTCTTCAAGGAAGTTTTTAAAAATTAAAAAACCCCAAAAAGGGGCCCCGGAAACCCCCTTCCTCTAAAACCAAAAGGGAAAAAAAAGGGGGCCTACCGGGGGAAAGGGAGAACTTTCAGAAAAAGCTGAGCTCCCTTGAAAAAGAGTCTTATCCCCCCAAAAAAAAAAAAAGGCTTAGAAGACTCGAGATTAGGGAATTTTAGGGAAAAAAGGGAGAAAGAAAAAATGCCTGGAATAGGGAGAAGAAAAAGGGGTGTGAGTAGAAAAGACAATTTTCCAATTCGTTTAAAAAAAGGGGGGAAACCCTTTTTTAAAATTTTGGGGGGTTTTCCCCTTTTTTCAACCCCCAAACTGGAAAGCATCTGGATTGGGGTTTTGGCACTGCATTAATCTTTGAGTTGTTTTGTTCCTGTTAAAAAAATTGTAAAAAAACCCTTTAACTTCGGGTAAGTTACCCCAAAAAAGGCTCACTAGTTTCCTTTTTTGATTTTTTTTTGTAGGGGGTTTTTTTGTGTTTTCCCTGCTAGATTTTGAGTAACTTTTTAAAAATCTTTCTCCCAAATTTTGTCCCCCAAAAAAAAAATTTGGAAAAAAAAAATAAAGAGACCCCAAACCAAAAATGGGAAATGTAATCAAGAAAAAAGATATACTTAAAAAAAAAGTTTAAGTTAATTTTTTCACCTGAGTATAGTGCAAAAAAATTTTAAAAAAATAAAACATTTCAGCAAAATGGGATAAAAAATTTCGGGAAAAATCAGTTGCATTTTCTAATATTTTTGGGGAACCATGGGGAAATTTTTGAAAAAGCTTTTTTCATTTTATTTTAAAATTTTTATTTTTTTTTTTTTAAAGTCCAGCCTTTTGCCCCCCCCCAAGGGGCCTCCCTCCCCAGTCTCTTTATATTTCCCCTTCCCCCTTTTTTTTCCCCAAGAGGGGACCACCCCCCCCCCCCAACCAGGCCCCCAAAAACCCCCCTTTTAAACATCAATTTTCCAAGGGTTTAGGTTTTTTTCCCCGGGGGAAAAACCCCAGATCAAGAAGCCCTTTTTGGGCAGATAGGGTTCATGGGCCTGGCCCAAAAGCTTCCCCTGTAGTGCTTTTTGGGGGCCCCGGGGGTTTTTCTGAGGGATTTCGGGGGGGTTTGGGGGTCAGTTAAAAACGGGGGGGTTTCCTAAAAAATTTTTGGGAAAAATTCCCCCCTTTTTCCTCCCCAAAAACAAAAGTTTTCAGAAAAAAAAAATTGGGGAAGTTTTGAAATTTTTTTGGGGAAAAGTAAAATAATCTTTTGGGGTTTTTTTAAAAACCCCTTTAAAAAACCCCCAAAAAATTTTTTTGATTTTTGCTATTTAAGTTTTCAAAAAAAATTTTTTTTTTTTTTGGGGGTTTTTTTTTGAGAAATATTACACTTTTTTTAAGCAAGCATAAAAATTCTTAAACAGTTTAAAAAATTTAAAATAAGACATGTAAAAATTTTTGGGGGTAAAAAGGGGTTTGCAAAAAGTAAAAATAAATTTTTTTTTAAAGAACAGCAAAAAAAGAGCAGGGGCAGACCAAAAGTAAATTAAACGGGGTTAGATGTTAAATATTTTATTAATGCCCTTAAAAAATTGGCCCTTTTTTTGGGGGAGTCCTGCTTTAGGGGTTTTAAAATTTTAAAAAAATAGAAATCCTTGACCCGGGGAAAATTATATGTATTAAAAAAAAATTTAACCAAATTTCCCCAAAAAAAAATTTTTAAAAAGATGAAAAAAAATTTAATTTTTAGACAAAATTCTCGGGGCCCTTTTTTAAAAAGAAAAAATTAAAAAATTGCATAAAACCCCTTTTAATTTTAATGGTGGGCCCTTTGGGAAAAATCACAGGTATAATTAAAAAGTTTTTTTTGGGGTTAGTCAGCAGCTGTTTTAATTTTGTTTTTTTCATGAGAGGCGTTTTAATATTGTATTTTACAGAAAAATTTTAAAAATTTTTCATCAGGAAGCAAATAGAAAATGTTAATAAAAATTTTCTGGAATAAATTTTTTTAAATTTTTTAAACAAGGCATTTTTTTTGGGCAGCTCCCCCCCAAAACCCCCTTTAGAGAAAAAAACCCCTAGAGTTTTTTTGGTAAGAAAATAGAAAATTTTTTTAAAAAAAGCTCAACGAAATTTTTTCCCGGAAAAAAAAGGGGGTTTGAACAAAAATTTTTTTTTTTTCCCCCTTTTTTATAGTAAAAGGTTTTATAAAAAAGTATCATGATTTTCCCTTGGGTTTATAAAACCCCTTTTTTTAAAACTTTACCATCTAATAAAATATTTTTCCCCCCTTTTAATTGGGAATTTGCAAATCAAAACATTGGCTTGCTAAAACGATTTTGGTTTTCCCCAAAATTTCCTTTTTATACTATTTGAAAAAGGGGGCATATTAAAAGAAAAATCCCAAATTTTAAAAGGCTTTTTAAATTTTTCCCACATTTTCCCCCCCTTTCCCTTTTCTCCCCTATTTGCCCCCGTTCCTCTAACAGATTAATACTTGATTTTTTTTAAAAAAAAAAAAAATTTTGGGTTTTCTATAAATGAAAAGAAAAAATACCTTTATTTTTTGAACGGGTTTTTTAAAATTTAAATTAAAAATTAAAATCTAAATTTTTCAAAAAAAAGCCGCAAAAACGTAACAAAAATTTTTCTTGATGCTGGAAAAAAATTTCCCGTTTCTTATAGCCAATTTCCTTAGTCTTTTTTCCCCCGTAAAAAAAAAAAGGTTTTGGTAAATTTTGAGGGAAAATTGTAGTGATTTTCTATGAATTTTTAAAAATTGAAGAAAACTGTAAAATGTAATAAAAACATGGAAAAAATTCGGGGGACACTAAAGGGGAGGGACAAAGGGCCCCCACAGCAGATCATTTTAAATTTTTGAGGCGGGGGTTTTTTCTACATTCCTACAACAATGTAGAAAAGACCCCTTTTTTTTTAGTACTAAAACCCCCCTTTTTTAATGTTTTTTTTTCCTTTAAAAAAAGGGGTTTTTTTTTTTTTAAAAATTTAAATTTTTTTATTTTTTTACATTCCCAAATGGCTGGCCCCTTTTCCTGGTTAAACCTAAAAAAGTTTTTTTCCCCCTCCCCTTTTTTTTACAGGGGGGTTTTAAATTTCTACAAGTTTGGGGCCCCAAACCTCTCCCACTGGCCCAAAAAGGGGACCCCTTTTTCCTACATACAAACCATTGGGGAAAAATTTGGGGTTTTGGGCCAACCCCCTTTTTAAAAGGGTTAAAATTTTTTGGGGAGCTAAGTCTCTGGGGAGCTACAGGGGCCCCCGGGGAATTGAAAACTCTTGGCTTTTCCTATGGGGTTGTTAAACCCCCTTAGCTCCTTCGTTTTTTCCCCCTTAACTCTTCCATGGGGGGCCCTTTCCCTTTTTCCTAATGCTTTGTGGGGGAAAACTACATCTTTTTTATCAGCGCGGGTATTAGCCTTTTTATAAAACAGCCATCCCCAGGCCCCCTTTTTAAAAAACATTAGAAAAGGGGACTAAGGTTTTTCCCAAAGTGGAAGATCCCCAAAAAAGGGCCAAGGTTACGGGGGCAGTCATTTTTTTTGGTTTTGCTCCATTTTTGTCCCCCTTTCTTTTGGGGAAGGGAAATTTTTTTGGGGCCCAAAAATTTTGTAGGTAATTGGTTTTCCCCACCCTTTCCCCCTGGGGGTTCTTTTTTGACTACTGGGGGGGCCATTCTTTTTTTAAAACAAAACAATACCTCCCCAAATTTGGGAAAAAAAGTTTTTTTCTAAAACCCCCATACTGACAAAAGGGGGTAATACCCCAAAAAAATTTTTTAAAAAAACACAAAAAGGGGGTTTTTAAATTTTCCAAAACCCAAAATACCCCAAATTTTTAAAAAAAAGGTTTTCCGGGAAAAACAGAGAATTTTCCAAAGAAAAAACCCCCAAAAAGGCCCCGGGGAAACGGGGAAAAAATTTTTAACCCCCCTTTGCAAAAGGGTTTTAAACCCTTTTACCCAAAAAAGAATGACTAAGATCAAAAACAAAATGATAGCACAAAAAATGATTTTTAGGGAAAAAGGGGAATATCCTTTTTTTAAGGTGGGTTTGGGAAACCGTAAAAAACCAAAAACCCGGAAAAACCCCAACCCCGGCTGGGCCCCAGAAGGTTAGAAATAGTTCTACTTAAAAACCCCGCTTTCCATTTTGGGGCAAAAAATAAAAGATACTCCCCATTTCACAAAAGGGCATGTGTTTCCAGTATATTCTAGAAATTTTAAATTTAAATATTGGGAAAAACCCCGGGAAAAAACCCCGCCCCCCAACTGAAAAAAAATTTTTTCAGAAAAAAAGGTTCTTTTTCTTGTATTCCTATTTTATTGGAAAATTTTAGTGGGGTAAGATGGAATGTCAGTAGGGGGTTTTTTTTTTTTAAAGAAAAATCTGTTGTGTTTTTTTTAAGGATTGAACAAATTTTTTTTTTGATTCTGTCTTTTTCCTTTCCCCCCTTTTTCCCTTTTTCCCGGGGATCTTGAAAAAATTTTTTTAGAATTTTTTTTTTTCCCCCCTTTTCCAGTTCTTCCCCCAAATCTTTCCAAAAAAAAACCCAAAGAACAAAATATTTTTTATAGTGAAGGGTGTTTTGTGTGGGGGGTTGTGTGGTGTTGTTAGTTTTCTAAAAAGCAAAGGGTGGGGGTTTCCAAGTCCAAGTTAATAAGTGCAGACAGAATATCAAACAGAATGGTAAGGTTAAAAAAACACCCCCAAATTTTAACGGGGATATTATTAAGTGATTTTTTTTTTAAAGATATTTTTTTTTAAATTTTAGAAATTTTTGGGGTTTTATATTGAAAATGCACAGTTTTTGCCAATGACATTAGAACCTGGGGGGGAGAGAAACCCCACCCCAAAAAACCCCTGGGGTTTTAAAACGCTTAGTTATCCAAATCACAAAATCTTTCCCTTTTAGAAAATACGGGGAAAAAACAAAAAAGGATTAAAAAACTCCCCCATTAAAATGTGAGTAGAAAATTCCTACCTTTTTTAAAAATTTTTCCCGAGAAAATTTTTAAGGGAAAGACGGAGCTTTTTATTCATTATCTCCCCAAAATTTCCCAAAAATTTCCCCTAAACAAAACAATAAAGTGCTTTAAAAAAGGGAAAAAAAACTTTAGATTTTTCCCTTTTTTAAAAATTTTAACCCGGGGAAAAAAAAGTAAAAGGGTTTTAAAAAAGGGCCCCTTTTTAAAAAATAACACCCCAAAAATTTTCTGAACTTTCTTTGTTGCATGTTTTATGTAGAAATATACTGAACCCAAAACATATTGATTTGGGGTAGAAATATTTTTTAAATGTTTGTTCAAAAATAGTTTTTTTAACCTATTGCTTCCTAGGTTTTCAAAAAAATTCTCCATAAAGCAAGAAGGGGGGTTATATGTGGTGAGCAAAGGGGAAAACCATAGTGTAAAATCTATTATTGGAAAAAAAGGAAAACCCCCTTTTTAACCCCCTTTAGACTTATTTATTTTTTTTTGGGGCTGCTTTCTTTTAATTTTTTCTATTAGTCTAGAACTAAGAAAAGCATTTAAAAGGAAATTTTTTTGGGGGGGAAAAAAAAGTATTGGGGTTTATAAATAATTCCCCTTCAAATTTTCTAGCAGCAGGCATTCGTGACATGAACAATTTTTCCCCGGGGTTTTAAAAATCCAGGACAGAAAATACGTGTTTAAAATGATATCCTTAACCGGGACTGCCACCATCTCTCCCATGATTGCTATGCTTTTTTTAACTGGGGGAAATTTTTTTCAGCCTATAGCCCGCAATGGTTTTTCATTTTTTATTTTTTTTTTTTTAAAATTAAAAATTTTTCAGACTTTTCCCGGGGAAAAAATATTATACCCCCAATTTCAAATTTTTTCCCCAAAATTTTTTGGGGGGTTTCCCTTTTTTAAAAAAAAATAAAATAATGCAATTAACAAAAAAAGGGTTTTTGGGTTATTCTATTTGAAAAATTTTTAAAACCCCCAAAAAAGGGGAAGGGTTTTTGGAAATTTTTTCAGTTTTTGCCCCTTTTGGGGAAAGTTTGTTTTATAAAAATATGCACATAAAAGAATTAAAAATTTTAAAATTTTCCTTGTTTCTTTTTTGAAATTTTCTACCCTTTTCTTTATTGTCCCTGCCTGTATTCAGAGTGAAAAACCCTTGGGATTCTAGTCATTTCTATTGCATATTTCTTTGGGGAAATTTTTTAAAACTCAAAATTTTTAAAATTAAAATTTTATTTTGTAAAAACATTTAAAATGATAAATATTATTTTTTGTTTTGAAAAACTGAAAGGGGCACCCAGTTATGGGGTTTAGGACTCGAGAAAAAGTTTAAAAACAAAAAATCTAAAAGTAGATGGGGTAAATCCCTTCCAGACAATTCCTGTTTTTAAAATTTTTTTTGAGAAAGGGGTGCCAATAAATTTTAAATTTTTTTCCCTTTTATAACACACAAATCTGATGGAATTTTTTAAAGGGTTCAAGGCATGCAAGATGTCTAAAAAAATTTAAATTTTAAAAGAAAAATTCATTAGGGGGTTTTTTGGTTTGAATGAGAGTGGGGTCTTTAAATTTTTAATGCTTGGGCCCTTTTTTTAAAAAAAAAATTTTTTTTAGGGATTTGGAGGGGTGGTCTTGATGGGGAAGATTTGACACTGGGGCGGGCCCCGCCCGCCTGTTGCCATTTTCCCCGGGTTTTTGGAAAACCCTAAAATTTGGGAAACCCCCAAAAATCCCCCCCCTTTTTCTATAAGTTGATTTTTTAAAAAACTTCCTATAACCCCCAATTAAAAAAAAACTTGGGAGATAGTTTTTTTATTGGTAGTTTTTTTTTTCCCCGGGTTTTTTAAGGTATTGATTTTGACGATAGAAAATTAAAATTTTAAGGGGGAAAAAACTCAAAGGAAGAAAAAAACTTATTAAAAGATGAATTAGAGATTGGGACTAATTTATTTTTTTTGTAATTGGAAGTAAAAAAAAAATTTTTACGGGTTACCTTGAAAAAAAGTTTTTTGCCAAAATCTTTTTTTGGGAAACTTTTTTATTTTTAAAAATTTGGTTTAATTCAAGGGGGGCCCCCGTTTTTTTTTTTAAAAGGGGGAAAAGGAGGAGCGGGGTTTTGGGGAAAAAGCCTCACCCTTTGGGGTTTTTTAAAAAGCTATTTCCCCCTTTCCTGGGAGGGGCCCGAAAAAAGGGGAAAAGGAAGGGGATCTGTCCCCAGGGTGACTTCTTGTGCCCCCTTTTGCCCCAAATTTAAAAAATTTTTTAAAAATAAAAGGCCTAAAAACCCGGGGGTTTGGCAGTAGAAAGGGGAAAATGGAAAAAAAGGGGCCCTTTTTTGGGGGGGAGGGGGGGAAAAGGAATAGACATAAAAGGAATTTGGAAAGGAATGGTTAAGGAGTGGAAAAACCCAACGACGGGGAAAAGGGGGCAGGGGGGGTGGAAGGACAAGACAGGGGCCCGGATAAATTGCGGGGTTTTAAGGGATCTCATAGTGGGGGGTAGAGAAGGGGGAATGGTGCATCTCCCCAAAACTAGGCTTTTTAAAATTTTTTTCCATAATTATTGGTTGTTTTTTCCCCTTGGGGTTTGGGGGCTTTTTTTTGGGTAGGAGTTTTAACCGCAACAAGGAGCAGTGGGCCCCAAGGGGGAAAAGGGGGGGGGGGGGTAACATTAGGAGGGGGAAGGGGGGAAAAAAGGCTGCAGGGGGGGGGGTTTTTATAAGAAAATTTAAAAATAATATATTATTTTATAATAAAAATAAAAATTTAAAAAATTTTTTTTTAAATTTAAAAAAGGGAAAAATTTTTTTTAAAGGGGGAAAAAAACTTAGTCAATTTTTAAAATTTCCCCGGGGTTTAAAAAGGAAACCGAAATTTTTTCTTCCCCCCCTTTATACAAATGGAAAGTGCTTCCCCCTCGTAAAAAAAACCCTGAAATAAAAAAAAAAGAAAAAAACAATTTAAAATAACCCGTGTTGATGTCTTTTTTAAAAAAAAAAAAAGGTGGTTTTTTTTTTTTTTTTTTTTTTTTTTTTTTTTTTAAAAAAGGGGAAAAAAAAAAACCCCTTTTTTCTTTTAAATTTGATAGTGGGGGGAAAAAAAATGGGTTTTAAAATTTTTTTGTAAAAAACAAAGGGGGGGACCATTATACTAAAAAAATAATTGGGGGAAAAAAAGGGGCCCTCAGCAAAGAAACACACTCAAATTTTTTTTATGTATAAAGGGGGCAGTTTTTGACTAATAAACGAGAAAAAAATTTTCTTAGGGGTTGCCCCCATTTTAAAACCCTTTGGGAAGGGTTTTCGGGCCCCTTTTTCCCCAACCCCCTATTTTTATCTTTATTTAGTTTTTTCCCCAAACCCCCAAAAAAAAGGAAAAAAAACAAAAGCTTCAGGGTTTTTGGGGGTGATTTTATAAATAAATATGTGCTATTGGGGGCTAAAAAAAAAATTTAAAATTTGGGAAAAATTTAAATTTCCAATCCCCAAATTTCTAAAAATTTTTTGGGGTGATATAAAACGTAGGGGGGGTAATCCACATTGCTTTCAGGGGGAAAAACTCAAGAGTTTTCGCACAACAGATGCTTCCCCTTTTTAAAAAGAAAATTTAAGGAAAGAAAAACCCCCGGTGTAACTGAATCTTTTTAAAAATCGAATTTTTCCCAAAAACCCTTTTTCTCCTCAGGGTTTTTAATTTGGGCACTTGGGAGGGGAAAAGGACAAAGCAGGAAAAAATTTTCTTTTTAAAGATCCAAAAGTCATTGGGGGGAAACCCCTAAACCCCAAACCAAAATTTTTTTAAAATTTTTCCAATAATTTCCCCTGTTTAAAATGGAATTTCTTCCAATGTAAAAAAAAAGGGGGAAAAGGGGAAAGAGGTTCCTGAGGAAATGGTGATTAAATTTGTGACCTAAAAAAAGGTTTTTGGGGGGTTTTTAAAAATTTTTTTCCCCGTGATGAGAATTTCCAGACAAAAAGAACTTGTAATAGAAAAAAATTTTTTTAAGCCCCCCCAAAATTTTTGGCTTTTTAAATTCCTCCCCAAAGGGGGAAAACCAAAAAGGGAAAAAAACAACTCAAAAAATTATGAAAAAAAATTTGGGAAAACCCCCAGATTGGGGGATTTACCACCACAAAATCTAACCCCCCCCAAAGGACCCCTTTTTTAACCCGGGTTTATCCCCCTGGGGTTGTCCTTCCCCCTCCGGGGTCCCCCCTAAAACAAATCCCTTCTACGGGGGTTTCCCCCTTTTTTTTTTTATTTCCCTTTTCCCGCTTTTTTCCCCCGGGCCCCCCTTTTGCTCTCCCTTTTTTTAACGAATTCCCTTCCCCTCTCTCCCTCCCCTAACCTTTTTTTCTCCCCCCTCCCCTTTTACCCCCAAACCCCTGGCTCTAGCCTTTTTTTACAATTTTTTAAAAATTTACAAAAGGGTTCACAAGACGCCTGGTGTTTTCAGATTCAAAAACTTTTCCCCTGCAGCCCCCCCCCAGGAAAGGAAAAAAAAAGGGCCCAAAAAACAAGGCAAAAGGGTATCCCGGGGGAAAAATTTTTGGAAATTTAAAAAAATACGGGGGTGAGGCAAACCCAAAAACAGCAACTTTTAAAGGGGAAAAAACAATTTAGCTGGGAGTGTTTTCAGTTCAAAAATTTAGTCAATTACTGTCCTGGCGGGGGCCCTGGGGGCATGGGGGCCCCCTGGTTTGGGGAGGGTTTTGGGGAAAATTTCCATATGTATCAACACTGGGGGGGGGGGGAAAAAGGGGGGATACGGCCTTTTTTGGCACTAAAAACCCCCAAAAAAAAACCCTTTTTAAATTCACCCCACTTTCACCCCCAAAGGGCCCAAAACCCCTTTTCCCAAAAAAGAAGCCCAAAAAAGGGAACCCTTTTCTTTTAAAATTTCCAAAATTTTATTAAGGGAGTTTGCAAAAGGAAAAAAAAAAAATTTGAAATAATATGTTCAATAACACCCCTTTCTTTTTTAAAACGAAAATCTACCCCTACGATGGTTGCCATGACCTGTTTTCTCATGTGTCTTCTGGTTTTACATTGGGCCTACAGCAGTCAGGATTGCATTGCTGGATAGATTCTTTTAAATTAGTCAAATTATTTCAGTGGAAGTGACTGCAATGCTCAAGAGGGACTAGATTGTGATAGGGCTGAGATGCCATTTTTCCACTTTACTGGAGATCTGGATTATCAGCTAGACTCTTGATGCATATGCCCAGGACACCTGACTCAATGCTTTTTATTAACCTGAGAGTAGAATACTTCCTGTAAGATCATTCATCATCCAAGAAAATACGATTATCCAGTTGTAAATACTTACAAACCATCTCCCCTTCCATTACAGTCATCTAAGAAAGTAAAAGAATACCAAATGTACAGTGATAATCAAAATGATATGAATAGCAAAAATAATCAGTGAGATGGTAGCAAATAAAGAAGGAAAACATAAATAAAAAGGTCAACAATAGGAATTATCTGAGTGAAACTGAGGCTTCTGATTAAAGATAGAATAAAAAGGGAAAGAAGACAATAAATACAACCAGACAACTTAAAATTATCTCAGCTCCCAAGAGTTGGAAAGTGGGAGTCATGCAAACCCTAATCTGTCTGTGCTGAGAATGTCAAAACAACAACAACAACATTAACCTTATAAATAGAGAAAGAAGAAAAGTAGTCAACTAGACAAGAACAGAATCTTGGATATTAAAGGAGAAATACAATGAAGAGATAAAACCTGGATAGTTGTGCAGAATCTAATGTGCCTTCACTATACTACCTCCTTCTGCCTTGAAGACAGCACCAGGATTTCCTGGGTCTAGTGTACAGCCCAATAGGAAGATAGACGTTTCTACACGTACTTCTAGGAAGTTTTTCACAGGTCTGGTTGAGAATGCTCATGACATTTCTAGGTAGTAGTTTTCATGTTGAATTGAAAATAATGCTCAGTCTTCCCGGAAAACTTTGAGTGGTGAGAGATTATCTTGTCAGTGAGATGCTTTCACGTTTTGACAGTGTATGCTGGTCAATCCCCTGAGCGATCCTCCGTGGTGGTGTCCGACAGATATACACATTTGAAACACATGTCTGTGTTCCAAGGAAGACTCTGGCTTTGACCAGCTTTACACTTCACTCAAAGTTGAGTTTTGATGTCTAGCAAATCCTGTTGGCCTGGTTTCAGCATACAGTCCTATAACGGTGCCAGCTCAGTATGGGTCTTTTAAAAAAGAACCACTAGTGAATTCTACTCTGACTCACTGAAGAACTTGCATCATCTCTATCTCTCTCTGCTATCGAAACATTTATCTCTTGATTTCCTCCTTCTGCTTTTAAAAGGCCCATTACTTGACTCAACTGCAGATTTTCTGAGAGTTTCTGTCCTCAGCCCATCTCTAGTCTGGCTGTCTGCTGTTTTACTTTGTCTCACTGGGAGGAAAGATTGAGAGTACTTGACTCCTTCTAGCATAGATTTTGGAGTTTTTCTCCTGTATGTACCACAAAATTCCTGATTTTGCTTTGCCATTGAAATTAGGAAATAGCAGCCATCACCTGACTCTTCTGAGAGCTATTATCTAAATTATCCAGTTGTTCTCTAGAGATTCCACTAGATAACTTGTACCTGTTGTCCACTATCTACCATCTTAAAGGTAAAAATAATGTAATTTTTCTTACTTTCCTTCAACAATTTGTCTAGATTTTTCTATTATGGATGTTGATGTAAATGTGCTGAACACAGTATTATTAAGCTGAATTTTGAAACATATTAAAAGGATTATATGTATGACCAAAATGGATTTATTCCTAGACTGCAAAGGTAATTCAATATATAAAAAGCTCTCTATAGCAATATGCCATATTATATTGGAAGGGAAAATGTAATCATCCTTCTAATCATCTCAATTGATGCATAAAAAGCATCTGACAAACTTCAATAACACTTTATAACAGGGTCATTCAATAAAAGAAACAGATAGACATTCTATCAACATGATAAAGGCCATATACAAAAATCTCACAGTCAATAGCCATTAATAAGAAAGTGACAGATTTTCCTCTCTAATATTATGGAAAAGAAAAAGATGCTTGCTGTAGATATAGAGTGAAATATTCCAGTATTGGGAATATTTATTGTGTAGCAATTTCCTCTAAGGTACAGCCATCCAAATTAGAGGGAACTCATGATTAGAGATAGGATATTCTAAAAAGAGCCTAAATAATATTATTCTTCAAGGAAGCTCATTAATCTCAGACAACTCAAAGGCTTCGGAAATCCTTCCTCTGCAAACTAAGAAGAAAAAGGCCTACCTTAGCAAGTGAGACACTTTCAGACAAGCTGAGCTGCCTAGTAGAGAGTCTTATCAGACAGCAGCTTAGAAGACTCAGAGATTAGGGAATTTTCATGGACAACATGGAGAACAGCTGAACTGCCTGGAATAGGAGAAGTCAAGTGATGAGTTAGAAAAGACAATCTCCAATTCGTTGAAATGCATGAAGCTTGTTATTTTGCATAGGTTTCCAGCTTTCAATGCACTGGCATGCATGCTGGAGTTAAGTTTTAGCACTGCATTAATCTTTGAGCTGATTCTGTTCCTGTAACTAATGTCTCAAACATACTTCTGTGTAAGTTACCCAAATAAGGCTCACTAGTTCTCCTAGCTTGATTTTTGTTGTATATGTATTTTGTTAGTTCCCTGTCTAGACTGAGTAGACATGTGCTCATCTTTCTCCCAAATATTGTCACCCAACAGCAATTTGGAATGGAAAATAAAGAGATCCTAATCAGAATGGAGAATGTACTCAACAACATGATATACTTCATAAAAAATAGTTTAAGTTAATAATTTCACACTGAGTATAGTGCATGTAAAAATTATAAGAAATAAACACTCAGCAAAATGCAGGATACAAAATCAGTACAATCAGTTGCATTTCTAATAGTCTTGACCATAGGAAAGTTTGAAAAGCTGTTTTATTTTATTTTATTTTATTTTATTTTATTTTTTAAAGTCCAGCCATTGCCCTATCCAAGTCCTCCCTCCCACAGTCTCTTATACTATTTCTTCTCCCTAGTTTCCAAGAGGTTGACCACCCCCCCTCCCACCAGGCCTCCTCACTCCCTGGAACATCAAGTCTTTCAAGGGTTAGGTGCTTCTCCCAGTGAAACTAGATCAAGTAGTCCTCTGCTAGATATGTTTCATGGGCCTCGGACCAGCTCCTGTATGCTGCTTGGTTGGTGGCTCAGTGTCTGAGAGATTTCAGTGGTCTGGGTCAGTTGAGACTGCTGGTCTTCCTATGGGATTGCCCTCCTACCCAACATATGTTTCAGACAAACTATTGAAACTTTGAAACTGTTTGAAAAGTATATAATCATGTTGAGGTGTTTCTCAACAATATCAATGCAAAAAATTTTGAGTTGCTATTTAATGTTTCATAAGAATGATGCTTCCAGGTTTTTTTGAGAAATATTACACTTATTTTAAGCAAGCATAAAAATTCTTAAACAGTTTATAAATTAAAGTAAGACATGTGAAAATGTTTGGGATAGAAAGCTTTGCAAAAGTGAAAGTAATTTTTGAAAGAACAGCAAAAAAAGTCAGTAGTACTCAGACAGTCATTAAACAGAATAGATGTTAAATATGTATTAACTGCATTAAAATGTCTTTCTATTAGGTAGTCTCTGCTTAGTGGTTACTTGACCAAAGTAGAAATCCTTGATCTGTAAAATTATATGTATTCACTAAATCTGAACCTAATTCAGTAAAATATTAAGAGATGAAGAATAATCTACATCTAGCACAAAATTCTCTGGCCTTTCTTCATAATGAACAGTATATAATAGCATCAAACTTTCAATTTTAATGGTAGGCCTATGACATCACAGAGTATAATTAAAAAGATTTTCTGCTTAGTCAGCAGCTGTTTTAGATGTGTCTTTTACATGATGAGGCAGATCAATATTGTATTTTACAGAATATTTGCAAAATTTGCATCAGGAAGCAAATAGAAAATGTTAATCATTAATACTGGAATAAATATTTAATTTTATTACAAGGCATTTCTTCTGGTCAGCTCACATCACACCTCTTAGAGAAGAACCATAGCATGTTCTTTGGTAAGAAAATAGAAACTTATAAATAGCTCAACGAAATGTTCCAGGTATATAAAGGACTTTGAACATTGTTATTCTTTTCCATTATTGATAGTGATGGTGATGATTATGTATCATGATTTTCCTTGCTTGTATAAAGAGTCCATGATTTGACTTTACCATCTATAAAATATATACCTTCTGTAATTGGAATTTTGCAAATCAAAACATTGTCTTGCCAATAACTGAGTTTTGGCTTTCAAATTCCTTTCATACTATTTGAAAATAGGGAGCATATTAAAAGAGATACCAATTAATGGCATTTTCTGTTCCAATCTTCCCCTTCCTTCTCTCCCCTATTTGCCCCACTGTTCCTCTAGACAGATTAATACTTGATTTTATTATAATAAAAAATCAGGTGCTATAAATGCAAAGAAACATACCTTTATCTTTCTGAGACTGGTTTAATTAACTTAATATTATATCTAAACTTTCATCCATTTTCCTGCAAACAACGTAACTCTATTCTTCTTGATGGCTGGAAATATTTCCTTTTCTTATACGTCACAGTTTCCTTAGTCATTTATCTACTGTAGAACACATGGATAGGTGATGTGACGGAGTTGTAGTGACTACTACTGAATTAAACATTGAAGAACAACTGTCACTGTAATAAACTGACATGGAGATATTCAGGTACACTCAGAGAGGGACAGATGGGTCCTACAGCAGATCATTTTCACTTTAGAGGCTGAGCTTCTCTACATTCCTACCAACAATGTAGAAAAGATCCCTTTTGTTCAGTACTGATCACCTTGTTACATGTCTTTTTTTCTATTAAATAGGTTTTTTTTATTAATTAATTATTTTATTTATTTACATTTCAAATGCTGTCCTCCTCTCCTGGTTCACCTCAAAGAGTTCTTTCTCCCATCCCTCTTCACTTTCACACTGGGTCATCAACTTTCTACAAGATTAGGCACATCCTCTCCCACTGAGCCCAGACAAGGCAGCCTTCTCCTACATACATGCCATTGGGGAAGATTGTTTGGACCAAGCCCATGTATGCTTCATTTTTATGGTAGCTAAGTCTCTGGGAGCTACCAGGGTCCAGGTTACTTGAGACTCTTGGTCTTCCTATGGGGTTGTTATACCCTTCAGCTCCTTCAGTTCTTCCTCTAACTCTTCCATGGGGGGTCCTTGACCTTCGCCTAATGCTTGGATGTGGGAATCTACATCTGTTTCAGTCAGCTGCTGGGTATAGCCTCTCATAGAACAGCCATGCTAGGCTCCTGTTTAAAGCAGCATAGCATCAGTGTACTAAGGTCTGCCCATGTGGTAGATCCCAAGATGTGCCAGTCACTGGTCAGTCATTCTTTAGTTTGTGCTCCATTTTTGTCCCTACATTTCTTTTAGGCAGCAACTATTTTGAGTCAAAAGTTTTGTAGGTAGATTGGTGTTCCTATCCTTCCACTGGGGGTTCTTTCTGACTACTGGAGGTAGTCCATTCATGTTTAAGCAAAACAATAGCCTACAGATTGGGAAAAGATCTTTTCTAACCCTATATCTGACAGAGAGCTAATATCCAAAATATAAAAGAACACAAGAAGTTAGACTCCAAAACCCAAATAGCCCAATTTTAAAAATGGGATACAGGGCTAAACAGAGAATTTTGAACAGAGAAATCTCAAATGGCCTAGAAGCAGGTAAAAAATGTTCAACACCCTTAGCTAAGGTTTTACTTACACCCAACAGAATGACTAAGATCTAAAACTCAAGTGATAGCACATGCTAGTGATGATGCAGAGAAAGGGGAATAGTCCTCCATTGATGGTGGGATTGCAAACCTGTACAACCACACTGGAAACCAATCTGGCTGTTCCCAGAAGGTTAGAAATAGTTCTACTTGAAGACCCAGCTATACCATTCTTGGGCACATACCTAAAAGATACTCCCCCATATCACAAAGACATGTGTTCCAGTATATTCATAGAAACTTTATTCATAATATTCGGAAACTAGAAGCAACTCACTGTCCCTCAACTGAAGAATAGTTACAGAAAATATGGTTCAGTTACTTGTATTCCTACTGATTGGCATTTTGAGTGGGGTAAGATGGAATGTCAGTATGGTTTACGTTTTTTCTAAGCATAATCTGTTGTGATTTATTATGGATTGAACAAATATTTTTGTTGATTCTGTCTTTATACCTTCCCCCTTTATCCCTTCATCCCAGCATCTTGAAGCAGTTTCTAGAACTTTATTTCTCCCTTTTCCAGTACTTCCTCAAGTCTTCAAAAATCCCAAAGAACAAAATCATTTCTTATAGTGAAGGGTGTGTGTGTGTGTGCTGTGTGTGTGTGTGTTAGTTTTCTCAAAAGCAAAGGGTAGGTTTGTCTCAAGTCCAAGTTAATAGCAGAGCAGACAGATATCAAACAGAATGGTAAGGTTGATAAAACACCTCTATTGAACAGGTATAGTTATCAAGTGAGTGTTTTTCAAGATATTCTGTGATACTTCAGAAAATTTTGGGTTTTATATTGAAAATGCACAGTCATGCCAATGACATCTAGACCTCAGGTGGAGAGATCTCACACCCAAGTAACACATGAGATTTAGCGCTTAGATTATCAAGTCACAGAATCATTCCTTCAGATTATACGTGAAAGCAAAAAGGATAAAAACTGCCCGATTAAACATGTGAGCTAGAAATTCCTACCTCTTTTAAATTCCAGAGAGATTCAAGAAGACTGGAGCTTTTTATACATTATCTGACCCAAATTCCCTAGTTTCATAAGACTACACAATAAAGTTGCTTTAAGTAAGGAAAATTCTTTAGATTTTTGCCTTTGAATGAACCTCTGCATATAAATAGATATGAAGGTAAAGAGGTCACATTTCAAAGTAACAGCTCAAATGCTGTACTTTCTCTTGTTTGCTATGCTGGTTTATGTAGTATATACTGAACTAGCATATTGACTTGGATAGAAATATTCTTCATATGTTGTTCAAAATAGCTTTTCTAACCTATTGCTTCCTAGGTTTTCATATAAAGTTCTCCATATGCAAGAGAGTTATATGTGGTGAGCGAAGAAAACCATAGTGTAGAATCTATTATTGGAAATACAGGCAGACCTCCTTTGAATCCATTTAGACTTATTTATTGTTTATTGTCTGCTTTCTTTTATTTTTTCTATTAGTCTCAGAGATTCTAAGAATAGCAGTTACAGAATTTTCTGGGAGTAAAAATGTATTAGGCTTCTATAAATAATTCATCTCAAATTATCTAGCAGCAGCATTCGTGACATGAACAATCTTTCCTGGTTATGAGATCCAGAGACAGAAAATACGTGTTTAAAATGATATCCTCATCCTGTACTGCCACAACATTCTCTCCCAGTGATTGCTATGCTGTTTACACTAGGAAATTGTTCAGCCATATAGACTGCAATGTGTTTTCATTTATATTTTCTATCTTCATTAATATTACAGACTTGTTCCCAGAGATATAAATATATACCACCAATTTCAAATTTATTACAACTTATTTGGGGATTCTTATAAAAAACTAAAATAATGCAATTAACATAAAAGGATTGGGTATATCTATTTGTAACTTCTCAAACTGAATAGCAAGTTTAGGAATTTTACAGTGTTTGTCTTTTGAATGTTTATGTTTTATACAAATATGCACATAAAAGAATTAGAAGACTCAACTGTTTCCTTGTTTCTTTTCTGAAATTCTCTAGCCTTATCTTTATAGTCCCTGCCTGTATTCAGAGTGTAAACCATGTGATTCTAGTCATTTCTATTGCATATTTCTTTAGCAAAGTTTAAAAGCTCAAAAGTTAAAGTTATTATATTCTAGTAAGACTATTAATGATAAATATTCACCTTTAGTTTGACATCTGTAAGACACTCCAGTTCATAGTTGAGGACTCAGAGCATTAGTTTAAAAACAAAAAATCTGAAAGTAGATAGTGTAAATCCCATACCAGACAATTCCTGATTTTATTCTCTTGAGTATGATGCCAACTACTCTAATTTTTTTCTTCTCATAACACACAGATCTGATGGAAGTTTTAAGGATTCAAGGCATGCAAGATGTCTACAATATTTAATTTAACAGAATATTCATTAGGTAGGTTTATGGTTTGAATGAGAGTAGGCTCATATATTTGAATGCTTGGGCCCTAGTTAATGAAAATATTTATGAGGGATTTGGAGGTGTGGTCTTGATGGGGAAGATTTGACACTGGGAGCTGGCTAGTCCTGTCTGTTGCCATGTTCCATGCTATGGTATTCATGAAATTGGTAGCCCAAAGATACCCCCTTCTTCTATAAGTTGACTTTATAACTGCTTCCTATAATTCCAATAGAAATAACTAAGGGATATAGTTATTTTTATTGGTAGTATTTTAATTTTCTGAATTATAAGGTATTGTATTTTGACAGATGAGTAAATTATATATAGGCAAACACTCAAAGGAAGAACAAAATCTTATTAAAAGATGAATTAGTAGAGTTTGGGACTAATTTACTTAGTCTGTAATTGAAGTATATAAAAATATACTGGGTTACCTTGATATAAGAGTTTGTGCCTAGTCTTATTGCAACTTGTTACTCTATATTTGGTTAATATCACTGGAGGCCTGCTTTTTTTCTGAAGGGAAATGGAGGAGCTGTTGTGGATAGCCTCAGCCTTGTATTTTTATGCTAGTTCCACTTTCCTGGGAGGGGCTGCAGAGGAGGAGTGACTCTGTACACAGGTGACTTCTTGTGAACCTTCTGTCCAATTAAATTTGTAAAATAAAGGCTAGAGCCAGTGATTAGGCAGTAGAAGGGGAGGTGGAGAAAAAGGCTTAGGGGAGGAGAGAGGAAGAGGAAGTAGACATAAAAGGAAGTTGAAGGAGGAAGGTGAAGGAGTGGAAGCCAACGACGGAGGAGCAGGAGGTGGAAGGACAAGCACATGGCCTGGATAAATTGCAAGTTATAAGGGATCTCATAGCTGGGGAATAGAGCAGTGTAATGGTGCATCTGCCCAATCTAGGCGTGCAATTTATGATCCATAATTATTGAGTTGTGTTTTCCTTGACTGGTCTTATTTGGATAGGAGATTTACCGCAACAAGGAGCAGTGGGTCTAAGGGGGAAGAGAGGTGGGGAGTAACTATGAGGAGTGGAAGGGAGAGAGGCTGCAGTTGGGGTCTATTATATGAGAGAATAATATATATATATATATATTTATATATTATATATATATATGTATATACTATATATATATTTACTGAATAGAATGGAAATAATAATTGTTTAAGGGCAGAAAATATACATCAGCATTGCTGTGTAGATTAGGATGCTCGTCTTAGGTTGGATAACTTGAGCTCAATCCTGAAAGTCAGATATAAGACCTGACTCCTGTCTTCACACATGCTATGGAAAGTGCTTGCATCGTAACAACTCATGAAATAAGTAATAAATACAAACAATTTAAAATACAGTGTTGATGTCTTTTTTAGAAAAAAAAATGGTGTTTTTTTTTTTTTTTGTAGGCAATATTTTAGAGGGAAAATCAACCTGTCTTCTTATAAATTTGATAGTGTGGTTAAAAAAATGGTTTTCATTTGTTTGTAACAGCAAAGGGTTGTACCATTATACTAAACAATACTTAGGAGAAAAATGCCATCAGCAAAGAAACACACATCTATTTATTTATGTATAAGTTGACAGTGTTGACTAAGTAAATCGAGAAATAAATTCTCTATGTGCTGCACATAAGCAACTTGGCAAGATAGCAGGCTTACAACGTCTATTTTATCTTTAGTATGTTTATTTCAGACCCAAATAAAGGAAAAACAAAGCTTCAGGGTAGAGTGATTTTATAAATAAGCATATGTGCTATGTGGCTAGACAAAATTAGTTGAAAGTTAATTTGCATCCCTTCAATTTTCTACAAATGTAGCTGACTATAAAACGTAGAGGGATAATCCAGCATAGCTTTACATGGAAAATCTCAAGAGCTTCGCACATGCAGATGCTTGCTTAAAATGTATTGAACGGAAAGAGAACTCTGCTAGTAACTGTAATCTTTATTAAGTCGAACTTTACAAAACACTTTTACTCCTCAGGGATTGAATGAGGCACTTGGGAGAAGATGATGAGCAAAGCAGGAAGAGTCTGCTCTAAAGATCATAGATCATTGTAGGTGGAGACCATAAAGCAAGCAATTAGTAATTTTACCAATAACTTCATGTTTAATATGGAATTTCTTCCAATGTAAAAAGAAGGATAAGGTAAGAGGTTCCTGAGGAAATGATGATTAATTGTGACCTGAAGTAAGTTGTGTTAGTTAGAATTTTATGCCTGTGATGAGATACCATGACAACAGCAACTTGTAATAGAAGAATTATTTAAGCCGCCAAATTTGTGGCTGTAAGATTCCTACCCAAAGGAGACCAGTAAAGGAAAACACAACTCAATAATTATGAATATAAATTGCACACCTAGATTGGGCGGATTTACCACTACACTACTCTAATCCCCAGCTATGAGATCCCTTATAACCTGCGTTTATCACGTGTGCTTGTCCTTCCCCTCCGGCTCCTCCGTCATCAACTCCCTTCTACGAGGCTTCCTTCTGCTTTGACTTCCTCCTGCTTCTTCCTCTGACTCCCTTCTGCTCTACTTTTATATCGAATTCCTCTCACTCTCTCCTTCCCTAAGCCTTTTTCTCCACCTCCCCTTCTACTGCCCAACACTGGCTCTAGCCTTTTTTTACAAGTTTTAATTGGACAGAAGTTCACAAGACGTCACTGGTGTACAGATTCAATCATCCTCTGCAGTCCCCTCCCAGGAAAGTGAAACTAGGATCAAAATACAAGGCTGAGGCTATCCACTGGGAACTAGGATCAAAATACAAGGCTGAGGCTATCCACAACAGCAACTCTTATGAAGAAACAAATTTAGCTGGGAGTGCTTTTCAGTTCAGAAGTTTAGTCAGTTACTGTCATGGCAGGAATGCATGGTGTCATGAGGCATACATGGTGTGGGGAGGTAGCTGGATTTACCATATGAATCAACAGCTGGGGGAGGGGGGAAGAGTGATACTGGCCTTGTTCTGAGCATCTGAAATGCAAAGACAAACCTTTAGTCACACACTTTCTCTCACAAGGCCACACCTACTCCAAAATGAGCCAATAGGGTCCATTTTCATTAAAATTGCCACATGAGTTAAGGAGGAGTTTGCAGAAGGCAAAATGGTAAGTAGTAGTAATATGTTCAATAACATCATTTCTGTTAAAACAGCAAATCTACCCTTACATTTTAAAGAACCTAGATCTATTGTACAAAGCAGCTGAATTGATTTGGAGTGTTTTACAGTTTTAAGAAATTTACCAGCCCAAGTAGTCATAGGTCTTATAAATAGGCAGCCTCGGTGGACAGTACCAACTTAGATAAGGACAAGTGAATCATAGGCAGAGTCATAGTGACCTGTCCCCTGAACCCAGCTGATACCCTTTCTGAAAGGTATCTGTACTCCCCCTGAACACCTATGCTCCGTGCCATTCCCTTCCCCACACCCTGCCTTTTTGTGTTTATAATCCCTGTGTAAATAAGTAAATTATGATGTGATTTAAATAAATAAATAAATAAAATAAATAATAAAACAAAATAAAAAACAAAGCAAAACAAACAAAAAAAAACAAAAAACAAAACAAAACAAAAACAAAAAAAAAGAAATAAGCATTTGATCCAAAGACAATTTTTCTTTAAACTTGTCATCTAGTATTTTTAAAAATACTTGGTGGAAATTTGTTTTACATTTGTGCAATTAAATATTTTAATAGAAAAGACCTAAATAAAGAAAAAGAAAGATGTAAAAAAGAAAAAAGAAATTACTCAGTAATGCTAATAAACTGTTGCTAGACAAATAATAAAGAAGAAAAATCACTAAAAATGGAAGTGGATGATATTTAGAACACCTAACAAAGACGATTCAACACTAAAGCAGAAAGCAGAACATTTTGATATGTCTGACTGGCCTCCCTAAACTGATTTCAAATTACAGAGTCACTGCATTTATTCTTATGAAGGTAATTGTCCTCTCTTATGTCATTGAGGCATGAATTCTTAAAAATCCCTT
Organism: Mastomys natalensis; assembly: GCA_021653895.1. Lineage (NCBI taxonomy): Eukaryota > Metazoa > Chordata > Mammalia > Rodentia > Muridae > Mastomys > Mastomys natalensis. The sequence goes on along the minus strand of JAJTUV010000323.1, from coordinate 689,681 downwards.
TCTGTTCTATGTTAGATAAACAGGTAAATCCCATTCCTACTCTTACAGGGACTGACAATGTACCCAGGTTTCTTTGTGACTTGTTATCTTCATTCTGAGTCCCTGGAGTATTTTGAATACAGAAATGCACACCACACATAATGATAACCTTTGTCTCTTGGTCTACACTGTAGAAAACACATTGGCTTAGAACAGATCTAATAAACTCAGTGTGCTTAATATTCTATATACATCCTTTTTAAACTTCATTGCTATAAATTTTCTTTTATCTCTCCATTAAATCACTCACTCCTTTTGTTTTTAATCAAACATAACTAGGGTTTCTGCTGTTCAAGTGGCATGGAAAACAGAGGAGGGAATGATTTTAGAGCCAACAATATATATAAAATATAACAAAATAGATTGTTTAGGGTAACAGAGATCATTCCAAGAGTCTCTATTGAGCATGATTGCTTCAATTATCGGACAACTGAATTTACTTTAATTATTTTTCATTGTTTTATAATTTCTGCTTCAACTAAAAGTAATTTTTTGCATTCAGTATATACTAATTGTAGTTTAAACCTCTCCTACTTCCGATCAGATCTTCCCCTACCTCCCTGTCCATCCAAATCCACATCCTTTCTTTTTCTCTGTCATTTAAAAAAAAAAACAATAGTCATTAAAAAACAATAATAGAAGAAAAAATAAAAACAAAAAATCTGAACACAACAACAAAGAGCCAAAGAAAAAGGACAAGAAACACATATAGATGTATAGAGACACAGAGTGGCATACACGGATCTGTAGATGAGCAAAATGTCCAGACAAAGCTTTGTGAGACAAAAGAAAATATCACTGAATTCACTTTGTGTTGGGCATCTACTGCTGATCAAAACCTGGCCTTAACAGTGATTTGCTTGCTGAGGGAGATTCTGTTAGAAAAAAAAAATGTTTTATTTGTGAGAATTTTATACAAGCATATAATGTGTTGATATGGATTTGATCATTAATTTTAACTATATGAACCATGAAGATATGTGTTTCAGAATCACTGTAAGAACACACATATTGATGGCACTCACACATCTATCAGTGAACACCCAGTAGATCTGAGTTTCTAAATCGCTCCATTATTATTTGCTGAGTGTTATGATAGAAGAATTGCAGAAGGTGAGATTAATAACACATTGTTTATTCCTTATACAGCTCATCATGCTCAATGTTAAAATAATATGGAAAATAATTTGGATGCCCATACACATTCTCTACAAAAGAAATCATCAAATTGAGGAAATAACATCTTATTAATAAAAATTCATACAATACAATAACTAGCCTATTTGAAAATGATTTTTAGTGTCACTACCCTTTCACATGTACACTGATGCTTATTCTATATTATCTTTTGACTGTTTTATAATTATGTTTTATGAACTATGCTTACTGTAAAAGTAAGTCTATTTTTTTGAATTTAGCAAATAATTCTATTTTGCCAAAATTAATTGGTGAATTTCAATTTTAATAGTAGAAACAATTATTTGCACATACATTTGACCTCTGAACCTACCTGTTGTTGTTGTCAAATAAAGAAGCTACTCTTTCACATTTTACCACATAACATTAACTTTTTGCATGAATCTAATATCTATTACCAGCTATGATGTAATATCATGAAACGTTAGTGCAGCTAATTGTAACAACTCAAGAATGCTAGAGAAATTGTGAGACCACATTTTAAAGGCTTATGAGAACCACAAAAGCCACAGAACTCAAAGAACTACATTTCCCCAGCAACCTTAGTGATGAACTCCAGCCAGCCTGCTTTCACTGGAGTTTCCTGGCTCTTGCCGATTCCAGCTACCTCTCTTGGGGAAATTAAATCAGTGCAGTTATTGTCAAGAAGCAATGAAGCAACAAGATCAACAGCTGCCTCTAGAGACGTGGACAGCCTTCTCCATGGATTAAAGATGAATCCTAAGGCTGAATGGAAGGGCAGTTCTTAAAGAAGTCAAATATCCCAGCCTTTATGTTTCACTTTCTAATGAGAAAAAGCACCCTAACACCAGAGAGCTAGGGAAGTAAGTGAGCAGGCAATCATAAATTGATGTACTTGGTATTAAGAAAAATGTTATTTAATTTTGAGATTATAATTATATTTTTTTATTTTCTTATATCTATTCTCTATATACTCCTTTGTTTTCTTTCAAATGTATAACCACTTCTTTCACTGATAGTTGTTCAATGCATATATACCTAAACATAACATAACCTGCTAGGGGTTTGATTTGAATTATTTTGTTTTGTTGTAGGAATACTGAGCATTTTTTTCTCTTTAAAAAGTTTATTGGTTCTTCGTGAATTTCATATCATGTACCCCAATCCCACTCATTTCCCCCTCTCCTCATACCCACACTCTACAAACTCCCCAACCCCCACACCAGCAGAGAAAGAAAAATCTCATTGTAGAAGCTGCTGTGTGTCAGTGTTTCCCACACTATTTGCTTTTGTCTCCATGTCTTTGCTTCCAAAGGTTCATTCCAAGCAGTCTCTAGTCTGGCAAGAGGTCTCTGGCTTCTACTACAAAATCAATACTGGAATCTCACGGGCCCCCTCTCAGATATCCTCTTGTTGCCCTGTGTCCTGGTAATCTTGCAGCTTTGCATCTCTAGGACCAGCCTTTTCATGCACTCAAGCAGTTAGTCGATGGATTAGATATTGGGTTGGGCCAATTCAAAGCCCCAGTGACAGGCTTTTTCTTTCCCTTGATAATGCAGATATAGGCCAGATCAGACAAGATTCAAATAAATAAAGGCTGGTTTATTAGGCACTGTTACAGGGCAAGTTCATCAGTTCCAAAGAACCGAGCTGAGAAATCAGGCATCTAGGCTAGGGCTGGGAAATTTTACAGACTGTAAGCAAAGGGTGATATATGTCTACTATAAGCTAATTTTGTGCCGAAGCATGGTCATGAGCTGAGCACTTAGGTGTAGATTTGGGTGGCTGGACGTATTAGGAGAGGAGGATGTGACAACTGCCAAGAATACAGAACAGGACTATTGGAGACGTTCCTTTGTTAGGAGGTTTTCAGTGTCTGAAGGGTTAAAAGGGAAGGGAGACAGATTTCCAGACTTGTAAAAAAGCAAGGAGAAGTTCCAGCCTAACACTTGGATCTGGGACTGAGAGGTATCTGAGCTGGTCAGCTTCCCTGTTTTCTTGCACCCATACCACCAGGACAAGTTCTTCTGCCGTCACCCAGCTGGCCCATTCAACGACAGCAAGTACCAGGGCCGTTTTCTGGTGCTCATACCCTTGGGCCAGCTCCCCTGCAACTTCTGCAACCAGAACCAACTCTACTGTGCTTTCTGGGGAAGGGTCAGAAAATCGCTGAAGGAAGACCGCAGACTCAGATAATAAGCAAAGACAAAGAGTGCTTATTCTCCAGAAACATCTAGCATGAGGGGAATCAATCATTCTCCAAAATGGCGACCCCAGACAAAGGCATGCAGGCCTTCTTATAGGGAATTGGGGAAATATCCTAGGAAGGATTAGGTAATCTAAAATCTTCACTGGTGAGTGCTAGGGGGTCATAGGTGGTCAGTGGTCTGCATTCCTATGTCATTAATGTTCAATCATGTGTGGTCAGTGGTCTTCATTCCCATGTCATGAAGGTTCAACTATGTGATGAAATATTGCTGCCCAGTGCAGATGACCCATTCTGAGATAATTCTACATTTTTGTAGTTATCCCAGGCTTATCTTTAGGAGGTAAAGATCTTGTTCTGGATTTTATGGTCTGTTCCTAAGGCTGTTGTCTTATGACCTAGTTTCTCAGACTTATGATCTGTTCCCGAGGCTAGTGCCTTAAGGCCCTTTTTGAAATCATGCCTGGTCCTTAAAATGGAGAAAACTGGAGTCCTTAAATGGAGGCAAATAGAGTTTATATTGCCTTTTCACAGGGAGTACTTTGGCTGGCTTGGGATAGGGTTCAGCTCTCCTAGTCTCATGCTCCCAGGACCAGCTCTCCCAAAATGCCCAAGAGATGAGTAGGGCCAGTTGTACGCAGCCTGCAAATATTAACATGTCCCCACATGGGAGCCCATACCAGCCTGTCTGCCTGGCCTTTGGTGGTAACAGACTCCTGCTGCTGTAGGACCAAGGACCAAGTGTGGCCCCAAATAGCAGCACAAGTCAAGACCTCACCAAAGTCCTAGGTGGCATCACTGGCGACTCACATCAGGCTGTTCCTCACAACCTTCAAGTCTCCAGTTCTGCCTCTCTTCATTGTGTCCACATGTCTCTTTCTCTTCCATTTCTCCATCACTTACTTGCTTCTTTGTGGCACCTGCTGTCTTTGAGTGTCTAGGGCCATCTCAGGGGTGGTCTCAGGAGTGCTATGCTACATCCATGCATTCTAGTACCAGGCAAGGGGTCATTTGGGACATGGTCTTATCCCCTCCACCCCCTTCCACACTGGTGATCATCTCAGGCTAGTTCCATGTTCCGCATCCTGGTGCCAGGCTCACTTTTCTTAGGGAGACTTAGGCTTCTAATCATTCAGATGTTCACAGGTCAGAACACAGAGTATAGGCATAAACGCTCTCCTTTTTGCCACCTACTTACACACATGTGCCCTCTAGGGGCAGGCATAACCTGCTGTTTCTAAATGTGGATACAAGAGCTTGTCAAATCTTTTCTGAAATTTTATATTTTCATTTCTCTTCACATTTTTACCCTCTTATGTTTATGTGTATAGATGTTTTGTCTGCAGCCAATGTTGCACTGTGCACAAAAGAATCACAAACAGTGTAACTGTCAGACTCTAGGGTACTTCAGTTACTGAAGGTTGTGAGCTGCCATGTGAGTACTGGTGACTGAATCTAGGTCCTTAGCAAGAGCAATGAGCATTCTGTAAGACTGAGCTATTGCTCTAGCTTCTGGTTCAGAGATTTTAAATTTTCTTTTGAAAACTAAAATGTAATAGATTCTTTTTGTTCAAATCATTCTTCATTATGTATAAAGCCAAAGTGTCCATATGATCTAACTTAAGCAGTCCTACTATATGCCCGCAGGGCTTCTGTTGTGCCCATAATGTCCTTCATATTCTTTTCTGTTTGAATTTACCACCAGAAAAACAAAACAAACAAAATGTGTGAGAGACATAAACTAGCTGTCCTTCCTATTTAAGGTGCTTGAGTACACTGTGGTACAGCATTATAGCATCTTAAAGAGACTACTCCTCACTGCAAGAATGCTGTTCTTTGGAAAGAAGGAGTTAAGTGGTGTAGCACAAGGGAAAATTGCCACTTTAAGCAACATTAAGCAGTGCACATCTGAATTAAAATGCACATAATCAACTCATAAATATACTTGAAACTATTCTCATATATTTTCATTTGTTTAGCATTTTATAATATTTTAACATTGAAATTTTTGCAGTAAGTTTAATATCATAATATTGAGAATCACTTAAAATCATTTTCTGATTCTGTATTTACCAAGCACATTCTTACCTATGCATAGAATACTGTAGAGAAAAATGTAAGATGTGCATATATTTCTTTCCTGTAGTTATTTATTCAACTTCTTATACCTTCATACAGAGAAAGACTGTATTCTAAATAAACCATATTAGGAAAATACACTATGACATCCATTCTTCACTTTAACCAAACTTGATTTGCTCTGTAATTCTTTAACAAGGATTGACAATATATGCTGAATGTGAATGAATATAAACCTGTTGACTGATAGTCATTTGATGAACTTATGTTTTGATGAGAAAATATTTGACATTAAATAAATACATAAATGATATCATAACTAAAGGTAATAAAAGGTTAAAACAAGATAGGTAGCAGATATAACTGTGTGACGAGACAACTAGGTAAGTGAGGTATCTTTACAGTGGTGCTCACAAAATCATTTTGCAGGAGCTGACTTAGGGGTCAAGACTTGAAAGACAAGCTATATCCATTAAATTCCCCCAAAGAACTATGAATAAAGTTCCATCTTTCTACTGTAGATTAAGAGTACTTCACCCTGTCACATTCCTGACAGAATGAATGGCATAGAAATGTGAAGACTTTCCAGAGTAAACAACAGCAGAGAGATCAAAAGGAATGTGTGTTCTGAAATACCACCAGACCAACTTAGCTTACTACCATTTTCTTTCTAGTAGTCCTGACCCATTGTAGTTTGAAATTAAGAATCAAGATTGAGCACAGAAGGGCAGACACAGAGAACACTGTGAAGGGCTTGCTGGCTTTAAGCACCCATCAGAGCTTGCTTGCTTTGAACACTAGAGGTCCTAAAGAGAAAGTTCTTAATAGAGGAGAGAGTGAAGCAGTAACCTAGTTTGGTTCTTTATTCTTATTTTCTTTGAGCCTTTCTCCCTTACTGCTTCCTTCTCTCTCTCCCTCCTTCTCTCCTTTCTTCACTCCCTTTTCTCCTCCCCTTCTCCTTCCCTCCTTCTTTACTTTCTTCCTCTTTCCTTTTACCCCTTCCCTAATTTCAGGTTTTTTTTTTTTTCCTGTTTCCTCCTCTGCTAGCTCCAAGAATCTTATCTTTGGGAGTATCAAAGAAAAGCAAAACGAACAAACTGTTAGGAACCATCTAGGAAAAGCTAATGGTAGGTGATCTTCCTGAGATAGTTTCACCATGTACATGGACTTCAATGAATGAATTCTTGCAGGCAAGGCTGAAGGGACAACATTTTCAGAATTTGATTCCTGCTATTGATATGTGCCTTCTATATATGTCATATGTTAAATAAAATTAATATATGATCCCTGGGCTTAGCCCACCCTATTGGGCAGATTTTCTGCAGATCAATGAAAAGTACTGTCTTTTAGTAATGGTATACAGACAAATTTATGATTTCTTAATTCCTAATCATGATTCTATAAAAATTATTAATATTATACTAAAAATTATTGTCTTTATAATAGGACTGCAGTTAAGGCCCTCTGTGATATGAATACTCCAATTAGAAATCTGTCAGTCTTCACATGTCATGAGTTAATTGCTTCTGAGGTAGAAAGCAGGCATTTTCAACTTAGAATACATTCCTCAGAGCTGTAAAATAATTACCCAAAGGTCATAAAAGAGAACTTATGTTTATTGTAGGTGCAATATTTATTTATAGAACATAAATATTGACTGGGCTTATGTATACAAAACTTCAATGCTATCTTAGACATACAAATTATGGATTTAGACTCTCAATAAACCGTGGAGCTAGTGACAGATGATGAATATCTAGCCAGATAACTAGTCTTAATGGAAACATATGCAAACATCTCTTATTCAAGTTATGAATTTAATTTATGTTTGAACTTTTAGTGAACTTTTGTAAAAAAATGAAATGAAAAAAACATAAAAATAAACAGAAATGAGGTCATTAAGCAAAAGAAAAAATATTTCAACAATGTTGCTTTAAAACATTTTATTATTTTTTACTAAGACAAAGCTTGTAAAGATACAATAACAAGAAAAAATATAAAATAGTAAGCATAATAAACAGTGGTATAAAGCGAAAAAAAAAAGTAATTGGCAAGTATCTCTCCAAAATATATATACCTTATTCAGAAAGCGTCAGGAGAAGAAAGTAGAATGCAGAAAGGCAATTAGAAATTAAGGCAGCAGAACATAGTAAACTACAACAGAACATAAAGAGATGAAAAAAGATAAAGAAGTTATAGAAAGAGCACAAAGAGCAGGCAGGCTTTTCCTTACCATGAGAAGGAACACATCTTATCTTAACAGCAAGCTAGGCTTAGTCTTACTAAAGAAGAAAAAGGTTTTTTTGTTGTTGTTGTTTTTTGTTTTTTAACAGACTTCAGTTTAATTCATTTAGCAATAAAAGGATAAAATATTTTTATTTCTCCATGCAATAAATATTGATGCTCATTTTTCATCCAGAATGAGTGAGTTCTTCCTGCCCTGACACTTGGGCTTTTGCTCCATAGGCACATGTGAGTACAAATGTGTGCAAGCATATAAATATGAGGTAAGTACTTAAGCCCAACAGGAATGCATGATGGTGTATGTGTATGTGTGAATAAATGTGCATATGAATGTGTGTATGTTTATACATATTGTATAAAAGTTTTTCCTTCTGCTAGCATGACTCTCTTCTCCTGATTCATAAAAATTTATTGCTCCAAAGTTCCCTCCTGCCTGGAAAAGAAGAGGCAAGACTTCTGGACAAGAGAGAAAGGAGCCATAGCAATTAATCCTTTCTTTAATCCCCTGCTATCTAGCTGGTGTGACCCTAGTGCAGACAGAGTGACATGGTTCCTGTCTCTGGGACATGGCCTCAGTTTGAGCCTCCAAAGTGTCAGTGGCTGCTGTGGGCATAAGGCTTGTTTGTATAATAATGTACATATTTCCCATTCCTCCTAGGAATGTCCTCCCTGTTACATTAATGACTCCATGATAATCAGACAGCACTAGTCCAGGATGTGAAGGTGTGGCTAATGTGGCTAATGTACAAAATTGTACACAGTGAGATTTTCAGGACAGCCTTTAAGGCTAGAGAAAAGGGCTCTAAATCCAGAGAGAAAGCAGAACATAGAGAAGCATCAAGCAGAACACGGGTTATCAGTTTGGATCCACAATGACTCCAAGTGATTTTATACTGCTCTCAGACACCCCTTCTCTCAGAACTGCTTTCCAAGTCTAGGATAGTGCTTGCCACCCTGCTGTTAAGCAACAAGTGTTAATTTTCCCAGAGGCCTACAGCTTCTAGCTTCAAGCTAAATTAGAATCAAGACAGGTGAAGATTTTTATAGCAACCTTAATCTCTTGTAAGACCAAGTCTTGTCCCTGAAAACGCTCTTTCCCTGGCTACCTTCAATAGAGAACCAAAGATCTGGAGCTGGCCACCACCAAAAAACAAACCAAAGGGTCCACATACAATGACAAAAATAAATTTTGTTAAAACTGAGAGAAAGTTTCAGAAGCTTTGTTCAATTTTTTCACACCCTTTTCCCTAATCGTTGTTTTTTTCTACCACTCAGCACTAGACGTTCATGTTCCTCTACCAGGCATCAGAGTCAGCCCCAGGGAATTTGACATTATTAGTGTTAAAGAGATTACAAAGAAAAAGACCTTGGAAAATCTAGAGGATTGCCTTTATTAAATTTAGCTAAACCACAAGTCTTATGCAGGTGGACTTTATCCAAGTAAACATATCAAAGTCTTTGGGAAATTCATGTGATATCATCTTAAGATCATAGACTGACTGCTAGGTGAAGCACATCTAAGGCCAGTTGGAAAAAATCCATGAATGGGTCGAAAAGTAAATTGATGTTGCCTCCATGATTCATAGTAGGTTGATTGTTGTGGCCTAATCAAGACTGAATTGCCAGCATGAATTAAATAACACATTTCATAATCCTTAAATAAAGCAACAACGCAATAAAATATACATGGAGTAATCCAGAGTCTTTAACTTAAGAATGAACATTTATGCTCATATAGAAAAGGGTAATTGAGAGACTAATAATATAACATTGGATATACCTGAAAAATTAGATATCATAACATGTTCAAATGAGGAAATAGAAGGTCTTCTATTCACCTATTAAATATAGTAATTCAGTAAAAGATGTCAAAAACAAAATGAAATCAGTCAGTAAAGTGCTAGCCATACAAAGACGGAAACTTATGTTTGAACCTCAGAACCCATGTGAAAAATTGGATATAGAGGTACACACTTGCAATGCCTGTACTGGAAGTGAAGACAGGAAGATCCTTGAAACATTCTGTACAGTTATCCTAGCATTATTTACGAGCCCAGGTTTCAGTTTTGAAACGCATGTTTCAAATATCAAGGTAAATGACAAGTGAGAATGACATCCAATGTTGGTTTTAGCCTCCAAATACATACATACACACACACACACACACACACAACACAAACGAACGAGAGAGAGAGAGACAGAGACACACACACATCAACACACACATTAATTAAAAAATAAAATAATAATAAAACAACTTTTTATTGGATCTTAATCATATAATTGACATGAAACATTACAGAGTCACCAAATGTGAAAACATGATCAATAGTAGATCATCCAACAAGCAACAGAGAGGAGGAACAGGATAGGAAGACTAACAGGATAATAGCAAAAATGACTCCAATTTTATAATTGGAATCCCCAAACCAGGAAAAGGAAAGTATAACACTGCATACTTATTTTAAGAAACAATGTCATAAACTTCTCAAGGTTGGTATGCTAGCTAGTTTTATATCAACTTGCCAAAAGCTAGAATCATTTGTGAAGAGAGACACTAGATTCAGAAAAAGCCTCCATAAGATTTGCCTGTAGGCAAGTCTGCACTGAATTTTCTTACTTAGTGATTGATACAGTAGGCTCAGTTTATTGTGGGCAGTGACATCCTTGGATGGTTAGTCTAGGATGGCATAAGAAGTCAGATTGAGCAAGCCATACAGATCAAGTCAGTAAGCAGCACTCCTTCCTTCGTGGTCTCTGCATCAGCACACCTGTCTCTAGGTTTCTCTCCTATTTCCCTACTTCCTCTTGTTTCTTCCCTGACATTTTTTCAGTGATGGACTACACTATGAAACTTTAAGCTGAAATAAATCCTTTTATCCTGAATTTGCATTTTATGATGGTGTTTTATCTCAGCAATAGAAACCTTAACAAGGATAGCTGCCAAAAATGCATACTGTGAGATTCAAGAAGTCAAATGAATAACCACCGAATAAGTCTTGAGAAATGTAAACCTATACACCGTAAATCAATGTGGAGATAGCTAAAGACAAAGGAAAAATCTCAAAAGCAGATTTTGAAATGCATATAAAGCATCAAGCAATTATACGATTCTTACCATAAAATCTTAACTTAGAAGGGTATTGCATAACCTGGGAACAGGATGGAAGTAAGAAATGAAAGCACAGAAAACACACTTGAATAATAGTACTATTTATGAATCAAAATTAAAATGATGAATTTAAATAATTACTGTAAAACAATGAATAGAAGATTTGATTCTCTGGAGTATAACTTCTTGAGTTCTTTATATATCTTGGATATTAGCCCTGTATCATTTGTAGGAAAAAAGTATGAAATATGATCAATACTATATTATAATATGTAAAATATATTTTATTATATTATATTATGCTTACTGACTTGATCTGTATGGCTTGCTCAGTCTGACTTCTTATGCCATCCTAGACTAACCATCCAAGGGTGTCACTGCCCACAATAAACTGAGCCTACTATATCAATCACTAAGTAAGAAAATGCAATGGAGACTTGCCTACAGGCAAATCTTATGGAGGCTTTTTCTGAACTAGTGTCTCTCTTCACCAATGATTCAAACTTTTGGCAAGTTGATATAAAGTGTATAAAAAAGTATATAAAAGTATATAAAAAAAAGTCTCACTGTGTACAATTTTGCTAAGACATTAGCCACACCTTCACATCCTGGACTAGTGCTGTCTGGTTATCATGGAGTCATTAATGTAACAGGGAGGACATTCCTAGGAGGAATATGGGAAATACATACATTATTATACAAACAAGCCTTAAGGTATGAGTGTGTGTGCATGAGTTTGTGTGCAGTGTGTAGGTCATAGAACTAGAAAGCATATCATGATACAGGGGAAGATCTGAAGTGATGGTGGCAAAAGTGAATGCAGTGGAATAGTCATACATACAATAATAAACTAGAAGTGATGCTTGTTTGGTATAGGAGGGACCAGCCAGATACAAACAAGTACTATGGAGAAGGGCAAAGGAGGAAGGCAGTGAATTAGGACAGAGTAAAATAGCACATATCTATGAAACTTCTCTAATGAAGCCCACTAATTTATATGATGACCTAAAACCTAGTTTTTAAATAAGTTACTAATGAAAATTCTTTAGACTAAATGCAATGGCATTAGAAAATAAATAAGAATATAAGCATTCATAGTTTTTAAATAAGTTATGAACTTTAGACTAAATGCAATGACATCAGAAAATAAATAATAATGTAAACATTAGATTTACTTGTAAAATTATACAAAGATAAAATAAAAATCACAATAAGTAAAGCAAAATATTAAAAAAAACTTTAACTGTAAATGTGGAGAATACATGAATAACTGTACACAGGAAACTAATTGACAACCAGAATTCCAGTGATATATCCATAGCCACACACTGCCAACAGCTACAATGAATATTAGTAGTCTAAACACACTCACAAACAGGCAGAGATTAACAAATTAAAGAACTTTAAGCCTTTTCCTGTACTTTTGACAAAAATGTCTATTTTTGAATATGATTATTTAGACATATTTAAACCACACAGGAGGGAAAACAAATGTTACCAAATCCTCCCATTGGGAAAAAGATTAGCATATAAGATGATTAATTATTAAGTGTGTTATGATTGATGTGATCTATAAATGAAGATCACAAAAAGTAACAGTTCCAATCAATGTGATTGGTAACAACTTTTATTTTTCTCAGGTCTATCACTCTCTTTTCAATAAAAGCATTTGTCAATTTTTTGAAATATTTTTTAATTGCTCATAATTTACTTTTATTTTCAGTGTTATCAATTATTTGTGTGTATGTATGTGTGTGTGTTCATGAGTGTGTGTGTGCATTTCTTATATGTGTATTGGTATAAGTGTCATCTCACACATGTGAAGGTCAGAGGAAAACTGTGTGGAGTCAGATTCTTCTTCCTTTATATCAGGTTTAGGTTGTCAGACAGACTTGTATAATTTGTGTTTTTATTGATGATCCATATTTCTGTTTTATGTTTAGTCATCTAGAAATTAAAATACCAAATGTCTTTGTTAAAGCACAGGAAACTCAACTGGAGAAATACAATTTATTTTTGTTTGAAGAATAGATTCTAGGAAACTTTGGAAATTAGAAAGGGAATAGGAATGAGTAGAAATTACACTTTTGTAGACTTCAACACTCTACGAATACATCTATGTCTATAAGAGAAGTGAATTCTACTGAGGAAAGATCAATGAACTCATCACAGAAAATAGTGAGGGACACTTCTGACTAAAAATCTTCTGGTTCGAAATAATTAGTTCTACAATGGAACTTCAGGATATCAATTCCAAAAAAAGCACTGGAGTGTGAAATATAGACTATGCAATATGGGCGACTAGAATTTAATTTTAGAAGGCAGAGTTGCAAAGTTTGCTTTGGGAAAAGCAATTTATTTAAGTGGCTGAAGGCACATCAATAAGCTGCCCATCCTTAAGTATCATGTGGTCTGATTATTTGAAGCATTAGCTTGGGAGGGTTAATATCGTTGGTTATTTAAAGTAGTGGTGTTAATACAGGTGCTTCCTATAAGTAGCCTTGCTCTTTATGTACCTTGTTAAGTATGCCTCTGATTGCTACAGTAATGTAACCTTCAACCCATTTCCCTGAAATGAGTCCATAAACTACTACTTTTAAATATTAGCTATTAAGCATTGGAGATGGATGAATGGATTGTTGCATGGATAGATGGATAGATGCATATTTTGTAAATCTGAGACACATTTTGGAAATTTTTGCTAGTGATAATTTGGCAATTTTTGTGAGTGATAGTTTTAATGAGTTACCTCTTCCAAGCTGGGAAAAAATATTACTGCTCTTTGGTTTTTGAATCTGAATGAAGTACATAATTCTTAGCAAAGCAGTTTGGTTTTTTAGTCTTTAAATATTTACTGGCTGTTTAAAAGGAAGATATGCATTGTTCTTGATAGTTATAGTAATTTTAATATAAATAACAATTGATAGTCCAAAATCAATGGATTACTAACATTTAGTTTTCAGAGTAATTGCTTAGAACAGAAAATACTAATTAGACTTCAGTGTATAAATCATTCCTACACCCAGAATAAAGCAACTGAATGGATAATCTGAGAATGACACATAATATTAAAGAATGTAGAAGAATCCAGATATATAAATGTGAAAAATGTAGGTGTTATATTTAATGGCTTACATTTGAATAATTGTGAGAGGCTCTGCTGGAAAAGCACAAGATGTCAAGATACTCCCTTGCTCTAAATTTGATGATGCTTGCAGTAGACATACAAATGCTATAATGATATGAAGCCACAGAGAAAACCTTGGGTTGTAGGGAAAGGAGACCTCATGATTTCACAGTGACAGAGAACTAAGATCACTTTTTGCATTATTTGCTATTTGATATAATAACATTAAACATTAATTTTAGCTAAACAGTGGTGAGCATGCCTTTAATCCTAGCACTTGGGAAGCAGACGCAGATGTGCTGTGTGAGGTGGTGTACAGCCTGGTCTACAGAGAGTTCCAGGACAGCCAGGGTTAATATAATAATTAACTATTTGTATGTGTATGAGAGAGTAGGTGTGCATACAATGTCACAATGCACTTGTAGATGTCAGAGGATTACTTTCAGAAATAGTTTCTCTTTTTTACTGCATTCAGGTGCTCAAACACAGTTCATCAGTGTTGTGTGTGTCAGGTGTCCCTAACTACTGAGTCATCTCTCCAGAACTGATATGTTAATGCTTTTATTAAACAAAGATATCTCTCTGTTTTTGATACTTCTGTCAAGAGTGTCTATCCAGGATTATGGTGCAATTCACTATAGTATTAGTAGCAACTTTGTGTGTTTAACATTTTTGTATTTTGTATGTGATTGTCTTAGAGTTTCTACTGCTGTGAAGGACACTATGATTATGGAAACTCTTATAAAGGAAATCATAGGTGTTTTATTGCTGTGAAGAGACTCTATGACCAAAGAAACTATCATAAAGGAAAACATTTAATTGGAGCTGGCTTACAGTTTCAGTGCTTCAATCTGTTATCACTATCATGGTAGGAAGCATGACAGCATGCAGGCAGATGTGATACTGGAAAATCTACATTTTGATCCAAAGACGCAGCAGGAGACTGTCTTCCACAGGCAACCAGGAGGTTCTCAAAGTCCACCAACACAGTGACACATTTCATTAACAAAGCCACATATCCCAATAAGACCGCACTTTCTAATAGTGTCATGTCCTAGGGTCAAGCATTCAAACACATGAGTCTGTGGGGGTCATTCCTATTCAAAGCACCTTATTGGCAGAATAGAACACTTTCGGGAGTTTATGGTAAAAAAGTACAAGTACATTGCTTATTTTAAGGCATTTTAATTTTAAGAGATAACAGGTTTATAATTAAAGAGATATGCTGATAACATTTTCTTGAAATACCAATGGCATTAATAGCAGAAAAAGCAGACCTGAACTCAGTACACAATAAAAATTTAAAAATAAAAATCAGATTCTCTCTTCTCTACCTCTCTCTGCTTGCACACACACATTCTCTCTTTCTCTTTCCCTTAACCCTGCCTCTACCACAGAGTAACTTCTCTGGCCTTGTTCCTTGGACACCAGTGAACTCACCTGAAATCATTCTCCCAATAAACTTGCCTTTATATATACTTAATGTGGTTGATTGGCTCATTTCACTGGTAGAGAAAGAAGCTATCATCTGGTGCTGAGATTGGAGGCAGGGGACTTAGATCCCTCTCCAGCAATGTGGGAATGGGGATGGCTCCCTTTCCCTATTTTTCTCTCCACCTAACATTATCGACTCTGACTTCTATGAGTAACCATCTTCCAATAGCCTTGGAGCACCCAGTGTTCCTTCTGGGTCTTCAGACCCTTGGATGCTCGACAGAAACTGGAAGGCCAGGTCTTTGTTCCACCAAAGAGCCTTGATTCAAAGACATTTGACCTAAAACTATTGCCCCCCTCCCAACTATTTGACTCAAGGCAGGATACTGCGCCATAGTTCTGTGGGTTCCAGCAAATCCTGAGAGAATGGGTGCCACCGGATTTAAAATAAATAAATAAAATATATCCAAATGGCTCTGAATTCCCTATGTCACAATTTTTTGGGAGGGAGCATGCTCTCACTTCTCCCCCATTTTCTTCACTGCAACACAGCTTCAGAGGCTACTCCAATCAAGCTACTGATCTGACCTCTACCTCCAAGTGCCATCCCACCCATGCATGGCCACAGCAGAAATAGTGGAGGCAGTGATTGCAGCCTGCTCATTTTAAAATAGTCCTCCACACTGGCTTAACTACACCCTGGCTGACTACAGGAAAGAATATGCAGCAGGTGAACAACACTTGACTGGGATAAACAGAGTACAGCTGTGGCTTAATCGCCATCTTGATTAAGAGGAGTTATGGGAGAACCATAGCCTCACAATGCCACTTTTACCCTTCTAAGTTTGGTTTGCCTGTTCCAAATGTATGAAATAACCACTGCATGCCTATTTCAGAATGGTCTTGGATGCATGACAAAAAAAAAATACTATTACTTTCTCCTGCAATCTACTGCTTAGACTCAGAATTTACCTTTGGCCTTTCTAGCCACTGGATTTATTTAATGAATTATCAAAATTGCACCTCCATCCGTTCCTGCTAAAAATAAATAAGATATATTTAATAATCAAGGTATATGTTTCAAGGTGAAGCCTAGGATGGGTAACTAGAAACAAGTAAAGTCTGTCTATTCAAATATACTTTAGACAGATAGAGGTTTTCAGGAAGTTCAGAGATCTGCTGAATATGGTGTTTAAGATGCTTAAACTTACCATGATAGAGACTCCCAAATCCTAGCAGTGACTCGTCCCCCAAGTCTCCAAGAAGATATGGGCACAAAAACAAAGGACTCCACCTGGATTTTGGTACAATAACTACTGAACATAATTGCCCCATTGCATTGTCCACTGCCAGGCCCCTGCCTGAACTGTGGACAAACAGGACACCAGACAGTTGTCTGACATTTCCTAAGACAAGGTAGGGTCAGTCCCCCCCAGATTCCTCCTCCACAGAAAAAGCCTCACCTCCTGGGAGTGATAGCCAAAGATTGCCTCTGCATGTAATGCCAAGGAGACCACAGGAGCCTAAGACAACTGTCTAGGTAGTGGAATTTAGACTAGTCTTTATCATTTTAACTGATACACAGGTCATTTAGATTATAATTTATCCTTCTCAAGTCTCTGATGACTACACTAGTAAAAGAGTACCATTTTCCACTCCTTTATCTAAAGGAACTCATGTTATAGTGACTGTTCTCAGTGATGAAACACCTGTGGCTCATGGTCAATAATTGGTTAGGAAGTAGTGTAAAGTTAAAAGTTACATAGGTCTGAGGATGTAAAAGTTTCTAAGAAAGTATTTAAGGATCTAGAAAGATGTAAAGTTGGTAAATGCAGGCTATGATGATTAGAGGACAGTGGTAATACTAATGTATCTAAAGTTTTTCACTTTTTGTAAACTTCTAACAATCCTAATAAGCCTTGGGAATCCACTAGAATACACTACTCACAGGTTAGATGTACTTGATATATAAAGTACTGTCAATCAATAGTATGTTTCCCTCTCCATCTTTCTATTACTGAGGGTGTGACTTATTACCCTTTCCCAGTTATTATTACCGTTCCTGACCCCTTCTTCTCTAACTACCAAGATCAACCATGGGCCTAAAATTTTCAAATGTACACACAAAAAAAATTGTTTCTCCTTATACTCTTTACCTTTTATTTTCTGCCTCTAATACATATATCCAGCATCCTTCCAGGTCCAGGTGTTCCTTCAAAATCTGCATCCAGGATACTGGCTAGCCCCAGATGGTCCCACAACCTGTATAGAAAGTAAAACAACTTGCTCTTCCTGGACTTGGCCAACATTTCCTCCTTTTGTCCCCGCCCTCATAATAGCACCCTAATGTCCTCAGGATGTAGTCATTGACAATTACATTGCCCCTTATTCATTTATTATCAACAAAGGGCTGGGGTGTTAGGATTCAGACTGGCACAAACAGCTGACACGCATATTTAAATATACCAAGGTTGACCTGGCCTCCAGGTTCTCCCAGAATCCCTGGGTTCCTACCTGGCATACCCTGCTCTCTATCTGGAACTTTCCACCCCAGCTACTGGGCTTACCCTCCCCCAGAGGCTTTTTCCTATACAATCCAGACATTTTGTCTCTCCTTTTTTCTCTCTTCTCTTCTCTTCTCTTCTCTTCTCTTCTCTTCTCTTCTCTTCTCTTCTCTTCTCTTCTCTTCTCTTCTCTTCTCTCTCTCTCTCTCTCTCTCTCTCTCTCTCTCTCTTCTCTCTTTGCAATACTTCCCAATCCCCTCTTCTCTCCTCTCTCCCTTCCCCATGGTGACTATCCTGGCCTCCTTTCTTGGAAACAGTGAAATTGTCTGAGAATGGTTTCCCAGTAAACCTGCCTTTATATTTACTCCCAAAGATAAAATGAAAAGAAAGAATGAAAGAAAGGAAGGAAGGAAGGAAGAAGAAAGAAAGAAAGAAAGAAAGAAAGAAAGAAAGAAAGAAAGAAAGAAAGAAAGAAAGAAAGGTAGATAGCTCATATTCTATAGATATGGAAAAAATCCTACCTGGAAAAAAATTTAAAGTAGTATTTCCTAACTTGAGTCTCAAGGTTTCATAAATTAGAGCAAGGGTCATGATTCTAATCCATATTTCTATAGAGTATTAAATAAAGGAATAATGTGTACTAGATGGTAAAGTGGGATTTTGAGCACCCACAATTGTATGTGGGCAAGTTGTCTCTTCTAAACGAGAGCAGATGTTTTGGTTTAAGCTAGTTTATTTAGCCTTCAACAATTGTTATTCATCAGAGTGGATGATTAATTGAAAAAGAAAACTGCCCATGAGACTCAGCATTTAGCACCTTTTGTAAAGTGTCGCCATCCCGACTGCCAGCTAAAAACAGTTACTGTGAATAACTGTCTAGGAACTGAAAATTAGCTATGTGAATCTGAACAAATTTTTGAATATTAGGATTTATGCTGTCAGCACCTGTATCATATTTTTTAATCTTATTTGCATGCCATTCATTCTAATCTGAAAGATAATTGAAATTACTTACATGCCAGCTAATCAGGAGGGTCTGTTTAAAATAAGTTATAGACTGAACTCATCCAGCTTCTATAACAGTGCTGCTCAATAGACAGTAAACTTATAGTACAGCACATAAGAGAACTAGCAAAGAGGAGTAAACTCCCTGTCCATGCTTGTAGCCACCATTCAGCCAGGCATCTAGGTCTGGATTATTAGCCATTAAGGGATTATTAATACTTAGAGTTTTGAAAAAAATTATAAAGTAGAACCTTATAAAAGGCAGTTATATACAGATATTTTTTAACAAAATTAATACACATTTATATGCTTGTCAATGAAAGAAGTGTTAGTAGTGGACCCAGAACATATCTCCCTTTTTCCTTAAGCTACTATTTTTGAGCAAACTGAATAAAAATAGGTAAACTCAGTTTTACAAGGAACTAAACTTTGTGCTCTTCAAATTTGGTATTTTTTTTACAGCTTCACTTAAAACATCTCGGATGTGTTTTCCTTGTAGAATGGAGATGTAGGTCAACTGTACTGAGGTTTATAAGTTCTCTGCAATCTCATCCTTAAGGATTGGATTAGGATAGTGACTATTTTAAGATATTGCACCTAAATTTGATAACATTTTAATATTAGTGAGAAAGAAATAAGAATTTCTATAGATATAATAAGTTTCAGATACATCAAATTTAATCGAACAGAGAAGAGATTATCCTCATAGGCTCTATCAAACAAGCCTCTCAAGGAGACAGCTTTACAAAGAGGAGAGAGAGTTGAAGTAACAAAAACCATGCTATTATCCTTGTACAACAACCAAGCTAGGAATTCTGAGAGAACATGGTGGCTAAAATCCATGAGCAATCTCTGGGGTCTCACAGAATGCCCACTTAAAAGCCTGTAAGAACAGACTGATCTCATTCCTTCCATGAAGGGAGCAGAATAATCACAACCAATGTATATAGACATAAAAACTGAGTTTTGCCTGGTCCTACATCTAATACTGTTGACATACCAGCAGGGTAAGACCTGAAAAAGCACCCAGAGGAACCATATGTAGATATTTGAATTTCTAAGTGTTAAAATATGCAGCACAATCCTGGGCAGGTCTCACAGGGGAAGGAGAAGGAGAAGAAAAGAAGAGGAGAAGGAAAAGGAGGGGCTGCCGATTGAGGGATGAGTCTTTTATCTGGGTCTGTGATGCATGTAACAAAATGATGTATGGTGGGTGCCATGGCAACGGACACAGGAGCGATGCTATTGTCTATGTCTGGTTGGTGGGTCCAGGAGCTAGTTTATGAAAAGCTTCTGGCTGTACACATATGCACCTGATGCTAACACTAAGTTATACGGCAATGAAAGAGTATTAACTGATTATAAATGACTATATTCATAATAATTTATTGTTCTGTGACACAGTTTGGATTGTTAACTTGACTGTACTAAAGAATACCTGATGACAGTAACTGGTGGAGATGTAGCCATGTTAAAGTGAATCTCTTCTTGTAATGCTTAGAAATACATAATTTTTATATTTTTCTTCTTAGATCTCATGTTTGTGTTTAAAATACCTTCCTGGGATTGCTTCCTTAATCTTTGGACCCTCCAACACATACACCAATTGGACTAGTCTGTCAAGGGATTTGTAGTACAATCGACTAGCTTACAAATAAATGAGATTCAGACTACGGTTATTTTATTTGGTTTTGACAATTACTGGGGTCACCCCTAATCTACTTTTCTAACTGGAGGACTGGTTACCTCCCCAGTGGTATACCCAGATACTTGCTGGCTGAGTGCTGAGTGGCTGAGTGCTCATGGTTCCTCTCCACTCATGACTGCTTCTTCACCCACCACCCCTCCTTCTTATTTCTCCAGGTCTTTCCTCCCCAAACAGGTCACTTCCTAACCCACCTAACTCTAATGCATCCAGTAATTGGCTGCAGACAATTTTATTTAGCCAATAGTTTTAAACTAAGGAACAAGGTTTGCACAACAAAAGCTTGTAAAGGAGAGAAGTCACTTCTAGGAGTAGACAGGGAAGTACAGAATTTAGCATTACAACATATCAGCAATAGAACAAACCTCAGCAGGAGTTTCTTGCTGACTTCAGTCTCTAACTAAATAGGCATTGTTTTCTCTTCCTCTTCCACAAGTTCCATCCTGGCATCTGCTGAGATTTACAACTGGTACCCTCAGGTTTTTCTTTCAAACTACAACAAAATTGTCCTTGAGCACCAAAGAAGTAGAGAAACAAATAAAAGAAACACCCCAGGGGGATTGGTGGTATACAACTGGAGTGTGCAGTGACAATGTTTTCAGAGGGGATTAACTAAAAGTAAGGGTTAGCCTGGATGTAGGTGCCAAACAATATAAAATCAAAACAGGAGAAAAGGAGCTGAACACCAGTACCCTCTCTCCTTTTTGTCCTCCCAGGATGTGAACAAACAGTGTGAAGCTCACACCACCAGGCCGCCCCCACTATTGACAGGCCAAATCCTCTCCATTATCAGGCAAAAAATGATCCCTTCCACTTTTAAGTTCCACTCTGTGACATATTTTGTCAGAAAAAGAAGAAAAACTAATATGACTATTATCCCCTATATTTATCTATCAAAAATGACAGTTTCTTTTGGTTTCTTTTGGTTAAATTTCTCCATTTTTTTATAGTTCTAAAGCAATTCCTGATAATTTTAAGTGAGTCATTATCTTAAAACTGAGTATCTTAGCTACAGAATTTATTATTTAATATGAAACATATTATGTACTTTCCTCTGTTTTGAAACTCAGAAAATTTATGTTACGTATGAATGGCACTGGAAACTGCTCTCAATCTCTTTTCTGTGTAAAGCTTAAGATTGTCTAATGTTTTAATAGCAAACATTATTGTTTCCGTGTGACTTTGGAATATATAACAAAATTTCAAAGTGTTGTATTTTAATAGAGGAATCAATGATAAATTTATTACTTAGGATATAGACTGATGAAAATTATATGTGCTTATCTGTATGCATGCCCATGCAAAGAGCAGATGTCTGAATAGTCACAAAAATCTTAATGCTGGTTATTACTGTAATGAGATTTCAAGTGGTTTTATTTTCTTCTTAATTATAGAATGCATGATATGAATTATCTACAACCAATCATCTATTACTTTGTATTTAAAGCAAAGATACCTTCTGTAAGGGAAAAAAGGGATAATTGTGAGAAAACATTCTAAAATATTTACAGTGACTATCTTGATTGATGGGGAAGTGAACAGCATGGCTTGCCATTCTTGTTGTCGTGATTTGAAGTTGTAATTTGGAAATGTGTTCTATGAAAATATTTCTAACAACATACAAACAATACCTAGTGTAGAAGTGGAAACATGTGAATGTCCAGTCTCAGTGTTCAACTCTAAGGTGGTCAGGGTAAAATACATTCCTCTTAGTGGTCATCTTATTCTTTCACATACAAGGTCCTTATGTTTTGAAATGTTTTTAATTACATTTACATTTCGTTTTTGGGTGTATGTGCCTGTGGCTATGCTTGTATGTGGGAACATACATGCCACAAGAAATGTATGGATGTCACAAGACAAGTTACAGGAGTTAGTCATCTCCTTCCAATGCAAGTGTCTCAGGTGTTGGCATTTTGTCTAGGCTTTACCTCACAAAACCAACAACCAAAAAAGGGGCTGCTTGCCCCCCTCACTCTCTTCCTCTCTTCTCCTCTTGCTTTTGCTCCTTTACCCTCTTCCCCATCTCTCCCCATTCCTCTCACCAAACATATCCCTGGCTTCTCTTTTATCTTTATAAAACATAACATCAGGGATTAAACAGAGTTCATCAATTTTAGTGGCAAGTGAGTCATCTTGCTGTTGAGACTTAATGTTTATTCTAAGAAGTAAAGGGTTTTTGTTTGTTTGTTTGTTTTAATTTTCTGGACAAACATATTACATATCCAGTACTATGCAGGTAGAGGCAAGAGAATTAGAGAATTAGGTTACTCAGAGTACCCAGAAAGTTTGAGACCATCCTGGGCTGTCAGAGAACCTGTATCTAAGAGAAACAAAGCAACAATATCTGGCTACAGTTGACTTAGGGTAGGCATCCTTGTTATATATCTGGGAATCTTTAAGAGAATTTAAAAGAAGGAACTTATTTCAAGTGTGACATCTGATACATTTTGATGTTGTTTTTCCTCTGTGAACTTGCTACTGTGGTCAACTCGATGTGTAAGATCTGATGCATTTTGACTTTGGAATTCATCTGTGCACTCCATACTGTTGTTAACACAAAGGATGTCTCCATCACCACCCTGAAGTGTCTCTTTGCATTCTGGCCGTTCATCTCACAAGGCTTGCTGTTTCTATAGAATGGCCTTTTGTACGTTGAATACACACATACACAATATATTATAATAAAATACATATGATTATATTTTTCTTTAATTTTATATTGTTCTCCTATCAATGAAATGTTCTCTTTGTTGCTGACTAGGTTTTGTCCCCCCCAATGGATATTCTTTACCCAGCAGTTAATAAACACTTATTTGGAATTCATCACTATTTTAAATAAAGATACTATACACACTATAGATTTTCTCATGTGACGATGCTTTAGTTTGTTTGGAGTTAATAACTGACAAAACAGGCCTTCTAAATAGGTGAATTTTCAGCTTTTAGAGAAATGATTGGCTTTCATATTCTAACCTCCACTTTGCTAAAGCAACTTATAAAATTTAAATTGCCCAATACCATAAGATAACTGGTTTTATAAATCTATAGAATTATTTCCATAAAATAATTATTCAGACTGAGATGGTTTTATTTGTTCAATTTTAACAAATAAGATTTTGAAAAAAAAAAAAAAAACAACTTCAATAATACATAGTTTGCTCCAAAAATCTATAAGAAGAGAATAATTTCCAACCATTTCCTAAAACCAGTATTCTTCTGATACCAAAAGAAGACCACTATAGTACAAAAACAGAGATCAGAGAACAATGTATCTCATGAGCTTCAACCGGAGTTCTAACAATATGATAGGCAGCCAGACATAAGAGTGCTTAAGAAAATGTACATTACATTCTAGAAATAACCAATGGACACAAACTCCACTTGCTCAGAATTATTACTCATTCAGAAAGCAATGGTCGTTATCTGTGTTTGCACAGGCTAAAGAAACAGGCATGTGCTGATGAAAGGAGGGATAGAAAGAACATGATAAAATACATTCATGACAAGATAGACAAAAAACCCCACCAAAAATAACTTTCTGATTCCATACATGGAAAGGCTGTACAAATGTCTGTAGCCATACAAGACATGAATCATCAAAAAAAAAAAAATAGTCAAAGAGAAAAGTCAAAGTAGTATCACCATCTCAGAAGACATCTCAGCAGTTCCTAACAAAGAAAAAAGTAGAAACATAAGGTCTAAGGGCAACAATCCTGAATATCTACATAATAAATTAAAAATGTATGCTCACTCAAAAACTATAATTGGAATATTTTCAGCTACTTTGCAATATATATGTGGAAAGATTTTCCATTCAGTATATGAATCAATAAGCATTGTAGCGCAGTCCATGGACTGAAATATTCTGTAATGATGAGTCAAAATATGCCTTCAGATTATGAGAAAACTAGATGTATATTTCTACATTCCAAAGCTTGCTTTAAGAAGTTATGATGGGGCTGGAGAGATGGCTCAGTGGTTAAGAGCACTGGTTGCTCTTCCAGAGGTCCTGAGTTTAATATCCAACAACCACATGGAAGCTTGCAACTCTCTGCAACTCCCATTCCAGGCAATCTGACACCTAAAATACCAATGCACATAAAATAAAAATAAAAACATATTTTTTTAAAAAAGAAACCATATATGTTAGATTACAGCAATATGAAACTATGAAAGACAGTACTTTATGAAGAGTAAAAATCAATGATTGCCAGGGACTTGAGGATTTGAGACAAAGAATAAATAAGTGAAATTTTAGTCTTAAAACTATTCTGCATAATGCTTTAGTAATAGAAATATGATAGACAAAACCCAGAGGAGGCGGGACTCCCAAGAGCTCTAACCCCAGCAGTATCTTAGGTAAGGAGACAGTAACACCTGCCCCAAATAGGGAGTAACTGGGACCCACTGGGACCGAGGAATTCACTACTCGCTTGGGGCACTGGTTCCTTCAGGTCTGTGCCTGAGCACTGAGCAGATCTTGGGCTTCAGCTCTAACTCCAGTAGTAACACTCACCCCACACAGTTCTGACACAACCAAGATAATAGGAAAGACAGGCTCCAGTCAGAGACAGCACAGGTAGCACTAAGGAGATCCAGTTGACAAAAGGTGCTGTGGATAGCCTCGACTTGTATTTTGATACTAATTCCCCTTTCCTGTGAAGGGCTGCAGAGGAGGTGTAGGTCATTAAACAGGTGAATTCTAGTGAACCTTCTGCCCATCTTAATTTGTAAAATAAAGGATGGAGCCAGTGATTGGGCAAAAGAAGGGGAGGTAGAGAAATAAAGGTTGGTGGAAGAGAGCAGAGAGGAGGATTTGGAGGAAGACAATGGAGGAGGAAGACTACGAAGGAGGGGTCAACTGGGAAGCAGGAGGTAGAAGGAAAGATGCAGGGTCTGGAAAATCCTTAAGTTATAAGGGTCTCATAGCTGGGAAACAGACTAGTGTAGGGGTATCTACCCAATCTAGGCTTATAGAATATATTCATAATTACTGAGTTGTGTTTTCATTGACTGGGCATATTTTAGGTTGGTTAATTACTGCAACAGAAAGGCAAACAGAAGAACATAAGCATCAGCAACCAAGGGTACTTGGCATCATCAGAACCTAGTTCTCCCAAAATAGAAAGTCCTGAATTCCCCATATCACCAGGAAAGTAAGATTCAGATTTAAAAATCACTTCTGTTGATGATAATAGAGGACTTTAAGGAGGACATAAATAACACTATCAATGAAATTGAGGAGAACACAGGTAAACAGATAGAAGCCTTAAAGAGGAAGCACAAAAATCCCTTAAAGAATTACAAGAAAACACAACAAACAGGTTAAGGAATTGAACAAAACCATCCAGAACATAAAAATGGAAGTAGAAACAATAAAGAAATCTCAAAGGAGACTACCCTGGAGATAGAAAACCTAGGAAAGAAATCAGGAGTCATAGACCAAGCATCACCAACAGAATACAAGAGATAGAAGAAAGAATCTCAGATGCAGAAGATACCATAGAAAATATTGACACAACTGTCAAAGAAAATGCAAAGTGCAAAAACGTTCCTAACCCAAAACATCCAGAAAATTCAGGACACAATGAGAAGACCAAACCTAAGGATAATAGGTATAGAAGAGAGTGAAGATTCCCCAACTTAAAGGGTCAATAAATATCTTCAACAAAATTATAGAAAAAACTTCCCTAACCTAAAGAACAAGATGCCCATAAACTACACGAAGCCTACAGAACGCCAAGTAAGAAACAAGCTGGAGTAGCCATTCTAACATAGAATAAAATCACTTTCAACTTAAAGCTATCAAAAAGGATAAGGAAGGCACATTTCATACTAATCAAAGGAAATGTCAACCATCATGAACTCTCAATTCTGAACATCTATGCACCAAATGCAAGAGCACCCACTTTCATAAAAGAAACCTTACTAAAGCTCAAAGCACACATTGCACTTCACACGGTAATAGTGGGAGAATTCAATATCCCACTCTCAGCAATGGACAGATCATGGAAACAGAAACTAAACAGAGATACAGTGGAACTAACAAAAGTTATGAACCAAATGGATTTAACGATATCTATAGAACATTTAAACCTCAAACAAAAGGATATAACTTTTTCTCAGCACCTCATGGAACCATCTCCAAAATAGACCATATAATTCGTCACAAAACAGGCCTCAACAGATACAAGAAAATTTAAATAATCCCATGCATCTTATCAGATCACCATAGATGAAGACTGGTCTTCAATAATAACAAAAACAATGGAAAGCCCACATTCACATGGAAACTGAATAGCACTCTACTAATGATAACATGATCAGGGAAGAATTAAAGAAAGAAGTTAAGAAATTTTAGAATTGAATGAAAATGAAGACAAATCATATCCAAATATATGGGACACAATGAAATCAGTGCTAAGAAGAAAACTCATAGCTCTAAGTGCTTACAAAAAGAAACTGGAGAGAGCATACACTAGCAGCTTGACAACACACCTGAAAGCTGTAGAACAAAAAGAAGCAAACACACCAAAGAGAAGTAGATGGCAGGAAATAATCAAACTCAGGGCTGAAATCAATCAAGTAGAAACAAAAAGAACTATATAAAGAATCAATAAAACTAGGTGTGGTTCTTTGAGAAAATAAACTTGATAGATAAACCTTAGCCAGACTAATGAGGGGGCAAAGAGATAGTATCCAAATTATAAAATCAGAACTGAAAAGGGAATATAACAATAGAAACCAGGGAAATTTAAAAAAAAATCATCAGATCCTACTACAAAAGGCTATAGTCAAAAAAATTGGAAAATCTGTATGAAATGGACAATTTTCTAGACAATTACCAGTTACCAAAGTTAAATCAGGCCCAGATAAACCATCAAAACAGTCCCATAACCCCAAAAGAAATAGAAGCAGTCATTAACAGCCTCTCAACCAAAAAATAAAAAAAAAAAAAAAAAAAAATCCCAGGACCAGATGGTTTTACGTGAGAATTCTATCAGACCTTCAAGGAAGACAAACAATCCAAACTAAAATGAAACAGAAGGAACACTACCCAGTTCGTTCTATGAAGCTACAATCAGCTCATACCTAAACCTCACAAAGACCCAACAAAGAAAGAGAACTTCAGACCAATCTCCCTTATGAATATCGATACAAAAAATGATCAATAAAATTCTTGCAAACCGAATCCAAGAACACATGAAAACAACCATCCAACATGATCAAGTAGGTTTATCCCAGGAATGCAGGATGGTTCAATACTCGGAAATCCATCAATGTAATCCACTATTTAAACAAACTCAAAGGAAAAAACCACATGATCATCTCACTAGATGCTGAGAAATCATTTGACAAAATTCAACATCCCTTCATGATAAAAGTCTAGGAGATCAGGATTCCAAGGCCCATACCTAAACATAGTAAAAGCAATATTCAGCAAACAGTAGCCAACATCAAACTAAATGGAGAAAAACTTGAAGCAATCCAGATCAGGGACTAGACAAGGCTGCACATCTCTCTCTACCAAGTACTTCTAGCCAGAGCAATTAGGCAACAAAAGGAGGTCAAAGGAATGTAAATTGGAAAGGAAGAAGTCAAAATTTCACTATTTGCAGATGAGATGATAGTATACTTAAGCAACCCCAAAACTTCCACCAGAAAACTCCTAAACCTGATAAACAACTTTAGCAAAGTGGCTGGTTATAAAATCAACCCAAACAAATCAAACAAAGCCTTTCTCTACTCAAAAGATAAACAGGTAAAAAAGAAATTAGAAAGATAACACCCTTCACAAAAGTCACAAATAATATAAAATACCTTGGTAGTGAATCTAACCAAGCAAGTGAAAGAACTGTATGACAAGAACTTCAAGTCCTGAAGAAAAAAAATCAAAGCAGATCTCATAATATGGAAAGATCTCCCATGCTCATGGACTGGAAGGATTAATATAGTAAAAAATGGCTATCTTGCAGAGAGCAATCTACAAGTTTAATGCAATCCCCATCAAAATTCCCACTCAATTCTTCACAGAGATAGAAAGAGTAATTCTCAAATTTATTTGGAAAAACAAAAAACCCAGGATAGTAATAACTATTCTCAACAATAAAAGAACTTCTAGGTGAATCACCATCCCTGACCTAAGCTGTACTACAGAGCAATAGTGATAAAAACTGCATGTGTTGGTAAAGAGACAGGCAGAAAGATCAATGAAATAGAATAGAAGACCCAGAATTGAAGCCCCATACCTGTGGTCACTTGATCTTTGAAAAGGAGCTAAAACCATCCAGTGGAAAATGACAGCATTTTCAACAAATGGTGCTGATTCAACTGGAATTCAGCATATAGAAGAATGCAAAATGAATCCATACTTATCTCCTTGTACAAAGCTGTAGTCCAAGTGGATCAAGGACCTTGACATAAAACCAGATACACTGAAACTAATAGAAGAAAATTAGGGAAGAGTCTCAAACACTTGGCACAGGGAAATAAATGTTCCTGAACAGAACACCAATGGCTATGCTCTAAGATCAAGAATTGACAAAATGGGTCCTCATAAAACTGCAAAGCTTCTGTAAAGAAATGACACCATCAATAGGACAAAGCAGCAACCAACGGATTGGGAAAAGATCTTTACCAATCCTACATTTGATAGAGAGCTAATATTGAAGGTATGCAAAAACTCAAGATATTAGACGCTAGATAATCAAATAACCCTATTAAAAATATGGTACAGAGCTAAACAAAACATTCTCGACTGAGGAAACGAATGGCCAAGAAGCACCTAAAGAAGTATTCAACACCATTAATCATCAGAAAAATGCAAATCAAAACAACCCTGAGATTCCACTCACACCATCAGAATGGCTAAGATCAAAAACTCAGTTTACAGTAGATGCTGGCAAGAATGTGGAGAACGAGGAACACTCCTCCATTGTTAGTGTGATTATAAGCTGGTACAATCCACTATGGAAGGCAGTTTGGTGGTTCCTCAGATAATTGAACATAAAATTACCTGAGGACCCAGCTATACCACTCCTGGGCATATACCCAAAAGATGCTTCAACATACAACAGGGACACATGTTCCACCATGTTCATAGCACCTTATTTACAATAGCCAGAAGCTGAAAAGAACCCAGATGTCTTTCAACAGAATGGATACAGAAAATATGTACATTTTCTCAATGGAGTACTATTCAGCTATTAAAAACAATGCGTTCATGAAATTCTTAGTCAAATGGATGGAACAGGAAAATATCATCCTGAGTGAAGTAACCCAATCACAAAAGAACACACATGGCATGCACTCACTGATAATTGGCATATTAGCCCAAAAGCTCACAATACTAAGATACAAGCATAGACCACATGAAGCTCAAGAAGAAGAAAGACGAAAGTATGGATGCTTTGGTCTTTCTTATAATGAGTAACAAAATACTCAACCATAGTTCCCAGGTCTAAACCTCCAGCCTGGGAACACAAAGGGATGAACTCATAGCTCCACCTGTATAGGTAGTTGACGATGGCCTTATCTGGCATCAGTGAAAGAGGAGGGCCTTGGTCCCTCAAATTTTGTCTTCTCTAGTGTTAGGAATTCAAGAGCAGGAGGCAGAAATGGGTGGATGGATGGAGGAATGCCCTCATAGAAGTAGGGGGAGGGGAGAATGGGATAAGGGGTTTTGGGGGAGTGGGAGAGGGTATAAATTGAAAGGTAAACAAATAAAATATCCAATAAAAACATAATGGTGCTGGCAATAGTAGTCAAGCAGTCGATAATTTTTGTAAACAATTTATGATGGGGATTCCATATAATCCTTAAGGATAAGGTATTGTGGAAGAGGCCCATGGAACTTTAGAAAGATTGGTGAGACATCCTGTTGCTGAGACAAAGAATGGTGCTTACCTGTGTGCTTGACTGAGTGTCCTGACCAGGGTGACCTGGGAGTTTTATTGGACATATGTCCCTGATCCACTTTTGCTTCCTGTATCCCAGATGGGAGAAGCTGCCTTGCCTCAAATTTTTTAGACCTTGTGGGACAGAAAATCAAAAGGAGAAATTATAACGTCTCTTGTATATTTCTTAAACATGACCAGCTATTAGGACTCAATCATGTACTAGTCTAGAAATCAACCCAATATTGGTAATAACAGTCTACACTTGGAAGGCTGGATCTGGACATTTTCACATCTGGAAGTTATCTGTAGTTCACTACAATGTTATGATAGCAAGAGATAAATTTGGGATAGGATCTGGATTTCAAATAAGGGTTAGTGCATGTTTTAAGTCTCTTTTAATTGTCAAGCTAAATTGGTTTTGTCTTCTTCTACAGTTATTTATTCTAAGTTGCATTGTCTGTATAATTTCCAATTGTGTTAGTGTGTTGAAACCTGGCATGTCTGTTACAGGGGTCTATCAACCAGCTTTTGTCTTACTTCCCTGAGTATTAGAAAACTTGATTCTCTGAAAAAAAAAAGCTTGAAGTGCTGGAAGAAGTGAGTTAGGCTTTAAACAGAAGCAAGAGAGTATCAGGCTTGATTATTGCTGGTACAACATTTAACACCACTGCTTTTGCAATAGCATTGACACAAGGAGTTAAGACAACTATTTTTGTTAAGCATCTAGCAAAAAATGTTACTAATGTATTGATATACTAAAAGATTTATATAGGTATCTGGAACAACAGATGTTACTCTATAAGCTATTTACATTATGTGAAGGAGAGTTCAGGGTTCAAGAGTTAGGACTATCCCAAGTGTCATGACAGATATAAATGAATTAGTGTTACTTTTGAAATTCATAATAATTGTCATTATAATTAGAAAAAAAGTTTAAAGATACCTGTAGGTATTTGGCTTAATCCTAACACCTCTCTGGGTGTGTTAACTTTGCATATTGAGATTACAAATTTAAAAAATGCTGCTCTGTTGAGCTTTGATGCTGCAGATAATGCTGATAAAATTACCCATGGCCTGAGGTCAATATTTCCATTTAGTCAAACTTCAGGAGTGGCATATATAGTTTGATCAGGCTAGCCCTTCTTGTCCTGGGAATACTTTTATTCCTGCCATCTTGTTAAAGCTTGTCTCTAACTACATCAAGAGACTGGCAGCCAATACATGACTTGAAACTGATAATGGAACAGAGTTATTAATTTAACAGGTTGGCAAGCCAAGACGGTTAAGATTCTGCACAAAGCCTTACCAACCTAAGACAGAAATGCTTTGCTTATTATAATGCATATTTCATGACAGGTAAGGAAGGCTTTCTTGTCAGAACAACCTGAGACAGGCTCAGTCTAGTTTATGCAATAAAAAGAGGGAGATGTAGAGGCTTTTGGGGCTGCCTGCCAGGAATCTGTCTTTGGCCAAGGACAAGGAAATGGGCTGCAGGCAGGAATCTGACATTGGGCTGGAACAGAGATAGTAATTTCAGTGCAGAAATCTAAAATCCTAGTTAGAACAAAGAAGTAATTATAGACAGAAATCTAAATTTTGAGCTAGAACAAAGAAGTAGACTTCAGGCATGAAAATGACTTTGGACTAGGACAGTGAAGTATGCTCAGATATTTTGATCATTATGATAAGCCCGTAGAATAGTGATCACAGGAGTGATCAGGGACTCTGTTTATTGTCGTGCATATTATTTGTTTATCTGGGTTTATTGTTTTCCTTGTTCCTGTAATAGTTACATCTATTGTATTGCTAGTTCCTCAATGTACAACTTACCTTAATACTTGCATTAATTTAAACAGTATAAAGGCAAAAAAACGAGGAGGAGGGATGGGATAGGAGGTTAAAGGGTGGGGGGAATGGGAAAGGGGCTACATCTAAAATGTAAATAGATAAAATATTGAATTAAAAAAAGAAAAAAGAAATATGATAAAATACTTTTAAAGTACAAAGAATAGTATAAGATTAATAGTAATTTATCAAATACTGAGTCATTAAAATATTAATAGCTGCAGTGCTAATACCAAATTCTGATATAAGTACAGAAACTGTACTCATTGACCCATTGTCAGTTATAAACAACCAAAATCAGGTTGTAGATGCTTCATAAAACAAACGGTGTGATTACCCAATGTAGTGAATAACCAAGCATAACCAATAGTTTCATTCATAAGTATTTACACTATAACAATTAAACGTTATGCTCATAGAACAATTGTATTTGAACATCATACAATGTTATCGTAGTAACCCAAAGCTAAATCAGGTCAAATTCTCAGTGGGTGAATGATCAAGCAACCTTTTAATTTTCAAAAATACACTTTAGCCTTTAAATGAATGACTGATGAAAAAGAAAGACCAAGGGCAAATACTTGAATCTCACTGAGAAGGGTAAATAAATTAGACATCAGGGTGAATGAAAGGCGGAATTGGTTAGGAGAGGGAATGGCATGAGAACAGGAGCAATAAGGTTGGAGAAGGATGAAAGGAGAGAGTACTGGGAGACACAACTGGATTGAGGAAGCAAGCTCTGGAATGAGCTAGAAACCTAAGACAATGGAAACTCCTAGTATCTATGAGGATGACCCTAGCTAAGACTCCTAGCAATGGGGAGTCTGAACAGGCTATCTCTTGTAACCAGGAAAGACTTCTAATAGAAGGACTGAGACACCATCCCAGCAACAAAATCTTAGCCCCACAAATTGTCCTGCCTACAAGATATGCAGGGATAAAAATGGAGCAGAATTTGAGGAAAGGGCCAACCAATGAATAGTCCGGCTTGAGACCCTTGCCATGAGAAGGAGCCTCCCCTGACACTATTAACAATATTCTGCTATAAAGAGAAGTCTTACATAAATGTCTTTGAGCAACTGATGGAAATTAATGCAGACAAACATGAAATGGAGTTTGGGGAATCCTGGAGAAGATGGGGCAGAAGGATTGAAGGAGCCAGAGGGGTCAGAAAATGTCCATAAGAAAATGTGCAGAATCAACTAACCTGGGCCCATAGTGACTCACTGAGACTGTACTAAAGAACATGAATGGGACAGAGCTACACCCTCTGCACTTATGTAACAGTCATGCAGCTGGATCTTCATGAGGGACTCCTAAAGACAGGGTAGGGGCTGTCTCTGACTGCATTGCCTGCCTTTGGATCCCTTTCTCCTTGTCTAACCTCAATAGAAGATGTACCTAACCTTATTGCAACTTAATATATCAAGACTGATTGGAATCTATAGGAGGCCTCTTCTGAGGAGAAAGGGAGAAGGGTGAAATAATGGAGAGGCAGGAAGGAGAGGAGAAAGGGGAAGCTGTGATTGAAATGTTAAGTAAATAACTTAATAAAACAACACTGTGAATGGGATGTCAAGTAAATAAGTTAATAAAACACACACACAGTGTGTGCTATTTGTGCATTTATCCACTTGGATATAGAGCTACTAATGTTTAATATCAATGCCATTTTCAAAAAATTTCATGCTGCCTTGTTCTATTTGTTTTTATACATGTTTGTTGTGAGAAAATAGTCTCTCTCCAGGGAAGAGCACACAAACTGGTTAGCCAATAACAAATGATCAGCCCTGAAAGCATACATATGCAACATTGCACAAACAGAGCAAGTTACACACACACACCACACACACACACACACACACACACACAACAATGTAACAACAATTAATGAAGGGCATGGATTTGAAAGACTGTGAGGGGAATATGAGAGACCTTGGGAGGAGGGACTGAGGAATTTGATATAATTAAGTTATAATCTCAAAAATAGTTTTAAACTTGCTTTTACCTGACTCACAACTTTATACAGTATGATTATTCAATACATGTTTAAAATGGGTAATGTTTACACTCAATAAATAGTTTATCCATTATCTTGAACAGTCATCAACTAATTGAGTCAGAATCATTTAAAAGCATTCTTTCTGCCATTTATATAGAAGTATAAAAAGAAGTATACACTGTTGCCCTATCCTGCTATATCCACATTAGAGGTCACATTAGCTAGCCAACTGCACCAGTAAACCTCCAATCCTCTATTCCTTCTTCCAACCATCTTTAACATTTCATTACTATTATTCACTGACTTCTATTAGATTGATTTCTAGTCTTTTGGTATCTGACTTACTGCACTTGAAATATCCTCCAAATCCATGAATGCTATTTAAAGAGATAGGACTGTATTGTTTTTTTTTTCACTCTTGTATCATAGTTTGGGATGCTGTATGATTTGCAATGCAAGAAGTTTGTTTCCAGGGATTATATGAAGTTATTAAAGGGTGCCAGCAAGAACCAGTTAGAACTGTGGGATTTTCTCTCCCTTTCTGCTTTCTTTCTCTATTTGTTTTTGTTATTGCATATTGAGTCTAGTAATCAACATAGGTACATAGG
Organism: Mastomys natalensis; assembly: GCA_021653895.1. Lineage (NCBI taxonomy): Eukaryota > Metazoa > Chordata > Mammalia > Rodentia > Muridae > Mastomys > Mastomys natalensis. The sequence continues at coordinate 654,711 of JAJTUV010000323.1, read as the reverse complement.
TGATAAATGTCTAAATTTTATAGTATGCAACTATATGAATACAGTATGGACAAAGTACGGCAACAGACATCATTATATTATTATAATTTTCAGAAGACATGTGGTAAATATTTGAAGGTCAATTATATGTTTACATTTCTCCTATAGGTTGACATTTTAAAATTCATACAAATTTTATCTCTTAATATTCTTGCATTATTTCAAAAGCCAACATCTGGATGAATTGGTGGTTAAATCAGTTTATGATTTACCTTAAAAAATTAGTGATATATTTAATTTGTTATTGGTGTGTGTGTGTGTATGCAATTGTGAGTGTGCCATGGTGTTCTGTCCTCAGAATCTTACCTCCTGGAGTGACAGAGGTTCATAGAAGAACTGTAACCTGAATGAATATTCAAAGATACAAAAAAAGAAGAAGGTTCAAATCCATTAATCTTTCTTGCTTTATTTCCATTGTATACAGCTAATAATAGGCAAATAATTTATTAGTTATTTATTGATATTATTTAACTTTTTTCTCACATTATAAGGTTTTCAATGGTCCCTAATCTTTGCTAAAATTTCAAAACAATAGAAAGGTTTACTGACTTTTAAATTTATATCTAATATTTATATTGCTATATTTGTTCTTCAGACATGTCAAGTGCTTGGTAATTTCAGAAAAAGTGCTATTTGGTACTTATTTTTGAGGGAAAAGTAAAATCCGTGTGTCAGTTTCTATGGAGATGGATTAAATAGCACAAATTAAAGCTATATCTGCCTTAATTACTTGATATACACCAAGCAAAGATGAAATAAGACTTGGTTGTCAACTTGACTGTATCTGGAATTAACAAAAACCCAAAAATGTCTAAAGACATTTGTAAATATTACAGCTCTGAAGAGAAATGTATCTTGGCAGTCAGGAGCCAAGGAATACCACAGAGTCACACCACACAGTAAATCTCATACTACAGATTTAGGGGAAAAGACACAAGAGGACAGCTGTCTCCTCTCAGGCCAGAGGCAGCAGGGAACTGAGCAGGATGCATAGTTACATGGGATTCTTTGGGACAAAGTTTTCCAGGATGGAGATATGTTGGTAGAGATTGGTGGGTGGGATTTCAAGTCCTAAGCCTACGGATTGGTGGAGTTTTGAGCCCAGGGATTGCTGGATCTTCAAACCAGGAAGTCAACTTCACCTTTTCCACTACAACACCTGTGAGAGATCTTTGCTTAATAAGTTCAGTTGAAGTGGGATGGTCCACTTCTGACTGGGGTCTTTGAGATAACAAGATACATCTTTAATCAGGATCTTTTGAGTTGTGAAGATCCACCTTAATCTGGGCCACATTGTCTTGATAATGTTGTTCTTTCTCTTTGCTTGCTTTGGATCATTCTAGCAAGTCCATTCTTTCTCTAGTGTAACAACCTATTTCTCTAGGATTCCAGAGCACACTGAAGAGCAGCTAAGACATCCAGCCTCATAGACTGAATGGCTACTGGACACTTGGACGTTTTGTTGGTTCTGCTCATTTAAGAACCATGAGTAGTATACATGTATATGCCATGGGAAAAAAGAAATTAGTGTCATTAAAACACATTGGATAAAAGCAAAAGAAATTTATCCTAAATACTATCATTTCATTTTTAGACTCCATTTAATCATAGGGAGAAACTAAATTCAAAGTTTCAGGCCCCAGGGGAGCTTGGAACTTCCCTATAGCTGAACAGCTTCTAATGTAAACAGTTGTCTGAGTGCAGATATCTCAGGAACAAGTTGTAAGGAAATAGTTGTCTGAATCCAGCCATCTCAAGTACTACTTTCCTATCTTGCTGGCAGAGTCAAACAAGATCAGGTTCTCAGGCCTAGAAATGCATATCTATCCCACTTCAAATATTTCCTTGTCTGTTAAATGGCAAAGAATACAGAAATAGCTGTTAGCTAATTGAAGGGTTGTAAGTTGTAAAAATATATGACCAAATCCTTGTTATCCCCTAATTAACTACATGAAGCTAACCCTCTCCTTTTTCCCCTTATCACTTTTAGCTCCAGATCTAATGTCTCACAGATTGAATTAAGGACCTTAAAGCCAGGTGCCCAGTCGTCTCCAATGGGTACTTTCTTGTTAACCCACAATGTCAAAATACAATTGGATAACACTGCAGCTTACTTCAGCTGCCCACTTGCTTTCTGTTCCCATCCTTTAAAAATGTTGTACAGCCTTCCTTGAGGAATGAGGTTCAGATCCAGAACTAGCTGCTTCCCTGAAACATGCCTGTTTTCTGCTCTTCTATGACAAAGTAAGAAATCTATTATTTGAAACAGAAGAAAACACTGGTTTACCAATATTTACATTAACTTCAGAATAAAATTTAAAATGTTAATTGCAATAGTGTAAAATTCTAAGTACCTAACAGTAAGTTGGATAAAGCAATGGGTTTCTTCTAAGTTATAGGACTGACGATTTTGGCCAAGCCAATGTATTAAAAAAAAAGTCAAAATTAATCATTATTTCCAAATTAATATCTAGAGAGGGAAAAGTCAGACTTTATGAGAAGGCAAAGTAGCCCCAAAGTAAAGAAAGAAACCCACTTAGAATACCCGAAAACATAGTATGCAAATTAATGTGTGACAAAAACGTTCTCAGGGAAGACACAGCACACATGTCTACTTATCAGAGATTGGAAGCCCACAAGAGTTCCAAGCAAAGACTGAAAGGAAAGTACTGATTCAGACCCACAACCCCAAGTTCTCAGAACAAAGGATATTTATGTGCCAGAGAGAGAGAGAGAAAAGAGAGAAGAGAGAGAGAGAGAGAGAGAGAGAGAGAGAGAAGGCAGGGAATAAGAGACAGACAGGAGACAGAGGTTAAGGTAGAAAGGGAATCAGTAGTTCATAAAGGTATAAGTTGAAACTCCATGTTATAATTAGATGGTTAATTTTATCTGGGCATGTTAATTAGGTGAACCAAAGGGAGCTTTTGATTGCTAGCCTTCAATACTTAGATGGTTGGATCTTGGAAGTCAGCCTCAGGAGGAGAAAGTAGCCAAATAAGGGAAATGATGTCATTTAATCTCTCAAAAATACATTAAAAGATTGATATATGTCATAAATAGTATAGTCCCACACGTTTAAGTAAATCTAGAAATATGACTATAATAAAATATGATTGAGTATGAACATAATAATCTAAATGCTGGGTTATAGGGCTAAAGTAATGGTTAAATTCATCAAGTGGAAGGTAGGTAGACTTCAGAAAAGAGCAACAATGAAACAAGAGGAGAAAAGACAATGCCAAAATCTCTTGAGGAGAAACTTGCAAATAAGATGACCAAAACAGATAAGATTAGCCAGTTTTGGAATAAACAAAACCCCCAAAGAACACAAAAAGGGACACATTCTATGTACCACATTAAGATTTCTTTTTGCTTTGAAATTCCTTTCAGATTATGCTTCTCCTTCCTCTATACCATCTAATTCCTAGACACCTCCCCTCCCATTCAGATTCCCTTCTTTTCTGTTTGTTAGTACACAAACAGGTTTTTAAAGATAAGAATGGGATGGGATAGGATAGGGCAAAACAAACAGAAAATAACACACTGGAATTGGACACAACAAACAAATGGAAGGAAAAGAAGTCACACACTCAGGAGTCCTCCCCGAAAACACATGATACATACAGAAAGGATGTAGTGTAGACATATGCAGACCCTATTCTCTGTGGGTCCATTGACTCAACAGCTAAGGTCCACATATAAATATATACCATATTTTTATTTCTGAGTCTGACATAATTCACTCAGGATAATTTTTTCTAGTTATTTGAAAATTTCATTTCCTTTTTAAATAGATGAGTGATATATCATTATGTAAATGTAATATATTTTCTTCTTCATTGTTTGTTGATAGATATCTATGTGTTTACAACTTCTTGCATTGGGATAGAACAACAATGAACATTGATTGGCAAGTGTCTCTGTTTGTAGGATCAAACTTCTTGGGGTTTATCCAAGACTAGCATAGCTATATCTTCATGTAGATCATTTTCCATCTTCCTGAGGAAGCATGACACTGATTTCTTTAGGGCTTAGATAATTTTGCACTCCCAATACAAATAGATGAGCATTCCTCTTACTCCACATCAAGGATAACATGAGCTGTCACTTATTTTATTGATACTGAACATTCTGACTGGTGAAAGATAAAATCTTAAAGTATTTTGATTTATATTTCCTTGAGGGCTAACTATGTTAATCATTTCTTTAAATGTTTCTCAGCAGTATTTGTTTCCTCTTTGAGAATTGTGCTTAGATATGTACCCCATTTTTAAATTGATTTATTTGTTTTCTTGATATTTAGTTATATGTTGATATCTTGAAAGATATCTTGAACATATAAATATACGTTCTCATTCTGTATGCTGTAGATGTATCTGATGAGAAATGTTCTTTGCCTTGCAGAAGCTTTCCAATTTCATGAGGTCCCATTTCTTAATTTTTGATATTAGTGCCTGAACTGATGGTGTTCTTCTCAGAAAGTCTTTTCCTGTGCCATTGATTTCAAGGTTATGCATGACTCTCTCTTCTATAAGCTTTAGTGATTTGGGCTTTATATTGATGTTTTTGATCTATTTGAGGGCTTCTTTTTCTATAATAACTATTGATTTATTTGGATTCTTTTACCTGCGTCCATTCAGTTTGATTGGCATCATTTGCTGTGAAGATACTGTTTTATCTCTAGCGTGTATTTTTGTATTCTTTTTCAATAATTAGGTATCCATAAGAATATGGTTATTGAGGTCTTCTATTCAATTCCATTTATTCACATGTCTGGTTTTGTACCAATACAATGCTCTGTTTTTATTACTATAGCTCTATAATACAACTTAAAATCCTGATTTGTGATACCTCCAACAGTTCTTACCTTATCTGACCATCATGGGTTAAAGTTGGAAAACAACAAAACCAGGAATGACTGAAAGCTTATGGAAGTCATGGAAACTGAACAAATCACTACTAAATGAAAAATAGGCCAAGAGAGAAACAAAGAAACAAAAAGGAAATAGAATTTATTTCTAGAATTGAGTGGAAATGAATACCCATGTTATGGTACATGATGAAGGTGGTTTTAAGAGTCAAATACATACCACTAAGTGTTTACATTAATAAAAATGGAAAGCTCTCATACTAGTTCTTTAACAGCATGTATGAAAGCTCAAGAAGCAGAAACCAGCAGCAGCAGCAGCAGAAGAAGAAGAAGACGAAGACGACAACTGACACTAAAAAAGATTAGACAGCAAGAAATTATTATCCCTGAAATCAATAAAAATGAAACAACAAAAACAACACAGAGTCAATGAAACAAATAGTTGGCTCTTAGAAAAATCAATGAAATGGACAAACTGTTATGTAAATGTACTAAAAGGAAAGGGAGAAAAATCTACAAATTAATAAAATTAGAAATGAAAAGAGCACATAACAAAAACAATGAGTAAATCCAGAGAATCCTAAGGATACACTTCAAAAACCTGTACTGAACCAAATCTGAAAACTGAAAGAAAAGGATCATTTTCTTTATACATCCCATTTACAAAGTTAAGTAAGGTCCAGATAAGCAATTTAAACAGACTTATAGCCCCTAGTGAAATAGAAGCAGTCATTAAAATTCCCCAACTAAAAAAAGTCCATGGACAGACAGTTTGAAGAAAGAATTCTACTAGATTTTAAAGAAGAGTTAATGTCAATACTTCTCAAAATATTCTACAAATTAGAAACATAAGGAATGTTGCCCAATGCATTTTACAAGACCACTGTTAACTTATTCAAAAAGCAAATAATGTCCCAACAAGAAAGAGAATGGAAATGGACTCATTTGCATTATGAACATCTGTGCAAAGATTCTCAGTGTAATACTTGCAAACTGAATCCAAAAGCATAACAAAAAGATCATCCGCCATGATTAAGTAGGCTTCATCACAGAGATGCAGGGATGGTTTAGCACATATAAATTAATAAATGAAATCCACCATATAATCAAACTGGATGAGAAAACACTTATCTCAGTAGGTGTGTAAAAGGCTTTTGAGAAACTCTAACACCTGTTCATGAGAAAAGTCCTGGAGAGGTTAGGGACACAAGGGATAAACCTAAACATAATAAACGTGTACAGCCAGACCATGTGGACCATCACCTTAAATAGTGAGAAGCTCAAAATAATTTCACTAAAATCAGTAATAAGTCAAGGCTGTCTATTCACCATACCTATTTAATATAGTCTTGAAGTCTTAGCTAGAACCATAAGACATCTGAAAGAGATCTAAAGAGATCCAAACTGGAGAGAAAGACATCAAAGTATCTTTATTTGCAGATGATATGATTTTTATACCCTAAAAATTCCACTGGGAAACTTCTACAGCTGACAAACAGTTTCAGCAAAATAGCTTAATATAAGACTAACTCACAAAAATCAGTAGTCCTTCCACGCACAAATGAAAAATCAAACTGAGAAAGAAATCAGGGAGGCAACACATTTCAAAATAGCTTCAAATATTATAAAATATAAAAATGACTCTAACCAAATAAGTAAAAACTTCTGTGATCAACTTTAAGACATTAGAAAAACAAAATTGAAGAAAAAATGGAATATGAAAGATCTCCCATGCTCATGTATCAACATTGTAAAAACTGCCAACCTACAAAACACAACCTAGAGATTCAAGACAATCCCCATCAAAAGGCCAACACAATTCTTTACAGATCTTAAAAGGTCAATAGAAACTTGAGTAGTGTGTGCACAGGCTCACTCAGTGTGCATGTACACACACACACATACACACACACTAGAATGTCAAATAAACCACAAATTCTGAATAATAAAGAACTGCTCCAGTGTAGGGGAATGCCATGGTGGGAAGGTAGGAGTGGGTGGGTGGTTGACGGAGAACCTTCATAGGGAGGGGGGATGGGATGGGGGTTCCGGAGGGAGACCTGGAAAGATGATAACATTTGAAATGTAAGTAAAGAAAATATCCAATAAGAGAAAAAATAAAATGAAAAAAGAAATTGTGCAGATAAAAGATGAAAAAAAAACTGCTTGAAATATAACCATTTGTCCTCTTTCAACATGATAAAATAAAGTTATTGAGACCAGTAATATTTTGCTGTTTAGGAAGGAATATTGCTTCTAAGTAAAAACTATGCTATGGACTATACCATATATGTTTCCTTCAGGGAATAAAAAAAATGTTGCAGATTATTTGATCATACTGTGAAACCTCAGATTGTGCTATTTACTGCAAAAATCTTTTTTTAGTTGTGTGGCTCAACCTTAACATGCTTCTTTAATCCCTCCAGCTGGAATACAGATCTGCCCTTAGTACACAACTTTAATCTCAAACAGTAAGGTAAAGTTAGTTTGTAGAAGGAGGTAACCATGTTTGTAATGATATCTAATTGAGTGGCAGACAAAATGATGAATCAAAGAAATATTTGATAGAATAGGATGTGTTCAACTCTCAGGAGAACAGAGAGAAAAAAGAGAATACTTACGAGAGAGGAGTGCAGAGATAAAGAAAGGAGAAAGTGCAGTTTTACTGTGACAGTTTTACGGAGACAGGTTATAAGAAAGAGAACAAGCTAGACACAGGAGAAGACAGAACCAAGCCAGATAATGAGAAGGGGCCAGAAGATTAGAACATATTCTAAAAGTTAGTATAAGGCCAAGCAGAAGAATTCAGTCGAAGCTGAAATAAGCTAGTTTGAATCACTCAATGTGGAGAGGTATTTTGACCCAGAGCAGCTGAGTCGTCCAGCATAAATCTCAGATGCTGAAAACATTCTAGTGTTAGATTAGATTGTACAGAAGCTAGAAGCTTCCAGAACCAGGCCTGAGTTAGGAGACAGAGGCAGTAAGCCTCCAAGACAACAACTATATTAAGCAAACAAAAGATACCTTTACAAAAGTACAATGCTATCACTTTTGACAAAGGTGCAGGATGTATGGGATGTCTGATTCCTAGAGCCTTGCTTTGTGGTCTGTTTATTGATCATCTTGTGGGTTGGAGGTCTGTCTTATTAACTGGATTCAAAGTCAATGATTACATTTAGTATCTACAAGCATCTGTTAGTTTAAATTTCCTATGTGGTAAAATGGAGTGAAAGACGGGTATCTACTGTCTCAGACTGCTCTGTGTTGTTATAATAAAGTACCACCATACTGGGCATTGCATAAAGAAACATGGTTTATTTGGTTCATGGAAGGAAAAGTGGATAATAGATTCCAACAGTATGATGTCTGATGTTCCCCTCTGCTTAGTGTTTTCTAAGCTTTGAGCACATAAACTTTAGGGAGACACAATTATATCATGTTTGAGCCACAGTATGTACTTTTAGTAATTTTTTTAAATCATTAAAACCTATGACACACAAAAGAACAAGGCATTGTTTATACAGTTTGTCAGAGCACATTCAAAGAAATGATCCATGGTGAACAATGCCATGGGGAACTGTGAGAGGAACTCCAGAAATAAAAAGCAGCAGGCCTTTTATCTCAGGTAAATGTTGTTCCCTGGCTGTTTTCTTAGACATGAAGTCATGTCTCTTGTGACAAACATTTATGTTCAATTTATAAGAAGTGCTTATTCTTGTGGGATGTCAGAACATAGCTATACAACCCAATCTGGCCAGTGTAGTCTGAATCTAGATATGATCTTCTGCCTTGCTTTCATGCTTTGCCAGGTGTAATCTATACAACATGCAAAGTTAATTGTGTTTAAATTAGTCTGTCCTGAGAAAGCTTGGGAAAAGGCTGCTCTGTTAATATTTAGTATGTGCTTACTTACGTTTAGTTACATGTTTTCCTGATCATGGTTTTCTGAACACAAATAATCCTCCTTAGATCATTGGTTACTTTGGTTACTGAAATTTACTGAAACTGAAGTAAAGTCTGCAGCCTTAGACTATAGTCTGCCCCATTCTTTCAGGACCTCGGATTCCAGATTCAGTGGACAAGATCTGCACAGGTCAACAAAACTCTACACTGTGTTTAGTTATTATCTTACTAAAGGTCTTACCAGGTATCTCACTTGGCCCAGAACTCACTGTATAGACAATACTGGCCTCAAACCACGTATCTAACTGTTTCTGTCTTCTGAGTTCTAGGATTAAAGTTCTTTGCCACTATTACCAGATAAATCAAAATTTTAAAATAAAATTTATGATCTACTTTTGACCTTTGTTTTATATCCAATATTCTTAATTTTAGAAAACAGTATCATTGGCCAATTAGTCTCTTAGTATTTATGACTTTTTCAATACTTTCTAACTTAAGTATGTCCAATGTACTTGAAAAAATATCCATGCACTGAAAACTGAATCTCTGTATGAAACAAAATAGCAGCTAAATGAAAAGTCAAACTAATTTTGCTTGTTCAGTTACAGCCTTCACAGAGTATGATTTGGAGTGTGTTAGTATTACTTAGAGAATGTAATCACACATATTTGTCTTGTAGAGAATTATATTGTGATATATGCATGCCAAGCAGGACTACTATTATATAAATTACCCAAGATTTGTTGCTTGAAAGTTGTAGCATACAAAAAGAAACCATGTGTGAAGAAGGTTGCTTGTCAAGAATATTTCTGTTGTTTAATGGAACCCATATCAATGTAAGTTATTTACTAACCAATAAGGCTAAGTGAAATCTTCCTAATGTTTATCATTTATTTGAATTCAGTAATAAAAGACCCCAAATACAATGCAAGCAGTAGAAAATACAACTGGTGGATACTCACAAGAGTCAAAATTATTTGGTAGGGAAGTAGAATATTGTTTTTGTCATGTACAATGAGTTTTTAATTCAAAGCATTGTTTTCAGGTAAACTATTTCTAAGTCCGTTCATCACTGTTACAAAACATGTGCATATGTGCACATGTATACTACATATATATGACACATACATTTTGGGAACTGAAAAATGAGTGGAGGGTAGATAACAGTTAAGTTGGACATTAAAAACATTAAGAGCTATAGTATGTAGAAGGACACTTGCTGCAGTCCAGATGCTTTGGGGAAAGCATATACACTCAAGCATGAATTGCTGATAATCAGATCTTAACTTCATGGGTGAGAGAGGAAAAGGCATTCAACATATAAGCATATCTTATTGAATAACACTTCTGGGAAAAGACTTGTGTATCCAGAGAACAAAGCAAATGGTCCATGATAAGAATTGAAACTCAAAAATCTTTGACCCACTTTACCTCAACATAATTCAAGGCTCTTTGGAAGGAAAATATCTATCAAGTATTATTCTCTAAATCACCAACTTTGCAAATGTATAAAGTAATTAGTGTCAGAATGAATGCTTATTTTCATATTTCTAAATAATTGACACATATAATGGAGCATCTAAATTTGAAAAACCTCTGAAAGAGAAAAACAAGACTCAAATTTCAGCAGTTACATACATTATACAAATACAAGTTGTAGACTAGTTTTCAAACCAAACTGAGGAGATTTTTAGAGCCACATGTAACCAGTATAATGAATGACACAAAGTCATTTTATAAGTTGTATAGAGGTCAAGCGGAGAGCATCTCTGAAGTCTATAGCAAATACTTATTACTTGAGCTCACAAACACACAGACCATCAATTTACTGACCTAGGCAAAGAACACTTGTAACACATGCCTCTTGAATGTGGCTTGGGTTCACATACTTACAGCATTACTCTATACTTTTTGGAAAACAAAAACTAACCTGAGACATTCTTATCATGGTCTGTGACAGGAATATGGGCATAACCAACAGGCACATCTTTAGGCCCTAATTTGGAGTGTCAAGTTTAGTTGGCCAAAAGCAAATTGTATGGTCAAGTCTTAGGGTATACCAGTATGCTGCTCATACTCCCATAGGTGGGAAGCATTGTAAATGCACAAAATTAAGAAGATAGGTAGATAATGGGAAATGTGGAAATAGTATTCATTTTCTAACAGATATAAAACTAGAGGGGTAGGAACTTCAATATCTAGAGCTGCTAGAATCCTATATTAATTGTTATGAACCAGTATCCATTTTTCATCTTCTTAGACTTACCCCATGTAGTGATACCAAGAAGGTGATGTATTTTTAAGTCAATGCTGATCTATTATGTGTCACCAATCAAAATATATTATATTGGAGGCTTAGTTATAAGTTTTCCTAAATGATAGGACATCCGGAGATATTTAAAGGCTGGAAAGGTGCCTCAGTGGTGAATGAACTGCCTAATATGATCCATGGGTTTCATGTTAGTACCATAGAAGATCCATATGGTCGTAAAATGTTATTTGCTTGGTAAATGTTTACATGTGTTACAATCATGATATCTAGAACAAATTTTCTTCTCCATTTCCCTAAACATTTCATGCTTTCTGTGCTTTCCAGCATGCATGCTTAAGGTACCTTTCTATGTTTTCTTTTTCTAGTATTTTTATGCTGAGGAATTACATTTAACCTCAGATGATGGATGCTCTAGTGTTCCTTTGATTTTTCTGCAGTTTGGAAAGGTAGCATTAGATAGTAACAGAGTAAGAGACATAGTAGACAAGAGTGATAGGGGTTACATTGGATATATTATACATACATAAGGCCTTAGGGCACTTTCCATTCAGTGACTCCCACCCATCAAGGGCATGAAACAAAGATAATTGCCTTGGCTCAGAAGAGAGTCACTAAAAGTATTAGTCAAAACAAATATTTTCTACCTGTAGTTTATTGACATCAAGAATTATTCATTTTTATTGGTTGTTCATAATAGAATGGTCAACCTCGAAGGCATATGTACACCATCAACAAAATGGACTTATCAATATGTTTTTATATTTATATATAAAACATATACATATATACACAAATATTTATATATGTGTCAATAATAGTCAAAAGAAAAGAGATTATCAACTTGAAGTGGGTGCATGGGATAGATTTGAGGTAGTAAAGGGAAGGAGAAAGTGATATAAGAATACATGTACACTATATATTAGCACGGAAGTATACACATAAAGTAAGACTCTATTTCTGAAAATATCAAATACTTGGAGCACAGTACTTGAAGGAATCCAGCTGAACCTGACCTGCAAGATTCCTCTATGAGGACGAGCTTTCAAACTACACAGTACTAATGTATAGAATTTTCAAAAAACTAAAATTTTGAATTAATAAAGGAAAATATGTCTGAATATTTTTTCATTTCATAAGAAGCTTATGATAAAGGTATTACCTGTTTTAATTGAAATAATAAGTCATTTAAAATAATTTATGTATTGTATAACCTAGCTAATGGACACCAGGCAGATATCTAAAATGACAGCAGTGCTTGGGTAAAATATGTGTCTTTATGTTATGTACTAAATTTTTCCTTCCACAGTAAATCACAGTTTTTCTCTGATGAGAAAGAAGTGGGTCATTTTAGTAGCTATATTTTCCAGCAGTGTGCTAAAGCAATACATCTGCAATTGAATACCAAATATTCTGCACATGACCTGATTGGTAGCAAATGAGCATTTGAAATGTGAGATTATTTATAAAAATTTGTTCTTTTTCTAGATTGTCACTCCTAAGCTATGTCATCTTCATGGGTTACTTGCTAATCAGAGTCCTGATTTCCCCATTCGTAAAATGGTTGTCAAAATTCAGATATGTTTTGTGCAAGTAAAGTGATTCGATATGCATAAAACACTTAGCAGAGTCCTGCCTACACTAAAAATTATATAAATATTGACTACCATTACTATCACCACTCTATCTTTAATCATGTTATCAATGTTTAGGTCAGAAAAACTTTTATATTGTGTATGATCTTTCAATTGATGTATTGTAAAGATCACAGGAGAAGTAAACAAATCTTTTTTCAAGGGGAAAAAAGACAAAAATTATGATTAAACATGTAATCTAAGCTTCAGCCTTCTGTCAGTAAACAAAATTATAGAATCTGAATTATGTGTTTTAATCTACATTCATAATACTATTAGCTATATGGGAAACTGTGTGAGTGTCACTACTTAGTAAGAAACTCAAAACTTCTCTCTATGTAAATCTTTGTCTCCTACACATACTAACTGAAATAAAGACAAAAATGCTAAAGTAATGATCATCTTTCTCTTTATTATGCAGAAATAGATACAGCCTTTGACTTTCTCAGTCCAGAAAATAGAGAAAAGGTCATCAAAGGAACTTGATATTGAACATGAATTAGGAATACCACAAACCATCCTGTTTTATTATCAGAGCATAGCTGGAACATGACTGTGCTTGTTCTGTTTTCATCTGTCCTGACATTGAAGGCTTACCACTGTAAACTCAGTGCAGTCAAGACCAAATTTCCTATTGCGTAGAAGGATGTTGCTAATGTTTATCTATTTATCAGTTGTTAGATTTGGAAGAAGGATTTTAGGCATTCTCTGCAATTAATGAAGAAAAATCTGTTTGGTTTCAGACCCCAGGACAAGGAGCTTGGTTCATATATTACATATCAAAACAGACCTGGTCTCCAAGCTTCTCCCAGCATTCCTCAGTCCCTATCTGGTATACCCTGTACCCTTCCCCAACACTGGACTTTCTAGCCAAGGAGCTGGACTCCCTTCCCCTAGAGCCCCAGAGTCTTCCCTATATAATCCAGACATTTCTCTCTCTCTCTCTCTCTCTCTCTCTCTCTCTCTCTCTCTCTTCTCTCTTCTGTCCCTCTGTCTCTCTGTTGTCTTCTCCTTTTCTCTCTCTGCACATGCTCTTTCTCTTCCCATCCCCTCATCATGACTCCCCTGGTCTCAATCATTGGGGCCAGTGAACTTCCCCTAGAGCAGTTTCCCAATAAACCTGCCATTAATATAATATAATCTGTAAATAGTGATACCTTGGCTTCTTTTCCAATTTATACCCACTTGTTCTCCTTTGTTGTCTTATTGTTCTAGCTAGAACTTCAAGTACTGTATTGAATAGTGTGCAAACTTGTCTTGTCTCAAATTTTAGTGGGATTGCATCGAGTATCTTTCCATTTAATTTTATATTGACTGGTGATTTGCTATATATTCTTTTTATTATGTTTAGGTATAGGCCTTGAATTCCTGATATCTCTAATGCTTATAGATATGCAACCCCAAAAATTCTACCAGAGAACTTCTAGAGCTGATAAAAAACTTCAGCAAAGTGGCTGGATATAAAATTAACTCACACAAATCAGTAGCCTTTCTTTATGCAAATGATAAACAGGACGATAAAGATAATAGGGAAACAATACCCTTCACAATAGTCACAAATATTATAAAATATCTTGGTGCAACTCTAATCAAACAAGTTAAAGATCTGTAGGACAAGAACTTCAAGTCTCTCAAGAAAGAAATTGAAGAAGACCTCAGAAGATGGAAAGATCTCCCATGCTCAGGATTGGTAGGGCAAACATAGTTAAAATGGCCATCCTATCAAAAGCAATCTACAGATTCAGTGCAATTCCCATCAAAATTCCAACCCAATTCTTCACAAACATAGAAAGAGCAATTCTCATATATAATAACAAAAAAAGCCAGGATAGTGAAAACAATTCTTAACAATAAAAGAACTTCTGGGGGAATCATCATCCCTGATCTCAAGCTCTATTACAGAACAATTGTGATAAAAAAAAAAAAAAAAACAACAAAAAAAACAAATGATATTGGTACAGAGACAGACATGTTGATCAATGGCATAGAATTGAAGACACAGAGAAAAACCCACACACTACGGACACTTGATCTTTGAAAAAGAAGCCAAAAATATACAACAAAAAGAGAAAGTATCTTCAACAAATAGTGTTGGTCAAATTGGCAGTCGTATGTAGAAAAATGAAAATAGTTTCATATTATCACCTTTTACAAAGCTCAAGTCCAAGTGGATCAAGGACCTCAACATAAACCAGATACACTGAATCTACTAGAAGAGAAAATGGAAAAGAGCCTTGAACTCATTGGCACAGGGGGAAATTACCTGAATAGAAATCCAATGGCTCAGGCTCTAAGACCACATGAAAAATTGATTGACCACATTAATAAATGGGACCACATGAAACTGAAAGGCTTTTGTAAGGCAAAAGACACAGTCAATAGGAGAAATCATAGACTACAGATTGGAAAAATATATTCGCTAATCTCATATCCAATAGAGTGATATATCCAAAATACATAAAGAACTCAAGAAATTAACTACCAAGATATCCCAATAACCCAATTAAAAATAGAGTACAGTACTAAACAGAGAATTCACAACAGAAGAATCTTGAATGGCCAAGAAGCATCTAAAGAAATGTCCAAAATCCTTAGTCATCAGGGAAATGCAAATATAAACATTATGAGATTTTACCTTACACCAATCAAATTGCTGAGATAAAAATCTCAGGTGACAGCACATGCAGGAGAGGATGTGAGAAAGAGGAACATTCCTCCATTGCAGGTGGGATTGCAAACTGATATAACCACTCTGAAAATCAATCTGGCAGTTCCTCAGAAAATTTGAAATCGATCTACCTGAAGACCAGTTATACCACTCTTGGGCATTTATCCAAAAGATGTTCCACCATACCACAGGGGCACTTTTTACACTATTTTCATGCAGCTTTATTTGCAATAGCCAGAAGCTGGAAATTACTCAGATGTCCCTCAAACAAAAATGGATACAGAAAAATGTGGTTTGTATACACAATGGAATACTATTCAACTATTAATAGCAAGGACATCATGAGTTTTGCAGGCAAATGAGTTTAACTGAAATGTATCCGAGTGGGGTAACTCAGACCCTAAAGGATATGCACAGTATGTACTCACTAATAAGTGGATATTACCCTGTAAGTACAGAATACCTAGGACACAACCCACAGACCTTAAGAAGTTAAACAAGCAGAAAGGTACAAGTGCGGATGCTTCAATCCCAAATAGAAAGAGGAAGAAAGTAATCCAGAAGACAGAGGGAGGGAACTGAGTGGAAGAGAAAAAGGAGAGTGGGAAAGGGGAACAGATTCAGGTATGGGGGGCAACAGGAGAGAAACCTAGATGGCCAGCAGAATGAATACAAATATGAATTTTCGGGGTGGGAGGTGGGGGGAACCCTCTAGAAATGCCAGAGACCTGGGAGGTAAGAGACTCAGGACTCAGTGAAAGTGACCCTAGATGAAATGCCCAACAGTGGCAAAAGGGATAGAGTCTACCACCAGTAGATAGATAGAAGGCCTCAAATGGAGGGATCAGGTGACCAACCCACAGTCAAAATTTCTGAACTAGAACTGTTTCTTCCTAAAGGAACTACAGAGACAAAAATGGAGAAAATACTGAGAGAAAGGCAGTCAAGTGACTGGCCCAACTTGGGATCCATTTCCTGGGGGTTAGGGTTCACCAAGGTCTGATACTGAAAGATATAAAAAGTTTTATAAAAAGATGTTTTTCCAGAAAGCTTTTTATAACTCCTAGGAACAAGCCAAGAATGTAAGTCAGCTGGTTCAATAGCTCAAGATTCCAGAAGCTAGCTGACGCAGTACTGAGAATACTGGTCAGCTAGGTCGTTCTGGGAACTGGCCTACCACAAAGTAGATGGTTAAAACAAGATTAAATTCTTGAAAAAAAAATAAGTACACAGGGTGTTTCCCACATGATTGAATAAATAATGAGCTGGGGACTTTCCACTGTTCTTATGATACTGTCTGCTTATATTTTTATGATTCTCCCTCACCTCCCTGGTTTGTGATTTTTTTCCTTTAAATACCCTTCTCTCCCTGGTCTCAGGGTTGACACTCCTCTTGTGAGTCTCGACCTCAGCAGGCTGATCCCAAAATAAAGCCTTTTTGGTTTGCAGCAAGTTCGGTCTCTTGTGAATTTCTGGTGGCCGTGAACTCCCACGACTTGAGCGAGGATCTTCCCTCACAGGGGTCTTTCAATACTATTACTGATGCTATGGTGTGCTTACAGACAGAAGTCTAGCAAAACTGTCCTCTGAGAGGCCCAACCAGAAGCTGACTGAGACAGATGCAGATACACCCAACCACTGGACTGAAGTCAGAACCTCTATGGTTGAATTAGGGAAGGATTGAAGAAGCTGAAGATGAAGATGACCCTGTAGGAAGACCAGCAGTCTCAACTAACCAAGACCCCTGGGAGCCCCCAGACACTGAGCCACTAACCAGGCAGCATACATGAGCTGGTCTGAGGCCCCTGACACATATATAGCAGAGGACTGCCTGGTCTGGCCTCAGTGGGAGAAGAGAAGATGCCCCCAATCTTAAGAGACTTGAGGCCCTAGTCAGTGGGGAGGACTGGGAAGGACATACTCTCAGACATGGAGGGTAGGGGGAAGAGGATTGGGATGAGGAACTGTTGGAGGAGGAACCAAGAAGGAGGGCAACTTCTGGATTGTAAATAAATAAAATAATAATAATAAATATACATATAATCTAATCTGCATGTATTTGTTCATTTCATTGGCAAAGAAATAACTTACCAAAATTCCAATTTAAAGAGTTCCATACAGATGTAGATGTTGGTAAAAGATTTATGAGTACTGAGTTCAAACTCATTCTAGCAAATCCGGATAAAAGTGCCAATGTATCTCTTGTGAGCTCAATCAACTGCAAATACTTGATTCAGTTTATAGTTGATAATTATCATTATTGCTGTTTTTCTGATGATCTGGGGAAAAAAAGAAAACTCGCAGTGGATCATTGAGGATAACTAATGTTGAAGAGCAAAGATTGTGTCAATCTGCCTGGCAATTTATCAAGATGATGTATCACCAAGACAGCTGCCCAGGAATGACAGGAAGCAGATTGCTGCAGCTTGCTCTGTGTGTCAGAAGTTTATTCGCTTCTTTGAATACTTGAAATATGAATGGCATTTGGATGAATGCAAAGAAGATATGAATGGATAATGAAAAGCTTCAGTGGTGGTCAGGCTGGAAGAAAGTTATGGTCCTCTCATTGTTTATAGACCCTTTTGGAAACATTCACAGACATTTAGGTGACTTTTGATTAGCAAGAACTGACTCAACATGCCCATGTAACATTCTCACTGAGCATACAATGTTTGGGGATCATATAATATTACACTTTCATGAAAAAGACAAAGACAACACAGACATAATTACATGTTCTCTGACCATGTAAGAACAAATCATCAAGGTCTGTTTTTACCATAATGTATGCTTAGAAGTCATTGAGGAATTGGAGACAAACTGAAGGCTTTAGGACCCTGCCTTTCCTAGTTACCAACTGGTGCCTGCTTGCTTTCCTGGAAGCGTTAGGGTTGAGAAGTAGACAATCTGCTGTGACTGAGCACTATAGCCAGACAGAATGGTGGAAAACCATGATCTTTAGGAAGGACTGTTTTGCTTCAGAGCTGCCTGCCAGCCATTGTTGCCTTTTCTCTAGGCAGATGGTTGACTTTGGAAGGATGAAAATGAACTGTAGCAAAAGTGTTGATGATTTAAGTTCATAAATAAAATGAGAGAGGAGTGGAGAGAGAGGAAAATTGTAAACAGAATGCCTTGTACAAGAAAAGACTCTATTAAAACTATTGAAAATTAAAGGGGGAAAGAAATAAAGAACATTTATGTGTGTATATCTTTTTGGCTTACTACAGTTAATATTTTGCTTTGCCAAATAAATAATAATTCTTCATATTTTTTGATTTAGATATGTTTTCAAAGTTACATTCTGATTATTACAGTGTTTATATACATTTGGGTTTTTAAATCACCCTCCACTCCTTTCTCTTACACACCTCTCCTAATTGGGATCTACTTGACTCTGTCTCTCATCAGAAAAAAAACAAAAAAAAAACAAAAAAAAAAAACAGGCTTTCAAGAGATAACAATAAAACATAACAAAATACAATTACTATGTTTTAACAAAAAACATCACATCAAAGTTGGCCAAGGCAAATCACCAGAGGAAAAATGACGAGGAGTAAAAACAAGAATGACCCTCTCATTCACACATTCAGGCATCCCTTAAGCACACTAGACTGAAAGTTATAGTATTTATTCAGAGAACTTGGTACAGAACTATTTAGGCCTTGTGCTTGCAGTTTCAGCCTGTGAGTTAACTTTAAGCTTTGCTCAGTTGATTTAGCAAGTTTTATCCTTCCAGTGACCTCCATCCCCCCAGGCTCTTACAATCTTTCCTCCTCCTCTTCCACCAGGTCACCTGGTATCTTGAGAGGAGGAAATATATGGAGATATCTCATTTGAAGCTGTGTGTTCTAACATCTATCTCTTTGAGTAATGTCTGGTTGTGGATATCTGCATTTGTTCCCATCTGCTGTAGGAAGAAGTTTCTCTTACAGTAGATGAATAAGGCACCAATTCACTAGTGTAGCAGAATATCAATAGGAGTTATTTTTATCACTTTTTGTTTGTTTGTTTGTTTGTTTTTAAAGATCAGTAGTCTTTGGTTTTACTATCTAGTCTCTGGTTCTTGGTCACCCAACAGTTTCAGGCATGAATTTTATCTCATAGAATGGGCCTTATATCAAATCAGATATTAGTTGGTTACTCTCATAAGCTTCATACCATTATTGGCCTAGTATATTTTGCAGGGAGGACAAATTGTAGATCAAAGTATTTGCAGTTGTGTTGGTGTTTATGCTTCTCTTATGTTAGCCTGCAGAGTACCTTCCTATATTAGGATATAAGCATGAAGGTTCTACTATATATGCCGTAGCTCCACCTCTCCATTTTAAATGAATGATATGGGTGTGCTTTTTAACAGTGGGGTCTTTATGTCAATTTGTAAGAGGGCAACTTGTCTTGGCAATAGCCTTGGTTGTTTGGGAATTTCCAATGAGACTCCTTTAGCCAATAACTCAATTGGAGGTAAGCCAGTCCCAGTACTTGAAGCTTCATTTGGTGACAAGAGATAGCCAGTTGGACTTTATCTTCCTCATAATTTGGAGACTTCATTATAATATCCTTCTGATATTTTAGGAAGTTTATACTTTACTAGATTTTAACTACCACTCAAATGTTGTCAACTCTAGCTGTGTCTTCTCACGTTTTCTCCTTCAACTCCATACTCCTTTTACCTTTCCAACTTAACCTCCTGTTCACATCAATCCATCACCCCATCCCCAGTCTACTCAGAAATTCTATTCTATTGCCTCCTCTCAAGAAGATCCATGTGCACCCCCTAGTTCCTTCCTTAATACCTAACATCTCTGGGTCTAAGATTTGTAGCTTTCTTATCAGTTACTTAATAGGTAATATATACTTCTAAGCAAATACATAACATATTTATCTTTCTATGTCTGAGTTACCTCACTCTACATGATTTTTTCTAGATTCATCCATTTGCCAACAAAAAATTATTTTTTAGTTTTTAAACAGCTGAGTAATAATCCATTGTATTTTCTTTACCAAATCTTCTGTTGAAGAACATCTAAATTGTTTAGAATTTCTATCATGAATAGAGCAGCAATAAACATGATTAGGTAAGTGTCCTTGAAGGAGAATGATGCATCCTAAGGGTATATGCCCAAAAGCAGTATAATAAATAGAGCTTAAGGTAGATAAATTTCTATATTCCTGAGGAACCACCACAGTGATTTCTGGAATAGTTTTACACATTTGCTCACTCACCAGCAATGAATGAGTGTGCCCTGTATTATACATTCTTGTAAGCATGAGCTGTGACTTATTTTATTAATCTTAGTCTGACTGATGTAAGATAAAATCTCAAAGTAGTTTTAATTTGCATTTCCCTGGTGGCTAAGGATGTTGACCATTTCTTGAAGTGTTTCTTGGTCCTTTGGGTTTCTTCATTAAGAATGCCCTGTTTAGATCTGTACCACATATTTAATTAGATTGTTTGGTTTATTGATACCTAATTTCTTGAGTTATTGATATATTTTGGATATTAATTCTCTATCAGATGTAGAGTTGGTAAAAATGTTTCCATTCTGTAGGCTGCTGCTTTGTCCTTTTCATGGTGTCTGTTGCCTTATAGAAGCTTTTCAGTTTCGTGAGGTAACGTTTATTAATTTGTGCCTTTTCCCAAGCCTTGAGCAGGCCTGAAAGACCTTGTTTACCACAATAGACCAAAAATAATAGGACTCAGGTGGAGTTACCCACCTCGGCTGCAGGACAATTGACACCTAGGTGGAGTTACCCCAAGATATTTTATGTTATTTGATATTATTGTCAAAGGTGTTTCTCCCTCATTTATTTCTCAGATCATTTGTTATTTGTATACAGGAAGGCTACAGGGATTTTTTTGAACTTATATTCCAAAATACTCAATAAAATATTTGCAAACCAAATATATGAACACATCAAACAGATCCTTCACCATGATGAAGTGGGTATCATCAAAGAAATCTAGGATGGTTCACCATATGAAAATCAATACATTTTAATTCACTATATAAACTAACTGAGAGACAAACACCATATGATCATCTCATTAGTTGCAGAAAAAGGCCGTTGACAACATATATTATCCTTTCAACATAAAAGTCCTGGATAGATTAGTTTAACAAGGGACATATCTCAACATGATAAACGCAATATACAGGAAGCCTATGGTCAAATTCAACTTAAATTGAGATAATCTATAAGCAATTTTCCTAAAATAAGGAACAATACAAGTTTTTCTTTTTCTCCAAATCTATTCAATATATTAATTGAAGTTGTAGAAGGATAATGCAGCTGAAGGAGATCAAAGGGATAAAATTGGAAAGGAAGATGTCAAAGTACCTTTATTTGCAGATGATCTAATTTCATACATAAGTGACCATAGAAATTCCACAGAGGAACTCCTACAGCTGCTAGACACTTTCAGCAAAGCAGGTGGATACAAAATTATCACAGGTAAACACTTTCAACAAAATATAAGTGTTTGTTTTGGTTCAGAATGTGGGAGCTTGGAAAAAAACCAGAAGTAAAAAAAAGTCACTTTCAAACTAATGTTAGGAAGAGCTACGAATTCATAAGTTAGCTGAAAATAATCGACTAAAGAAAACAAGTTGTTGAAATGCAGAAGTAAAGGATGAAATTGATGAAGTATCCTTTGAAGCACATGGGGAGAGGGCATGCTGTGCACCAACAGATGACAAAATACACTGAGAAAAAATATGACACATTTTAAACTGAGTCAGTCTAGTTGCAGATGTGTGACCCAAGAGACACAAAGACACATGTGCTACAGTCTGGGTAGATGGGTAGGCTCCTTTTCACAGACATCATGGCACACAGAAAAAGATATGGAATACAGAAGCTGCAAGTGCATAAGAGGGACATTATTACTATTGTCTTACAGAAAACAATACTGGAAAGAAGCACAGATCTACTTAGACTCTCTGTTGTGTGGACAAAATCCTTAAGCCCCTGGGGAGGAAAGAAGAATCAAGAATCTTCAACATTCAGGAGATTCACTGTTCCTGGGGATTTTTGTTGTTGTTGTTGTTGTTGATGTTGTTTCTTTTTTATTTATCTTTTAAGAAAAACCATTGTGCAAGGTGTTATGCTACATAAAGATAAAAACATTTTCATACAAGTATATTATGTATGTCAAGCACATTTTCTGTATGCCCTGTCCTTCTTCTTTCTGCCCTCTTATCCCTCCTGTGTCTCTTGCTCACTGAGACCATACCACTTTTCCTTAGTAGGCATTAATATGATATCATACTAATGATATGATATTAGGAATGCTTTATTCACTAGAGAAAGTTAGAGTTATCTCCTACTGCCAGAGAAACATTGAGATTTCTGAGAAAGCAAAATTCCTAAGCCCCAAATATGTATCAAATTCAAAATGCATTTCCCATCCCTACCTTTACCAAATACAGTACAACAACCCTATGCTCACTGTTCCTGGGCTAGCTTACCAGGCAGCTGCTGGAGTAGCCAATTGAAACAGCAAAGGAGAATAAAGTGAGACTGAAGATTTTTCCCCACACTGTGACAATGTGGACGTGGTGGGTGGCACACTGGAGAAGCAACAAGACCTCCTAAGTCACTTCCTCTTGAGAAAGATTATCATCTGCTAGATCGTCATAAACGTTACATTAATTGGAAGATACTTGAACTAAAGTCCCCTGTCCTTACAAGGATCAGAGAATGGAGAAAACCAAGGGAGATGTTCTAGGAGTGGAAGAGTGCCCAGCATGTATTTGATAGGGAAAAAATGCTTCTTAAACTCCAAGACCCTTTAACTATCTCTCCACATTCTTCCCAATAAAAAGATAGCATTGAATCATGGCAGAAGTTTCCTGAGAAAAGCTTCTGTCCAAGTGTCCAGATGAAGACTTTCTTTTTGGTTATTTCTTTCTTTCTTTTTATAATTTTAAGTTGATTCTTCTCTTATCCAATACATATCAAGCACAGTTTCCCCTCCCTCCATTTCTCTCAGGTCTCCCTGGGCCCCCAAACACACAGACCTTCCCTCTGGATCCTGTATTAGGCACAGACCACAACAAAACATCATTTTAAATCACAAACCAAACACAAAGAGATTCTTTATTAAGCAAGGAAAGAAGAAAAAAATGGCTGAATCTGAATTGAGCAGAACGATCAGGAAATAGATTTAAGTGTTAATTTTAAGAGGAAAAATGTGGAGGTTCATGTTAGAAAGAGCAAGGACACATTGTTAAGTTCTGGTAGGGCATTTTAACTAGGATAGTCTAATTAACGAATTTTGATTCCTGGATCTTGGTGTTTTGATAGTTGAACCTTAGTAATCAGTCTCAGGAACAAGTCAGAGGCCAAATAAGGGAAGAGACCTAGTTTTAGGAGAATAATTTAACAGTTTAGCAAGGTGGAGAAAAATAAACAGCAAAAATATGTTGGCACCATGTTTGCCAGGCTCAGTTTTGTGTTTGCCATGTTCAGGCCTGCTAGGACCCTTCACCAAGATCAGGCAAAAGAGTAGGAGATACACAAGCTCCCATTATTAGGAGTCCTACAAAACCACTAAGCTAACAGCCATAACATATATACAAATAATATAGTGCAGATCCATGTAGACCCTGTGCTTGCCCCTTCAATCTCTGTGAGACCATGAATGCCCTGATTAGTTGATTTGGTGGGTTACATTCTCCTGGTATTCTCTATCCCCTGCCAGATGAAGACTTCAGAAGGTAGACACGAAGCACAATCTCCCTGAAGAATTTTTACACATTGTCTCTGTACCATGTCTTGTGGTATGTCATGCTCCCTCCTGAGGCCTCCAGAGTAAATCCTTTGTAAAGGTCTATAGTTGAACTAGAAAATAATTCATAATATTTGAGACAGGACCTAGCATGTTAAAAAACAGGCAGTTGCCTGTTTACCATTGCTAGACGGGCAATGTTACGGAAACTACCTTGAGATCATGGGCAAAGGAAAATCTGAAAGCTGAGTGTGAAACAGAAGCTCTGAAGGAAACTCAGTGGGGACCGTAACAGTAACCACAGCAACAAGACCCAGTCTAGCTTAGCATTTCTATTAGCTTGGTTTAGGTGAGCCCAGGATAAGTATGCCAGCTGCAATAGCTATATGTTTCTCTATACTCCACATAGCATAGGGTCAGCAATATAATAACTGATATTCAGCAAAATGGCAGACAAAAAGTAATTCATTGTCAACATAACGTCATAAATGAGTGATAGCAGAGATGGTCCTATAATAATAGTTACTCAAGGTAACAAAAATAGAAATAAAAAGGTGAGAAAACAGCACAGAGTATCCAAGAACTGAGAGTTCTAAATTATTTAATATGTATTTCACTAGAATCTCAAGAGAAGAGGGAGGTAATGATAGAATATATTGTTTTAAAAAATCATAATTTGTAAGATAGATGAAAGATTAAACTAGAAATCTGATAACTTTAGAGAACTCTATATATGAGCATTCCTGGGCATATACCCAAAATATGCTCCCATATATAGCAAGGACATGCGCTCCACTATGTTCATAGCAGCCTTATTTATAATAGACTGAAGCTGAAAACAACCCAGATACCCCTTAACAGAGGAATGGATACAGAAAATTTTATACATTTACACAATGGAGTACTACTCAGCTATTGAAAACAATGACTTCATGTAATTCACTGGCAAATAGATAGAACTAGAAAATATCATCCTAATTGAGATAACCCTGTCACAAAAGAACACACGTTGTATGTACTCATTGATAAGTCAATATTAGGCAAAAATCTGAGAATACCCAAGATACAACTCACAGACCATATGGAGCTCAAGAAGAAGGAAGACCAAAGTGTGGATGCTTCAGTTCTTCTTAGAAGGGGGAACAAAATACTCACAGGAGGTAAAGGATAGGAGTGACTTGGGAGAAAGAGAGGAGGGAGAGGGAAAGGGGTCGGGATCAGGTATGGGAGGAGACAGGAATGACATACAGAGTCAGGAAATGAACAGAGGTGTGTAGCAATGGTGGATGGGGAACTAGGGTAGCCACCAGAAAGTCCCAGATGCCAGGAAATCAAGAAGCTTCAAGAACCCAATAGGGATGACACTAGCTGAAATACCCAACAAAGGGGAGGAGAACCTGTAGAGACCATATCCAGAAGTTAAGCGAGGCCCCCTCAGTTGAGGGATGGGGCCATCCACTCATCTCCAAAATTTTAACCCAGAATAGCTCCTGTCTAAAGGAAATATGGGGACAAAGAATGGAGCAGAGACTGAAGGAAAACCCATACAGAGACAGCCACACATGGGGATCCATCCCATATGTAGACACCAAACACAGACACTATTGCTGATGCCAAGAAGTGCTTGGTGACAGGAGGCTGATATAGTTGTCACTTAAGAGGTTCTGCTAGAATTTGACCAATATAGATGTGGATGCTTGCAGCCAACCATCAGGCTGAGCATGGGGAACCCAATGGAGGTGTTAGTACAAGTACTAGAAGAGCTGAAAGGGTTTGCAACCTTATAGGAAAAACAACAATATCAACCAACCAGACCCCTCCACAAAAGCTCCCAAAGACTAAACTACTAACCAAAGAGGACCCATGGCTTCAGCTGTATAAGTAGCAGAGGATGGCCTTGTCTGCTATCACTGGGAGGGGAGGCCCTTAGTCCTGTGAAGGCTCAACGCCCAGTGTAAGGAATTACTAGGGCAGTTAGTTACAAGTTCATGGGTGTGTGGGGGAGCACCCTCATAGAAGCAGGGGGAGGTGGGTTGGGAAAGGGGGTAAGCAGATGGAAAACTTGGAAAGCAAATAACAGTTGAAATGTAAATAAATAAAATATACAGTAAAAACATAATTTGTAAGATGAATGGAAGATATTAAACCACAAGTCTGATGACTTTAGAGATTTCTATATAAGATGAACTTTTGATTCAAGACACATTACATTCAGATTGTTAGAGAGCAAAACTAATGAAGCATTTCGGAAAGTGTACAGAGGAAATTAATTTATAAATGTATAGAAATGAAGGATAAAATGTACAGTAGGTTTTGCTTTTAAAACTATATAAACTACCTGACTACAAGGTATATTTTAAAATTGCCACAAGATATCAATCTTGTGTGACTTGATAATGCTCTCTTTTGTTCTATTCAAATGACATAAAATATGTTAAAATAATTATTCAGGTTGATATAATCATGTTTTCATTTTACAATTTAAATAAAAGGTATATCTACTTCTATTTTCAGGTATAAGTAAAAGAGTTCCTCAACTGGTAATCATATAAGGAGATTTTGCTTTTCACATTTAAGATCAAACAACCTTTATGGTACATTAGCCTTCAGACTTTCTGGTATGGCAGTGAGATACTTACAAAGACATGAGTTCTCCAAAATCTCATGCATTGCCATTTCAGTGTTTGCTTCATTCTCAGACTGGAACCAAGAAAATTGAAATTTTCATGCTTTATAACTCTAGCAACATCAAGAAGAAAAATATATTCACAAAGACTTACTAAGAACATTTAAAGTTTTTCAGTTTCATTGAAGTGGATTTCAAGTCTTCCCTTATTTGTGGCGTGCAGGTTCAGTGTTCAGCAAAGAGAATAAAGTTGACCCTTGAGCAGTCAAATCTGATCCTGGAAAAGGACAAGGTCTCACCTTCTCGGAAATGCAAAATAGTAACAAAGAAAGTGGATATCTAATAAACACAGGATTTCTATTTCTATTTATCTATTTATCTATCTATCTGTCTGTCTGTCTATCTATCATATATATATATATATATATATATATATATGTGATATATGGAGAGAGAGAGAGAGAGAGAGAGAGAGAGAGAGAGAGAGAGAGAGAACTGATACCAGACAAGCAATATCTACTTCCCAGCATGACAAAGGTCTATAATATATGATGTGTTGGCTTAAAGTACCCCAGAGAAAGTTAAAAGCATGATTGATAATTTTTTCATACTAAGTTGGTGACAAATATTGAAATTATAGTTGTATTCAGTAAGCTACTTTTAAAAATGGTCTTATGGATATATATTCCATATCTCCCAGAAAGAATCATATAAATGTGTGATTTGGACGATGTTCTAATGCACAGTGATCCTTGTACATCCATATTTATAATTCCTGTAGTCACAAAATCCAGGTAGTGGAAACATCATAGAGATTCATCAACAGACTAATTTATAAAGAATATATGGTACATATACAAGTGAACTTTTCTAGTTATAAGGGAAAAAAAAGTATGACATTTCTAAGAAAATGGATTCAACTAAAAATTATTATGTCAAGCAAAATGAGCCAGATTTCTCTTTTGTTTTCTTTTTTTTTTGTTTCCATAGTTTTTATTGCTTATTTTATTTATTTACATTTCAATTGTCATGCCCCTTTCCACTTCCCCTCAACAAACCTCCTATTTTCTCCCCTACTCCCTGTCTCAATGAGGGTTCTCTCCCCCAGCTCACCCTCAGTGCCCTAGCATTCCCCTATGCTGGGTCATCGAGCCTCCACAGGACCAAGGAGCTCCCCTCTCATTGATTTCAGAAAAGCCAGTTCTCTACTACAAATCCAGCTGGAGCTATGGGTCCCCCATGTGTACTCTGTGATTGGTGGTTTAGTCCCTGAGGGCTCTGGGGATCTGGTTGGTTGATATTGTTTTTCCTATGGGGTTATAAACCCCTTAAGCTCCTTCAGACTTTGCCCTAACTCCTCCATTAGGGTACCCGTGCTCAGCCCAATGATTGGCTGCATGCATCCACTTCTGTATTGGTCAGTTTCTGGCAGAGCCTCTCAGGGGACAGCTATACCAGGCTCATGTTGGAATGTATTTATCTCTATCTCTACCTTTATTTCTACCTATCTCTATTTCTATCTCTAGCTTCATCTCTATTTAAACTATAATCTATCTATCTATCTATCTATCTATCTATCTATCTATCTATCTATCTATCTATCTACCTGTCTGTCTGTCTGTCTGTCTGTCTGTCTGTCTATCATCTATCAATTATCTATCATACATTTATCTATATGTTTATATATATGTACATATATATATATCAGTTTTATATTATGTATTTATAGTCAAGAAGTAAGAAAGGAGATCATGATAGGGCAATAAGATATCTTAAGGAGACTGGAAAACAGAAATGGGATACATTTATTGAGAATGTAGAGTGTGTGTGTGGGGCAATAGGAGGAAGAAACGGCAACCAGTTGTTGTAGAGGACATCCAAGGATGACAGTGAATAGGAGAGAGACTGAAAAGAAAATATGAAGAATATTAAATCCTGAAAATATCATGATTCAATCCATTAATTTCTAACATAACTTAAGTATTCAGACTAATTATCCTAAAGTATAAAATGTCACATTGGCAAATGCTATGGATTATCTTTGCATTTTGTGTAGAATATTTACATATCTTTTTTGATGGTGATTCCTTTCTCTTTCCTCATTGGGTAATTTAACTTTTTATTAAAGACTTACATGAATTTTTTGTATATTCAAATACAATACTCTCCAAATATAGGCATAGAATTTATAAATTTTTCCATTGTATTACGTGTTTTTATTTCATTTCCGAACTACACTTTTAAATGTAATGAAATTCAATTTATCTATTTTTCTTTGTTACTTGTTTTGTGCCAGATCTACAAATCTATTATAAAATAGGAAGTCACATAGTCTCTCATATCCTATTGATTCATTTCTATTGTGCCAATCCCAGTTATTCTCTTGATTATTGTATCTTTTTATTGAGTTCTATAATCAGAAAAGTGTCAGACTTCTAATTTCATTACATTTGAAGATATGCTAAATTGTTCAGACCACTTTCAATTTTCATACGGTCTTTTTGACTGTCTCAATATTTTGCATGGACACCAGCAGCATTTTACAATGAGAATGAGCAAGAAGTAGGTGAGAACTGCCACCTGAACACTGTCTTTTTCAATCTTGGAAGATGAAATTCGTTTCATCTTACTTGTGTTTTTAATTAATGCTGATAATATTTTTTTATTTTAAGAATTAGTTTCACACAGTTCTGTGTTGTACTGAAATGCCCTATGCACTGATGTGATTTAAGTAGAATAATTTTCTAAATATCCTTTTCATGACTTTTGATGTTGCTGTTTTAAATGCTTAGAATTTATAATTGATTTTTGATTTTTTGATCTCTCTTATGCAACCTTGCATAAAGAGTTGATTAACTAGTCGTGTTTCAGTGTGTTTCTCAAGACAATGAACAATAAAATACCATCTGTGTGGTGAACAGAGAGTTTTATTGCTTCTTTTACCATCTGTGTGTCTTTCCTTTCTGCCTAACTGTTCTGGCTAAAAATGCCAGGAAAGCACTGAATAGAAGTGGAGGATGTAAATATCTCTGTCTTGTTCTGAGTTTAGGGGAAGTATTCAGCCATTCACATTAAGTGTCATGTTACCTGTGGGACTCTTAGTGTGTGATTATGCATGTGGGCCAGCATATTCAATTTTATGAATTGAGAATGCTCCCTTTCTTCCTAATATTTTCAGCACCTTTATTGTAAATATATTTTGGATTTCTCTCAAATGCTTTTCTCTATTGGTTGACATTATGGCTGTTTAATCTTTTGTTATTGTAGCTATCATAGTGAAGTCCATTCATTGATGTTCAAATTAAGTTAAATTAATATTCATTAGACAAATAACAAACTTCTAATATTTGTGGCATGATGAATAGATTTGATTTGTTTTATTATTTAAGGTTTTTTGTTCTTACTTTCATAGAACACATTAATGTATCACTTTTATTTTCTTTTGAAAGGTTTATTTTTGTTTTTAATCAAAATAGTATTGCTATTATGTAAAGGACTTGGAAGTGTTCTTCTTTTATACATTGCAAAAATTTGAGAATAGGTAAGAATTTTTCTTTAAATATATAGTTGACTTATTTTTAGTAGGAATTCTTTGTATCTAATTCGTTAATTTCTTACGGTTTTAGTTCTGATTTTTGATAGTGTCAAGTTATTCCTTCTAGAGTTGTTTCATTTATTAGAATTAGTTTTCACTGCTGGAATTGTATGGAGATGGTCATATTCAATGTCATAGACTTTCATCTTTATTGATGTTACAAACGTTCATACTTTCCTTCTTAGCAGTTTAGTTATCAGTTTTAAGATATCTATATTTTGGAAAGTCAGATGTTTCCTACTGAGCTTGTATATGGGTGGATAGAATTGGTGGAGTGGCCTCATGCTTCAATGTCATAACTTTGCATCTTTTTATTGATATTATTTACTGACTTTCTTTTTATAATTTCTTTTCTTAATCATGTTTAGTTTTTATTTACACTTAAAATCTGATTTTGGACTCAAGTCTCACGATCGTCTTCGTTTCTTTGGAGGGTGGGGTTACTCTGCTTCCTCAAGTTTACTGCATTGTCATTTTATTCAGAGACAGACAGGTAGCCCTTATGGGGAATGGATTTCCCAGTCAGGCTACAGCTTTAGGGACAGCCTCCAGTTGTTGGGGGTCCCACATGGAGACTGAGCTGCATGTCTGCTACATAAGTGCTGGGGACCTCATTCCAGGGCAAACACAAATCCCAGTGGGTCTTCTTATATTGAATGTTCCTTGAAAAGTTGGTCTTGATGACTGTTTCCAGCTGTCAGTGCCAGTGTTTGGTCAGCCCTATGGGAGGAGATACGATTCAAGGAGGTGTACATTTCTAATGATAACTTAAAATAATTGCTGAAATCATCCTGCTTCTCAGTAAGACATGGTCTATAGCCTTACTGCTCCAACACCAGAAGTTACCAAATACTATTCAAAGAATTCTTGATTGTTGTTAATGAATGTATATATTCATTATATATATTTATTCAAGACACACACACACACACACATAATCATATAAGTATACATATGTATAATATGTATATATATATATATATATATATATATATATATATATATATATATTAACATATATATCAGTCTGAGTTACTGTGACAAAATAGCATAGACTGGATGACTAAACCAATGTAAATATTCTTTCAATTCATGTTTAAACTTTTTTGGACGTTTTTATTGAAAATATTTTTTAATAAACAATACATTCTGTTCATCATGTCCCATCCTCCTAATTCTCCCTGATTCTCTCCCTCTTACTCACCCACCCAACTCTATCTTTCCTCTCTTTTTAGAAAAGAAACAAACCAATCAAACAAACTAGCAAACAAATAGTAATTTAAAATAGTGCTTTTAAAAAGAGAAAGCATAAGAAACACAAACACATACAATTTTGCTTTCTTGCTTTCATTTAAAATGCTTCATTATTTCTGTCATGTGGAATACTAGCTTTTCTTCTGGAAAATTACCCAGACATACGTGCAGAACACAGAATAGCATCCTTTTAGAATTCCCACAGAAATTATTATAAACACCCATGTTAAGATTCAAGAATGTTGGTTTTGTTGCCATTGCAGCTTGAACAGTATCTGAAAAAGGACATGGTGGTGGATCTTCCTGTTGCTATTGCTTAAATATCCCAGGAATGATTTCTAATGCAGGAGAGGAACAGGACTTCCTTCCAGTGGTAAAGAGTTAGCTGCAGATACAGAGTAATTGTGTACTAATTATATCTCATTGTCTTCTCAGTGGCATAAGTTATACTTTTGATAAATGTTTACTTGTGCACTCCCAATCTTTGCTTATAACACTCAATTTTAAAAAAGTGACAGTTACTTCCTAGTCATCCATTAAAGGCACCAAGATTTTACCAGGCATAAACTATTGCAATTGCTAGATATGAAGACATAGACTTCTGTGATATTTTTAATTTACCCATGTCCAAGAAGTAAATAGACTTGTAGTGGACAGGGAAATGTACACAAGATCTTAGCTTTATGAAGGGAACTACAAGCAACTCAGAAAAGCTAGGACCAAGAGAGGTAGCCTTCTCTAGGGAAGTGTGTACAAATTGGTTATCCAGTGGCAAATGGTTAGCCCTGAAAGCAGACATACAATAGCTACATGGATTCAACAGGTTATATTTTGGAAAATGTTTGTATATATATATTCATATAATCATGCAATATTTTTACTAATTAGTAAAAATAGACTATGAATTTGAAGGAGAGTGGAAAGGATTATACAGGAGGATTTAGAGGGAAGAAAGAGCAGGAGAATTGTTCTAGCTATATTGTATCTCAAATATTTTAAAGAAAATTGCTTCCTAAAGAGAGAGAGAAAAGCAAAACAGAGAGAAAGGAGAGAGAGAGAGAGAGAGAGAGAGAGAGAGAGAGAGAGAGAGAGAGAGATTTCCAGAAACCTAGTGTAACTTAAAACAATATGACTTTGGCTTGAAGAGCATTGGGTAGAATATTGATATTTATTTTCAATTGTATATCTCTGGAGCACAGACTAATATAGTTTCCAAATGAGAATATTCAACATGACTTACAAAATAAAAAGAAAATATAGTCCTAACAAATTTTCCTATTGGGTTATGACTTTTTATTATTATTATTCATTATTTCATAAAGTATATTTTTATTATATTATTTCCCCTTTCCTAACATATCCCAGATTCTCCACACCTGTATAACTACCTCACATCATGTTTCTTTCTCCTCTCTCTGTCTCTATGTCTCTGTCTCTCTCTCTCTTTCTCTCTCTCTCTCTCATTGTCTCATTAAAAAACCAAAAAATTAGAACAAAAACAAAATAGACAACAAAATATAAATGAATGACCCAACAGTTACACACCAACAAACTAATAAAATAATAATAATAATAATAATAATAATAATAAGAAGAAGAAGAAGAAGAAGAAGAAGAAGAAAAGAGAACACAAAAAGGCATGGGTCTGTTTTGTGTTGGCCAACTACTCCTGGGCATGGATCCTACCCTGGAGTGTGATTAACATATTCAGTGTTACTCCACTGAGGACAACTTGCTTTTTCTTTTATATTAGGTAAAACTATATATAATGTCTTGTGTAAGGGTGGGGCTTGTGTCTACTTCTTCATACTTAAGTTTTATCAGGTTTAAACTTGTGTAAGTTTCATGCATTCTGTCACAGTCTCTGTGACCTCATGTGTGCATCAGTCCTGGTGTGTCTCGAGGATGCTGATTTCTGGGAGTCACCCAACACTTCTGGCATTTAGAGTTTTTCTGCCTTCTCTTCCACATAGATCCATCTGCCTTGAAAGGAGGGACTTTGTAAAGACACCACATTTAGGGATGAATGCTTCAAAGTCTCTCAATCTCTGTTGAGTTATGGGTCTCTGTGTTAACTACTCTCATAGGGGCTAGTTGTGAACTGACATGTGTGTACAGAAATGTGTAGGAGTCATGTGATTGCTGTGTACATTTGGCAGAATAATAGTATAGATCTTTCCCTAGACCCACAATATATCTAATTTCAGGTTCTTGACCACTTTAGCAGTGTCAGATATTGGGTCACATCTCAAGGAGTAGGCCTTACATTCAATAAAACTGTGCTTCTTTACTCCCTATTCCATGACTGTACTATCTTACTTGTACTTTTTTACCTGTATTATCATAAGGCAGATTATTGTTTTAGGTTGCAGGATTCATAACTGGGTGATATTGAGGATTGTTTTTCTCCTTTGGTAGCATTTGTAATGTCTTCAAGCACCATGAATGCTAAGTCAGTAAGTGTGAAATTTTTACTTGAGCACCAAGTAGTGAGTGGTGCCTTCTCAAATAGGGTCTATTTATCAGGTTGTGGAAGAAAACCAATAACCTTCACAATATCTTGTTCTGTTTAGGGGTGGGAGCTGTGACACACCTTTGGTCCAGATTTGAAGCCATTGTATTTAGCCTCAGAAGGACAGACAGCTCTTTAGGGTAACTCTAAGTTTCTCTCAATTCATCTATGTAATTCAAATCCTCTGGATGTAGTTTCTGATCTATCAAATAATCTGTGCAGACTTTAAACATTGCATACTACAATTTTCCAAGCTCCAATCCATGCAGCCAATTCTGACTACTAGGGAATACTTTACACCTTAACTAAGTCAACAAAAGTTCTACCAAAGTGAATGCTGACCCATCTCCTCAAAATTTATCTAAAGGGATTCGTTCAAGTGCATATTTGTAAAATACATTCAATTTGCTGTAAGGTTGTTTTCTAGAATTTCCTGAAGCCAGAATTAAACTCATTATATAACAACAATGGCATTTCCATTATCATCTGTGCAGCAAAAGGCAGTGCTTACATGTTGCAGAGGTCTAAAAGAGACAATACTGTGATTCAGTTTAGCACATACTTGATTGGCCAGTAACATGTGCTACATAATGAATATACAGAAGGAAATGGTTGAATTGCAATTATCGCAGCATCACTTTGGAGGAACTATAAATGATGAGTAGGAAAAAAAGAAAAGAAAAGAAAGAATAACCTATACAGGTTGTATTAGTCAGGGTTCTCTAGAGAAGCCAAACTGAAAGAATTTATTAGAGCAGCTCACAACTGGTCCAACTGTTTTAGTAATGGAAAGTCCAAGAATCTAGGAGTTGTTCAGTAAGGTCTACAAGGCTAGCTGTCTTATCTGCTCTGAACTATATGCCAGAATTCTAAAGAATTGATTCTAGTGCTCTTCAAGTAAAAAGGACCAGAGTAAGGGCAAGCAGGCAAAGAGCAAGAACTTTCTTCTCCTATGTTTCTTGTATAGGCTGCCACCAGAAGGTGTGGCCCATGTATAAAGTGAGTCTCTCACCTAAAATTAAAAAAAAAATTCTTACCAGTATAGCTGACTGTATAACTTCTTCTTTTTTCTCATTTTTAATTGGTTATGTTATTTATTTAAAATTTCAAACATTATCCCCCTTCCCAGTTTCCCCTCCACAAGCCTCCTCCCTCCCCTATCTCTATGAGGGTGCTTCCCCACCTGCCCACCCACTCCTGCATCAGCAACCTTGCATTCCCCTATCCTAGGTCATCAAGTCTCCCCTGCTGTGATGCCAGATAAGGCCATCGTCTGTAATATATCCAGCTGATGCCATGGGTACCTCCTGTGTATTGTTTGGTTTGTGGTTTAGACCCTGGGAACTTTGGAGGTCTGGTTGGTTGATATTGTTGTTCTTCCTATGGGATTGCAAACCCCTTCAGCTCCTACAGTTCTTGCCCCAACTTCTCCATTGAAGTCCCCACACTTCTAATGCACAGAAATCCGTTGATTTTAAAGTTCTGGAGTTTAGGAAATTCAGTATCAAGGGGCTGACTGGTTAGATGAGTCTGATTCCACTATGAACTCTCTGTCCCTTTCACAGGGAGGAATACTGCTTAATCACATGCTGAGATGAGGAAGCAAAAAAAGAAAATAATTTGAGTGTGTCTTTTTATAATGGTACTGATGCCAGCCAGGAGTTATTCACCCTTCTTATTTGCTTTATTTTAGACAAGGCTTTGTTACATAGGCTGGAGTAGTCTGGAACTCTATATAATATAGATATGAGCTTCCAACTTGCAATTTTCCTGTCTTAGTCTCTCAAATGCTAACATTCCAGGTAAGCTCTATCAAGCAAGACTCAGACCTATGCTTACTATTTTATAAAGTGCCCCCTCAATCCCTCCTCAAAACAGTTTCACAATGATGACAAAATTTTAGTATGAGTTTTGAAGTGATATATATTCAAGCCATATTAATAAATATAATTTGGTTTTTCAGTGCAAACTGGTCAACCTAGAAATAATATACACATAAATCACAGCAAATAGAAACAGTGGGTTATATTTAGATGTTTATACATATAACATAATAAAAAACAGATTTTTTTATTTATGGAGAGGGGTGAAGAGAAGACATGGAAGAGAGACGACATTAGTGGGGTGAAAGAAGACAGAAAAGGGAGAAATTATGTAACTATGTTTTAATTAAAAAACAAAAGCACGACAGAGATAACTTGAGAGAGCTTAGAAAAATAGACTTATCATTTATAAATTGATATGATCATGGTGGGAAAAGGTACATAAACAATATAACTGTATAACCATAAATATGTTAAGGAGGATATGGTTATTTGAGGATAAACCATTGGAGAAAAACATGATAAGATAATATACAAGTGTTTTAAACCAGATAAATTTTGTTCACTTACTAAGAAGTTATTTTTTAAGTGCTCATAGTTTAGGTATACAGAATTAAGTATCTTCAACAGATTCATTGCACTTTAAATCAAATTAAGGAAAACATTCAAATGAAGAGGTTGTGGAGATATTCAGGAGGCCAGTTGTTGGCCTCAAGGATAATATCAAACTTCATAAGGCACTTGGGAGTGGTGGCATGCATAAAGATGTTAGCAAATGAGTCTATGGGTATGAGGTCATTAAAGTGAAAGAGGGAGAAAATTTTAACCCCACACAAAGAACTACAGGTAACTAAGGAAGTCTGAGAACAGAGGAGGAGGTCCATAAAACTGACTTATCAACCCAGAAAACAAACAAGTGGCACTGTACAAAGTGAACAAGTTATATGTCTGTATCTAGGAATACAGTTGTATATACTTACATACATGTAACAACAATTAATGAAACAAGAGGCCATGAATTTTAAAAAGAGCAAAGAGGAATATATGGAAGGGTTTAGAGAAAGGAAAGGGAAAGGGAAATTATGTAATTTTATATTACCAAAAAAATTTAAAGAGGTAAGCAACAGGAGTGGCATAGACCTGTTAAATGTAAAATAAGGAAAAGAAAAGTTGTGCAAGTATATTTGAGAACAAAAGACCTAGAGTGAACATGCTAAAAAAAAATTACTTTTGATTGGAAGGTTGCAACTTTGAAAATTTGATTGCACAACCAAATGGTGGGCATGACTTTTCCCCACATTTTGTCCTGAATCTTAAGCTTTCAAGGTATGCTTTTCTCTTAGAAGCAAAATGATTCCACAGAGAAAAATATGTTCAAAACAGAAAAGAAATTGTTTTACCTGTCATGAAATTTCCCAAGTGTAGAGAGTGAAGTGCTGAAAGGAGCTAAGCTGAGCATTTAGAAAGTGCATTAGGGATTCCTACTTTGCTTTTCTAGCCATTAAAACCCTCAACTTAGGAAACACTGCCAGCAAAATACTTGATATATTTAAAATCTTGATCATAGACAATCAAGTCTGATTTTGTTTCTTTAGCTACATTTTTGAGTGTGAAATACTTCTCAAAGAATATTTTCTGTTATTCATGGCTCTTTGAAAAGAAATTTATTTTCCCACGATAATTATGTGAACCGATCAAGCCCTTTCTATACGTAAAAAGCCGTGTAACACACGTAATCTTATCCGTTAGAGCACTCTCCTCTCATCTGTGAATTCATTTTCCAAAGTTCTGTTATCTGCAGTCAAACATGGTCTGAAATATAAACTGAAGGTTCCAGAAATAACCAGCTCATACATTTTAAATTTCGTGCTATTTTGAGTAGCAGGGTCAAAGTTTTCACTCTCTTGCTCAGTTCTGCCCAGGATGTGACTCATCCCCTAACATGTAAGTTCCAAATGTTTTCACTAGCTCTCCTTTAATAACCTAAGAATTCTCCTAGTCAGTAGATCAGTGATTGTGGAACCACAGCTCTCTTATTCAAGTTATTTTCACTTTAATTAACAACAATTCCCAAATGCAAATTTCTGATCCAAATGAGACACTCATTAGGCTCCTGTGGCAGCGGGCCTAAAAGGGAAGGAAGAATATACATAAGTTCAAGACTGACCTACAGTTTTATATATCTATTGAAAGGCTTGGAGCTTATTCACAAAAGATAAAGGAGGGTACCAGTTCTAACATGATGATAGAATTCCTATACAGTAATATTATCAACTAACTTAGTCCTAAAGAAGTTCTTGAAATATACACAAAATAGTGGTTTTCTTAAAGGAAGATGATAAGTCAGTCTAAAACGTATACACTTATTAAATTCTGTAACTTGAAGTAACTCAGATTATTTGTTAATTTGTACATTAAAGATAAAAGTAATGCTTAGCTGAGTAGTCAGTAAAGGGATACTGTGAAGACTTTAAGAGGGAAACTGATAAGGCACAAAGGAAAGAGAGCAAAGCTAGGGACTGTTATAATCACCCAGACTGAGGGGTTCTTTGAACAAACATTTGCCAAAGCAGCTGGGTGTTGGTTAGATTACTCAGAGCTTTTTTGAACCAGAGAAAAATCTATAAAAGAAAGTAGCAAAACCAAAGCAGTTATAAGGATGCTTTGAGTAATAATTTTAATTGTTCAATTTTCAGCTTATGGTAATTGTTTATCAGTTACTCAGCAATTTGGCAATTTGCTGAATATAGTTACATTTTGGGTCTATTTCAAAGGATCAAACATAGTAAAAATAAATTAGCAGAAAAATCAATATTAAGTTACGTTATAAACTGGTAGAGTTCTTCATTGTATTTTTGTAATTTTAAATTTTATTTTTGTTTTACTTTGAATTTACACAGAAATATTTTACATTTTTATGGTATAGAATGTGGCACTATAATATCTGTAAATAAAATACAGTGTTGAAAATATACTTAAAACTCTGAAAATATTTAGTATTTCTTTGTGGTAGAAACATCTAATATCCATCTCTTAGCTTTTACAAAATATGCAGTGCATATCTATAGTAACTCTTCTATACAATAACAGAAAAGAAATTCTTTCCTTCTAACTGTCCCTTAGTGTCTGTTAGCCAAGTTTAATGCTTCTTATGTTACTACAAGCTAATGCAATAATTTTTGTAAGATGTTCACATTTCTTCTTTTCTTTAAGAATTTACTTTGTATATAGTCAGTTTAAACCTACATAATAAGTGATTTTTCTGGAGTGCTTTGGTTCAAAATAAACAGTACTGGAGAAATATTGGAAATGTCCTAAGAATAATGAAAATAGAAGTGAATAGTTATGCATGACTAAGAATTATATATGCAATGGACAAAGACAAGGGGCTAATAACAAGCAGTTGGCAAATAAAATCTAAGTTGTGAAAGCAGAAAGACTGGTCAGATGCTAAAAGTGGTCCTTTGGGCTTCAGGTGAAAGTATGGAGTACCAAGTAGGAGAAGAGAGGCCATAAGTCAATCATCATAGTAGCCAAAATCCTATGGAAATTTATCTAAGTCACTTGGCATGACTAGTGTGTCAAGATCAGGGTCCTGACTGGGAAATACTGAAACCTACTACACATGAAATGAAAAATTTTAATTGATAACTTATAAAGATTGAAGATGTATATTTTTCAGAGTGCCTTAGGATATTTGCAGTAAATATGAACAGCGCCATTAAGGTTGAAACAGATACTTTACCTGGGTTGTATTTGCTATTAAATGGCACCATGAAATCATGCTTGGATAGGAGGAAAAAAATCTCTCTTTCAGATGTGCATATGTAAGTATATTTGGCCAATATCCATTCTTGCATCTCATGGGTTAAATCTGTGAAAATGTCTTCCAGAAGCTTTGTGTCAACTTCCGGTGCTACTGGGAGGTGAGAATCCTGTGAGGGCTTCCCCTACATTAATGATTTAACCAAGTGATATGTTGATTCTGAATAGGCTGCTGGGAGATGGTGCATGACTGGAGAAATTATATCACTGTCAGGATATCTTTGCAGAATATTTCTTGTTCCTAGACTCCTCCCACATCTCTCTATTTTCTGGACAGTCTGAGTGGAAATGTTCTTTTCCACAATGTCCTTCTGCCATAACATTTCTACCTTACCCAGATTCACATAAGGGCAGAAAAGAGTGGGCTGTAACCTCAAAAGCTGTGAGCCAAAACTTACTCTTCTTTAAGTTCTTTGATTTGAGTATATTATGGCCATGAGGAAAGGCTAACATATTGCTCAAATAGTCCATCTAAATATAAACAAGAAATAAAAGATATTCTATTCCCAAGTTAGCAAGACCAGACAGTGCAGGCCAAAAACTGACAGAGACCGTAGTATATCATTCTATATATGTTTGATTAGTAGCCATAGAAAGTATATTTAGAAAGCTTAGAGATTATGAATATGCAGCTGTTTTCTGACATACAAAATATGATACCTCAAAAAATCCACAGGGAAGCATAAGTGTAGCAGTAGGATGGTTCTTAAAAGCATGTGTAAAGAAAGCTAGGACATTCCATCCAGAAAAGCTGGTAGGGAAATTGTAGATCTTTACCTCTCCTTCTTCTCAGGATCTAAGACCCCAGTTTCAACCGCAGCTCTGTATGACACATGGTGCTGTGACCTCTCCTTCTCTGCATGCATCTCCAGTGGAACACACACATTTTCCCTCTTTCATCCCCACTCATTCTGTTTTCCCAGCCTCCAATTCTAGCAGTGATTCATGAGAACTGGAGTCATGCCTCCCAGAGAAGCCAAGAAAACCAGGAAAACACATAAGCTAAATTCAAATCTTCATTCTCCCTCTCTCCTTCAAATACAATCCCCCACATCTCTTTATCAGCTCTATTGTAGACTACCTGCTAGGCTTTCTTCACTTTCTTCCTCCTTTCCCATGGGCCAAGCAGATCCTGATTTCCTGCCTCTTGTGGACTCCTGCAATGTCCCGTCAGCCCATTCCACTTCCGAAATGTCAGCTCCAGATTCTTAGAAACAAATTTTATTTGGACCCTCGGTGGCCAGACCTAGAAGGAACCAGGAAAATTCTCCTGCAAGGCAACAGACAGCTACAGTAACAACCCATATGCCTAGACCCCAGCATTAAAACACAATCAGTAACAACCAGAACAATATGTTTCTTCTAGATCCCAGGAACCCTACCATAGTAGGTGCTAAGAATTGCAACACAGCTGAACCACGTGACAGTGACCTGAAAATACCCCTTATGAATAGGATAAACTTCTTTAAAGAGGAAATGAAAAACTCCCTTAAAGAAATCTAAGAAAACAAACACACAATATAAGGAAATCAATAAAAACTTCAAGGCTTGAAAGTGGAAATAGAATCAATAAAAAAAACCAAAACACTCAAACTGAAGGAAATCTGGAATGAGAAATTTAGGAACTTGAACAGGAACCACAGAGGCCAGCCTTACCCTAAGAGATGGAGTAGGACTCTTAGGCCCCAAAGATACAGTATAGGAAATGGAGACCTTGGTTAAAGGAAATGTTAATTTGAAAAAGATTTTGGCACAATGTTAGTTGTTGCTTTATTTTATTATTTTTTATTTTTATTTTATAATTATTCCTTAGAAACTTGTTTCTTTTCTAATGAGAGACAGAAAGGCAGTGAATCTAGATGGGAGGAGTGGTAGGAAGGAACTGGGAGGAGTAGTGGGAGGGGAAACCATAACCAGGATGTATTATTTCAATCTTCTAATGTTTCACCTAAAACTACAAAAGCACAAACTAGATATTTGATATAAAAATGAAACAAAAGGATAAAGTCTAGACTTTCAAAGCAAAAGAGGAAAACAAAAGAGATTTATTGCAACCTTGAAGGATATAAATACCCTATTTGTCATTAGGTTATCTGCCTTTTTCATGGCCATCTTCTAGCCTGCTGGAATTTCCTCTGATTTTGTTTTGTGTTTTCCATGGCTTTCCCTTTGTGTAGTTTCCTTTCTATGATTATTTTGAATAACTGGTAAAAGTAGGCAATTATACAACAGTGGTTTTGTGAAAAAGTAAAAATAAATCAGGGAATACCAAATTAAGACTTCTGATTTTATTTTTCTTGTGTTAATGACAGACATAAAAATAATAGTTCTGAATATAATTACATAACAGAAGAAAAGCAAGCTAGAGCATAATAGTTGATAGAATCTTTACCTATTATATAGGAAGTCCTGGGTTTAGTCTCTAACATAACATAAACTGGACATGCTAGTAAAGGTTGTAGCAAGGGATGAGAAGTTCAAATCCTGGGACCTATGAAACCCTATCTCAAGCAAGTAACCAGTGGGGAACTGGCAAAGCATATTGGTAAACTGGCTCCCTATAACTCACAAGCATGCTAGCCTTTTTTGTACATTTTAACAGGTTAATTTATGTATCACCTTCAGCTTCCTTCTCCCTATGTGTGTTACAATGCAAACACTTCCTTTGCTGCCATCTCCCATATATTTCATGTATGATAATTTAAGTTTATTGTGATCTAGGAAAAAATTCAATATTTCATCATCAGTTTAAATTGTTTGACTCATTTTCTTAAATGAGGGTTTTGGCTGTGCCTTTATACTTCTCCTAGTCAAACCTTCTTTTGGTACTTCTTTCATCAAGGTAACCACATGTTTGACATAAGAACACATCCTGGTCTTCATGAACGCTATCCTCTGGATTCTGAGTGTTAAGCTACTTTCTTTGAAATGTATACTTTCCAGTGCATTTTATGTGCACTTTCCTCTCTGCCCTTTGAAAAGAAAATAAACAGTACATAAAAGTACTTTAACAATTACTAGTTAAATTTCTAGAAAATCAAATGTCCTATTTGTTTCTGTTTATTTGCCATTTATCCTCTAACAGTATTATTATTTTCATTTCAAATATTCTCAATCCTGAAAATTTTCATTGTCAATCATTAATAAACCTTAGTGTCACAAAATACAATGGATATGCCTTATTCCTAACTTCATAAAGTCTCAAACATGAAATTCTCTCCTTCTTGACTTCTAGAATAAACTTTCTAACAACATGTATGTAAACAATGGGTTGTTTCAATGATGACCCTCATTTTTAAAGAAG
Organism: Mastomys natalensis; assembly: GCA_021653895.1. NCBI lineage: Eukaryota > Metazoa > Chordata > Mammalia > Rodentia > Muridae > Mastomys > Mastomys natalensis. The sequence continues at coordinate 611,658 of JAJTUV010000323.1, read as the reverse complement.
AGAGGTAATCCTAATAGCCTTCAGTGATATGGGAAGAAGATGGGAGTAGTTTGGGAGTTAGAATACTCGCAGAATTCAGCTTGTGTGTTGAGCTAATGCCACATCTACTTAAAATGCATAAGGTATGCAAAAAGTTACTGGGACTGGAGTGGACAATAAGTGCTTTTGAGAATTTCTTCAGCTGTAATGTCAAGCGTTATAGGCCAAATGAGTAAGTTTTCTAATTTCAATGGGATTGTTACAGACAGAATAGGCAAAACAGTTGGAGTCAATGTAATTACAGTTACAACATAAGGGCAGAGGTGGACCAGAATGATCTTAAATGGTAAAGACTTACCATTTTCATCCATAGTAATTTCAATTATTTGCCTTTGTTCCCAGATTTCCACAATGAATGTAGTTTGCTTCTTTCTATAGTATGTGGTGATATTGCCTTGGTTACTGTGTGCTTACAGTCTAAACCATCTTTTATATCTAATCTTTCTCTGTCACATCTAACAATCTTTTCCTGCTATACTTAGATAGCCTGGCCTCTGCTCTCTTCAGGGGCCTGCACTGTTGCTGCTATCTTTAACATAATCTTGCATTATGTCTGTTCTTCGTGCCTACTTTTGCCTGCGGTTTAAGTTGCAGTCTTATAGTCTTGGGAAACATCTTGCAAACAGGTGTGTCTCAGAAAGTTCTAGTCTCTATTCTCAGTCTCAGGACAAAGAAACAACCTGGTCTCAACTAGTTTCCTCAGTCCAAACCAGTTAGAGGAGTCCAGTACAGATTAAATACACAGTAACTAACTTTCAGGTGAGTGACTGTTGGATTCTAAGATCTAAACCAGGGGACTCGCTCCCATAGAAACACACAGGGACAGAGGATTCACTGCAAAAACATGAGGTTTAATGATAATGATAACCAGTGCACTGGGGTTCCCTCACATTCTGGCAAGAGGAACCCTGAGCCTAAGTTGGAGCAATTCTTATACCATTTCCACAGAGTTCATGGGCAGTTTTACCTCTTAATCAATAACCACAAAGGCTGACTTCAACAGCCTTTCCCAGGCCTGATTTCTAGGCAACTCAGTTTATCACATTATCTTTATAACAATGATGTTAGCTAAGTGGTTTCTGTTTGCTCAGGTGTATTACATTAAGGGCCCAGTTTCCTGATTGATTACCTCTTATCTTGGGCCATTCCTCTGGAATGTGTTAGTCTTTGGAATGTGCTTCTCCCAGGATGTGTCCTAGGGCAGTTAATTTTTGAGTTCAAACGGAAACCTAAGATTCTTTCAATTTTTAAGTTTAAACTGAGATCTGAAATTCCTACATAACCATGTATGTAGCTATTAGCATTATAAGCTAGCATTATAGGTCTTTTAAAATACATGCCATACAAAAACTAGCATCACTAGACTTGTTAATCTTGCCTCCTCATATCTCTTTAAGTGATTTACTTTTCTTCATCTTCTTTCTTACCCTCATCTAAAGCTACTCTCCTTAATAATAAACTCAATGCTGCTCTCTTCTATTGTATCTATTCTTTTTGTCCTTATTTCTTAACACTACTTTCAAAGTTATCCTTTGAATTCATTATTTTGATTAAAAAAAAAAAAAAAAACAAAAAAAAAAACCTTCAATTCCTTTTAGTACTCCTTGATTCTTAAAATCTATGGCTGTCCTGTACTTTGAAGAAGGATACAGTTTTAAATGCCCTTTACAATAGTGGTTTTTATTTTATATTTTCTCATTTCCTTTCATGTCCTTGAATGTCCTCTGCTTCAATTAAACTTTGCTTTGTTCCCAGATTCCCATTATTCATAATTGTTTTGGTAGAGGTGACATTGGAGTGTTACCTTTGTTGTCCCTTCTGGTTTTTTATGGCTTATGTAGTTAATTCTGTTTCAGATTTCAGGTTGATTATCTATTGCTGACTAGAGCAATACCTTCTCTGCCACACCTTCTCAGGCAGTATACTTCAATCCTGACAGACTTGTAATCCATATCTTCTTTTAAGTTTTAGAAGCTCAGGTGTTAAATATTTGTCTTCCAAGACAGCAGTATTCAAACTATGGCCTTCAAGAGACATTTACATCACCAACCTCATGAATAGACTAATGTACTGATGAGTTCATAGCTAAAGGGCTAGTCATAAAAAGGGCCTAATTGAAGGAAGCAGATTGGTGAGGTCTGCTTTTAAAAGGCAGAACCTACCCCCTGCACCCAGTTGTTCTTCTGTTCTACCTGCCTCCTGAAAGGTAAGCAACCATAACTCCCAAGTCATAGTATATATTCTGCTTTACCTCAGATCCAAACAATGATCATCAGATGACGTGGACAGAAACCTCTGAGAGCATGAACCAAGAACAAATGTTTTCTCTTTGAATTCATTTACTTTTTTGTGTGTTTTAATAGCTTGTAAAAAGGCAAATACATCTACTTGGATTCCATGATTCCTTCTCTCTCATGTAAGACAATAGCCTCCTTAAAAGTATGGTAAGTGTTTACTTTAGATAAGAAAATATTTGGCTGACAGAAGTCTCTCATTAACTATGAATAAATCTGTTTTCTTTCAATTGTTGGTTGGAGAAACAATTCCAGAAAGAGTAACATCCAAAACTCTGCCACTTAGCCACATCTCGGTCCTTTCTAACTAAGCAGACCTCTTTGTTGAAATTGTTTCTTGGTTTTCTGCACATGGATTTGCTACATTGTATTTTGCATACAAGCAATCAAAGGTTTTTCCACTTTGCAGATCACCCAAATTTATTTTATTGTTGTCATTGATTGCATCATTGTAGTGTTTATTCATTCTGAAATAATATACTTTCCATCATCCAAACTACATCACAGAATACAATGCTACACCCCAAAGGGATACTTTATCTGCTTTTTTTGCATACCTATTAACACTAACCTATAGCTTCTAAAATAAGCAATTTTTATTTTATCATTTTAACATATCTAAGCCTTTATACACTATTTGTTAATAAAATTAAAAAGTTAAAAAGAAAATCAAGAATAAAATGTGTGGCAATCACACTATAAAGTAGTAATATCCAGAATAAAAGTATATACACATCTTAATTTTCTAAAATATATTTAACCTAAGTTTTATACATTGTCAGTTTTTTAATCTTCTTACCCATACAAACATCATACTTAGTTTTTCAGGAAGAGAGTTGGTCCATTTTATAAAATAAAATGGAATTACTTAATTTGAGATATCACTTAAAAGGATTTTTTGATCCAAATAACCCATAAATGTCTTTGAAAACTTAGTTTTTAAATTGGAACGCATCTTTTCCTTCTTATTGCAGGTAAAAAAAAAATACTATTTTCATGTTAGGTAGTCTGGCAGGTGTTAACAACCTTGAAGCCCACTAAGTATGAACTCCTTCCTCACTGTCAGCTTTGAACCCCACCGATTATTTCCCCAGTAAGACTGAAATCTAAATATGAATGTTGCCACTCCTCTAGATTTAAGATACTGTATGAAAGGGTAGAGGTCTCAGGGGTTTGTTACCATTAGGAAAGTTAGTTCTTCTGGTGAAAATCTTCCCTTCAGTGACATAATGTATTTTAAGATTAGATTTCTTTTCTAGAAATTCGTCTTTCATGCAGCCTACTTGCTATTTCGAGTAACTCAGAAAGCTGTCACTTTCCACTTTTTTTTTTTTTCTTTCTCTATCTTTTTCTAGAGGGTAGTCAAAGTCCAGGCATGTTTTTATTGATGTTCTAGGTATTCTCCTTTTATTAACATACATGCATGCATACATACATGCATCTACATACATACATACATACATACATACATACACAAACATGTACACACAGGCACACACACACACACACACTTCCACCATGTGGTTGCTTGCATGTCATGAAGTTGCTGATCTCCATTGCTGAACCTGGCCTTTTCTTCAACCCTAACAAAAATATGTTCTTTCCTCCCTTATTCTCCTCTGTTTCAACCCTCCTGGCAGCTGCCAATATTTAAAGTTGGTCTTACTCCTGTTTTTACTTTAAAACTCTAATAAAATTGTCCTCAACTTCCTTGTGGGTCTGTTTATAAATTATTTTATTTATTAGGCTACTAACCCAATAAAAGGAACCCTGATTTTTCCTTGTAATATTTATAAACTATAGGATGGAAAAGGTACAACATCATACAAAATGTGGCACCTCCAACCATAAATTGAAGCATGTGCCAGTTAGTTTATGCCACCTTGATGCAAGCTAATCGTATGGGAGGGCAAACTTCTATTGAGGAATTTTCTCCATCGAATTGGCCAGAAGACTACTCTGTGGGATATTTGTTTTTGATTGATTACTGATGTGTGAGTAGCTATCCCATTTTGATTGGTGCTACCTTGAGGTATGGGATCCTGAGTTATATTAGAAAATAAATTGAGCAAGCCAGTAATCAGCTTTCCTCCAGGGTTCCTGCCTCTGCTCCAGCTTCAGTTTATACCCTAACCTCCTTCAGGGATGGACTGTTACTTGAAATCTGAATCCGGATAAAAAATATTCCTCTCGTTTTGCTTTTGCTTATGGTGTTTAACAGAGCAAACTAAGACAGAGAAAAGTCCACTTTTATCCTGTGACCAGGGGCACTAACATTGATAAACCTGTCATACTTTAAACTAGAAAACAAATTGAAAAAGGATAATTGATTTGTTTATGGTTTCACCTCTCGCCACTCTACAGTTTACAGAAATCCAGAGAAAATTTAGTTACTTTTCTATTGTAATGATGAACTATGAAAAGGTAACTGGTAGAAGGAAGGTTTTATTTGGGGCACTCTATTCCAGAGGGATGTGTCCAGCTCCATCATGATGGGGAGACAGGGCAGCAGATGGGGCTGGTTAAGAGCAGAGGGCTGACATTTCAAATCACAAACAGGAAGGAAAAAACAAATTGGGAACGACCTCAAAACCTTAAAGCTCTCCCCAGTGACACACTTCCTTCAGCAAGGCTAAACATCCTAAAGCTCCCCAAACAAAACCAGGAACTGGGATTCAAGTTCAGATGCCTGAGAGGATGGAGGATACCTCATTCAAACCACCACAAAATAAGCTATATGCAAAATTAATCATGAGTTAAGTGCAGGGTTCTAGCCGACCGAGCATAGCAAATGTGGTCCAGACAGGTTTTTCCCTTCCCTCTGCTTTTCTAAACTATTAGATTACACTCCTAAAGCTAATCACCAAGGTCTTTCTGCTTATTTGGCCTCTTAATTATTCCTGACTCATTCCAGAGGTTGAATACCAAGGTCCAGCTTTCCAAACATCAAGGTACAGCAATAAAATTTCATTATAATGAATAACATAATTAAAATACTGAATCAGATCTTAACCAACATGTTCTAGCTCATTGTCACATAGACCACCTTTTTTTTTTCTCTGTCTTAAAATGAACACTTCCAAAGTGATTTGCTGCTGTTTCTTCCCAATTCAGACTCAGCTACTTAGTTACTTTGCCATGCTTGGTAAAGGACTTCTTATTGCTTTGTGTGTGGTTGGAAACTGGTGTTATGGTTTGCTCTGTGCCTAATGGTGGAGCAAAGCACAGTAAGTGGCTCCCTTTATTAGGTTCCTTTGTTATAAGTTTCCTAGGGGCTACTGAGACCTGAAACTCATTCAGGTTATCTTCACAACACATTCTTCTCTTTTTTATTTAAATCCACGAAGAGGAAAATGGGGTCTGAAAGATCCTTGCTTTAATTAAGAGAGAAAAGAAATTTGTTTGTGGAATGGGAGATTCCAGGTCCTTCTCAGTCTGGCAGAATTATTTGTTCATAACTCTATTGCTTGAATGAATGGAGAAGGTAGTCTCTTTGCATCTTCCTTTAAGAGGTCAGTTTTAAGATGCAAGCTCCTGAATTACTGTTAAACACACTGATTTTTCAAGTAGAAAGTAAAATCTGGTAATGTGATACTGCAAGGAGACAGGCAAGGAGTTTTCTTTTTTATCAAAGGCTGCTAAGTCCCTGCTGCAACAGCTCTCTGCAATGAGATTGGAAAAGCAACTAGAAACTGAAATAAACTAGAAGCTGCTTTTGCTAACAAGCAGAACAAACCAAGTGATGGACTTAACATTGATTCTGCCTTTGAACTCTCAAAGTAACTAAAATCAGGATGGAAGACTGACATCTCTGACTTCACTTCATGTCCACCTGAAGTCACAGAGATGGTATATTCTTCCTCCTTTCTCCTAATTCAGCTTGGCCTTATTTTTTTAAAAGTATTTTTAAATACAGTGCCTGGTTTACTTGCTTTTTATTGCTGTAATAAGATTTTCTGATAAAAACAAACTTGGGAAGGAAAAGTTTTACTTGGCTCATATTTTTGGTCATCATTAAGGGCAGTCAGAACAGAAGTCAACAGAAACCATATTAAAACACTGCTTATTGGCCCCTCTATGTTGTATGCAGGTTACAGTCAGGTAACTTTCTTATACAACCCAGGCTTATGTGCTTAAGGTACCCACCCTGGCCTTTGTCCTCCCACAACCATCATCAATCAAGACGATACCCCAGAGACATACTTAGAGGCCAATGTGGTCTAGGAATTTCCAAAGAGTCTATTCCCAAGTGACTAAGTTGAATCAGGTTGACAGCTAAAGCTAAGACAGGGTTTCATATATCCTATACTAGCCTCAAATGTGCTTTCTAGATAAAAATGAATTTGATCCTATGATTCTCCTCTTTGTAACTTACTATGGCTGGGAATATAAACCTAAATATGGTATGTGAGCTCCTTAAAATAGAGTCTTGCTTAATTGTCCATAGAATAATCATATGTAGGATATTGGCAGGCTGTGTAGTTACATTTCTCAAAGGATTGATAAGGAACTGAATGAGATACCAGCTTGCCTCCCAAAATCCATCTGACTCAATTATAGCTGATAAAGTAAAACCATTGGTCATAAGAGTTATAAGGTAATTTGAGATGTTTTGCTCTATGAAATGAGTTATTTCATTCACGAGATTTCCAGAAAATAGTGAAGAAAGGAGTAAGTCCATGTATGTGTAACTCGAGGTCACATATACATGTTTTGCGGCTACCTAACATTCTTTAGAAATATCTCTCTTTAAAAGGAATACTGTCTCTTTTAGCATCCTTCAGAGCTAGTATCCATTGTTCAGAATTCTTGAAGAAATTTTACCCAGGTTCTGTGATCCTTCTCTTCGATGTCTCCTTTGTTTTCACTGTACATCCATCGTGCCTCATCTTCAGCCTCAAAGTAATATAGAGATCCTTATTCATCACCTCATAAGTAAAACACTGAATAATCTGAAAACCAATTCTTTTTAAATCCACTTGGAAATTGAGGCTCAGTACAAAGCCTTATACCAGAACATTATTAAGCGGAAGATAGACTCACAGCTTAAACAGGAGCCAGGGCTGGGGCAACTGTTGACAGAGCATGTGAGGTCTAACTCTAGAGACTGTAACCTGCATAGTTGGATATAAAAGCTCCCAGGAGGCCCCACACTTTCATGGGTTTTACTTCGAGCAGACTGACCAGTTTCCAGAGTGAAGATCAAAGAAAAATCCCCTTTGGCCTCAGAAAAGGAAAAGTAGCATTTTTGAAATACAGCCAGATAAGTCTGTAATCCTTAATAAAAGATACTTTCATCAAGGGAGAGTACTTTGCCAGGGTTTACCTCACCTGGAGAAAGGGAAACATCCAACTATGGCTTCTTGTAGCTGCTGTGAACACACTGAATAGGGAATATTAATGAACACAGTTGGTCCTTACACAATGCCAGAAATTTATTGAATGGAAATAAATTTACAAGGCATTGCAGTTTCATTCACAGAAATTTTACAGATGTTTCTGCTTTTCATACTGTCTCTGGTTTGACTAGAGGCTGTTTTATTTCAATCTGAATTACTAATATAAACTGTCAGAGCATACTATGCTCATTACACAGTAAAATTCATCAATCCATGTTCATAGTTTGCAAATTATCTATCCAAGTTTAAAGAGATCAAGAGCCTTGAGGTTAGAGCTGGGAGAAGCACAGAAAGTCTGCGGTAGTGTGAAGTCTCTGCAAGGGCCCTGTTGCTGATCACAAGCTGTTGGGATCACAAGCTGGAGCATTGCTTAGGAGTCCAGTTGCAGAAATGAAGTGGTAGGACTGAGCCCAGATAAATGAATAAAGAGATATGTCATAGTCAGGTCCAGATGGAGGAATCAGAAGGTAGGTGATGGATGGATGGCAAGTACAGATGAGTAGACAAGGGAACCAGCAGATGAAAGCTCAGCTAGGCTTTGTCAAGAGATAGGACAGTGGTATGCTGATTCTTCTACAGGAAGTGAAGTCAGAAGGAACAGGGAGGGCGGAAAGGAGGGAAGGAGGAAGGAGAAAGTAAACAACAAGAAGAAAAATCCTACATACAAATATAATTGTCCCAAACTGAGAACACTTTGTGATGAAGCAAGACAATGGAATAGTTTTTCAGCAGTAAAGATGTGGTAGGGAAGCTACAACCAGAGACATGGAAGAAATGTACATGTGTATTGAACTAAACATGTAATAAAGAGGTTATGCATTCAATGTAAGAGTGAATGTACATGACCATCTAGAAATGGCAGGATCACCAATCAGTTATTATAACAAAACAGGTAAATAGAATACAAGGGCTTAAGGGCACTTAAACTTTACTATATAATACTGATGCTCTTACAAAAAAAAAAAAAAAAAAACAACAAACAAAAACAACAACAAAAACCTAAAGAACTCATGTACAAATGGTGAACCCCATGAACCCTAAGGAATACATTTATGAATAAAGTATGGCATTATTAACTCATAAATTGTAATGAGCATACCATACCATTGCAATATATTAATGAGAGAGGGATATGGGAGGAAGAAGTGGAATATGGGCACAGTTTTTACTTTCTGCTTAGTTTAATTTAAAGTTAAAATTTTTCTAGAAATAATGTTTATTTTCTCTTCTGTACACAATAAAACATCAGAAAATATGGAAATATGTTAAGAGAATCACATTGACAGCAAACTAAATAAATTGCTACTTGAGGATATCATGGCAATATGTAATAAGCCACAATAATTTCAACTAAATTATGAAGTAATATTTGCAACAAAATTAGAAATCTTTGGGATTAACTGAAATAATATGCACTAGGTTTGGGGGAAGGTGCTTTCAGGATACATCTGTAAATAATCTCAGTCTGTTCTATGTATGTGGGGCATTTTCAAAAAGTGGTGTGAGTGGAAGCAAAGAATTTCATGAAATTTTAATTTTTTTAATCTTTAACTTGAATGATGGTTCTTAGATGCTTTAACTTCCCTTCTAGTCCACTACCTAACATAGGTAATAGAAAAGAAAGGCTATGGGAGAAGTGAACCTTTTTAGAAATGGTTCTTTGGAGTAAATTTCATCTGTGTTGTCAGGAAATTGGCAATTCAGTTCACAGGTCAGCAGTTGTTTCTTGATCCATTTGTAAACACTTCACGGATATACCAACAGGATATACCCACAGTCCAGTTTGGTAGTGTCTGTATAGCAAACATGCTACACAGACATGCAAGACCTAGGAGAGACAGCCAGTCTTAAGTCTCGGCACAAGTCAGCAGGACGGAACACGACCAACAGGAATGTCAGAAAAAGTTCTCAGCTGTGTATCTCTCAGCAAAGCAAAGCTTTACAAAGAAGGAAGATCAACAAGTTTTGTGTAGCTAACTTTTTAATTAAGCTTAGCCCAGCCTCCTTCATAGTCTGTTGAATCTTATTTATATTTCCTCCAAACATCACGTGTCCTCCATGGGTCTTGCCTCAGCACTTGAGTCTGACTTAGCAAATCTCCATATGAGTCTGTCTCAGCTGACATCACTCTGCCAATCAGCTGAGTCTGAAGAAGGAGCAAAAAGCTCCAGCATGCCACCAAGATTTTCATGCATTTCTCTCTATGGAGTCCTGACAAATGGAGCTCAACTACATAATGTAAGGTGGACCAATATATGTGTGTTATTAGTGAAGAATCTTTATCACATGTCCTTTCACATACTTGCTTAAGCAGAACATCCTTTTGCCTGTGACTGCCTCAGCTAAATGTTTCTTCATGGCTTTGTGCAAGCAAAACATTGCCCTAAACAATGATTTTCCAAAGGATCTCTAAATTTCCACTTCAATTCTGTGTGGCAAAACAACACAGCAATAAAATGTAGCTTGGTCACCACTACACATGTAGAAAATATTAAGACCCTAAAGACAGTAAAACACATTCCTTAAAGCTTTCTATCATGACAATTACTAAATCATTATAGAATGACACCTACAGAAGACAGGAATATACTAAAACACAAACTCGGAGAGTTTTTTTGAGAAGCAAAAACCTGTCTGATGTCTTCACATTAATTTGGAGATTTCTCAGAAAATTTGAATAATTCTAGCTCAAGACCCAGCTATACCACTCCTGAGCATATACCAAAAGGATGCCACATTATACCTTGGTGACACTTGCTCAACTATGTTCATAACAGCTTTATTCATAATAGCCCAACACTGGAAACAACCTAAATGTGTCTCAACTGAAGAATGAATAAACAAAATGTGGTTCATTTATCCAATGGAATACTACCATGCCATTTAAAACAAGGTCATCATGAACTTTAAATGCAAAAAGATAGAAGCAGAAAATATTGTCCTGAGTGAGGTACCTTAGATCCAAACAGACATGAATGGTATGTACTCACTTATAAGTGGATATGAATCATAAAGTATGAGATAACGATGTTATAATCAACAGACCCAAGGAAGCCAAATAACAAGGAGTACCCAAGGTAGGATGGTTGAATTTATCTCAGAATGTGAAAAAAATAGATATTGGAGGTTGATGGAAGGAGTGCACCAGTACCTGGTTCTGGTAGAGGGGATGGGGAGGGGAGGAGAACACAACGGAACAGATAATATGGAGGGAGAACAGGAAAGACAGAAGGGACATGGATGGTGTTCAATCTCTAGAACATTCCAGAGACCTGGGATTAGGAGAGGGCCTATAGGGTATATAGGAGAAAATCTAGCTGAGAATCCTAGCAATGGGGGATATGGAGCCTGAAGTGTCCACTTCCTGTATCCAGGAAGGGCTACCAGTGAAGGATGTGGACAGAAACTCACTCACAAAACCTTCTGCCCAAACTGTGTTCTGCCTACAATATGCTCAGGGACAAAGACAGAGGAGAGACTGAGGGAATGCCCAACTGATGACTGCCCAAATTGGGACCCATCCCATAGGCAATCCCTGACACTATGAAAGATTTTTCTATTATGCTTGGAGACAGGAACCTACAATAACTGTCCTCTGAGAGACTCTACCCAGCAGCCAATGAAAGAGACACAGACTCATACCCAAACATTAGATGGAACTTGGAGAATCTTCCAGAAGAGTTGTGAGAAGGGTTGAAGAACTCGAAGAAGACAGGGACTACACAGGAAGAGCAACAGAGTCAACTAACCTGGACCCTTGGGGGTTCTCAGAGACTGAATCGCCAAGCAAAGAAGGTGCATGGACTGGACCTAGGATCTCTGTACATATGTTACACATGAGGAGCTTGGTTTTCATGAAGGTCCTCTAGCAACTGTAGCAGGGTCTGACTCTGAGCCTATTGCCTGTGTGCCTGTGGATCCTCTAACCCATATGGACCACCTTGTTTTGACTCAGTGGGAGAGGATGAGCATTGTCAGGCAGTGACTCCTTTTGACTCAGTGGGGGTTGGAAGGATGGAGAGTAGGGGGAATGGTTAATGGGAATGTTAGACACAGAATGGGGCTTCTTTTCAAAAGAGAAAGGAAAGGTAGAATGGGGTAAGACATTTTTGAGGGGGTACCGAAAGGAGAGCAGGGGCTAATAATGGGATGTAAAATAAATACATTTTAAAAAGATAAAAAGAAAAAAAACCTTCATGGAAATTTGAATACAATGGTCAATATTTAAAAGTAACTAGTAACATGCTAAACACACACAAAAGATAGCAGCAGATGGAAATGAACAGGTGTTTGAGATGTTTTAAGCTAGCAAATAAGGATTCCAGATGATAATACATGCTAGAAAAAGACTATGATATAATAGAAAAATAAAGATAATTTTTACTGTATAATTATAATTTAAAGTGTACACAAGCTGTTGCCCATGATTTAAGGGAATCAATATTATGCTGATAATTTCCCCTAATTATAATGTAAACTCATTTTAGTTTCATTAATATGCAAATTAATTTACTTTACCATTTTATCAGGTCAGTGATATATCTTTACTATTTTTGTTACCAAGCTTTGCTTATATTTGTTGGGAAAATAAAATTAAAACTCAAACCTTCTATCAACATAGATTACCACTCCAACGAAGATAAAGAACTTTTATCTTTTATGACTTTTTTACCCTTATGACTTGAATAAGCATTAAACAAGAAATGATTATCATAGGCATCCTTTTGAGAGAAGAAACAGTCAGAAACTGTACAAGACAGATTGTTCAATGACTAAGAGCATCACTGATCTTCCAGAAGACAGGGTCCAGCACCCACATGTTAACTCACAGCCATTTCTACCGCCAATTACAACTCTTCTTCTAGCTTCATGGAAATCAAGTGCATATGATGCTTATACATATGAAGAGATAAAACAGATACACACATAAAAAGTAAAAAACTAAAAGTAAATAAATCTTTCTTTACAAAGTCAAGAATCTTAATCATTTATAGTAAATTAGAACAGACTGTTTCCTATATGGTCTGAAGGTAATCGTCTATAAGTAGGAATGCTTAGTACCACCAGTTGTCTCATATTGTACATCTTGCATTTACTTAATAATTATGGGGAGTCGACAGTAATTTGTTACCCAAGAGAAAATTATACATATACACATACACATATGCATACATATACACAAAATTATATTTTTTGATTATACATAATTATATATAATATATTGTATGTAAATATGTGTATATGTGTATGTGCATACATGTTTATGAGAGGAAATAGTTTTGTAAGTTGGAGAGGTTTATCTAAGAAGTCATGATCTTACCCTTCTACAGAGATAGGAGATGACAGAGTCTCTAGTCCTAGATTTCAAAAGAGTTAAGTCCTGGACCTTTCAGAGAGATAACTGTAGTTTTTAAAACTTCTTGTTATTTGATTAGCACTCAAAACATTATGTAGTTATTCAGAAACAGGGAATGAATTTTATGTTTTCTCAGGTAAATGTTGTAAGAAATCTGAAGTATCTTGCATTATTTGCAACTGAAAGAATGAGATATGTTAAATTTAAACTCTAGGCAGCCTTATATTCTCCTCCTTGGATTCTAAGTAAACAATATTTTAGTTTTCTAATTCAGTCTACTGTTGTTCCTAATTTTTTTTTTTTTGGTGTACTTATCCAGCAAGTCCTAGAAAAGGAAGTCAATTATCAGAATTACCATGGAAAATCAGAATTGCTGAATTTCACAATATCAGAACCTTGATGAATTAAATGTGCAGATTTTATTTTCAAATGAGTAAATATTACTTGGTACTTCTTTTTGTCTTTTATATTTTTTCCCTTCATACGGACTTTTGAGAAAGGATTTCACACTGAAGATCATTCTGGTCTGTAATTTGTAATCTACTTGCCTCGGTTTTGCATACAGAATTTCCAAGCCTGCACCTCTACCAACATTATGCCCAGGTTCCCTCACATTTAAAGTATGTTTAATCTGAAGCCAGGCCATCTAAGTTTTTGTTAAGAGTTTTCCTCATAAAGCTTGACAAAACTTTCATAATAGTTGGATCATATGTTCCACACAAGGTACATGTAATAATGACTTTCTCCTGATCTTGAACTGTTGGATAGAGGTGGAACTTTAAGTCGATGGGATCTTGTGGAAGGATTAGGAACTTAAAAGAGTTCCCTCTAGCCCAGAAGCCTGAAATATCAAGATTCAACTCACAGACCACATAAAGCTCATGAAGAATGATGACCAAATAGGGGAGCCTTCAGTCCTTCTTAGAAGGAGTAACAAAATACTCAAGGGTGCAAATATGGAGACACAGTGCAGGACAGAAACTGAAGGAGGGACCTCTACAGACCATTCCACCTGGATATCCATCTTATGTGAGTCACCAAAGGTAGAGGTTGATGTAGATGTCAGGATGTACATGCTGACAGGAGCCTGATATAGCTGTCTCCTTAGAGTCTGCAAGAGTCTGACATACTCAGAGGCAGATGCTCACAGCTAACCATAAACTGAGCATGGGGTTCCCAATGGAGAAGATAGAGTAAGGCTGAAGGAGTTGGGAGGATTCGCAACACCATGAGGAAAGCAACAATCCCAACCAACCAGAGCCCCCAGGGTCTAAACCACCAGCCTGGGAGCGCTTAGGGAGGGACCCATGGCTCCAGCTGTATATGCAAGGGAGCTATATATAAGTGGGAGAAGAGATCCTTGGTCCCATGAAGGCTGGACGTCGTGGGGGGGTATATCGAGGTGGGGTGAGGTACAGGGGAGGGTGGAGGGGGTACACCAAGTGGAGGCAGGAGGAGGGGGGAAGGAATAGTGAGTTCCTGGGAGGGAGGGGGAAATGGGGTAAGGAGAGAACATCTGAAATGTAAAAAAAATTTCCAATACAAAATTTCCAATCAAAAAAAAAAAAAAAAGAATCTGCCTCCCCAGAAGATTGTGCTACCTGTTTTCTTCCTGCACAAACGATGCTGCATTGCAGCTGATCCATGCAAGGAACATTGACATATATGCTGGTACCCATCAAGTTGTGAGCCAAAGTAAAGTATTTCTCATCACTTTATCTCAAATATCCATTCCAGTGGAAGGAATCTCACCATCATAATAATGTAAATGACATCACTTCTAAATTAGTTTACGTCTCTTGCTATATTTTCTTCTCTAGCAATTCTGATGGACATGTCATGAAATATAAATATATCTATGACCAACACTTAATACCAAAAGCGTAATTACAGGTCAGTCATTGAAATGTACATACCGAATTGTCAGGGCTTAGTGTCTTTGTTTTAAACCTCAAAGATTAAGTCAGAATACGAAATTTAAGCAGAGTAAATTAATAATAACTCAGATACAATTACAGATGACTAAACCTCCCTGAATTATACCCACTCACCTTGTTATTATGTGTGCTGGAACTGAACATAATCTTCACCCCAAAGTGAAGCAAGTACATCTCAGAAATGTCCTATGCAGCCTCTCATTGTAATCCAAGGCTGATGCTTTTCTAGTATGAAAACATTTATTTCTTTTCTGCATCACTCTGCTAGTCAAAGCAGATGAGAAAGCACTTTTGTGCAAAAATTTAGGGTTTATGCATCAGAATGCAAATCAATCATTTTTACTTTGTTATTCTAAAATGTACTAATGTTATTCTAAATCTGTACTAAGCAACAGTTTTGCTTTGTCATTCATCAGGTTACTGGGTATATCCATTCTAGATTAATTTACATGAGTGCTTTTAGTTACAGAACAGCAGAAATGAAATTTTGCTATTAGTACACATTTTAAAAAAATAATTGAACAAATATCCTGTTTATTTTCTAATTAAATGTTATTCTTAAATTGAAATAATTCTGCTGCACAAAGGCCAATTATACGAATAACTGTTGGGTTTGTTTGTTTGTTTGTTTTTTGGTAGACTGTTTCTTTTTACAATACTGACATCAATCACTCTACAAAATAAGTTTTGTCTCCTTGGTAGAAAATATCGTTCAATTCTTCGTAGAAAGTGACTCAAATAGGAACTTCCAGTCGGCACTTGTAATTTTTCAACCACATAGATGCTCAGAAAGAAGCACTTGAAAGGGTCTCTTTAAGCCCAGCACAATGGCAGCTTTTCTTTCCTGTGAAGCATTTTTATGTAGACAACATTCTCCTGCCAATAGACTTCTTCGAGCTATTCATTCCGGATCCAAATTACTTGACTTCCCAGAGTATCTGGGAAGGAGAGAAGCTTTGGTTTCATTGAATTTGATTACAGGAGGATTCAGTTAGATCAGGCTCAAGACATGGATGCAGAACCAATTTTCTAGGCTGACTCTGCATAAATAACTTTAACAGAAGAACTTCCGTGTTTATTTCTGAGCTCCACTTCAAGTTTTAACAAAACTACTGGCGAGTAAATCCCGAGGCCATTTTCACAGAACAGTTGCTGAAAGTGTTGGAGAATGTTTATTTTATTGTTCAATTCATTTGCTTTAATGAAAAACTGATGCTTATAAGAAATTACAAAAACTTAATAGATGGTAGAAAGAAAATGATGCCCTCTAAGCAGGTCAGTGGGCTCTCTTTTCCTGAAATTGGTAATGACATGTATTAATTGAAACTTTATTATTGTCCAAACTTTGGTTCTTGAAAATTGAAAGATTGCTGGCCACCCTGACAGACACCAAACCTTTAGAACTTCTAAAATCTCTTCCCCATTACAAGTATTAATTTGTAAAATTCAACTGCCACCAGCTTCCTGGTAATGTTGGTAAAAAAGAACTTTCTGTAGTTATTGTGTCTATCTTCTAACAAATTCTGCCAGTGGTATGCCTCTAAGGCTTCAAATAAATTTTATACTGATGGTCTGCATAGTAACAATGTACTGTTGCCTTTAAAATGTTTCTATTCAGAGAATTTTGGGAATGAACCACCATTCCTGGCAAAGCACATAAAGACTACAGCAGAGTAGGACTCACCATTCCCAAGCTCTTTTATCATCAGATTCCATTCGTTATAAAATATTTCTAGAAAACTAAGACTAGGGACATGGCTCAATTAGTTAAAGCTCTTCTTAATCAGCAATTAAGAGGACCTGAATTTGATCTCTAACACCTATTAAAAACCAGGTGTGAGGACACATCTTCATAATCCCAGTGCTGAATGGCATAGGTTGGCAGATCTGCATCTGAAGATTCATTGCCCAGCAAGATGGCAAGGTCAAGATTCAGTGAGACACCCAGTTTTCAAAGAATAAGGTTAAGAGCAATTGGGGAATACATCCCAACCTTAACTTTCAGTCTCTTCACAGACACCCACACAAACAAATATGCATGTGCACATCGAAGTAAGTAAACAAACAAACAAGCAAACAAAGGTTGAGAACAACAGAGGGATACACTTCATATTTACTTTATGGCCTCTACCTGCGTATATACAATTAAGCACACATCCCTGTACTCATGCTTACAAATAGACAACACACACACACACACACACACACACACACACACACACACAAAATCACAAAATTTAAATAGTCTTTAGAAAATGAGCCAAAGTTTCTTGAATTAAATGGCATTTTTAAGTTTAGATTTTGTCATGTTTTAATATCAGCTTGCCATCTGATGCCTTGCCCGTCTTCCATGAGCTATAGTGGGAATGGTTCAGAGCTGAGCAGGAAACTGAAGTGCCACTTATAAACACATTATCAACTTCTCATCAGACATTTTTGTTCTCATTAAAGCAAAACAAAATTTTAAAAAGAAATTCCCTAGTTACTTGTTACAGATAGCATGTATAATATTCACTTGATGTCCAGACTAAGAATTATAGCCCTATGTGCTGCTGACTCCAGATCAAATTAAACAAAAACAAAAACAAAAACCAGCAAGCTTTTTAGATACTTTTTTGATGAATTCACAGACAAGAAGCCTTGATGAAGCCAAGCCAGTGTTTCCCTCTCAGCATGTGATGGGCAGTAAACAGTATAAAGTGTAACATTGGTACGTGATAATCATATTGGGTTTCAGAACTTGGAACTAATAAAACTGGTAGAGATAACGGCCAGTTTTAGTTTTCCAAAAGCCTCATCACATTCAAGTGCCAAAACCATGATTTACAGAGCTAACTTGACATGCTGCCCACTCTGCAAAAGCTGCAATCTGCCCACTGTAGAACTGCACTTTCATCAATTGCCCCAGGTTTTTCTTTGGCTTTCAATAGGGCAAAATCTACAAAATAGCCCATATTATAAACTGTAGCAGTCTCTAGCTTACAGCTGAAAAGAGGTGAACTATTTTATTGTAGTTTGGAAATATTCATATCTTACTAGTGAGGCTTCATGTCCTGTTGAAACAAGAATTGTTACAAAGTCAAACTCAGTTTTGTACTTTTTCTACCTTGTGAGGCTACAAGATCTTACCAATATTTTAAAGAACTATAGAGCCTTCCAGTAGGATATATTTCTATTCGTGTAAATGTTTAGAGAAAATAGAAGATCCCTGAATCCCTCAAGTGTTTTATACTGTAAATATATATTTTTTTAGTAAGTAGATCAAACAAGACTTTAAGCTTTTTTGTGAGATGAAAAGGAGGGAAAGAAGTATTTCTCAATATTTCCTTGATGGCCTTTCTTTGTTTCTGCAGCTCTACTTGAATCTGCCTCCCTCTCCCTCTCCTTTTCCCTCTCCCTTTCTCTCCCCCTTCCTTCCTTCCTTCCTTCCTTCCTTCCTTCCTTCCTTCCTTCCTTCCTTCTTTCTTTCTTTCTTTTCTTTTTTCTTTTTTGATATTATAATATCCCAACTCCAAGGGTTCTGAGGCAGATTTTTTTCCCTTCTGTCTAAAACTCTTCTTATTCTTGGCAAAAACAAACAAACAAACAAACAAACAAAAATAATCATTGCTGCTTGGTTTTGTCATTGATTCCACAATTCCAAGGGGAGATAATGACCTACTTTATGAATTAATCACTAAGTGAAGGAAGCTCAAAAGAAGAAAGGAAGAAACTAAGGAAAGGAAAAGGGAAAGAAAATGGTTCTTGGTTATCAACTTGACTACATTTAGAATTAACTAGAATCCAAATAACTGGACATTTCTATGTGAGATTTCATTTCTTAATTAAATCATTTGAAGTGGGAAGACACACTTCTAATACAGATATTTTGAGATGAGAAGATCCATCTTCAATCTGGACTGCAGCTTCTGCTGAAAGCCTATATAAGGAACATGAAATAAAGAAGTTCCTTTTTTTTTTTTGGCCTGCTTGCTCTTGCCTCACTCGCAGGTTCATTCCTTCACTTGCATTACATACAGTTTTTTCTTCCAGATTGTGGCATATACTAAAGACCAGCTGAGATACCTAGACTCTTGGACTGAGGAACTACTAGATTCTGGGGCCCTCATTTCATAGGCAGCCATTGTTGGATTAGCTGGACCACAAACTTCAATTCATTTTAGTAAAGCCCCTTCAGACATATTCTATTTTCTGTTCTACATTCTATGTTCTGTTAGTTTAAAGAACTAATACATACAATGAGCCAATAGAGAGCACACATACTTTGTTATTTTTGTTCGGGCTCAGTCATGAGATAATCATGCATTGCTAGCCAAGTTATGTGTGGTTGAAGCCCCGTAACGCCCAGTTACTTCTGACTTTTTTGAATAGTTCTGCCTGCCATTAGTACTGCTGATCTTCCAGGTGTTTTGATGGTTACTAATAAAACTATACTTCCTTTATTCACACATCCATGCAGCCAGGTGGTAAATCCACCAGGGAACCAACCTATTCCTGTCACAGACACCAAGACTAACTTACAGTCTAACTCAGTTACACCATGTTTAGCTCATTGTAAAGTAGTCTTTTTCCTGAAATAGGTAGAGATTTTGTAGATGTTTTTCCTACTTACAATTAAGTCTGTTAAAAACTGGTTGCATTAAAGGCCAGAGTATATTAAATGATGACAATGACTTCTTCATATTTCTCTGGACTTTATGGGAGTTGGCCAACTGACCACAGGCATTGACCCACCTTGTTTTCAGATTCTCTTTCTTCTATCTGGTCAGTTTAGTTGACTGATTGCCAGCTGTAAGCAATTTTGGTTATTCTTTTTTTCTTCAATGTTCCTGACTTCTTGCTATAGCTCTATATTTCTCCTCAACCAGAAAACCAGCACTGATGATCAATGTATAGGTTTTACTATGTGCATTTTCTTCTCAAACATATACAGAACTACTTAGTTCCCACCTTGCTTCCTGGTTGAGATATTACAGGGACTATCTCTTTTTAAAATTATTTCTCATGTTTCTAATTATAACTGCTTTTGTTATTTTAATTGATTTATTGACAAAGATTATTATTTTGCATATATGTAGCTTTTGGGTTTTTTGTAACCTTTTTGTTTTATACAGATCAATAATAATAGCTTCATCATTCCCTAGATTCCTAAGGATTGCACTGGTTGTCATTTATCAGATTGTTTATCCAGCACAGAGCGAGAATGTTCTTTATGCCACAGATTGTTTTTCTTTTAAAAGGGACATGGCAACCAAAACAGAGGCTTTCTCCCAAAGAGTTTCAGAAACACACCTTTCAGACTTTAGATGGTGGAGCTACATTCTCCACAATATTTTCACTAAGGAAAAAAGGATAAGTCAGAACCTGTGTTTCCTCATAAAAAAATGTAAGTATGTGAGAACCATGGAAGGAAAGAATCAAAACATTAACCCAATGACCAACAGTTTGTATTGAGCTATCACCAGTTGGTACATGAGAAATTTCCAAAGAAATGGGCATATAAGTAGCGATAGATTTTATCAGAAATGACAAGATTATATTATACAGCTACTGGAAGCGAGAATTCACCAGTCCTTTGCACTGACACTCCCTTTTATCAATTTGAGCCATTTGACCAGAGCTTACTAGCCTAGAATCTTGTGTCTGCAATTCACACATTTCCTAGGGTCTCTATAGGGAATCTTCCAGTTTCTTAACTCTCTGTAGTAATTCTGTGTAAGAACATTTATTCCTTTCCTCCCTTGTTAGGTTGGCTTACATAGATATTATTCTATTTAATAAAAATATCTAGCTAAATAACTAACTAAATTAAACCCCTTCCTTCCTTCCTTCCTTCCTTCCTTCCTTCCTTCCTTCCTTCCTTCCTTCCTTCCTCCATTTCTTTGTTTTTCTTCATTCTATTTTATCTGTCTTCTTTGTCCCTCTCTTCGTTTTAACTTTGCGTTCCTTCCTCATTCTAACCACCCACGTCCCTTCTCCTTGCTTTTGGTTTATTGTCTTTTTCGAGAACTTGTCTGGAGGTTCTAATGGGACAACACTCATACTCTGTTTTTCGTGACTGAAGAATCATCTTCCTGTGTAGGGGAAGGCCATCCTCTTCCAAGGAGCCTTCACCTTTAGGAGGGACACATGAGGAGTGCTGAAGGTAAAAGAGCACACATATCTGTTTGACCGTCGACACTGATTGAGTGAAATTTGGCAATGAATAAGGTAACAAGTGTCTCAGATCAACATCACGTCCACCCTTTCCATTCCTGGTCTATCCTTGAGTCCTACTACTTTCACTTTCTTATCATTGGATAGGCTCAAGCCAGACAGATAAAATACTGCATGTCTAGAGCACTACTCTGTTCTGCCCCCAGGCCCATGTTTCTGACTTTTAAGATCTTAATCTACTGCACAATGAAATTGACTGGGAAGTTCATTCCCCTTTTGGTTTAAACTAATTCCATTCTCCTTTCCAGATACTAAAGGTATGTTTCACCACTATTCAGTTTGATTAATTTTCTCTAGTTGTAAGATTTGACAAATTACTATATACTCATTGTGCCTAGATTCCTTAATGTGAAGTTTTTTTTTGTTTTTTTTTTTTTTTACTACAAAGAATCAGCTTACTAAAAGAAATCTAATCAGCTTACTGGAATGTGAACAGGGGATTAAAACAAGAAAAATGTAAATTCTAAAGTACTTGTGTTTTCTTTCCTGTGGTTAGATTCATAGCTTGCTTATCTTCTATGTTATCAGCTTAGCTGTTTTCCGTCTTGTTATACAATTACATTTTTATAGTTAGGTTATAATCCTAAGGATACAATTTGTCTGCATTTAGGGACTCTATCAAAGGAGTGTGCACCAGGACACAGAATGATGTCAAGCTTAGTTCAGGGAATACAAAGACCAGTGCCCACTAAATAAATAAATAAATAAATAAATAAATAAATAAATAAATAATGTTGCATTACTAGTTAGGCCAAAAACCTCATACTTCTCTGCTTGAATATGCAGTAAGAAGAAAAACCACCATCTTAAATATCAATGCTCATTTTCCATTCAGCTGAGGTGCAAAAGAAAAAGAAAACATAAGCACATAAGCAATAAACAGTGGGATAGAAACAGCAAGAAAGGGGAAAGTAGATTTTGTAAAAGAACAGTTGTCAAATCCAAGGTCCCATTCCTCCGTTTTAATTCTGGCTATCTACTTCCATTTTGCACATAATGATATATATCATGTAATTGCCAACAATTTACTTGCTTTGGATGAGATCCGTTTAAGAGTCTCAGTTACATAAATAGTAATGCACTCTTTTATACAAATTGAAAAAAGTGAACTTTAGGCTACTATGTGATTATACACCCATCTAAGAAAGACAGGCAAGGGGAAAGAGAAGAAGGGGAAGGAAGAGAGAAATGGAGGGGAGAGAAGAGGAGGAAAGGGGTGAGGAGAGGGAGAGATTTAAACAAAGCACTGTTTTGTAGGCAATATTATTATTCCTATCTTTTTATTTCAAACTGTATGTAAGATTTTGGAACCCACATTACTAATATTTACTATTATTCAGTACTAAAAACCTTATATTGAAGGCACAGTTCATCTTATCAGTATGAAAAAGCACAGAGAGCCAGGATGGGGTTGTGTATGTATAACTAAAAGTTTAGAATCTCTTTGATTTGTGCTGCTGAAGAGTGTAGCTTGTCCTTTCGTTCAGAAATTTCCAAACTTCCTGTCCTCATTGACAGAGTTGTGGAAGAAATGTAATTAAAAACACCTCACACTAATCCAGAAAACTCTGCACAAAGGTAGAAAAGAAAGAAAACCTTATTTAGTCTTGTCGAATACATATTAATCCAGAATGAAGTGTGTTACACAGGCAATTCTCTAAGAGGCTGAAAAGGTACAAAGAAATCTCTGTCTTTTGTGCATCCAGACAGATACAACCCTTTGCTTTCATGTTATCAGGATAAAACAAGAACAGATCTTGGCTCTAACAAAAAGAGGGTGGAAGGGCTGTTGGTCCCTTTTATTTTTCAATTTGTACTTTCCACCTTTTTGTAATCTTATGTGTTTTTCCTCATTTTTCTTTTTCTTTTGGTTCGGTTGAATTTATTTTCTTTGAAATGTTATCTTGAGTTATATGATAACCAATGCTTTAGCATACCCAAAAAGAATAATAGAAGCCAATTGTCATCCTACTGAACTCCTTCAGTCTTACATTGTAAATTATTTAATGTGAATATTTTAATGTCTAAGCAATCAATTTATGGTAATATCTCCCTGCATGTTTTAAGCTCTTTATATTTTTCATGTTACTGAATCGCATCTGTCCCATTCTTAGGCTGATAATTCTCATGTTATTAACTCAATTTTATCACCATGTTTTTTTTTTTTAATTTTGCTTTTTAAAATGGTTTTCCAAGACTTCCATTTATTTAACTGTAATCACATGCATAATTTTGCAGGTCTCATTTCATTGTGTTCATACTGACTGTTGGGTGGTTTGGCAGATTCTAGGATCACCTTGGATGTACACCTGCATGTGTAACTACCTGTGAGGAGTTTCTAGACTATATCAATAAAGTGAGCAACATCAACTTCAACTGAGGGCCACACTTTCCATGGGCTGGTGTCCTAGACAGAATAAGAAAAAAAAAAAAAGATGAGCTGACCGCCAGCATCCATTGCTCTCTGATTTTTGACTGTAGATGCCATGTGAAGAAGAGCTGCTTCTAGCTCATTCCATAAGGAGGGAACCAGACCCTCAATTTGCAAATCCAAATAAATTTTTTCTCCCTTAGGTTTTCTTTGTTATGTTATCTTACCACACCATAAGCAAAAGTAAGTAAGACACATGGGTCATTTCCATGCCTTATTTATACTCAACCATTCTTTGTGTAAGAGTTATTGTCCGTATGGATTTGTTTGTTTTATGTTTTCTGAAGTATCTCCTACATTTTAATTGGAAAATAAATGCAGCTGAACTGATTTTTAGTTGTGTAGCTGAGGTATAAAGCAGTCCTTATATCTGTTTGCTCAAGGATTCGGTCACTTTGAAATCAACGATAAGATTGTTTATGTCTTGAAAGTGACTCTTTTGGCAATGTGCAATATTTTTTTCTCTAGTTAGGTCTTATGTGCTGGCATAATGACATCCATGCCATTTTTGCTTCATACATATGTGGCATTGTTTAGATTTTTACTCCAACTTCCGATTACTCCTGAGTCATGTGTCTGTGACTATGTTTCACTACAAGAAAGGGATTTTGTGAGTATACAAAGATGTTTAAAAATGCTTGGCATAGATATCAAGAGGGGGAGGGGTGCTGGGAAGAGACAGAGGTTTGCAATTGGAACTAAGGGTCTTTTGTCCTCCTCCCCCTCAGCCCTCATAGAAGGACTTTTACAGAGAGATACCTCAAGAATTTTTGTTTTAAATGAAGGAGAGCTCATGTATGCCAGCCTTCAGGTTCTGAAGACTCCATACTAAGGAAACAATCTCTCAAGTCTTCCTCTGATCCACACTCACATGCTCACATAGACATCTGGACTTGCATGAATGATCTTTGGTTTCAGTGTCCCAGGATGCTGGCCCCGATTGCTAAGTACAACTAAATCTGACCCAATTTGTTTGTCAGAATGTGTTTAGTATTAAGTTTCTAACCCAGGCAAGGAGCAGAAGTGCCTATTTAACATATCATAGCAGTCTTGATCTCCAGTTTTCCAAGAATCCCTCAGTTCTTCTCTTTTACAGGGTGTAGTTTGCATACCCTGCCCTCTACACTTGACTCTCCAAACCCGGTACTTGGTCTGCTTGTCCCCTAGAAGCTCTTTCCTATATAATTCAAAAATTTTAGCTACCCACTCCTCTTTTGTTCCTTTTGTACCTTTGGCGTCTTGGCTGCTGTCCTTGGTTTTCCACTCTCTCTTTCCCTCCACATTTCCCTACATGTTTCAGGTCATGACCACTCTGGACCCTCCCAAATGTGTCTGCTTCTGGATATGCTATCCCACATACCCATAATACATTTTCTCCTTCACTGTACCTCAGAACAGTCATGTCCTTTCCTTTCCTTTTTATTTCTTTTTTCCCCATTAATTTAGAAGTTGTATGTGTGCAATTTCTCTAGTCTTTAGTACCTATTTTAGAATTATGCTCCATAGGAACATTCTTTTGAGGAGTATCTTTGACCACTTTGCATGACAGCAGTTCACATCAAATCTTTGTGAAGATAACTCTTTCTGTAGGAATGATAATTTTTCCAAACAAAGATTTAGCAAGTCTTTTATTTCAGCACCAGTGTTTATGTGAACCTCATGTTATTTTTCTATACTCCAGTTGGTATTAAAAATAAAGGTTTTAATATTTTTATTTGGGCATCTTAGGCCACCATAAAATCAGCTGATATGGGTTCTACTGACTTTCAGGTCTTCATTTGTGGTAAGTAGAGATAAATTTTCTTTATTTTCCTATTTCCAACAATGGGTCAACAGTCTTTTTATTTGATTAAATAAGGTTTGTTTTCCTGTTATTGTTGGTTTTATTTCTTTCTGTGGGTCCATGAGTAATTGTGCTTTCAGAGTAAAGACTTCACAAGAAAGATACAAATAACATTTGAGTAGATCATGAAATCATAAAAATGTGTAACTTAATTCCCACAGAAGAAGTCATACATCAAATAACCCCATGGAGTCTTTCTCAACACTGTAAAGGACAAGAAATGAACCACAGTTTAATAATTGTAAACCAGAAACTGCAGTTGAAAATGGAAGTGAGTTGAGAAAGCATGGTTTCTTTAAACTCAGTGGAGGCTTCCTCTCCTCAAGTGGGCTTTTAAATAAGTAGTTCCAATAACTGCCAGCTGTTCTTAAGTGCGCAAATCTTTTTCTAAATCAGTGGCTTCAGAAATATGAAATTTACACCATGAGACGATGGCTTTAGAAATGGGTTTTATTATGGATTCATAGGTGAGAGCCTACTAGAAAGAATGCAGAATGCTTGCATAGAAAGACTGGCTCCCTAGAACCAGGATGCCACTGAGCCTCTAGTCTTAGGAGTTTTATGGAATTTAGGGCCAAATTGAGTGTGAAACACAGGTGGTGGTCAGTCTATCCTGCAGAAGTCCACGTGTTTCATCTGAGTTTTAGTCATGACCTGTCACATAGTTTTTAGGCAGTGATGGTCATTTAGAGGATGATAAATAGAAAAAACAAGACCTTCTTTTTCACACCCATGGTCTCTGGTCATAGAACCAAAGGCATTTGGTTGTAATGTTTCTAGTATCTCAGGTTTTCAGCAAGAGCAGACAGTTAAACTGGCCAAGGAAATATTTAGATTTTATCTAAGGCAATGATGTTTATTTTCAGTGCCCTACTCTAGTCTGTCTAGACATTTTCTGCTTGACACTCTCATTGTAAGAAAACAGTAAACTTTGACTCTAGGGAGTTAACTTATTACTTTGTCTTGACAAAGGTTGAATATGCTGTAACAGTTTTCTGTATTTCGATATCATACATAGTTTCTCAGCTAATACATTTTTTCCTAGAGGATTTAGAGTGTGCTTTGCCTATAAACTACATGAAGAAAATACTTTCTTTCTAGAGAGATGTGTGCT
The DNA here is from genome assembly GCA_021653895.1 of Mastomys natalensis. Classification (NCBI taxonomy): domain Eukaryota; kingdom Metazoa; phylum Chordata; class Mammalia; order Rodentia; family Muridae; genus Mastomys; species Mastomys natalensis. Next base: position 585,029 of record JAJTUV010000323.1, on the reverse strand, counting down.
TTCTGTTAGTTTATTTCTGAAGATTCTGAAAACATTGCAGGAACTCTACACAGCTTTTACCTCCAACAGAAGCAAAATGAGTAATTGATTAAGGCATCTGGACCAGGCTTTCTGAGGACATTCTGGGACAGATGCTACTATATTGTATACTTTTAATGAATGAGAGCTTCCAGCTTTTAATTTAGAAAGTTTAAAATAGACACTATCGATTTCCTTTTGCTTAATTGTAGTTTTTTTTATATGGTTTGTCTATTTCTTTTGTCTTCTCTTTAATACTGATTGTAACTAATATCTTCCTTGCATGTTTTTGCTAAAGTAAAAATTGAGTCATTACAGAAGGCAAATTCATTCGGTCAAATGTTTCTGGGATAAGAAATATATATATACATATTATAACATATATATATATGTATACATATACATATACATACACATACACATATACATACATACATATATACATGTATATATATATATACATATACATGTACATATACATATACACATGTATATGTATATACATGTATGTACATATACATGTACATATACACATGTATATGTATATACATGTATGTACATATACATGTACATATACATATATACATATATATACATATATATAATACATATATATATGATATGTTTTATTATCTATATCTATCATCTATCTATCTATCTATCTATCCATCCATCCATCCTGAGAAGTTGGTGGCACTTGTGTGTAAAAGAGATCCCTTTACTTCTAAGTGCCTCACTCACTCAGAACTGTATTCTCCATAGATCCTGTGTACTTAGGGGCACCCTGAGATGAATCTGCATTTGACACAGGTAGACTGACAGGCAGGGGAGAAGCCACTTTGCTTTATTAGGAAGACATCTTGGAATCATCAGTGCACAGGGTGTGGTAAACAGAATGATTCTGGGAGCCAAAGCCAAGCCTGGTAGATCATGCCCTACCTCACACTGCAACCGATCAAAACCTCAGTCTTCACTTCTAATAAGATTTCCACATGCTTTATAGTGAACATTTGGGCACTGAAAGCTCAGCTTGAAAGCACCTTATAAAATGTATCAGGTCTGTAAATTTTCATTTCAGAATCACAATTCTGGTTGCTGCTTTTTGGAATACTCTATTGATTATTCTCGTACCTTTACAAAATTGCTGATAAGTTAGCCTGACTTTGTTTTGTAAGGACAACCTTAATTTAAGTCACACATGTGTTTTGCATTGAGTCAGAGTGACAAAATAGAGATATTTCATAGGCCACTGGAAGAAAAAAATGAACCTTTACTAGGAGGTAGTAATTGCCCAGTCTGCAGGATAGAATGAGATACTACACTGTGAGTCCCTCCCCACATCAAGAGGATGTGTAGTTGAGCCCGATGTGCACAGAAGACCAAGATCCAAATTGACTCAGCCCTATCTTATATTAATCTCTGTATCCTCATTCCTCTCAGTATGACACAGGCTCAGTTGTTGGAACCAGGTAAATGTTTGTTGAATTCAATCGACATCCAGTGATTAAAAACCTTTTGTCTTGGTGTATTATTTCATATTTTATTCATTTCATTTTCAATGTTATTATACTAAGTCTTCATCCCCTGTGCATTTGCAAATTGATCTTCAACCCCCATCTGAAGTTTTATACTATAAACCCATGTTTTCATACTAAAGCAATATCCATGTGGACAGTCCAAGCCAAAGCACTCTAATGTCCTTCTTTCTACTTGTGAATCACACCTACATTTCCCAAATATGTCCTCAGTGCCATTTACCCAGATCTTTCCTCCTTATGACTTTCATACTCTTCTGAAACATAAATGTGAAGTGTACCCTTTGAAGGGGTGAAATAACAATTTGAGAACAAAGCACATCAATGAGTGTTTTCCTTTTCAATCTCTAAGGATATGCTGAGGATTTCTGAGTTACGCAGAATTCGGGGAATTGAGCTTGAAGAAAAGTGAAGTGTTTACATAGGTGAGATCAATGACTGTCTCCTAAATGAGAGGCACACTGCAAATACACTGTAAAATGAATTAAATAGTAATTGAAAATACCTGCAGAAAATTTGATTAGATTCTGGGAATCTACAAAGGTAGCCAGATAATAAGACATTCATTTCCAAAGCCCATTTGATTCTGTCAGTGTACTTTATTCAGTAAATTTGCAGTTAGTCTCACTAAAAGAATTAATTAAAATGCACTAAACTTTCTGCAGTGGTGTCAGTGTTGTAGAGAACTTTGGATGCACCTGCAGCCACTTGCATTCAAAATCAGTGAGATGAATCCTTTCAACTCCCATGAACAATTCTTAAGTTAGTTTTGGACACATTCATACATGTGTATGATGCATTCTGGTTACTCTCTCAACCCCTTTTATCTTATCCTTTCAACAAGGTCCTCCTCCATACCGACCTACCCTTCTCCTTCTCCTACATTTCTCTCTCTCTCTCTCTCTTCTCTCCCCTCTCTCTCTCTCTCTCTCTCTCTCTCTCTCTCTGTGTGTGTGTGTGTGTGTGTGTGTGTGTGTGTGTTTGTGTATGGTTTAATCTAGGCCATTGACTTGGGACTATCTATTGGAATATGGTAAGGTCACATATAGATAGACAAAAAGAAGGCAATGAATCTCTTTTCTTGGAGCTATCTATATGAAATGATTCAACAGTAAAGGGCATAGTCACTTGAACCTTCTTCTATCATTGTCCAAATATTAATGGGTCCATTCTTATGCAGGCCAAGAGCAGTCACTCGTTGTTGAAAATTTATAATCCCAATGGTTTTTAGCCATGAATATAGCATTTTATAGCTTTTCTTATCTTCTAATTCTTTTTCTTCCCCTCTCTTCAATGTTCCCTGAACCTAAGAGTGTGTACATGTCTTTTTTTATTGCTGAGTACCCAACCATCATTTGTTTCCAATAACTTTTTCAGACAAAAAGGCTCTGCTTTTAGCACAATTCTCTAAAAATAGATGCTTCTATGATTTAGGCTGAGAGTGGTAGTTGTCTATGGATATAAATATATACATTTAGAAGGTGGTAATTGGGTACTATGCCATTAAGCTAAACCTCACAATTACATTCTCCCCTGTGTCCTAAGCTCTTTGGTTCAATATACTTTTTAGAAGATTTATAGTCTCGGGTATGGAGATTCTCCTTTGGAGTAGGTTTCAAATTTAATCAGATAGCAACTGTCTAACCTTATAGCAGTTGTGACATTATTGTATGAATGTGGACATCTTTTCTGACAGGTAGATATCCTTGTCTAAAGGTCAAAAGGTAAGAAAGACAGCTGTTGCCGTAATGTTTTTATTTCTATAACAGCCTTCATAACGTCTTCCTGTACTATGAATAGTAGCCAGGAGGGATGAGGCATCCAGCTCATTTTTGTGTTAATTTGTCTCTGTCATGCAAACAAGTTGTATCATGTCTTTAGCAATGGTGTTTTATGATCTAGTTTTGGTAGGCAATCAAGATCAATGTTTAGAATAAGTAGAGTTTTATGGATCATTAAGCCTCCTTGAACAATAATTGGTAAGGAGTTTTCACGTACCTGGCACTGGAGGTTTTTTTAATCAAGCATAGACTTAAGAAGGAGGCTTTTTTTTTCCATCCAGAGTATCTCCCTTCTAATATATTTTGTATTTATTGACTGAAGTGTTTTTAAACACCACAGTTTGATCTCATTCTTTCTCATCGGAACTCCTCCCAAAACATTTCCATGTCTCCAATGGCATGTGCTCTTTCTCCCTCCCCCAATCATTCTCTCTGTGTGTCAAAATAAAACCAGAAATGTATAAAAAACACAAAGAACAAACAAAATAAAAAGGCAAAATTGCCAAAAATAAATCATCAAAATAAACAGCACACAAAAAGCTTGTCTGCCTTGTGTTGAATTAACTATTCCTGGCCCTGGCATATCAGGGAGTTTGGTTGATTTACAAATCAGAGAAATCTGTCTTTTCCTCAGCAGGCATCAATTATAAGTAGTTTCTTGTTTCTGAGTAGGGTTTTGTGCTCACTTCCCCTTCGTCATGCTGGGGTGTTTTCAGACTTGAACTTGCACAGATCTTACGGTTGCTATCTTTGTCAGTTCACACATGGATCAGTCCTGCTGAATCTGGAAGACATTGTTTCCCTGGAGCCATCCACCACCCCTGACTCTTACAATCTTTCTGCCTTCTCTTCCACATAGACCCCTGCACCTTAACAGGAGGGATTTAATGAAGACATCCTTTTACTCCTGAGTGCTTCAGAGTCTCTCACCCTGTCCATATATGTCCAGTTGTGGGTCTCTGAGTTAATTATCATCTACTTGAAAAATAAGTTTCTCTGATCAGTACTGAGTAAAACACTTACATATATATGTACAACAATATGATATTAGGTATCATTTTATTGCTATGTTCATTTAAAAGACTAATCTTAGCAGATTTTCCCCTAGGATCCATGGCCTATTTAAGCTTCTTAGCCACTTTAACTGCATCAGGTATGGGTTAAGGCTCATAAAATAAGCCATAAATCCTATAGAAAAAGTAGTTGTTTTTCTTATAATACTTGAACCACTATTTCAGCAGTCCTACAATCTTCTACAATCTCACAGTAATCTTTGTTGTAGTTCTCAGAGTTTGTATTTGGGTGATACCTATGATTGCGTTTATTTCTTCATCAGCACATATCATGCCTGTGAACATCATGAACACCAGTCTGTAGAGGTGCAGCTTCTAGTTGCATACTATCTCAATTTCTCAATGATTAGAGATATAAATAAGTGGTGTCTTTAGCAATAGGGCCTCACTCTCATGTTGTGAAGGATAACCAATAGATTTATCAATAGCCTATGATATTTGGGATGTTGATGGGACCCTTCTGGCCAACAACTCATTAACAGGTAACCCATACCTGGCACTGGAGGTTTTACGTGGTGCCATAAGTTGTCTAGCTGGAACTAGACAATAGTTGTCTCTTTCATTATATGGTGGCTTTATTTAATTTCCTTTTATATGTATTAGGAAACTGCTACAGTAGTAGGTTATCAAATGACTTTTCAAAAGGCCGTGAGTATTAGCTGTCTCTCCTCATATTATTTCCTTTACCCTGTGCTCCCACCTCCCTCTCCATTTAACCACTTTATTTCATTTTCCCTTTATCTCTTTATAAAATTATATTCTATACACCCTTTATTGGAAGATTCTCTTCTTCTTCCTGGTTGCTTACTAGCTACCTAACTTCTACATGTATTCTAAAGGAAATCATTATATCTAAAGTTAAAAAACATGCCAGAGACCCAGGCCGGGTGGTGGTTGGGGAGGAACCTCCAGGGAGTCTATAGAGGTGATTATAGCTAAGACAGTAGGGCAATAAGGAGCCTGAAATAGCCACCTTCTGTATCCAGGCAGGAATCCCAGTGGAGAGACAAGGGCAGCAACCCACCCACAAAACTTTCTAGTTATAAACCCTCCATCAGTCGGTAAAGGATTTTTTCCATTACATATGCTTCTACTTTTCTTGAGTGATAATATTCCTTCCTGTACAGAACCATCATAGTGTCCATTTTAGTAATTGCTTGTCACAATGCCTGTGCTATCAGGGTCCTATAAAAAAATGTTCTTTCCTGTTCCAGTGAGTTCATACCTACTCCTCTATTTCTCTTGTGTCACATTCAAAGGGATGTGGTCTTTGTTGAGCTTATTAATGAATTTGGAGTTGTTTTGTGCAGAATGATGTTATGGGTGTGTTTTCATCCATGTGCACACAGTTATCCAATTGGACCAGGACCATAAGTTAAAGATGTAGTATTTTTTCCAGTCTGTCTTTTTAAGCTTCTTTTTAAACATGGTCTTTAATTCTATCCCTTGATCAACTTATCTATTTTTATACCAACACTGTGCTGTTTTTATGAGTATAGTTCTTAAAATATGGGATGGTTAATAACTATGGAATTTTTTTTCCAGGAGTGTTCTAGCTGTTCCCTTTTTGATAGTATTTATTTTTGTTGTGTGTTGGGTGTGTGTGTGTGTATGTGCTTCCATCAGAAGTTGAAGTTTTAAAAAATTTGTGAAAATTGTGTTTAAATTCGATGGCTATTGTATTCAGTAGATAGATTTCAGTAAGATGGACATTTTCACAATATGAATTCTAATAATTATTCAGCATGGTATATATTATTTCCCATCCTTACAAGAGTAAAGGTGTCCATATTGATTTTTTTATTAATCATTTTATTCATTTACATTTCATATGATACCCCTTCCCACTTTCCCCTCCACAAACCCCCCATCCTGTCTCCCTCTCCCCCCTCCACTTTGCCTGTATGTTGGTACTCCTTCACCACTCATTCACTCATGCCTCACCTCTCTAGGATTCCCATTCACTGGAACATCAAGCCTCCACAGGACCAAGGACCTCCCCTCCCACTGATGCCAGATTAGGTTATCCTTTGCTACACATGTAACTGGAGCCATGGATTCCTCTATGTATATTTTTTGGTTGGTGGTTTAGTCCCTGGGGATCCATCCCATCTGTAGAAATCAAATGTGACACTATTGCTGATGCCAAAAAGGACTTGCCACCAGTGCCTAGTATGGCTGTCCCCTGAGACGTTCTACCAACACCTGACTAATACAGATACAGATACGCACAGCCAATCATTGGACTGAACCCAGAGACCCCAATGAAAGAGCTAAGGGAAGGACTGAAGGAGCTGAAGGGGAGTGTAATCCCATTGGAAGAATATCAACTAACAGGTCTGTCCATACTGATTGTTAAATACCCCTTTCATTTTGGTTGACCCTTTACTACCATTTCATTACTACTCTCCATACTCTTTACTTATTATTTAATTACTATTAAGCTTAGGATATTGTAAATTTACAACGGTGGCAAGGATGCAGTATCATTTACACTCTGTGAAATTCAAGCTATAAATTTATAAAAGCACAATGTATATTGCTGTCTTCTATGAAAAATATTTTAAAAATATTGTAAGACCAGAATAGCTAAAGGTTATATCATTGAGCTATATCAAAATGATGACACCAATGTTTCAGAACCTAATTTAAATATAAAAGTAATTATATATGATTACACATATTCTAGGTAGATATACAATGTATATGATGGCAGAGTGGCTTAGAGTTTCAAATATCCCATCAATTAACTAGTAAATTAATTCTAATATGTCCGACACTGGGTATATTATTGGCACCTCAAAATCAGGTAGATTTCTTTCTTAATTAATGCACTTGCAGTCGTTGGCAGGCATGGTGTTTGCTTCAGAGAAGGATGAAGAGAAATCAGGATCTCAAAACTAGCTGCAGCTGTTATCAGGTTCATGGCTAGCTTTGGATACAGGTGACCTTCTTAAAAATAAAACAATTCACTGTCTTTAAATTGTATCTTCAAGTACATACTAATATGTCAATAGAATAGGTAATATTAAAACACATAAATCAAAGATTTAGAAGGGAGAATGTAAATTAAGCTTTAAGAAATGGTAATAAAGAATGAAAAGTAGCTGTTACATAGGTGTTTTAGTTAGAAATCTTTGTTCATGATAATTTTAGCAGCTTTGAACATGGGGCTCTCAAAGCAAGGACTCCAACATATGGTGAAAAACAACCTATGACATGTAGATAGACAGTCAGAGATGAACTGAGTTTGAGGTTTTGTAGTAAAAAAAAAAAAAGTGAAGTTTGGGCAATAATTCCCAGAACTCAGGATCTGGTTTCCAAATAGAGGCTATGGTTTATAGAGTGACTCCTACTGGGAATGAAGATAAGACTAGTCTACAGATACAGTCTCATATACAGTTCTTGCCTCTGTAGTGATGAGAAAAGTAAGGCAAAAGAGACATTGATGATTCCTTTTTTCTTATATTGCATCAGATGCAGAAGGAAGACCAAAAATAAGTGAAAGTCTACCAGTAATCCTAGTAAGAAAAATATGAAAATGGACCTATTGTACAGAAGGAGTCCTATCCAAAGTGTGTTTAGCAATTCTCAGAAGAGTATCTTGGTTAGTGCCTAAAGTGTTGTGTTCTTGTGTATTTCTGGATTATGTATCTGCAAAATCTAAGTGAGAAAGTCCCACACTTACCACGGGGAACTAATTGAGGTCATACCTATAACTATTGATCAGATGGTGCTGCTCAGTGTCCAGGGTGAAATAGCAGAAAATGTTCTTTAAGAAGAAACCTTCAGTACTGTAACTCTGTTAATTTCCCTAAGGAACACCCTATTAGCAAAGTGAGACAAATACAAGGAAAATTGGAAGTGACCATGAGTATAATTATGACCATGTCTCTGCTCTGATCCAAATTAAACCATGGTAGATAGATCTCTATAATGCATTGGAGGCAGTAGCCAGTCAGAATATTCCAAAGGTCACTGGGGCTGTAGAATGAGCAAATAATTAAACTTTTATTTGTCCTTCCATGAGAAATTGCGGAGCTTGGATACTAGGCTTGGAAATTGCTAACATAAGCAAAAGAGAAACACACATTCAGACATACTATTATGTAGGTAGTTTGCATTCATATCATGACACAATAGCTAGAATGATTACGATACCAGAGTCACATATAAATAGAAATTAAGACTATATATCACAATATAGAATCTTTTGAAATTTTATTTCCATGTGGGTATGTTCATATTTATTTTTTATGTGGGAAAGACAGTTTTAAGGTATATTAATTCTTTATTCCTTCATGATTGATTTCCACTAATGTGTTGATTCCATATAATATATAAGCATCTGTTAATGTACAGATTTTATTAAAACTTGAACAAGTATCTTTAGGGTATAAAAGTGGTCGCTGAATTAAAAAATCTTGAAGAGAATTAATTTTGTTTGCAAATCAATTTGTTAATGCAGAACCAACTACCTTTATTTTTGTTACAAATGCAAGAACAAAATATGTATGCATAAGTATATATACATGTGTATAATATATTCTATGCTGACCACATTAAGATACTCCTTTGAACATATGCATCACTCAGTTTTACTTTGTTTACTGATTAGAAGAATTCATGACACAAAATAAGTAAACAGGTATGTATCATTATCATGTGGCCAATCAAAATGAAATCAGTTTTATTTGAATACCGGAAGTAGTTCTGGAACTTTTGTCTTGACTGTCTCAAACTGAAGAAGTAATAGGCTTTCCATCTGGGATTGAACGACACAGCTGTCAAATCAATGTTCCTAATTCTTCTTTAAATAAAACATGCTTAATAATTAATATACTTAATTTTAACATTTTATATTTTATTTAAATGTTCACGTTGTTGCCCTATTGTCTTTTTTTTTTTTTATTGCATACTTTCTTACAGCAACTGCAATCATTTCACTTTAAAGCACAAGCAGAGCAGGCTAAACTCCAGCAGATGTAAATGTTCATCTTCATTGAAGAGGATTGTGACGGTGAATAGAGTCTCTGATTCCAGTGCTGTAAAACTCTAACTACACAAGTTCAATCAATAGCAGTAGCAATAACACAACTTAGCAAGATCACCTTCCTTTCAGGCGGCCATACTCTGTTCACCACACACACGCACACACACACACCACACATAAACACACACAGACACACACACCACACACACACACACACACACACATTCCTGTTTGTCTTTCTCTGTCTTCTCACTTTTACTAAACATCATCAAGGGGAAAGACAAGGAACTACTTTTTGTCAATTCTTTTTCTCACCATCACAGTTCCTTGGGATCTGGAAGCTGTTCAGTGACTAACTAAACCTCACCTCTGGTATCCATAGCTGCATGTGTTCATGTACAAGCAACAGTTCATGCCATTTTCTTCCTTTTTGGATTAGAAGACCTTTTCTAACTCTTAAACACAAAAAAGGGACTCAAATATGTTTAAAATCATTTCCCCCTAAATTTCAGAGTATTTGACACAAAAGAAAACCCAATTTGCCTTTAAATTTTCCCACCAATTTGCATGTTGGTTGAATTTTCTGAAGGACCCCTTTTTTTCCCCTTTGGGTTTTTTACCGGGAGGATTGGTTTTTTTATCCGTTTAAAAAAAAATTTTATATAAGGGGGGCATATTTATAAAAGAAAATTTGTTTAGGGGATTTTAACATTTTGGGGGGTGGGTGTTTTCGGCCGTTTAACCCTTTTGGGGTTTTGTGTTTTTATCTTTTGGGGTTGGTTTTAATCTTTTGGAACTCCTTTTTACCTGTCTGGTCCCTTCTTAAATTAAAGGGTTCCGATTTGGTATTTTTGGGTTTTTTCCTTGGAATTAAATTGGGGGTTTTCCCCTGAAACTTAAAAATGGGGAGTCAGGCAATAAAGTTTATTGGTTAGATTTCCGGAAAATGAAATTGTCTTCTTTGATAAGGGATTTTCCTTTTTAAAATTTTATTAACCAAAAATAGCTTTGCCAAAAGGTTTAGAATTTGAAATTTAAACCTAAAAATTAAACCAAACCATTTAAAATTTTATTGGTTTTGGGGAAATTTTTTGGTTTAGAGCGACTTTCCTTACAATATTTAACTAAAATATAAACATTTTAAAAAGGACTTGGGAAATTTGTTTTTGGGAAAATTAATAAAATTTTTTTTAGATTTTTTTCAGTTTTTGTTTTAGTAGTTTTAAATTTCTCTTTATTGTTGTTGATTCCTTGTTACTGACTACAGGAATTTCTGTAGCATAAAAAGTTATTAAATTTATAAATGTTTACAAATTTTGGTGGTGGTATATTCACTTAGTTATTAGTACTCATCTCCATGCAAGATTTTTAGAACTATTTAAAACACCAATGTGTGACAAGACTGAGGAATCCTGAGACATGGTGAGATTGCAAGAACGTGCTACTCTCTCTCATCCATCGAAGTAATGAGAATATTAGTCAACATTGTTTAACAATGAAAGGGATGATCAAGGAATGACAAATGTGTGAAATCTGCATTGTCTTATGTTTCATAATCTCATTTCTTAACCTTAGGATTTTTAAAGAATATTACTATTTGAAAAGTAATACTCTTTCCTATGGTAACAGAATTTTCATATGTGACATTCAATGATGTTATACTTAGTATACTTTTATATCAACCACACTATTCTAAGGATTAACAGGTTAGCATAAGAACACTAGCTGTGCAAGCAGGATTATTAGATTGTGCAATTCCCAAAACTCATATACAAAGCTGGGCATGGGTTCACATCTATAATGGCAATGTGGGATAGAGAAAGAAAGATCTTGGTTCACCATTGCCAGCCTAGCTCCTATTCTAATGAGAGACCCATTAACAAGAAAAATAAGGCCAAAAGTGATAGAATATGAGATGCAATGTTCTCTGTCTTCCAAACTTGTGAAACTCTTGTCACCACACATACGTACACGTGTGTGTACACATAACACATAATACACACCCCACAAAGAAAGGAGGGAAGAGTGCATTTAAAGCTGCAAAGAAAAAGTCTAGGGCTGTTGAAACAGCTCAGAGGTAAAAGTGCTGGTAATCTGGCATTTTTCAATCATTAGGACAGAAATGACTCCTGCAAGTTGTCATTAAAACGCCACGCATGCAGAGTGTCACATGTGTGCCCCCAACATATACATATTCAAACAAAGCAAATAAATATAGTTTGATGTTCCATTATTTATGGAAATTTACTCTTCCTTAAAAATATTTATTTATAAATCTCCATATGAGTACATGTGTATTTAAGTTCACATATATGAATTTAAAATTTTTCATAAATGTGATAACTTGCTCAAGGTGATTCAGACAACGATATTAGTAGACTACTTTGTATTTTGACTTTTTTTTTACATTTTTTATTGGATATTTTATTACATTTCAGATGTTATCCCCTTTACCCAGTTTCCTCCCACACAGGATACCCCCTATCCCATCCCCCTTCTCCTGCTTCTATGAGGATGTGCCCACACACCCCCACCCACCTATCCCACCTCCCCACCCTCGAATTTCCTTCCCCACACTGGGGCATCCAGTCTTCACGGACCAAGGATCTCCTCTTCCACCTATGCTTGACAAGGCCACCCTCCCCTACATCTACAGAGGGACCATGGGTTCCCCCCTATATGCTCCCAGGTTGGTGGTTTAGACCCTGGGAGCTCTGGTTGGTTGGTAATGTTGCTCTTTTGGGTATCCATCCCATGCGTAGTCACCAAAGGTAGACACTGATGTGGATTTTGACTTTTAAATGTATTTGTTTTAGGCTTCAGCAGAATTCCTGTAAACTATATTTTTGAACTGGACGAAAAACCCCAGCTCTATATGATTATACTTAGAGCACCCATATGATATACAATGATATACTTGCAGTATCAGTATATAAATACTGCTTTATAAACTTAACATGGTATCTGATCATGGGCAAACATCTTCTCACAGGCTCTTACTACTGTTTATAACAACAAGCCATGACATTGTAAGCTCTCACACAGGTTATCAGTTTCATACAGTGTGCTTTCCTATGCCATTCTATTCATGTCATGAAATCTTATAACTACTAAAATAAAAAACTGTTTTCTGAGTTTACCTAATGCCTGTCATGAATTAATCTCTCTCTCTCATCTCGCTCTCTCTCTCTCTCTCTCTCTCTCGTCTGTTGTTTTGTGTGTGTGTGTGTGTCTGTCTGTCTCTCAGCTTTTTTTTTAAATAGTATTTTATGTATATGAGTACACTGTATCTGTATTCAGACACACCAGATGAGGGCATAGGATCCTACTACAGATGGTTTGAGCCACCATGTGGTTGTTAAGATTGAACTAAAGGACCGACCTGGAAGAGCACTCAGTGTTCTTAACTGCTGATCCATCTCTCCAGCCCCTCTCTCAAGGCTTTTAAAGTCTCTTTTTGGGACATTAAGAATGTGTCCACTGTTTGGCAATGCCAGACTTCTAATAATGATAACTACCTTTGTTTTCCTATCAGGACCATTTTTTCCCACTACAACTGTGTTCAATGGCCGGGTCTGCACTGTTCTACTGTAGCCCTTTTATTTCTGATGCATTAGCTTAGCTACTAGCACAACTGACTCTTTTCTCAAAAAACAAAAGGGGGTGAGGGAAATTGGATTATGCAAAAGGGAAGATAGGGCAGTACGCGTAGAGGTTCCATTACGCGACGGCGGGAATGGGCATTTCGGGCGTAGCAGACCAGCAAGAATAGTGAATGCAAAATTTGCATATCATATGCAGATAGAAATGCTTTCTCCAACACACTAGATCTTCGTGAGTCTCTGGGGTATCTCAAGGGTTCAAGCGGGACTCGCCTTCTTTCTCATTCCTCAGTTGAATATACCGTGCCAAGGTGTACCACTCTTCTGAGTCATGAAGAAGCTCACTTTACGGTCTTGACCACGAGACAGTAATAGGTCGTGATTGCTCATGCTATTCGATTACGATAGATAGAGAGATTTGTTTCGCACAGAATAAGTAGGACGCAGCTGTCAGGCGTGGGCTGACGATAGGGTCTGAGTATCATAGACATAATCATGAAAAGCGAGTTCAATGAATCATGTAGCATACACGTTATAGCGATATAACGCTCATGCAAAGAGAACTACGGGTAGTCCAGAACTAGATGCACTAACCAGAGAGAGGATTAACTTATGCGCGCGAGTTATACAGACTACACTAGACATGATCCGCTCAGGCCACAACTTGTCTAAGCACAACATCACAGTGCATTCTCAAGAATTAGTTAACCAGGTGGGAGGCTACTTACTAGTCCGAGGAGGTTCAGTCATTGAGACTGGAGAGTAGACAATAGGAGGCAGGCGTAAATACTAACGAAAGAAGGGAGATTGGGGGCTCGTCAGTGACATCAGTCAGGGGCGCCTGAGTCTCAATATCTGTTTACTAGTATTCAGAGGTAATCTCTATGTGTAAAGTAGCCATTGCTCTCTGCTTTCTTCTCTCGATACATCATACGAGTATAGCGGCGCCATATTGGGGGGGGGGGGAGGAGGGGAGCCGTCGAGACAGTTACAGGTGAAATCACGTGGAGCTGGTACGGATGAGCTTGAGGTGCGAAGCGGTGCGTCTACTGGTGATAATGTCTGGAAGTAAGTGAGAGCTACAGGGAGTGGTGTGGCGCTGCGTAGTCGGAGCATGAAACGAGTATATGAGGGGGAGAGGCAGCGAGTATAGAAAATGAAAAATATCACACAAACTGCGGACCTAGACAGTATCAAGACTCTCTGCTCAGCAATCAGGAACCTCATCCACACTTCAGCGATCAAGCACAGCAGAGATGATGCTAGAGACGATAGTAAGTATGCAGAGGAAGTACGAGGCTAGATGCATACAGATTACGCTACAGAGTGACAGCATTATGAAGGGGGGGGTGCGACTGCAGGGTATTTCGTAGTTATAATTATGGTCTCTGGACGAGATACATTTATACAGCACTCTACGGACAGTGTGTTCGGACTGAGAGAGTAGAGAGTAGTATAGAGTGCATGAGGTGGTATTCGGGGGAGGGGTAACCCTCTGCGTCGTGGTAACTGGGATGCGGAGACGGTTCGACTAGAATATCACGAGAGGTGAGTGAACGAGATAGGATGTTGCAAGAGTCATCGAGTAGCCGGGTGTGTATTATTGGGCAGTGGCTGATTCAGCCTCTGAGATACGAGTTTTGCATATGGAGATCTACATCCCATGTATAAGTGGTGAAACTGAAAGTATTATAGGTAGATGCTGGATTTCTAGAGAGAATGCTTTCGACTTACACTTGCGATTGGAGACTTGCAATATGATGCCGTAATGTACCTGCTCGAGTGGGGGAGGGAGGGCGTGGTGGGGGTTCCCTGCACGATTTTCATGAAGAGAGAGAGAGTGTGAGCGGAGAGGGGGGTCTAGGCAATAGCTAATTATCAGAGAGGCGTTATTCGGACGTATTGAGATGCCTAGAATGGATGTACTGCGGCGCACAGATCGTGCGCTCAGCGAGCGGCAGAGCTGTATATCGAGGTTCGAATGAATGATTCACTGACGTGCAATAGTAGTAACGATGGCAAGGCTCAGCGCAATTGGAGAGTAACCTGTATGGTGTGGAACCGTCATATGACTGATTCTCTCTCACTTTGGATGGAGTGATACCGGGTAGGAGCATACCGGTGTTTCGAACACAATGAGTTACGCTCGCAGTGTGATCAAGCGGGAGGGCGCTAACAGGTGCGCACTCTACGGATAGAGGGGTTCATAGCAGATCTAGTAGCTCTGCCAGGGTGTGTTGGAGAGAAGCGTACATAATGGGTGGTAGGAAGGAGGGTGTGTGTGTGATGCGCGCGGGGGGGTTACTGCGGATGCTGGAGCGGGGGTTGGCGGTGTGGGGTGCACGATCGTCATGTTGATAGTGCGGGAATAATCATCGTGGGGTGTGTGTGTCAATGGGGTCCGTATCAGGTGACGCACGATGCTAGCCTTAGGACCTAGATGCTTATACTTGGATGTTATGAGGATGGTCACTCAAGCACTTTGAGCATTTTACACTTGACTTCTATCAAAAACTGAGGAGGTGAGTGTGTTGGGAGTGTGAGTGTGTCGAGGTGTGGAGTGTGGAGATAGGGTGATGGTGTGTGGAGTGGTGTTGAGGTGTGGTTGGGTAGGTGGGTTTGGTTGTTTAGGGTGTTATGTTGGGGTGTGGTGTGAGTGTGTTGTTATGGTGGTAGTGTGGGGGTGGGGGGGGGTTGGGGTGGGGTTGTGTTTGGGAATGTATATTGATATTGGATAGTATTAGAGTGGTGGGATGGTGGGGGTTTGGGTCGTGGGGGGGCATATAAAGGAAACGATAAGATGGGGGGGGGGGGGGGGAGGTGGTGTGGGGGGGTGAGGGGGGAGGGGGGTGAGCGGTAGGATTGGTATGTGTGAGAATTTTTTTTTTTGAATAGTAACAAGTAGGGGTAGAAGGAGAGGGCGGGGGGGTGGGAGTCTTTGAGCGGTGGGCGTAGTCTTAGGAGAGAGGGAGTTCGCTATCTGTACAGTCATGACATAGATGCAGTAAAGCCGAGTGTTGACGTATGGGTGGGGAGGTCGTATAAAGTGAGAAGACAGAGTGAGACGGAGTGGTGATTTTCGGTGGCATATATGTGTGAGGAGCGTTAGTTGTACGATGATGATATCTGGAATGGGAACATGATGTTGCGTGGGAACACGTGGATAGGAGTGATTCATGAGTGGCTGAACACAGAGGTGGGGGTTTCTGCCAGAGGATGGATTTGGATTGTGGGTGTTTGATATGTAGGGATAGGGGGTATGTGATGAGTGGAGGTGCTAGTTAGAGCGGATCGAATGCGGTCAGGGGACGAAGGGAGACTCTGACCTAACGGGGATGGTGGGGGGGATTAAATGAGTGATATTGGAATATGGGAATGCGAGGAGTGCATTTAGGGACAAGTGCTAGATGGGTCGGGTCGGTGTGTGAGTGGAGATATGTATATACTTGGCGTGGTGTTGGATGTATGGAGGGATGAGTGGAGTGGAGGGAGGCTGTGGGAGGTTAAGCAGGTGGCTGCGTAGTAGTTGTAGTGGTTAGAGAGGTCGTGTTGAGTTAAGAGAGCGCACAGTTGTAGGTATGTGAGTATAGGTAATATGAGCGGAGTTGGTATCATGAGTCGATAGAGCGTGTGCACACATAGAATCTATGTGTGGTATGAATTGTCTTTGTGGTAGGTGGATCATATGGGAGGGTCTATATAGTGAGTAGGGGGATGTCTGGATGTGAAGTTTGAGTTTATGAACTGTCAACTAGGTATGTATGATGGTTGCGGTCTTTTTCTTATGTATTACTTGTGTATTGGTGTATAGATAGAGAGCGTCGTCACAACCTGAGTGGAGGGATGCTATAGGTAGGAGATGTGACAGATCATAGTGACAGTAGGTGGTGTGGTTTACTTGGTTGTAAGTTGTGAGATGGTAGGATTTGGGTGGTGTGGGTGTGGTATAGTGTGAGGGATGAGATAAATGGGAAAGATGTGGAAGAGTGGAGGTAGTTGAGATATGACACATTGGGGTGCGTAGGTGGTAGTGGATAGTCTAGTGTATGGATCTCACTATTTTTATATGTATCTATATAGTGTATAGATGTGAGATAGTATGTGTTAATGTGGGGCGTTGGTATGTCTACCTTAGTACGACACGTATTGAGCACCTGTATGGTGTCTCAGTGGTGGAGTACGCGGATGACAGGGAGGTGGGACAGTCACATAGAGGAAATGAGGGAGAATGTAAAGGGTGACGTTGGTGTTCGGGATAATGGTGGGGATGATGGTGTAGTATATGTGGGATGTTGAAGTATGTCAGAGACGGGTTTAGAAGAGTGTGTGTAGAGACGATGGATTGGTTTTATGGTGTAGGAGATGATCTAGTGATGATGGGAGTGTAGACATCTGACATAGGTGGGTCACAGCACGTCAAGGAAGCACTAGGATTACGGACAGAACAGGGGATCAGAGTAGTTCAGCAGCTATGACTGGAGACGGAGTGTAGTGGGCGCATAGAGGTGCAGGAGGATTCACACGACACGAGGGAGAGGGACTAGCAGAAGTTCACTTGTAGATAGGGTGTAGGGGAATAGATGGGTGGATTGTAAATTTGATTCTTAGGTGAATTGACTTATCACAGAAGGTGAGTGGGATATGTGTTACTTAGTGGGGGTGGTGAAGTGTGAGGTGGGAGAGATACAGGCGGAGATACGTCAGTAGGTCTCTGTTCTTAGGGAAGGTAACACGGAGTCTCGTAGTGGCAGTCTGTGAGTGATATGGATGGGTTGTTGTATGGGATGATGTATAGTGTAGATGAGTGGTTACATCAGTTGAATGGAACGATTTGGGGAAAGTTAGGATATAGAATGGATAGGGGACTGGGTAGTGGTGTGTCTTGTTATGAGTTGGATAGTGTCTGGTTGTGTAGTATTATGGATCTGGGTTTTTTGGTGTCAGTGCATATGGGGTTGGTGGTATGTTTAGGTGGTGAGAAGTCATGGTAGTGGAGAATGGTATTCTAGGGGTTAGCGAGACTACAGTAGAGGAGACGCAGGTAGATGGGTAGACTGATAGGTTGTCAGTGGGATATGTGGTGGGATTATGATAGTATGTTTGTGGGTGTTTATGAGGGGTTGGTGTGTAGATAGGCGAAGACATGAGGGGCAGATGTGAGATGGTTCTGGTAGGAGTATGGTGTTAGGGGTTTGGGGTGGGGGGTTGTGGGGGGGGGGGGGGGATCTTGTGTACAAAGTATACTTGAATATTACAGTGTTAGGGGTTATGATGTGTAGGGTTGACGTATCGTCAGGGAGGTAGGGGGGTGTGTGTGGTGTGTTGGGGTTTAGTATGTGTAGGGTTATGGTATGTTACATTCATTGTAGAGCT
The DNA here is from genome assembly GCA_021653895.1 of Mastomys natalensis. Classification (NCBI taxonomy): domain Eukaryota; kingdom Metazoa; phylum Chordata; class Mammalia; order Rodentia; family Muridae; genus Mastomys; species Mastomys natalensis. The sequence continues at coordinate 566,654 of JAJTUV010000323.1, read as the reverse complement.
TATCTATTGGTAGGAGAGGTATATAGGTCAGCAATGAGTTGTAGGTTAAGTTTGGGTTTGGCATCAGAGGGAGTATCGGAACGTTTGTGTGGTTGTAGGTGGAGTCTATGATTGGACGTGGATAGGGAAAGGAATGGGGAGAGAAATAAGGGGGAGGGAAGATTGGATGTGGTATGGGGTAGTTGACTAAGGAGAGTTACAGACGAGAGTATAACTGTGGCTGACAGATAGGAACAACAACATAGATCATAGGGGACGATGTGAGTCAAACGTTATGTTGATAAGGAGGGGTTTTTGGTTGGGGGTGGTGAAAGGGGTGACATTGGTGTGGGTGTGGGTGGTTGGGTGGAGGGGATGGGTGGACAGATTGGGGATTGTGGGACAGGCACGAGTAGCACAAGATAATTGGTGTGAGGCAGTTAAAGTGACGGATGCACAGAGAGCGACTGGTGAGGTTTCTGGCTTGACGGTGGGACTGCTGGATGTGACGCATCGAAGATTGTAGTTTGAGAGTTTCTCTCTAGGCATCGGATGGAGAGGGGATGTGCGCGGAGCGGAGTGAGAAGTGTGTCCGGATTATGGTGTGTAGCGTAGGAGTGTGAGGATGGGAGAGTGCAAAGTTTAAGATAGCACGTGTCACATAGAGGATCTGTTAGGAGTTACGTTGTGGGGATTGAGTGGAATAGCTAAAAGGGAAGAGGGCGTGTTTTTAGGTATTGCAATAGATCCTTTGCATAGGGGTGAGTGACACCAGGTTGGGGGGCGGTGGGGGGTACGTGGGGGATAAGGTGTATGTCGTGGGAGAGTGTGGGGTGGTGGAGAGTAATTGTTATGGTGTTGTCTTATTGTTTCATTCGTCATTATTATATGTCTATCTGTATATTTGTCATGCATATTCTCTATCGACATTCTGTTCTTTGGGATATCTTGGAGTTTTTGTTCTTTTCTTATCTCTTGAGTGAGAGGAGTGGTGGGGGGTGGTGGGGGGGGGGTGAAGATGATATATTATCTGTGTTAGGATTGGTGTGTAATTTTTTGGGAGCGGGGGGGTGGGGGTGGGACGGGGGGGTGGGTAGGGTGATGTGATTATTATTTGTATTGGGGTTGGTGTGGGTCTATTAAGGTTTAAATTATTGTCGGCTCTCTCTATTTATATCTCTTTTGAGGAGGGGGGGGAGGGGGGGATGGTTTGGTTGGGGGGGAGGGTTGTGCAGTACAGTGATGGTATATTGACAAAGTGAATGTTATGAGATACAGGGATTGTTTTATCTCTTATTTTTATGTAAGTGTGGGATTATGGCATAGAATTGTCAGTAGAAGTTTTGTTGTATGGTTGTTAGAGGTATACTCTTGGGTTATTCAAGTGATGTTGGTGAGGGACATGGTTATCTTATGGTTGAGGCGTGATTTGACTGAGAGTTATGGGAGATTGGGTGTTTTTGGTATAGGTTGTTGTTTGGAATTGGTTTTTGTGGGTGTGGTGGATTGTAGGTGTAAGAGTGATGTGTGATGAAGTACACTGCGTAGTGATCAGTTGTGTAGGAGGGGTGGATGGTTTGGGGGTTGGGTTGTGTGGGTGAGTGATGTCAGGTATGATAGAGTAATAACGTGTTATGTTTGGGTTTATTCTGGGTATGTGTACGCGTGTCTGGTGGTAGTGTGGAGGTTCTGATGGAGTGTATGCTGGAAGGAGGGGGTGACAGGCAGAGGTAAGTTGGTGTGGATTCTCTTAGAGATGTAGACAAGTGGTGGAAAGGTGACACTAGGGGTCAATTTATGTTGTCTGTAGTGGCAATCGTTGTCAGTGTTGAGTGCTTGTATGAGTGATGCATGAGTGCTGCAGTATGAGTGGGAGGGGAGTTGGTTTGCTGTGGCTGGGAGCGGTTAGGAGATAGTCCAAATTTCAACGGTATGCGAGCGTAACAAGGGCGGGAAATGTACACGGTAGCATGAGTTGTATACTGTGCTTGGGAAAAGACAGATGGTATCATTGGGTCATTATAGAGAGGAGACTAGTACTGGGTGGCATCTTATCTGTTCAGGTGTATTTTTCTCTGATGTGAATATGGGAGGGGGGGGGGGGGGGGGGATACACTCTCTAAAGAGCGAGTGTAGGGTTGAGAAGTGGGGGGAGAAGTCTGGGAGAAGGTAGATAGAGTGGTTGGGTGAGATGATGTGAGAGAGTTGGGATATGGAGAGTGAGCGAGATTGAGAGGGGGGGGAGGTTGCGTCGAGTCGTTAGAGCATGTGAGCGAGGAGCAGAGCGAGATGATGAGGAGCGATAGCGAGCGAGTTAAGGGAGGCGGTGGGGGGAACACGACATATAGGATGGCTTATTTGCGACAGAGAGCTCGTGGATTGATAACAGTCGACAGACACGTTTCCTAAGCAGATGCACATCTTGGAGGCAGTAATTACGCTGTAAGTCATGGTGGGCGTTACAGAACTTAGTATTGGAAAGGGTAAGGAGATCTGTAGGTGATGGACGCGATGATGAAAGCAGCAGGGAAGTGTTTATATAGGGAGTGGAGAGGTAGAAAGGTTAGGGGTTGGAGGGTGTTGACATACTCCGGTGAAATTGTAAGCGTGACAGTTAACTGGTGTTCAGCTACTCGTGTCAATGGAGTAGTAGCATTTGCATGTGTTATATATTCTTTGTTGTATGCAATGTTCAGGTAGGGTGACACACATAGTGGTGTCATTGATACATTCTAGTCGCGTTAGTAGGGTGGGTCTGTATTTGAGGGTCGCTTTACGGGTGTTAAGGGTAAATGGAGGAATGGGTGTAGGCTAATGGGATAGAGGTAGTATGGGAATGGTCACACACACACATCAACACAACAGATATATATATCTATAGGTATGGTGGCACGCGTGCAATAGGGAGTAGTGTGGTGATTAGTAGGCACAGGATAAGTTTGTGAGGGTAGAGATAGGAAGTGGGATATACTGTGACGGGTAGGTGAGATGATATATCTCGGGTATGAATTAAGGTGGTGCGTAGAGAGGAGTGGAGGAGACTAGTATGTGGACATTACTGAGCGCTTGCTTTGATGGATATGAGGATGTTTTATGAAGAAGGTATTGTGGAGTATGGACGTGACTATAGGCTGTCGGGGGGATTTGCGTAAAGGGGATGGGGAGTGATAGAGATGGACAAGTTAGTAGGGGAGATTATGATGGATGGGAGACAGTTAATTACGGAGAGGACAGTTGGAGTATGTGTATGTAGTGTTACAGTGAGGGTAAGTGACATTTCCATATGACTAGGGTTTTTATGGAGGTATTGGCAACTCGTGGAGCGAGTGATCATTGTTTAAGGGGTGTTATGAGTGTGAACGAGGGGGGATTTGGATGAACTGCGCATGTACACACACACAGTAAACTTGGAAGTGGAAGTAATTGGGATGTTGAAGAATTGGTGATGGGAATGGAAGGGTGAAATGGGATTTGGAGGGAATTGATTAAAATATGAGGGATGAATAGAAAAAGGGGGAGGATTTTAAATGTGGGAGAAGGGAGGTGGTGGGATGAAAATTGACGGAAGGTGAAAGGGAGATTGGATTGTGTAATTGATTGAAAAGGAGGGTCGGTGGTGGGGTTGAAGATGATGCTGTTGATGGTATTGGCCTGGAAGGGGTAGAATGGGATGGGATGTTAGGGGGGGGGGGGGGTGTGTGTGGGGGGCGGGGGGTGCATGGATGGGGACTGTGGCAGTTGCACATGTAATTTTGGCTGGACCAAGAAGTAGCTCAGATATTTTGGTCAACTGATAAGCCCTGAGAAACATGATCACGAGAGTGTGTCCACAGACGTTGTTTAGTACCCTTGCTTGTTCTTTGAACTATTTGTTTTATTGTCTTGCTTGTCTCCTTGCCTATTTGCACTATTGGTATTGCTAGTTTCCTCAACCTAGAACTGACCTTAATACTTCATGTAATTAAAAGATGTAAAGGAGAAAAAGGAGGGGATATGAAGGATTCTAGGGGGGAAATGGGAATTGGGATACATCAGAAAAGCAAATAAAGAAAATACCATGAAAAATAAAAAGAACTATGAACATTTTCACATGTTTTTTCCTATCAGTGGTTCTACCACTGTAAAACCACTTAAGAGGACAGTACCCAATGGAGCTTAACAATATGAATAAATAAGCTCATTTTTAATAAAGTCTATTTATCCAAATAGTCCCACAATGGGTAATTAATTGTGAAAAACCAATTTTATAAAATTTAGCAAAGCCATTGCAATGTTAATTAGATTATTTCACAGTGGTTTGTGGAATAAAAGAAAGTAAAACATAGACTAATAACTCAAGTATGTTTCATATTATGGTAAGTAAGCAAGCATATGTTTTAGTTTTCTATAGTTACAGTAAACTGAAATTCCCAGGTAAAAATGCTATAGCTATATTAAACATTCTATAAGGCTGAGTGACTATGGTCAGCAGGAATGTTAGAACTTAGCAGACAAATTGTCCTCCTGAACACTGATTTATTGCCCACCTGTGTGATCTAACACCATAATAGTTGTCAGGTAAATCCTTTGGGAAGGTACAGACTCTTAGCTCTGGAAACTATAAACTTCAGATTATCATCAGATAACATTTTAGGCCTAACACAGAGATTTCCCAACTTTTCTAAATACTATCTTACATTATACTTTAACAATGTATATTTAAAATCCACTTACTATGGCTTTCTTTATTCTATAACTATAAACTTAGTGGAAATGTTACTATATGGGAACACAGTATTTGGTATAACTAAAATCTATATAATTGGGCTATGGACATTTATATGTGGTTCTAGAATGAACTTTATCTAATTCTAGAGTAAATTATCTCTTTTTTTCCAGTATATAGCTATGTTTTTGCATTAAAATTATTTTATTGTCTCAATCAAAATGACTACATGGTAGTGAATATCTTAGCATAATGTACGTCTGAAGCACAAGATAGATTTTGGTGGATCAAAATGTGTGTTTCTGTCCATGGACTTGGTGGTGGTGGTAGTAAGGAACTAATTTTTTTCAAATTTTAGGGGTTCCTTTCATTCCTTGCCTCTTGTTCTCTACCCACCACCAAGGTATTGAAGCTGGACAGATTTCTTTAATTTATATCATTACCACACACTGTCTTCCATTTTGAATCTGTGTATAAGAACTCCTTATTTTATACTCAGTGTTAACTCCTCTGAGACAAAAATGAATAAACTAAAAAGATAGGAACACTCTTAAACTGTGGTATACTATAAACAGTGTGGTGATATAGAGCACACTACAACGAGAAAAAGTAGAAGGTATACATAAACTTATAACTAATTATTACTGCCATAAAATTGTTCTTGAAGAAAGCAACAATTTAAATGATTGCTTGAATAGTAGACTTTGCTTGGTTAGCAGAGGTATAAATATTGTACAAGAAGAACAAAAAATCAAGGAAGTATAGAGGCTTGATTCAGGAAAGTGCATGACTCCCTTGGGGTCTATTGGAGAATATTTGGGCAGAAACATAACTGACATACCTTTAATTGATTTCTATAACTTTGGGCTCAAACTCTAGTTCAGGAGTACAGTCAAAACCTTTAGGATAGTTAATTTGATTTTTCACATTGGGTAGAAATGGATTTTCAAGTTCAACATTACTCCTTGTGTCCATAGGCTGTTTCTGGGTTAGATTAGCATTTAAAACTATGGAATCAATATAGGAGTCTGCCCTACACCAGGATGCATAATAAATCAGAAAGGAAGTCATTACATTTCACTACCCACTACCACCCTAGCTTAGAAATTTTGTCTTACTATGCTGTCTTAGAATAATTCACACATCAATTTTCCTAGATTGAGCTTACAAGCAACAAACTGTAGTTCTTTACAGCTTCTTCAATGCTGTGAACCAGTTCTTCAAAATAAACAAATATCCTAATAATTGAGTTTTATAGAAAAATGCTGACTAGTAAAACTTATTATAGTCCATTAGTTTGAATATCAAAGACTCAATGTTTGGAAATTCTACTTTACCTAATCTTCTGAAAACCTAGCACATGCCATCATACCATAGTGTTCAGTATATTTGTAGTCTATGAAACTATTTTTGGAAATCATATGGTTTAAATAAAAGAGTATTTGAGAGAATATGATAATAATTGTTTCTTAATGTATCTCTTGAGTGAATATATATATATATATATATATATACCCTTGAAAACATAGTTGAATCACCATATAACATCTATACATAAACCATGCCCGTTCTTCTGAGAGGGACATGGCTTATATTATATTTATTGCTTTTGTGTTATGGTTCTTTAAGAGATATAATAATGATGGCTTAATAAATGTATAACAATATTTATGAAGAAATATTACTATTTTTCTTTGCAGTGTGAGTATGTTTTCTTTATATGATAAATTTTCATGGTACCTAGAGAGAGAGAGAGAGAAAAGGTTTAATACAGAGTAATAATCATACAGGTTTCAAGTGTTTAAAAATGAAGCATATGACAAGACATATAAGTAATCTATCTTATATTCAAATGAAATATTCTTCTTATTGTGTATTACTTGGTAAAGTAGATGATTTACCAAAGATGCTACAAATGTGAATAACTGACAATAGACTTAAACCAAGTTATATATATATATATATATATATATATATATATATATATATATATATATTGTGTGTGTGTGTTTAGGTCTGTGTATAAACATGTACACACATATTTTAAATCAATTTTGTAGAATTATTCATTTTATTTATCTACATTTGTGTTCCTACTTATTGTATGCACCCCTTGTGTATACAGGTGCCTGAAGAGGACAAAAGAGTGATTGTATCTATCTCTTGGAAATGTAGCTATTGGTGATTGTAAGAGACATGATATAGATGCTGTGAACTGAACCATGGTCCTCTGTCATAGTAGCAACAACTCTTAACAACCCAGGCATATCTCCAGCCTTCCTTTAGGTTTTAAAATCTTTCTGAGTAATCTATATTAAGTGTCAAGCAAAGTAGTTTCTGGTCTCTGTTTATCTTTCTAGTGGATCTAACAAGTAAAAGACTTAGAAATTTCAATTTTACTGAATATTAACCATTTTTCATATATCATTAAATCTCTGACCTTATAGTCCCTCCTATTGCATTACAGTTTTATCACTAAATAGTTCAGTAGTGTAATTTGGTGTTGGTTTTTCTTTTAAAATCAGGTGTTTTTTTTTTAATTGGATAGTCTACTTATTTACATTTCAGATGTTATCCCCTTTCTCCCTTCCCCCCTCCCTGAGGAACTCCCTATCCCATACTCCCTCTCTCTGCTTCTATGAGGGTGTGCCCCCACTCATCCACCCACTCCCCCCTCCCCACAATCAAATTCTCCCACACTGGAGCATCCAGCCTTCATGGACCAATGACCTCAACTCCCACCAATGCCTGACAAGGCCATCCTCCACTGCATATACAGTTGGAGCCATGGGTCCCTCCATGAATGTTACCAGGCTGGCTGTTTAAACACTGGGAGCTCTGGTTGGTTGGTATTGTCGTTCTTCCCATGGGGCCACAAGCTCCTTCAGTTCCTTCAGTTTTCTCTCTACCTCTTCTCTTGGGGACTCCATGATCAATCCAATGGTTAGCTGTGAGCATCCACCTCTGTATTTGTCAGGTTCTGACAGACTCTCAGGAGACAGCTATATCAGACTCCTGTCAGCATGCACTTCCTGACATCCACAACAGTGTCTGCGTTTGTTGACTGTACATGGGATGGATCCCCTTGTTGGGTAGTCTTCAGATGGCCCCTCCTCCAGTCTCTGCTCCACATGTCATACACAAGTATGGAGCTAAGTTTTGCAGCTTATAGGCTGGTATGAACCATGATATTATTACCTTGAGTTTAATATCTTCAGTTAAATTCAACTCTTTCCATGCCTTTTCTAAATTGTTTTAGGTACATTTCTCATAGAATGTAATTAAATTATTTGTACAATTGAGTTATTAGTTTCATTTCAATTTATAAAATATGTTCCCATGCATGGAAGAGGAAGTGTAAACCCCGATCAGATGCACCAAGGGTATCAGGATTTAGAGGTGAGCTCTTCCCTGTTATGTCAGAATCATGGAGAAATCTTTTTAACTATTATGTTCCTCTGTTCCTATATTATTTGTATGTTGCTATGGCCAAAATGCCTAACAGAAAAAATGAGAAGAAGGATTTATTTTGACTCACGAATTCAGAGTTTCAGTTCATCATGATGAAGAAAATGGATTAACATTGGGTCTTAGCATAACAGAACAAGGAATAAACAAAGTTCTTGTCTTCTGTTAACACTAAACTCTCCTTTAATACCCTCTATTCTCCAGAAGTCTATGGATTGTGCAAGCTGTGTGAAGGTTCTTTTCCCTTGTATTATTTGTCTTTGGAAAATACCTTCACAGAAATGATCAGTAGTGTGCCCAAACACATTCTAGTTAATTTCAATCCAGTTGATGTTGGCAACAAAGCTTAGCTAGAACAGTTACCTAATATAACTAAATTCATTGGATTGAAGCCTGTATTCTCAGTTTGTGTTACAGAGAAATCTCCAATATCCAAGAGGTAATTACTAAAAAGTAATAAAAATCAATCAATAAGTTTCAGAACAAAAGCGCAAGGATCCTAGTTTTCTTCAATATCATGTTAAATAATATTAATATAACTTCTTCAGATACAAAATAAATAATATTGTAGACATTATGGAAAAGGCATCTGTTTTAATATTTATTCCAATTTTAAGGATAAAATATAACAAATAACTCAAAGGAGAAATAATTTATCTTAGTTCGCAGTTCAAGTCCAACATGGAATATGGGGAGGCAAAGCAACAAGACCTTTTAGCAGTAGGTAATATCACATCCACAATTAGGAAGCATGGAGTAAAGCATATCATCACTTAGATGACTTTACACACACACACGCACACACACACACAACACACACACAACACACACACACACATATATACATATGAAATAAAATATAATATAAGATCCCTTCCTGAGAATGTTTCACCACAGTTAAGACAAGTCTTCCCAAATCAACTGTCCTTATCAGAATAATCCACCATAGATAGTCTCTAAGGTTGTTTAATCAAAATAACCTCCTTTAAGTATATCCAGTGCAGGCCAAACTCCTAAATGACTTTAGATCGATTCCCAAGTGACATTTAACACTAAGCAGTCAAACAAAAGCTTACACATTTTGACGATTTAGAAGACTAATGAATGTTTGAATTTATGAGATTATTGGACTTGACTGGGGAACAGAGTAGCCTTTATCATCTCCAGCTGGTTTATGCCATGCACTCTCTTTCTGTCATGTATCATACTTGAATGGTCAGCAGAATACATATTGGCATTTATACTCTCCTTGATTTGGAGTGTAACTAATTTTTCAAAAGTAAGAAAATATCCAGATATAGATTTTTGTGTCAGCTTTGAGGGAAAACAGAAATTATATAGTATAGAGTAATTACTGGAGTGCTAGCCATTAAAAAAAGACACATCCAGGATCCTCTTCCTTGTATAAAAAATGTTATACAACTTGTTCCTGATAACCAGTGAAAACTAACATCTATTATAATATAAACAGGCTGCTCCTCTACATATGATACTTGGTCACATTCTTACTGTCATTGCAGTATTGAACTATTGCCATCTCCAAGAAAGAAGACCACTCACAACAATGCAAATCCACAATCATTTAATATAGAAAGTAGGGGAGGTGACTCAGCTGGTAAAATAAATGGAAAACAAATAAACATAGAAGTCATTTAAAGCCATTGGCAATTTCCCAAATAGAAAGGCATGCAGAGATTATTCATTCCCTTTAAAATAATGAATTATTTTCTGATGGATGTCAACTCAGTGCTTTAAGCAAACATTTTGAGTCTGAGTATTTAACTTAGAATGGCAAAATTTCAATTAATAAATATTAATATTGAAAAAGATTATCATGAACATGAAGTATATGTTAAGATTTGTTAGCTGAAGATGTTATTAATTTTCTAATTTTTTCTAATCATATTTATTTAGTATATTAGAATATTGAAATGAATTAAAAATCTGGAAACTATGAAATATAATGAAGATTCTGGAAACAAATATTTATCCCCACTCTATGTCAGATCTGACTTTAGCTGTCATTTAAAATATTTTCTGCCATTATTTCCTTTTTTATAACTAAAAATCAGATATGCTAAAGAAGCTTAAAAAAACTTACATTCAGCACTCTTCTCTAATAACTAAGGCTGGCCTTTTCTGTCACTTTCGGATCACAGGCCTGATAACTACAGTATAAAACTTTCATATTTTTGTCATGTTCTTAACACTTGCATGCCACTTACATGAGAGTGAGTCAATTATCCTTTGTTTTTGACTATTGTTTGAAAAATGTCCTTGGATTAATAACCAATAACAGTGTATAATTATATTGCTATCTACAAAAACAATTTTGCTACAGTTAATTTCTTTGGTTTGATAGAAACTACAAAGCTTCCCATTCTCAGTATAATTAAATAACATGTTATTTATGGTTACGATGACAGTTAAAATTTGTGAGTTTTAATATTCCAAAATTTCACTTCTGTACTCCCTGGCATAATAACAGAGTAGGTATTAATCAAAAATAAATCCCTAACACGTTAAACATTTTTATGAGGACAACTTTCCCCTGTTTCTGGGATTCCTATAGAATGAGTAGGAAAGATACATCATGATTTAGGGGGTCAAATTGACACCCTTTCTTGTAAGTTTATACATGTGTTTCTCAACTTTATTGTTTAGTGTTAGAGGTGTTATTAAATAAAATGTAATAGTGTTGCTGAAGATATGGCATAATTTTGTTCTAGTCAAGAAAAATAATTTGCTTCCAAACATGGATAGATATATAAAATCAGCAATTATATTTGCTTAAGATGTAACAGTCTTTGAGAATACTACTTTTCATGCCATTGCATACCATGTCTGTCCATGGATAAATGTCTCAGTGGTCTGTTATAAACTAACTATGAAGACTTGCTTGAATACCTTATTTCTTTCCAGATCTGTATCACATCTACCATTTCTTTGATGGCCTGATATCATGATTTTCAAAATTTTTAAAATATATGAGATTAAAATATTTGTTATTGTGATTGTTTTCATATACCGGAGAAGCACAATTAACAGTTCAGTGGTATGCCCTTGTCAGAATTTTAGGGGGTGACAAGGAAATCAATGTGAGAAATATATTATGGAGACTCCTGAAATAGGGAGTGAGAGGCGACAGAATCACATGACAAATAAGGGAATCCAACTCAGGAGGACAGCATCAAGGTACAGATCTGAGATTCAGCACAGTGTATAAATTATTTATAGGTTTGAGCCAATCCCAAATCTTAAATCTTCAGCCGCGCCCCAGTGAAAACCCTGCCTGATGAGGTTGCAGAAATGGAGTAAGGGTGGGAGGAGCATTGTCACCTCTTGGGATTTCCTTGAAGACAGGGAAGCAGCTACAGCATTGGCCTCGGTTTCTTTTTGCTGTTTCATGGGTGTTGTGGGAACCGTCGTAGATCTAACGCCAGGTAACAGCAGGTCAGGACTCTTGGAGAAGTGCTGGATCCGTGATACTCTCTATCCCACTTTTCCTTTACAAGTTTGACTTCTGCATTTCCCAGAGAGAAGCTCTGGTGTGACAAGTTATTGAGGAAGAAATGCAGGCCCCAAAAGACAACAAAGAAAGAAGAGGCCGTGAATTGGATCTGTATGTCAAAGAGTAATCATTAAACATTAATTGAATTTTGCTTACTATGTACTGCTCAACAGTGTGTACTTGGCACTCTTTATGAAATCTTATAAGTACGGAAATCCCCCCAGCACTAATTGTTCAAAAATAGACTGTGTTTCCATTTTCCATTATCATGCCTGCTCATAATTTGTCCATGATTATTCTATAAGTACATGAATATAAAGGTAAAAGATGCCATAAATGTCTGAGGGACAGGAATTAAATGAAGAGAAATGATATTTTAATATTTGAGGCAATTCTTTGAACTAAAAACGTGTTTCTTAATGTGAGCATCAGACTGTGATAGAGCTGGTAAAAACTGCATTGCTCAAATATTTTAAATGCTTAACAAATGTTATTAAGTTTCCTCTTTCACATCTGGAACATGTTTGATACCTACGGAGCATGGTGTGGAAAATTAGCAATATTTCATTTTAATTAGGAGCAGAATACACATGTCTTAAAGAACCCACAAATGTGCTCCTCCTGCATTTGAAAAGCTCAAATATCTGCACAAGACCAACGGGGATTCTTTGGGACCCTTACACAATCCTTAGCTGATTGCTTGGATTGGAGTTTGCAGCAGCTGTGGAGGCAAATTGTTTTGCATCTGAATATGGATTTTTATGAGGTTATATAGCTTTTGTCAATAAACCTGAAAAAAAAAATATGCTACACCTGTGCTCTCAGAATGTTATGCAACTTCTGCAATGGCAGTTCTTCTTAGATTAAAGTGCATCATTGCAAACTTGTTTTGAGACAAATTGTTGCTTTGGTGTGGTCCCATGTGCTGGATAAGCGTGAACTCCCGAACGAAATGCTCAGCAAATTTCGAAAGTGATAATGGCAGAAAAAAAAAAAAAACTCCCCAAAGTTTCAAGAAAAAAATATTTTTAGGAAAAGATTTTCAGTGCTTAGAATAAAATGCAGTTTGAAAAGTGCTAAGCAAGTAGATTGGTTGACACTGATTCTGGGAAAAGCACGAGTTCAGGAGCTACTACTTGTGAACACACACACTGTGAAAAGCATTTTTGTGACCACAACTGAGTTAATTAAACTTTTTAAAACATCTTTTTCTTCTTTATCACCTCCAAATAGCTATGATTATGTAATCCAAAAGTATCACTCCCATTGGATAACACAAATAATTAAAGTATTGTATTCTTCTGTTCCTGCTCCTTGCATGGTGCAATACAGGCATATGCCACCGAGACTATCTGCCTGTATGAATTTATATGATGCTGTATCGAATAAGTCCCCGGCTGAGTTGGTTATCCAATAAACTATATGTAACTGTTTATAGAAATTTTAAGAATATTATTTATTTGCAGACACAGGCTGTGACTGGCACTGTAACCCAGACATATTCATTACTGTTCCATTGGTCATACACTCTTTTTTTTTTTTTTTTATTGGTACTGAGATGCACTTTCTTCATTTATTGGGTTAATATTTTTCATGTTGATTTTGACATATTTTATTCTCTCTCAGTTTATTTCTGATTGATGTCAGGCAAGACAGATTCGAAAGTTAACTATTGACTGGTTAGATGGCTCAACTATTTAAAAGGCTGGCCACTGAAACCTTAGGATAAAAGTCCAATCCCAGGACCTAATATGAATGGAGGGTGTGAGCATGCACACACACACACACTCACACCTAATAATAAATACCTATTTTTAAAATTAACCACTCTGTAACTTATGTGATGAATATTTTTAAAAATTAATAGTAATAGAGCTACCTTGAATTTCCTATTTACTTATCTTATTATTATAGTTTTCTTATAAATTATGAAATTCATCATAATTCTTTTGTTTTAATTTTGAATTATTATTGTTTGTTGTTTATTACTTTGAATTCATGGATTGTTTGAAAAGTCTCAATTTTTTTGAATTAATAAGTTTAACTCTTACGTTTACTCCTATAAAACTATAAAAAGAGTAACATTTTTTCATTTCAATTTGTTTTTCAGAATCATGTACTTTTCTATTTTATTTAATGGAATTCAAGAAATTAGTACACTGACAGACTATAAATTTGTAAGTCACCAACTCAAATTGCTACTTTTACCTCCACACTCCAGTTCTCATGCTTTGCCAGCAAGCATATAATCTATGGAGTCATTCATCTCTTCAGGCCAAACTCAGTGTTCCTTTTTGCATCTTTGATTATAGTTTTGAACCTTTTTATTGAGTATAATTTAAACAATTTTTCATGTTGGGTAGATTTTTAAGACAACTGCCAATGACCTTCTTTCTCTTATAATTTTCTTGTCTAAATGAGGATGAAACTTATGAATGTGATGGTCTACTATAATTCTGCCAGTTCCTCAAAGCAAAGAGACAGCTTTAGTTGGATGCAGAAACTGAATCTCAGAGAGATCCAAGGCTTGAAAGTACATTAATATCAAGGGTGTGATCCAGGCTCTGGATTGGTAACTATGAAGGTTAAGATACCTTAGAAGTGAAGAACCAAGTGTCACTGAATGCCCCTAACCAGCAGAACCTAGGGACTCCTGCTCCACATCAGGAGGAACTGGGTGCTCCAGTATCAAATGGTTGTTAGAATTATTCTGCTAAAGGATCTATCTCTGCTAACAATTGATTTTAGTCTAGGGAGAAAACAGGGAAAGAAGATAGTGTGTTCTGTCCACTCTGTGATCTCACTACAATGGGACAGGAAATAGGTGACTCCACAAGGATAAGCAGACAGCTAACACTTTTTAAATGAGATTCTATTATTGATAATTATCTTCATTTTCCATATTCATTTTTATATGATTGCTTTTAAACCAAACTTTAAAGACATTATTTCAATGTTTAACCATTAGTGTCAATTTGGACTTTATTTTGAAACGTTCATACATGTTTCTCTTTCTGTTTTGGAATTATTATTTGATTAAACAATAATCTATTTAGTTGATTCAATTTTCATTTTTCCTACTTCTTTCCCTCCATCTTTTTCTTTCCTTCCTATTTTTTTTCTTCCTATTTTCCTTGCTTTCTTCCCTCCCTCTCTCCCTCCCTCCCCATCTCCTCCTCCATCCTTCACTCCCTACCCTCCTTCCTTTTGTCATTCCTCTGCCTGTATCTTCTCCTGGATTTTTCCCTTTCTTTCTTCCTGTATTTCATTATTGTCATTTTATGTAACTTTACATCACAATTTCTGAATTTCCCTGTCACAATACTAAGGACAGTGAACTGAACTGAATTAACTCTCAAACTTAATCTAGAAGACAGTTTCCAAATAGAACACAGTTCTAAGTACATGCCTAAGGCTCACTGTTCCTTATGAAGTCCACATAGGTGAAGGGTTAGATCAGTGAGGACAGGCAAGGATCTCCAACAGGACTCACGTCATGCTATTTGCCTGTGAATCTGGACCTTTAAAATTGTTTATTGAATAGTTAGGAAGAAGTAGAGAGTGGGATGGGGGAGAGAACGAGAGAGGGCAGTGTGAGATGGCTGTGTGTAAATGTAACCACAGTTCAGTATATACAAGTATGTCAACATTCTTAAAATGTAATTGAAAATAAAATGAAAAGCATATTGTCTCCTACAATGCCCCATATACATTTTTTAACCAGATAAATAATGGTTGTAATACAAACATGTTTCACTAATGTCCTGTCCCAAGGATTTTGCACAATTCTTTGAGAAAATCACTTCAAGACATTTATTTCTCTCTTTTATAAACAAATTTATAGACAGAGAAGGTCTGGTCACCCACCTGGTTTGCTAGGCAGGTGATGTAGGAGCCACGTGTGTGTGGAGGACAGTGAGTCATATAATCAGTCTTGGATTTTAAAGTCACAGTCACAGTGGGGTCGAGAGTAACAAGGAGGCTGCAGTGACCACAACAAAGGATGAAACCTCATTTAGGATAATGAAGTGAGACTGGGCAAGAAAGGAAGTAGAATGGAGTAAGGAGCTAAACAAAAAGAATTCTCAATGAGGAAATGCGAATGGCCAAGAAGCACCTAAAGAATGTTCAGCATCCTTGGTCATCAGGGAAATGCAAATCAAAACAACCTGAGATTCCACTTCACACCAGTCAGAATGGTTAAAATAAAAAACTCAGGTGATAGCAGATGCTGGCGAGGATGTGGAGAAAGAGGAACACTCCTCATTGTTGGTGGGATTGCAAGATGGTGCAACCACTATGGAAATCAGTCTGGCGGTTCCTCAGAAAATTGGACATATCACACCTGAGGACCAGCTATACACTCCTGGGTATATATCCAGAAGATGCTCTAACACTAACAAGGACATATGCTCCACTATGTTCATAGCAGCTTTATTTATAATAGCCAGAAACTGGAAAGAACCCAGATGCCCTTCAACAGAGGAATGGATACAAAAAATGTGGTACATTTATACAATGGAATATTACTCAGCTATTAAAAACAATGAATTTGATAAATTCATATACAAATGGATGGAACTAGAAAATATCATCCTGAGTGAAGTAACCCAATCACAAAAGAACATACATGGTATTCACTCACTGATTATTGGATTTTAGCCCAGAAGCCTGAAATACCCAAGATTCAACTCACAGACCACATAGAGCTCATGAAGAATGATGACCAAGTAGGGGGGGCTTCAGTCCTTCTTAGAAGGAGTAACAAAATACTCAAGGGTGCAAATATGGAGACACAGTGCAGGACAGAAACTGAAGAAGAGACAGACCATTCCACCTGGATATCCATCCTATGTGCAGTCACCAAAGGTAGAGGTTGATGTGGAAGTCAGGATGTACATGCTGACAGGAGCCTGATATAGCTGTCTCCTTAGAAGTTTGCAAGAGTCCGACATACTCAGAGGCAGAAGCCCACAGCTAACCATTAAACTGATCACGGGGTTCCCAATGGAGAAGATAGAGTGAAGGCTGAAGGAGTTGAGAGGATTCGAGACACCATGAGGAAAGCAACAATCCCAACCAACCAAAACCCCAGGGTCTAAAACCACAAGCCTGGGAGTGCTTAGGGAGGGACCCATGGCTCCAGCATATATGCAAGGGAGCTCTATATAAGTGGGAGAAGAGATCCTTGGTCCCATGAAGACTGGACGTCGTGGGGGGGGGATACTCGAGGGTGGGGAGGTGAGGTACAGGGGAGGGTGGAAGGGGGTACACCAACGTGGAGATAGGAGGAGGGGGAGGATAGTGAGTTCCTGGGAGGGAGGGGGGAAATGGGGTAAGGAGAGAACATCTGAAATGTATAAAAAATTTACAATAAAAAATTTCCAATAAAAAAAAAAAAGAAAAGAAGTAGAGAAATAACACTTGAATAGTTGTATGTTAATAGATTAAAGTGTAAAAGAAAGAAGTACGCTTAGACTTTCAGTTTTTTTCTCAACTTGGTTGATTTTGGAGTGTAGAGGGGTTAAGTACTTTATTCTTGAAATTTATTTTTTTTTTTCTTCGTATTATTTTCATTAAGTTATAATTACAGTATTTTCTTCCTCCCTCCAGCACTTCTTGTATCTCCTCTCACTTCTCATTAGTTACGCCCTCTTCTTCCTGACTATTGTCTCATACACATTATTGAGTAGTATATTTTGAGTATATGGACCAGAAAGATTGATCAGGATGGATTTGCAAGCTAGCAATCTCCTCAATATTACTTTGGACCCTATATTTTGCAAGATGGCCACTGAGTTATTGAATTCGAAAAAAACTGAGGTTATTATTATGATTGTTCTTGTTGTTATTATTTCTAACACAAATAATAGATAATTCTGAAGATTTTTCTCTTGAACAATATTGCCCAGACTTGTTTCAGAATGACCAGAGAAGGGGAATGTGGTGGGTTAAATGAAAATATCTGACATAGACTCATGTACTGTGACAGTTGCTCTTCAATTGGTAGAAATCTTTGGGGAGGTTCAGAAGGCAGAACCTCTCTGGGAGGAGTACATCACAGAGGAGGCTTGAAGTTTCTGAGTGAGCCAGCTCTCTTGTTTGCTTGATGCTTCTATCTCTGTGTCAGAACCCAGTGCTTCCCCCACCCCTGCCTTTCCTCTTTCCACTTTTGGCACTTAATTGTAGAAAACATGATATCTCAGCATCCTGCTACAGCTGCCATGCTCTTTTACTACTTTTCATAGGTCATTACATATGAGATATTAAGACTTCATTGAGGTTTGCGCATTCAAAGGGCAGCTTTATGTAGGTCATTGAATATGATATTAAAGAGCTTCATTGAGTGTTTGCTGCATTACAAAGGGCAGCTTCTATGTATCTATGCATCTGTGCGAAGTTTTAGTGGGAAGATTTTTTTGTTTTTGTTTTTTTAGAATTAAGGTTTTAAAGGTATAG
Organism: Mastomys natalensis; assembly: GCA_021653895.1. Taxonomy (NCBI): domain Eukaryota; kingdom Metazoa; phylum Chordata; class Mammalia; order Rodentia; family Muridae; genus Mastomys; species Mastomys natalensis. Next base: position 548,532 of record JAJTUV010000323.1, on the reverse strand, counting down.
GAACACTTCAGAATCGGGGAGGCATGGCCAAAACACCCTATTCTTAAAATTTATTTTAAAATTTTAATACTTTTTTCATTATAGGGCAGGGTAGATTTATAGTTAATACCCAAACTAGTACTGTTGTTTAAAGCCAATAACATCCATACAGAATTCTTTTTGGTGTGGTATCAGTGATGGGGACTGACTCTGGAGTCCATGGGTTAAAAAAAAAAATTACCTTTTAAATAAAGGTCATAGCTTATTTAAATTCACCTATTTTTATTCATCCATTAGCAGAGTTGAAAAAATATTTTGAAAATCACCAATAACTGTAACTACAGATATGAAGGTTATTGGGCTGCAACATACATAGCCAGTGTTGGTTTGGCTGATCTGGTGGGATAGGAAAGTGTTATGTGTAGTTTCTATTACCATGCTTTAAGCTCTGGTCAGACCTACTACCACCCCCTGCCTAGGTTTTCTCAGAAAGATACACCACACACACACACAACACACACACTAGCTTATTTTTAGTATGTATTTTAGCTCAATGCCCGGACCCTTCTAAGCCTCCTGCGGCTAATGTGCCCTTGTCTTCACTTCCAGCTCAACACCTCTAATTCTGCCCTCACCTTAGTTGCCTGTTTATCTACTCCTTGCTCAGCACCCTAAATCTGCCCTCAGTTTAGTTACATTTCTAATTTCCCGCCTGCTAACCCAGGTCTAGTTAAAGAAGCAGCCAGTGGCCACTCCACTCGAGATCTCACATGGCTGGTGGCTCTTTCTCCCTCCAACCACTGCAAATCTCTTTCCTCCTCTTGTATCTGCTAACCTGCCTGTGGGGAAACTGGAAGTTTTACCTCTTCTGCCCAGCCATTGGCCGCTAGCATCTTTATTAATTGAATAAGAACCAATGTGGGAATAGGAATTCATGAACAGCGTTCATTCCTGATGAGACTACAGGAAGCTGTCTCCTTCCTCTCCACTCCATATGAGTTCCTCCGAAGCTGCATGGCAAGGCGTGAAGAGCACAATCTTGCTTCAAAACAGAGAAGGACCAGTCTTTGTTCAAGGTATAGAAGTATCCACACTTTTCTGCTATAACCTCCACGTAAGTATTCAATATCATGACGTTGTATCATATTAATAGAAAAATAACTAACAGAGAGCAACAACCAATGATGACATGACCGCAGTAATTAGTACACGACAGGAATTTGACCACAATGACAGTAGAAATGAAAGTTTCAATGATATATTAATTTATTTCAAAATTTTAATTAAAGTTAATAAATCTCTTTTTCTAACAATCATTGGCAATGGAAAATAGGCTGTTATTTTATTTTATTTTTTTTACATTTTATGTCTTTGCTCATTGGATAAAAACAAATCTCAAAAGTTTCAAAGTGTCAGTCTGTTTTCCAATATAAGAATAAAAAAAAAAAAAAAACATGAAATTGCAGGTTTTAAAAGTTCTTCACAAAACAGTCTTTAAAAACACATTTTAGTCCATTACTCAAAAGTTCTGTCTATTTTCTCAGAATGTAATCAGTGGTTAGATTGCATGTTTCTGTGGACAGTGATATTCAGCACGTTTCCCCAATCAAAGAAACAACATGGCAAGTACAGGATGTTTTTCATGGAGGCACTTTAATTCCATGCCTGTTATGAATTCTCTGACAGAAAATTACTGGAGATTGCTCACAAGAAGCAGAATAATTCATCTGAGGCCTAAAAATATTCCGAAAGTATTTTCCCCATCCATAATTCATCAGTAACACTGTTCAAAGAGCATTGAGGATATGGAGTTAAGTAAACCTTATAGAGTCCCAATAAAATTCTAGAATAAGTGACCTAATTCAGTAAGCAATATAAAAAGTTCTATTCGTGCCTTCTTTTTTTTCTAACTCAAAGTATGTATATTCATCGGTCTGACTTATTCACACAATTGTGCAGAGGACACACTGGCATGAAAGTGTGAAACTGTAATCTGCTGAGGTCATTGGTTCCTCCAGTATGATTTATAGGAAGCTATAGATATTTCTATACTTTCATAGAATGCCTGCTTGTTCAGATGCAAAGTTAGGTGTTAATGAACAGTAAGTAATGCTTTCAAGATTAAGGGTGTTTTCTACATGAGCGACCAGGTAAACAGACAATGCATTCTGTGTCATTGAAGGAGAAGTAGAGATTACGGTACAAATCCATAGTTTCAGCTTCTGGAGAAGGTGTGGCTGGGAAATCACTTAAATTTGGCAGTGGGGGAGGTCACCTGGCTAACATGGGAAGAGCCTTGTATAAAATCAGGTTCAAACTTGCTGTATAGCCCAATCTGTACTTCAGTTCTTTATCCTGCTGCTTCTGGCTGTCATGTCACTTGTTACAAAGTTTGTTGATGTGTTGTGACTCAGGTTACACATGTAAAGCCAGTGTGCTGGATTCTTGAACCTTGTGATATTTTCATATAATCCTGAAACAACTACCTTAAATGTTCTGGCCAGAAATAATGGGCAAGAACAACCTAGAAACATAAAGGTGTTAACACCAAAGTGAAACTGGAGCAGAATACAAGTCCAGCCACAAGGAACAAAAGGGATCTGGACAGGGCCATAGGCTGGGAGTACACTGGTGTTTTCATGGAGAGCATGGTGGAGGGAAGGATCTAGATTCACAATAGAGGAAGCACTATTGACACAAGGCATCATGCTAAAATAATTGTTGGAGCGATTTCATGATATCAAAAATTTAAAGAATAAAATTATAGAGCAGATCCAAAGTTAGCAAGCATATTCCAGTACAACAAAGCATAGAAAAAATGCTTGAAGCTCGTTAAACTTTAAAGCAACAAGGTCAAGTTAGTTGTATTTTTCATGCTTAGTTTTATGATATTAAGTTAATGAACAGTAAATAATGTACAAGTACACCTAAATAAAAAGATCTATTCATACACTTGACAACTTGCATGTGTAAATGCAAATAAAAATAAAATGACATTCAAACTGAAAACCTTCTTGCAATCAGTTTTTAAGACACCAGTGTGTATTGCTGTCATTTTTATGTTCACATAAATTTGTAAAAATATTTGGAAATACTTTAAAGTTTATCATAATGGCTTTTTACTAGTTAAAATAATATTCTGTAAAACATATATCATCAAAATTTTATTTATACACTTTACAGAATATAAAATTCCTCAGCCACTTTTACGTATAATTCTGCTTCTCTCTCTCTCTCCAAATGATTTTGCTACATTGAGATATATAAGGTCAAAGAAATTAAACATTTCCATGTGCTTTAAATTTTGTGATAACAATTCATTCTGAAAATAATCTTCTTTAGGGAGCCTTCCTTAAAAGTTAAGATTCGTAACTATATTTTCAACAATTAATTTTATTTCTATTTATTATAAATACTATTTCCCATAAGGACATAAACTTCATTGTAGGGATTTATTATTAAATATAATCTAATGAACATGCTGGCCATAAAAATGTTTATGGGTGGGTTTGTACACACACACACAAAACACTAACACATACATAAAAACATATATAAAATTCTTATACCAGGAGAGATTTTACAATTTTTAAGTGATTTAAACATTGGTATTCTATGATAAACAAAAAATTATTTTCTATTGATTATATATACATATATATGTATATATACATATTTTTGTAAATTTTATTTTAATGTAGCTGTATATTTTTAAAATGCTTCTTTACTTTCTACTATTACACCTATAAAAAAGAAATATCATTTTATTTTATTTCCAATCTTTTAATTAAATATTTCTGCTTGTCTTAATGCAGTATCTAGAGAGAACAAAAAATGCTTCTGATTCACAAGACTTGATTAAATACTATCAGGGTAAATTGGCAAGTTCTGTCATAAATAATTTTTTCAGGAACTGTTTATATTTATGAAATGATTTAATTAATGTTTCATATGTCAGTGTTATATTATTTTTTACAATTTGTATGTGTTTTTATATGCCCTTGAAGAAAATATGACCTATTATTTTTAGTATCACCATAATTTTTAATGAACCCTATTCATTTCACAAATATTTATTAAGATGAAACTTGCACTGATGTAAGTAAACCTTGAGTATCTGTGCCTGTGGTGTGGACCTCATTCCTCCCTTTGGGGATGTCTGAGTTCTCTTCCTTCAGATTTGATACAAAAAAAGTTCTAAGCATTGTCTGAAAGGCAAGACAGTGCACAATGATATTTTAAATTTTCTAATATCTGGAATATGCCTTATCCACATACTTTTTTTCTTATCAGTATTTCTTAATTTTGTTCATCTCTCTGATTCTTCCTTCTGAATTAATAAGTGTTTCTGTGCTTCCTAAACTTAGATCTTTCTACATGAGAAGGTATTTTGAATCCTATGATCTTTATGCTAAATATTAGATTAATCATCTTATGTTAAACAGTTTGTGAAAAGATGTTGAATATTAATTTTTTTCATAGACCTTGTTCTCAAAAAAATATTATTTCAGTCCAATCTGAGGTTTATTTTTGGACAAAAGAAATTTCAATTTATGTCTCTATTATCTACTTTTTTCAATCAACATGTATATTCTTTTAATATGAGAAGTATTTTACTACTCTTTGATTTATTCCTATTATCTTGAAATTGTTTATATATCCATATGTATGTATATATATTAACATTTTGAATTGCTAAAAATTAAAAGCACAAAATACACCGTGATAACATTTTAGACTATCCCATTGTTGAATCCCCTGACATATCTGATGCCAAACAAGGTTGGTAACATAATAAGAAGTTTCCCTGTACATTATGATAAAACAACTATATTCTAAATTGTTTCCTTTTTGAGTGTTTATATTACAGTATTAAGAAAATATGATTATAAATAAATCAGAAAAAACTACTGTCAGTAGAACTATTGTCAGTGTGTGCATTTAAAAAAAAATGAAACAAACAAAAAGAAACTTTAATCAGTAAAAATCAAACATTTCTTTTGCGTGCTTTTGTATATACATATATAAAGCATTTATGATGACAGTTACTGGGAATTCAGATTGTATTGGTTGTGTTATAGATAAGGAGTCTTATTGAGATATAATTCACAGGTCACACTATTAGATTATAAGCATAATCTAATCTATCTCTTTTCTGAAAGCTTTATTCACTCTTTTTTTCTTAAATTTTATTTTATAAATCTCACTCAAATGCTTTTCAATGTACTTGGTTTGGCTAATGCTTGATAATTTCCTAGCATATCTGGAAGTACAAAATAACACTTCCAACCTTTAAGGCCAAACACTTCGGTAAATACCACAGATGCCAAATTGCTCTAGCAGGTGCTAAATTGCTACTGGTGTATCACCTTGGGATATGATGAAGATAAATGGAATGTGGCACGTTTCCCCAGTATTCCACAATTACTGGAACACCTGTGCTAAGCAACATGGTGCTAATGCACCATAAACATCTTTGCAATGCTCGAAGGACCTTGTTGTTTCACATTTCAACTTGCTTAGCTGGGCTGTAATTCAGTGTGGGTGTGGAAGTGCCTCACCTATGCTTGACACAGCTAACATACAATAACATAGTGACTGCTTCAAAGAAGTTAACTTTATTCTGTCTCCACATTTTTATCTTTTCTTATTCATTTTATGTTTCCTTCCTATTCATTTGTTTCATTATGTTTATCATGAGAATGAGCCTGATTTCTTTATATTGGGTAAACTGTCTCCATCCCTCTGACTTAATATCACAGGCCCTTTTCATGTATGTGAGCTGAATGCTGTATCACACTGGATCCGGAACCTTTGTTTTTTAGCAAATTGTCTTTGCCATATGTAGGACCTGGTAGGACATATGGAAGCCTTATATTTTACAGAAATACTCAAACAGCTACCCAAAGCCTGCAGCTATTTGTGGTAGCTCTGAGCAGCCAAACAACTGTTTCAGTGTGTGCATAAAAAAAAAGAAAAGAAACAAACAAAAAGAAACTTTAATCAGTAAAAATCAAACATTTCTTTTGCTTGCTTTTGTATATACATGCATAAAGCATTCATGATGACAGTTACTGGAAATTCAGATTGTATTGGTTGTGTTACAGATAAGAAGTCTTATTGAGATATAATTCACAGGTCACACTATTCGCTAATTAGAAGTGTATCACAGAGATTTTTAGATGTTCAAAAAGTGTATGACATGATGAGCTCATTTTGGAACATGCTTGCCTGGAAAAAGCCATGTCTGTACCTGCTGTGCGTTGTCCCGAAGCCTATCTGCTTCAGCTCTAGGCAAACAGGACAGACTTCAGTCCTGAAATGCTGAATTTTAAAATGTAGTTACGAGATAGATCCATCATTTCAGGACTGAGATACAGAATATCATGTTTAATATCATCTCTATCAAGATTAGAAGCAATGGTAAAAGAACTGAGGGAAATTCTGAGAAGCTGGATGCTTTATGTGTAACAGCATCTGAATTACTTTTCATGAATTTAATTTGAATAACTTTCACAGACTTTGCAGATTTCCTGAAATAAACACAAAGGGAGTCCTCTGAATCAAAGTCTTATCAAGACTTCATTCCTGTATGTTTATTTATTTTGGTTTTCAAATCCCGATTTGAAAACAAATGTCTCACATGGCTCTCCATACAAAAGAAACATACAGGGAAGCAAGGACAGCTATGTCACAGTTGTCTGCAGTGTCAGTGACATCTACCATATTGCCCTAAATTGAGTTCTACAGTCACCATCAAGGTTAATGTTTGCAGTGACGATTCTTCAAATCTGATGAGACAGAGCAGAGGAATCATGAAGGTGGATTTGACCAAGCCACAATTTATAGTGCTATTTGAACTTCGATGGTTTAACCATCCCAATGAATAGTTTTCTAAGCCAGCAGTATGTACAAAGCAGACACTGATCTACATAGTAATAGAAAAACAATCTTTTGTATAGTTGCTCTACTTGCACTTGTGAGAAACCTTGATAATGAGCTATGAAGCCTAGAATTTGCTTGGCGATCTTTCTTTTTAAAATGAGAAACGCTGAAATAAGGATTTTATTAGCAAGATGAATGTTTTCCTTCCCGTATTCATGAAAACATAAAATGGTGTGAAATGTTCATGAGAGTTTAATGGACTTTTGTTTGAATATGTTATTTATTGATGTTTGCTTGAAGGCAGTGACTATTTCCTTTAAGGAATGAGCAATAATGTCAATGTCATTTCAAGTTTAAGCCATTAGATAAGACAAGTTAGCGTCCATATCTCTCAGCCATTCATTCACTCAACAAATGTTTATAGGATGGCCTTATGACTCACATGTTAGCAGCTAATCTATTATACCAATTGCTGCTTTTGGAGTCTACTTTAAGAAAATGAAATATGAACCAAGTCAGTTCATATAAAGGTCTATGAGCAAACAAGCAAATGACTATAACCTGAGTTGTTGGAGCAGAACTGACAGAGCTATCCCGCATTCTGTCATCATAATGCTGCTTTTTCTCCTTGAAGAAATGTCCATTTCCTGAATAAATTCAATGCCTTAATCATGGTAAAGAATGACATGACTCCAAATAACCACCTTGGAAAGTTAAATATATTCAACTAAAAAGGTAATGAAGTGAAAAGTAGTGGAGGATTCAATTCTAGTCTGGGAAGACTGCCCAAGTTTTCAATAAATGAATAATGGAAATGTTTGCATAATAATAATCAATCCTGCCAATAATGAGTTTGCTGTCAGTATATAATCATGTTGAGTAATTAAATTCCAATGAATTTGGTTGCTAAGTCAGGCATATGCTTTGAGTTATCAGCATGACTGGGACCTCTCCCAGGTGCCTGCCTTGAGCCACTGCCTGGGTCAGGTTAGAAGAGTTTCTACATTAATTGCTACATATTCTATCTGCAGAGGCTTTGTTCATTAGATCAAGCTATTAAGCAGTGTCTGCGATGAGAGAGGAATGAGCCATATGCGTAGAATATGTTAGACTGCCCATGTATATCATCCTGCCAACCCAACTCATGAGCAAATCCAAGTCCTAGATCTGTATCAATGTCTCTATCAAATTGATACTTTCTTCTATCTACTGTAGTTAACACCACATCCTCTGGAATAAGTTTAAAATTCTATTCTCTCTCTCTCTCTCTCTCTCTCTCTCTCTCTCTCTCTCTCTCTCTCTCTTTCTCTCTCTCTCTCTTTCTCTCTCATACACACATAACCATTGTGATTTAGCACATGATCTTATATTTTCGTAAATTCAACTCATTTAGTCATGTTTTCAAAAAAGTGGATGCCACAAAAAAGAATTGCTAATGAATAATATCACATTACTATCTTCCTTTGTATTACTTTGGTATCAATATTAGAAAGCATCAGAATACCAGAAGCATATCTGTTACACAACTCCGAGCTTACTACATTGTGCATAATTTCCTATCTACATAATTTGACGAAACTTACTTTAGATTCTCTGTTTCATTTGAGACTTTACTTGGAAAACCAAACCATCATTTGTGAAGAGCCAAGCAAGAGGAATGACAAATGGCTTTAAACTCATGGAATGTAGTCCACAGGTTACCGTAGCCACATGGGTAGGCCTTGGTATGGCATGGCCTTGAGGTCTACATGTCCTAAGGACTTTATGCTGTTACAGAGTTTTGTTCTGCTTCCTGACTTCATATCCTTCTTAATCTAAGAATTATATGAAAACTTTAAGGGTGCAATCTCTCTGGCATTCACAATAATAATACTTGATCTTTTCAGGCATTGCTGCTGGAACAGATTATGATTCTATCACCACCAGGAAAGAACATAGAGATGTAGATTGTAACAATGATCACCACCCTTAGAAAACGTTTAAAAAAATAAAGTTTTTAGTGAAGCTAAGTTGAGATATTTATACTACTGACTCTAATGTAAAAATGTATTAGGGAACAATTTGAAGTTCAGAAAGGCACATTATTATTAAGCTAGGAACCCTTTGTGGTCAGGGAACAAGGACAATGGCAGTACTGGCTGACAAGAATCTCACTAAGGTTGGATTGGTGATAATTGAATTCTTGTACCAACTTTTTCCCGTAGCTTCCTGATATAATTTATTTAGAATTGCTGATGAGTAGATATACACTTGGAGGATTTAGGATAGATATGACTGATTTTTATATAAAAGTTTAGATTTACACTTCTTTTAAGATTCTTACAAGATTACTTTCAAAGATAAATGATAAAATAATTATGTCTTTCTTTGTAACCACAAATTGCTGCCTGCCAATAACAAAAGCTGGCTGAGAAAACTACCTCTCCTGCTTACACCTTGTTAATCTATAACAAGATGCTTAGTTGGGAATGTATGTGGGTTTGGGGAAATAATTTGTTTCCTTTACCTGTACTATGTAATATTATTTCCTGTAAAGATATTGAGGAACACACTGTTTTTACATAATCATTTACTAAAAGAAAACTAAAATGTAATCACATTATAATTTTATTCTGCTTGATAGATTTTGCTAGGATATATAAGGTATGGAAGAAAGAAACAAGTATGGAGACACTGTTTCTCCCATCCATCAACTGTGTGTATGTATGTATATGTATAAAGTTTGTGTGGATGACAAACACCAACTATTATATGTGTAAGGTTTGTGTGTGTGGTGGGTTGGAGCACTGTGTGAATGGGGGCTGGAATATTGTTCCTTCAACCCACCAACTGTGTGTATGTATATGTACATGCAAAGCTTGTCTGGGTGTATGTTAGAGCTTGCTTCACATACCAATTGTGTAATTTTTATATATGTATGTGAGAAATGCTTGGAGCCTGCTTGTTGGAGTTTTGGTCTAACCATTCTGTGTGTGAATATGTGATGTCTATCTGTGGGTCTGAATGCATTTATGTATATGTATGTATACATGCATGTATATTTGTGTGTTTGAAGTTACTGGATTCTGTCTTTTGCTTTGTTTCATCCACTCAGTGTGTGTGTGTGCAATTTCCTCTTTTCTTCTCTTTCTCACCAGCCCAAGGAGTTTAAAGAGTTCAGAGTTTTTCTGCTGGCCTCAGAGAATGCCAGCCCCAGTAAATTAAGCTTTGCTCCCTCAGAAAAAAATCTGCTGAGTAGCTTCACTAATTCCTGGCTACCTCTGACAGCAGCCCTGTAGGTATCTAGATCTAGCTGTTCTTGGCATTGACCCCAAAGGCTGCCTGCCTCAGTTTATCCTCTTGTGTCAAAGCTGGTTTTTAACAATCATTCTTATATAATCATTTTGAAAATTAAGATAATGAAATTGATAGCTTACTATATGGCTTTGAACAAAATAAATATTCAAGTATTTGATAATTTATTTAGTTGTATATTATTGTTTATTAAATAAAAATGAAAGACATTTATTCTACATATATTCAAATTTGACTTGTTTCTAATCTAACAGTAAGTTATTAAATAGTTTTTTATTCGTTTCCTTTGTCGTAGTATGAAATCACCACCCATTATATTACAGAAACCACATTTCTTGATCAGATTGATCAAATTTTGTCATATTTGCTTCTATATTGACCTCCTGAAATTTCAAACAAATGATTTATATGGTATGATTTATTTTGTTAATCACACATAAAGAAGAATTAAGAATTATTTTAGATGGATTAAAATGTTTGTGGTAGTTTACAGTAGTTAAATGTTGACAGGTAATTTGTGGTAGTTAAATAGGTGTGAATATTTGTCAAAATCATAAAAATGAGTGATATATAAAATTATATATATATATATCATAATAAAATTTATATATCATGAGGCATATATCATATATACCACATTTTTATTATGTAAAGACAATGTAATCAGGAAACAAATTTATGAAAAATTATAGTCAAATATTGCCTATGAAAATAGATGTGCAATTGTTAGTGGCCATTTGCAGTTATCTTTTAATTCAGCTAGCTTGGAAAGAATTGAGACAGGTCTATGTTATTTATTTAACAGCTTTAAAGAAAAAGAGTTGAACAGAATTTATCGTTTTAAATCCTCTAGACTAATCTGGCTACCTCTCAGATAAAAGTCCTGGAGATACTTGCATTTTATGGCTTTCTCTTTTGTAAACTCTCCTTGAGAATGAATGCCCACTTTCTCTCCCTCCCACAACCTTGCCTGGGAGGAAGACCAACCCTCTTTTCTCCACTGCTTAGTCACTGGCTAATCATCTTCTTTATTGACCAATCATAGAATAACTGGGAAGTTTGATTCCCAGCACCTGTATTAGGCAATTCACAACTGCCTGTGACTCCAGCACCAGGGGATCTATTTCTTCTGGCCTGGTTACCATGTAAAGTAGCACAGATATAGCACAGATGCACACAGAAAAACACACATATACATAAATAAACATTAAAGGCAAACCTTAAAAAAACCTTAGGGAATTTTTTTTTTTGAATTGGAGAAAGCAATTTTTACAAACAACTGTGATTTTAAACAGCTTAAAACTTTTACATGTGAATCAACATGAATTAAAGTATTTTATAAAGTTTTATAATTCAATTTAAAAGAAAAATTTGAGCAATTTATTTTGAGCTGGGCTATGAATCAGTTTAGTTTTATATTGTCCTTTCATAAGACAGAGTTTTCAAAACTTTGCAGCTTTTTATTAAGAGAGAGGATAAGAGTAAAGGTAAATAATGAACCTATTCACCTACATAATTGGTTCTATGTATATGAACCATATAATACATGTATTCTATTCACATATAAATGTATGTGCATATTTATACAAATAAATATGCATTAACTTCTATGTTCCAGTTATCATTCTAGTAGCTTCCGTTCTCCAATAAACTTCCAGTTCCAGTGACTACATAGCAATAACAATACCATAAAACTGAACACTTCCCCAGATCTGGAGACGGAGACTACTTAAGTGATAAAATTTTAAACCTAAGCAAAAACTTGTACTCAGAATATTTTCTCTACCAAAGAACTAGCCTGTACTTACTTGATAACAAGCTACTGTTTGAAGGTTAGTTCTATAAGCAAGTTTAGACTTCGGGAGATAATTTTTAAAGTTAGTAAGTCAAATAAGCTAACATTATTTCATTAAGTAACATCCCATTGTGTTGTGTTCATGTTTTATACATCCATATGGTAATAACTGTGAAAGAAATTCTTTCATTCCAGCGCCAAGACCAGGGACCCTAAGGACCAGGGCTGCCAGAACTGTAAGAGCTACATTCATCCCTTACTACTCTTAATTCTGTGGAGCAAGGAGGTCTCAGCTGGTCTATCGTGAAGAGCCTGACTGTGTATTGTTGGAGCATCACTAATTGGTCACAATTTGAGGCAGTGCTGAAGAATACAATCACCATGTCCTGTGGTTTCATGCTTACTCTTAGAGAAAATAGTCTGTATTCCAGAGTAACTGCATTAGTTACATTCTCATCGAAGACATGTGATTGAGCATGTTGCGTTGCATCTTTGTCTGTGTAGAATAATGTATTAAATTATAATGTTTTTATGCTTTCTAGAGCATGTGAGGCAGTGTTTTATTTTAATTTGAACTTTATTTTACTAGATGGCATTTGTATATTCTCATTTATATCTAAGATGAAGTTTGAGTCAATTTTATGTAAGATTTGAGGTTTTGTTTAAGGGTTTTTGTTAATATATGTAGAGAGATTTTATATGTATTATAATATATAATATATAATATGTGATATGTGATATATGAAGAATACATTTTCTCATATATATATATATATATATATATATATTCAGCTACCAACACATTGGATAACCAAGATACTATTGTTTCAGTAAGCTGTTTTTGCAATTTTGTGAAAAAAATACTTTGAACATATGTGAGTTTACCTTTACATACTTAATTACACTCGTATTTATGATAGCATTCAGTATTATACTAGATGCTATAGATTCTGAATTATCCTGTCTGTTATTTTTAAATCATCATGTCCTCTATTTTCAAAGTGCTCAAGTGGCTATTTTGGAGAGATTAAGGAGAATGGTAACAAACAAAATATACTGAAGTGCAACAGAAGAGGGAGAAACTTCTGTGCTGAAGGTAAATCGTAACTAACTGGATAAGGAGGAAAAGAATTTCAGATACCAAAAGATGTTAATACTTGTAAAGGCTTTAAATGTGCAATTATTTATAGAAGTCTGAAACTCTCTCTGACTTTGGGAACTGCAGAGAATTTCCTAAACATATTCCTAATTATTTCCTAAATAGAGTCTAAGAGAGTGTTTAGAAGAGGCTGATTCATTAAAAAGACAGCAAGGAGAGACTTCTTTGACATTGTAAAGAATTTGGCAAAAAAATAAATAAATAAGAATAAAAAAATAAATAAAACAAACCAACCAACCAACCAACAAACAAACAAAAAAAAAAACAGATCTGAAATCATTTTAAGCTATAGAGTGATATAATCACTACAAAGGAAATATTATAAACTTTATACATTTTTCTTAAAAATCAACTACAACATTTATTTGTATCAGCCTCTGCACTTTCTTTTTCAATCCTGACAAAATCATTTTTTAGCCCTCAGTCTTTCTGAATATGTTCATACAAGGAAAATTATTCTGGTAGCATTCAAAAAATAAAGACCTGACCAATTATAGAAATAAGAATGCAGGACCATTGACTCAAATGCAGACACAATAGAAACATTAAATAAACTAGAAATAAGAAGTGGGCCCTAAGGAGATAGGAACTGCACAGGAAGATCAACAGAGTAAACCAACCTGAACCCTTGGAGCTCTCAAAGACTGAATCACCAACCGTGGAGCATACTAGTCTACACAGATCTACCTCCATGGGCTGGACCTAGGCCTCCTGTACATATGTTGTAATGTGCAGCTTGGTTTTCATGCAGGTCTCAAACATCTGGAATCGGGCTATCCAAACATGCAGCCTGTATACGGAGTATGATCTTCTAGCTGGGTGCCTCATGTGGCCTAAATGGGAGAGAAGCACCTAGCCTCTCAGAGACTTAAAGTGGCGGTGGGGGATACAGGAGGAGGGGTACTCAGAAAACAAGAGATGGGGAAGGATTGTGGGAGGGGGTGACTGGGACGGGTTATAAAGTGAATAAGCAAAAAATAAATTAAAAAAAAAAAAAAGAAATGTGAATCTTAGGGTAGAAACACAAGTTTAATCCTAGTCTATATTCATCAGCCATGAATGAAACATTGTACAGTCACCATGTATTTCAATCTTGGATTACATGAAGTATAATTGTTCTTTTGAAATTTATCATATTTTCTTTTACACTTTTTGTTAGCTTTTATTCTGAGAATACAACATATCACTACATTGGAAAATTATTTTGGAATATTTTAGAAATCTATTTTTATTCCCTTTTGCATGAAGTTACATTTACTTGTTACTCTCAGGTCACTTATAAATATTCAAGAATGAGTTTATCTCAAAGTACATTTTTAAAATTTTAAATTTTATTATATACTTGTATATATGTGTGTGGGTATATGTGTGTGCTTTTTAAAATATACATAATTTAATACCCATAATAACCAAATATAATTTTTGAAAATTACTCTGTTAGCACATTTGGAAAAGTAGTCTAATATCACATTTGTTAAAACATATTTATATAGTAATATAAATAGTTGCAGAAAATACTAAAATGATAAGCATTTCTTCATAACAAACTTAGATCTGTGAACTATTTCCTTAACAGGAGAGAAGCTAATTTAGAATTATACAGCAGTAGAGATACAACTCTACAGGTCTTTGTAAGTACTCTGAAACTTATGGCTTGGTAAAAGTATTCATAAAATAGTCAACATATTATTTTTGAAACATTGTGTTCAAACAATACAATGAAATTTAGCTAAGAAATAAATTAATAATTTATTTTATTAAATTTATAAAATTATAAATTATTTTTATTAAAATATATTTCATTAGAAATTTAATGTTTATTCTCACATATAGTTTCAGCTTTGCCATTAGTATCAAGTTCCTTTCCATTTTTAAGGATTCCTAGGCATATCCATTTTTGTTCACATGACTAAACAGGCATCTAGATTTTATTTTTTTCCTCTCATTCACATGCATCGAAGTAGAGCTCATCGCCGGCCTGAACCAGCTCAGACAGTTGCTCCTTTTAAAGACTGTCTACTTATCACCTGACCCTGTGCGTACTTTAAGTGATGTTTTCACAATTTTATTTCTGAACATTTTTCTTACTTCATCCTTTCTTGTCTGGACCTTTCTGTTTACTCTCACTGTTCCAAATTACATTTTATCCTATCCTGGAATCTATAAAGCCCTATATTATATTATTGCTGACTATGTAAAAAAACTGATAGTTTTAAAATATTTTGAACAACAACTTAAAGATAAAATAAGTAATTTCAATGGTTTATAAAAATCTTGCAAATAAAAAGAGAGATGTTCAGCTTTTAGCATGCTCAGGAGTCCGTAGTGTGCCCCTGGATGAGCTGGCTATGACTTCTTCTTGTTGCCCTTATTCTTTTTTTCCCTGATGGTTCTTTTTGATTACATAGAAAAACTCCAGTCAGTATGCTTGTGTGTACATCACATGTCAGCTTGGTTCCTCCTGAGGCTACAAGAGGGCAATGGATCCTCATGGACTGAAGTTAATAATAATTATGAACTTCTAGGAGCATTTGAGGAGAAAAAGCTGGTCTCTTAATAGAGTAGAAGATAATTTTATCTACTGAGCCATCTCCAATGTCTGCCACAGATCCTTTCTGAAAACATATTTGTTTCTGATAGCTCACAAACCCTGAATAGTATGGCAGCCCAGGTCGGTACTGTGGGCAGTTATGTGTAACTGTTAAAATCAATGACAGGAACATCATATAAGCTCTCTTCTCATTTATTTATACATATTATTTGTCTTCCTTTCTGAAAATAACTACTTTATACTTCTAATAGTCAGGCTTACACATTTCTTTTTAAATATTTATATTAACAAAATAGTCCAATATTCACCGTACCTTATTTTTATATCAAGCCTTTTGTTCTTGAAATCTCAACTGCATTTTAAAATCATGGACATAGACGTAGAGACCGGTAGTCACAGTAAGAAAATTCCCAGGCAATTGGTTTCAAGCTTTCATGCCTCACACTTAAGCCATCATTAGTTCTGATACACTGATCGCAAGGCACTACTGTAGGCTCAGGCTCAGAGGAGATAAACCTAACATTGGAAACAGGGTGATAATTTGTCCTCATCAAAATCTATGGGCCTTTCATTTGGAAGACATGTGTAGCAGCAAGGACAATGGAAATAATTACTATGTCTTCATTAGTTTTCCATGTCCACTGACTGAGGAGCCTGCAGATATAGTGAGGATTTTGAACATGTTTTTTCTAATGAGAATGCTGAGGTTGTCTCATGAATTCTTATTCTCAATGTACACAGTGTATTCTGCACAGGCCTCAAGTATATAACTCACTGTAAGGCTTAAAATTTAGTTCTGGGAAATTATGGTATTATGCATATTGAACCCTAGTTTATTGAAGTTACTGCTGATTTTGAACTGTTTGTTTTGCTGATAGCATATACTCAAAAGAAAAACACAATGAATATTTTTAGATTACCCAGTCCCTCTGTGTGCTATTTCTTTCATCAAAGAAAGTTATGTTTTAGCGCGGTGGTGGTGGCGCACGCCTTTAATCCCAGCACTTGGGAGGCAGAGGCAGGCAGATTTCTGAGTCCCAGGCCAACCTGTTCTACAGAGTGAGTTCCAGGATAGCCAGGGCTACACAGAGAAACCCTGTCTCGAAAAACCAAAAACCAAAACTAAAAACAACAACAACAACAACAACAAAAGAAAGTTATGTTTTCTGGTAGAAAAGGAGAAATACTACGCTAAGCCATTTAGGGCATTCCTGTTGACTGCATGCTTGGTAACACGGGCCTTTTCACAACACTTTCTCTAGCATCAAGATTTCCAGCCAAACACATGAAATTGTCTTCATGATACTCAAAATCTATCAAGACTAGCAACTGCTTTCACATAGTGTATGAAGGACTGGCAATCAATGAGGCTGTGTATGTTCTCAAATGCAGTCAGAAAAGTCTCTCTTGACAATATCTACATTGAGAGTTACAGATGGCAATAATGTGTGTAGGAGAAAGACATATAGAATTAAGAAAATGCCAGTCTCCATAGATGTACAGACTCTTTATTTTTTAAAAATATTACAAATCTTCTTTGTGAAGTCTTAATATACTTTGTGTTGCTACAACAGATTATCCATGATTGGATAATTTTTGAACAAAGTTTTCTACAGTTGAAGTCTATTTAAGTCATAGTCCTGGAGACTGGAAAACTCTAGAATATATCACTGGTTGAATGCTGTTTTCATGTAGAGAAATTAGAAAAGTCAAAGAACAGAGACGAAGAAAAAATGGGACTTAATCTTTTAAAATGCTATTTTGTATTCTTTGAAAGTTGCTCACACCCATTTACTGCCATCTCCCTTCAGTTCCTCTTGCTGTCCCCACCCACTTTCCTGCAGACTTCATATACTGTTTGTTGTCCAGTTACAGAGGCCAATTAGTGCTGGCAATATCCATAGTAGTATGTGGCCATCCACTGGGTCATGAGTTCTCTCCTGGCGGTCACACCCTCACTCAATCAATGAGCCCGATATTCAGTGGAGTACCACATTTGAAAAAATTAGATAAAGAGCCATCCACTAAAACATGTCCTCTGTTATTGACCCCCATACGCTATGTGCACACTTAGGCACATAGATATGGACATATACTATCCATACCTTCATACCTCCACACCTCTCTCACAAAGCAAACAGACAGCAACAAAACATTCAAATAACAAAACCAAAAGAGAAATATAAAATTTAAGGGTCTTTTAATACTTTGATATGAAAAAAAGATGTACTAAACCGTATCTATCGGCTTAAAACCAACACCACTTTCCAGTGCTCTCCACGTTACATTGCTTTATTTCACAGAGCATGCTCTCAGTGGTTGGTGACCCAAAAAGAGGCCGACAAATCACATCTGCTGAATTATCAGCATCCTTCACTCTTTTAATGAACTGGAACAACTGTGCAATGAATCAATCAGCTATGGGGAGAAAACACCCTGGGGGTGGGCAGCAAAGCCTGCAAAAGCCAAATCTTTGAAATGAAATGAAATCCGTCTTCAAAGCCTAGTAGTAATTTGTAGAAATTGTAATACATAAGAATGTAAAAATGCCTTTGTGACTGAAGCGAGTAGTTCATAGGCAGTGCCTTGCCTGCAATTAAAATTTAGATGATGGGTGAGGTTTTCAGATTCCTTGATACCTATTTAACAACCCAGTATTTAGCAATTATGTTTTGGAGAAACGAGTACCTTACAGAATATAATAAAGTAAACAAAATATTTTGTATATGTGTTTTACTTAAAGTACTTCACAGATGGGAGGTCTCCATCAATTCCTCCCCTCAGAGCTTAGAGAATTCTATGGAAGAGGAGACATAAAGTTTGCGAGAGCCAGAGTAGTTGGAGGACACCAGGAAAATAAGGTCCTCTGAATCAACTAAGCAAAATGCATATGAGCTCACAGACACTGAAGCAGCAAGTACTGGGCCTACAAGGGTCAGCACCAGGTCATCTGTGTTTATGTTACAGATATTAGCTTTGTATTTTTATGGGGCTCTTGACTGTGAGTACAAGTGGGTCTATTACATTTGTGCCTGCTCATGGGATTATTCTCCTCCTGTTGGGTTGCCATGTCCAATTTTCATATGATGATTTTGCTTCATCTAATTATATTTTTATTTTCTCATGTTTGGTTGTGGTCTCTTACAAGCCTTTTCTGTTCTAATGAAAGACAGAAATGTCGTGGATCCAATGTGGAAAGGAGATGGGATGAGTGGAGAGAGAGGAAACTATAATCAGGATGTATTGTAGGAGAAAAGATCTATTTTCAACAAAAGGAAAGCAGAGTATTTGACAGTCCTGCACTATTCCATATGAGGCAGATAGATTTTGCCCCGCGGGACTTCTGTCTCACAACTTTAAAATTCCCGGGGCCTGAATTAAATGGCTCATTTTCCTGAGCCTAGAATTTTGTTCCCCAATCTTAAAGCCCAAATGTTTAGCATCTAGTTTTTGTTTTGATACAATGCTGGCTGCTAAGGATTGATTTGATTTTAAATGAAGTTGATTGGATATTATTCTTAAAATCATAGTGATGTTCTTTTATCACTGCTGAGTATTTTCTCCATTTTCATTGAAGTAATCATTTTCTATAACAGAAGGCTAACACATTTTAAGGACAAATGTTACAGAGCAGGTTCTTGCTGGATATTCTACACTTCTGTGGCTAGAAACTCCAGTCTTAAGTGATGTAATTCTTCACTACTTTAGCCTTTTAAAAGTACAGCAGGTGGTTTCTCAGAAAGGTGAGAACAGCATGCATTTGCCTTAGTAAGGTTCAGTTACTTTAAATTGTCTCATCCACTTTTATGTCTTCATACAGCAAATGCATCATTTTTGGCTTCTAATTTGTATCTCCATTCTGTCCCCACTCTTCCCTTCTAAATGGAAGCTTTCTAATGTCAAATGATTTTTTACCAGGTAATGCTACGGTACAAAAAAGGCCTTTCAGTTAAAAACTGACAGCAAAATCATACCTGAAAAGTAAAAAGCTTGAAGCTTATATATAATAAGAAAACCTTTTTTGACAACAATAAAACATGTTCAATGTAATATACATTCTTTACTAATTGACAGTATACCTTCTTCATTACTGTGTTACAATTTTATCTTTAATCCCCTAATTTTTATGAGAAAATGGGTAGAAATAGAAGAGAGATGAGATAGCTTTTTTTAATTATGAAATATTGTATTGCTTTTGGGGGCTGTAGAAATTGTTTTAATTTCTTGTATATACAGTAGAAAGTTCTACTGGTATTTGGAGACTTGTCATTCTCCACTTCACCTCAAATTTATCTCTGTTTTATAAATTTGTCAATGCTATTTTTTTTTGTAAATTAAATGATGTGTGTGAGTTTATGTTTGAGTTCTTTTACTCTGTAAAATATTTTTGAGTTTTATCCTTATGATATCTATCAATGCCTTATTCTATCAATGAATATTACCAAACAAAAAGTTTTTAAGAACAGTTTTTAAAAACTATGGTCATTAAAAACTGATGGTCATTTGAATTGTTTCTGCATTTGGCTGTTTTGGATAGTGTGATTGGAGATGTATACAAATAATATATACGTATGCAAATTTTGCACAAATATTATTTTTAGTATAAATTTTTAATTCTTTGGGCTTTGTATCTTTTAATAGGATTTTTCTAGATAATCTGATAATTCTATTTTTCTCTTGACGATTTGATGAACTATTTTCCTTAAAGCTGTACATTTTCACATATGATCAGCTATAAACTAGAGTTGTAGTATTTGAGACTTTGTCCTTTTCTTCCTGATTCTGCTATTGAGAATTGTACAACCATTTAAGAGGGGCATGCCAAGGAAATATCACTATTTATAACAGAAACAAAAATTAGAAAGAACAAAAAGTTAAAGGATATAGATCAATTATCTCATTCATGGAAGGTTTGATTTTGAGATTTACTGTCAGATTGTTTTCTCTGAATTTGACTCTTCTTAAACATGAAGTATAGATACTTGTATTTGTTTATTAATTCAGTAATGATTCATTTATTCATGACTAAGGAAACTGTGGGCACCTTTTGTAAGGATATTTATGAAAATGCAGAAAATACATATGCATGCATCACCTTCTAAATTGTCCACTTCTGGATTTGACTAAGTCACAGCATGAAAGTCAAAACCATCAGTGAATTAATAGTTATACCATAGAAGTTATTTATTTGCATTTAGTAGAACGTATTATTTAGAAACTTTATCGAAAACTAATGAGGATCTAGATGCACATTCTTATACAGTCATCATAATGGAATGTAGGTGGCCAGAGCCCTGAGGTTGAAATATTCTAGACACATAGCTCACTGAACTGTCATATAGAAGCTACAAGTCCATTGCAGGAACTGGTTTGGAAAGTAGAATGCATTAATATCATGTACAGTATTTATATCAAACCAGCAGGAATAGCTTTGAAATGTCCATTTGTGACATAGCACAGAAATTATAACACTGAAACTGACTCAAATGGTTCTTAGAGAACAATTTTCAGAGTTTGTTGAAGCTGTGATAGTCTAGTCAGCCATGGAAGGAAATTCTGAATCCATTTAACAGGCATGCCTTTTGAGTTACAGAAACTTTTGTTCCTGCAGGGAAGTGAATTCAACATATTTGCAATCTGTGGCTGCCACTATTTTTCTGATGATAGCCTGGCAAGTAATGCAATGCAATTCTTTACTTTAAAGGTAAAAGACAACTGATGGTGTACTTTTGATAAGGATATTGACTCTTAAAATATCTCTCAATAAATCAGCATAATATTTAGACAGAAAAATATTATTGTTTTATTCCCAAATCCATGTCTGACCCTAAGCACGTTTTGAGAAGAGCAGTCAGATAACTCCCATGATCAAATGCCTCAAACCAACAGACAAAATCAAAATAAATTGAGCGATACTTGAATCAACTCCACTAAACTTAGGGAAAAGACAAGAATACCCACTCTCTCCACATTTATTCAATATAGTACTCGAAGTTCTAGCTAGAGCAATAAGACAACAAATGGAGATCAAAGGGATACAAATTGAAAAGGAAGAAGTCAAGGTATCACCATTTGCAGATGATCTGATAGTATACATAAGGGATCCCAGAAATTCTACCAGAGAACTTCTGCTGCTAAACAACTTCAGCAAAGTGGCTGGATATAAAATTAACTCAAATCAGTAACCTTTCTTTATACAAGTGATAAACAAGCTGAGAAAGAAATTAGGGATACAACTGCCATCTTAATAGCCACAAATAATATAAAAAAATATCTTGGGGTAACTCTAACCAAACAAGTGAAAGATCTGTATGACAGTAACTTTAAGTCTCTCAGAAAGGAATAGAAGAAGATTTCAGAAAATAGAGAGATCTTCCATGCTCATGGATTGGCAGAATTAACATGTTAAAAAGGTCATCTTACCAAAGGCAGTCTACATATTCAATGTAATCCCCATCAAAATCCCATTACAATTCTACAAAGATGTAGAAATAGCAATTCTCAAATTCATCTGGAAAGGGAAAATATCCAGAATAGCGAAAACAATTCTTAACAATAAGGAATTGCTGGGGGAATAACTATCCCTGACCTCAAGCTATACTACAGAGCAGTAGTGACAAAAACTGCATAGTATTGGTATAACGACAGACATGTTTTTAAATGGAATAGAATGAAGATCCAGAAATAAAAACATACAGTTAGGGACACTTGATCTTTGACATAGAAGCCAAAAATATACAATGGAAAAAAAGAAAGCATCTTCAATAAATGGTGCTGGTCTAACTGGCTCTTGTGATTGCTTTCTTCTCCTTAAGTGAGTTTGAGAAGTCTTCACTTGGGCTCTTCGGCTTGTTAAAATTTTTGAGTTCTATAGACTCTATCCTGGGTATTCTGCACTTTTTTGGCTAATATCCATTTATTAGTGAGTTCATACCATGCGTGTCCTTTGTGGTCTGAGTTACCCCACTCTGAATGGTATTTTCTAGATCCATCTATTTGCCTGAAAAACTCATGATATCCTTGTTCTTAATAGCTGAGTAGTATTCCATTATGTAATTGAATCACATTTTCTGTATCCATTCTTCTGTTGTAGGACATCTGGGTTGTTTCCAGCTTCTGGCTATTACAAATAATACCAATATGAACATAATGGAACATGTTTCCCTGTGGCATGGTGGGGCTTCATTTGGGTATACGCTCAAGAGTAGTATGTAGCTGGATCTTCAGGTAGATCTATTTCCAATTTTCTGATCAAACTCTAGATTTATTTCCAGAGTGGATGTACCAGTGTGCCATCCCACCAGCAATGGAGGAGTGATTTGCATTTTTCTGATGACTAAAGACTTTGAACATTTCTTTAGGTGCTTCTCAGCCATTCGAGAAACCTCTGTTGTGATTTCTCTGTTTAATTCTATACCAAATTTTTAATTGTGTTGTTTGGTCTTTTGGTAGTTAGCTTCTTAAGTTCTTTATATATTTTGGATAATAGTTGTCTATTAGATGTGGAGTTAGTGAAGATTTTTTTCCCAATCTGTATGTTCCCGATTTGTCCTAATGGCTATCCTTCGCCTTACAGAAGCTTTCCAGTTTTCTACATACAAACCACCAGTTAGACCAGCACCATTTATTGAAGATACTTTCTTTTTTTTCCATTATACTTTTTTGGCTTCTTTGTCAAAGATTAAGTGTCTATAAGTGTGTGGTTTTACTTCTGTGTCTTCAATGTATTCTATTCTTTAATGTGTCTGTCTCTGTACCAATACCAGGCAGTTTTTATCACTGTTACTCTATAGTAAAGCTTGAGGTCATTGATGATGACTCCCTCAGAAGTTCTTTTATTTTTTAGAATTGTTTTCACTATCCTGATGTCTCCTAGCATTGTGTTCATATAATCCTCTTGTTACCATTTGTTAAACCACTGTTCAAATCAGTTTATTACCACTTATATATACATTTTTACAATGTCAATTCTTCCTACAAACCCTGAGGTAAACCCCTTTCTTAAACTTGGAGACTAAGAAAATAATCATAGAGGATTAGAAATCATTACATCATTGACTATAGAGCACGGTTATTAATTAAAAATACTTTATAGTATTATAATTTATACTGATAATTAATATTTAGTTTTGAGTTATTTCATAGACAAGCAGTGTTTTAAGAATTAGTTCAGTTAATCCTTATAGTGTCTTGAATATACTAGTCATATTTTCAATATTATTTTTTTACAGATGGTATCAAAGGTAATTAACATTCAGATTCAATGTATACTTAGTTTTTCAGCTCCTGAGTAGCTATTTCTAAGTATTCACTTATTTTCTAGTTAGTAGCACAACTAGTATTAAAATAGAATTTTAAAACTCTCAGTAAAATTATATGGTATATTTTTTTGTAAACAAGTTATACGAAATGACTTATCATTTTTTTTTTTACAACTGTAATCTGTGAAAAATGCTAAAGGTAGAAATTCAAGATAAATTTACTAACAGACAAACAAAAATACTTAAAGTATCTTGAAAATCTGTCAGGTTTATGCCTCAGAATAAGAATAGAATAGCTCAATTTATGGATGATGATGATGACGATGATGATGTATATAGTTCCCATTTTAAGTCAATCAGAATAGGTGGGCAATGTCCAGAAATAACTTCATAGTTTGAATACTGAGTTCTGCATAGGTTTAAATTATCAATCCTTTACTACAATGAAATCAAACTCCTGATTATTTATCTTTGTCTTCAGGTGCTATGCTTCTATCAAAGTGTGTTCAACCAATTAGAACATATGAAAACTCACTGTCAACATGACTAATATTGTTGTATCTAGAGTATTCTGTTTCGTATAAGGAGAATAATACTAAATGCATAAGCCAACCTTTAAAAGATGCAGACATTTCTAAACAAGAGTTGAAAACATGAACCACCCTTAATCTGGATTGAAAAGCAGTTATAACATTTAGAGGAGATGCATGCTCCACTCCTCCTTCATTGAGAATCTGAATGTCAGCTGCCTATTGCCATCAAATCTGTTGTGTATTTAGAGAAAATAAATATTTTTGTTTGCTCTGTTTCTAACAAAGGTGTACAAGTTAAAATAAATTGCTTGTGTTTTATTTAAGACGTGAAAATGTCTGAGGAGATATGTCTAACCTTATGTAAGTGCTATGTAGTGAACGCAAGTACCAAAGTACCCTGTGGTATCCTGAAGATATTCATGTTTATATCTCAAAGGAAGAATATAATAACTGTATTTATGAGGAGTAAATATGATTCTTGTTGTTTAATATGAAAATGCTTGCTGGAATATGAAATAAGCATGCTTTTTCTTAAGCCCAACTTAATACCAGGGGAATTTGAGACTGTTTGTTTGTTGTTTGTTTGTTTTTTACCTCTAACCTAGAAGTAACCAACTGATGAAGTGCTTCTCAATATAAATCAGTATTTTTTTCAATCACAGCAGTTTTTCATAGAAGTATGTTTTTTTTTTAATCCATACAGAACTTAATGTCCTAAGAAACTTAATGTTTTGCAAATCACTTGACTCACCAAATAGGCCTTTTTCTCCAAGTTTTTTATTTTTGTCACTGAGTACATGAAGTTCAAGAACTTATTCCTACAGATTTAAATGAAATGATTGTCTTTTCTTTCAAACATAAATCAAATAATTAATATTTGTTTCCCAGATTTTGTGTGGATAGTTTCTTGAAAACCAAAGACAATAATCTAGAGACTGCTGCCCTTTGGAGAGTCTTCTGTCAGTGTGAATCTCTTTGTGAGAATTCACCAAAATGAGGGCCTAACTTTTTATAATATATTATTTCATTTTAGTTGAGACTAAGCTTCATTCAACACATGTCTGCCCCCATCACAGAATAAATTACAACTTGGCACCACAATACTTTTAAGTAAATATTTTCTGTCTTTTAATTTCAAATGAGAGTTTGCCATCTGTTCTGTCCTTTATTCACAAATGCCAAAGTACATCACTTACTATTGTGCCATTTGTAAGCTGCAGAGAGGATGAGATTTGGTGTTTGGTGTGTCTTTGCTTTTAATTTTACACAGTCAATATTTATTTTCCTTTCTCATGCTTCAAATATAATGAAGTATATTATTCTACTTTGACATACTGAAACACTGCCTGGGAAATAGGAAACACAAGAAACAAAGAAGAATGAATTGAAAGACTAAGCTACAGGTTTCTCTGTATATAAAATGTACCAGAAGGGCAGTAATCATAGAGATGTTAAATCTAATTGAATTAGGGAGATGATATGGAGGTTGCATTGTAGCCAAGACACTTGGTAAAGGACTTCCTCAAAATAAGAAAGAATTTAAGGTTCTCATTCTATCTGTAAGTTTTAATAAGCTACATATTCTTGAAATGTTACAAAAGTCACCTGGGCATTAAAAAAGACATCACAACTCGAAATAGAAGATGGGTGCAATAAATTCGTTTAAGATATGAAAGCTGTACTCCATTCAGGTTAGACTTCATCAGGCCTTGTCCATGAACAGATCACTGTGCAAGGCACTTGACAGAATTCATTCATAATACAAAGGAGAGCTGTTGATTAATAAAGTCAATAAAGAAAACACATAACACTTATACAATATCTCTTGTGGAACTGAAATTACTAATATGAAAGTGACTGTAGTTTATTAAAGTAGCACTCCTGAGTCTTTTAAGGGTAAGCTTCACTGTAAAAATAGCTCTGCTCTGGCTGTGATGAGTATGTCCTTGAAAAGTTTCTTTCTGCGTTGCTTTCTCATCCTAATATGCCACTATTGACAAGGTGTGGCTGCCAAGGATACAGGACCATCCATAAAGCCAGACCAAGCTGAGTCCTCTGTCTACAGTTCAGAATCAGGCAGCAGAGGATGATCAGTGATAGATAATTTGAACACAGGCATACTGAAGCCCATAGGTGTTGTGCAATGTCCCCATTTTACTGCAGACTATCTAGATGTAAAGCCAGTTTTCATCTTTACATATTTAGGTGTCACTTAAGAGTTACATTGTAACCACTCACCCTTTCTTGCCAAATCTATTCATCTTCTTTATAAGAGGTAGAATGTGAAGGAATTATTGATATTCAAACTAACAAAAATCATAAATGGATAGATGTCCTTCATTTATGTTTGGTGATATTTGCTCCACTGTTTGAATTCAACACGAAGAAGTAGTTAGTGACTTTATATTATGTCAGGTCCTCTAAAGAAACTACGACTTATACATAAAATTGCTAGTAAAGAAATATTTTGAAACATATAAAGTACTATAAAACATAATGAAAAATAGATATTCAGAAAAAAATTGCCAAAAATAGAATAGACTCTAGAAGAATGTAGAGTTTAGCAGGCATTTCTGGACAACGCTTAAGTTTGTGTGAGAAATCATTGGAAAAATGATAGATATCAATATGTAAAATTTTAACAACTAGAGAACAGACTGGAAAACACAATCAGGTTGGATCCATAAGTCATGACAATTACAAAAATATTCAAATGTTTCAAACAATTAATACATGCATACACACCCAGACACATACCATCTGCACATAAATCTTAGTATAATTGTAGAATAAATCCTTCAAATTTTGAAAAAGACACTTTTAACTATGATTGAAAAATCTAAAAAGATATAAAAAATATTATTAAGAATTTTGGGAAAAATGTAGTCTTCACAGAAAATAAGTCAGAGTATTGTTGCCAACATTACAAAATATCTAAAATCTAAAATAAAGGATTCTTTTACTGCATGTGGCACTCTTGTATAAAGGTTAGCAAAAGTAAAAAATAATATAGAGTAGACAAAATCATGTAAACATGAAGATTTCAGAAGCTACTGTTGAAAGTTATGTATATATTAAAAATATTCTAAAATAATAGAAAAATGAGTTAAAAATTCATCTGTTTATTGTGTTTAATTTATACTAAAAATTCAGTAAATTTTTGGGAATTACTGATATAACTGGAAATTAATCCTGTTTATATTCAGGCATAATGTATTCAAATAAAAATCATTTTTTATAAATATTAGAAAAATAGTCAAGATTAAAAATGCACATCCACTTTATAATTATCCATCATTCCAGAACTCATTAAACAAAGAATAGTAAGTCTCTAAAGTCAGACATAATAACGTTGCAAGAGAAAGACAGAGACTAGAAAAGAGATTTCTTTTGTATTGACATGAAAAGTATTCTAAGATTTATTTGGTAAGAAATAATTAATTACACATGATGATGTGCATAAAAAGGGTTTTTCTTTTATGAAAAAATAGCCAGAAAAGAAGCTTACAGTAAATGGTTTATATGTATATTAAGCATTTTCAATAACGTATCATGCAAACCAATCAATAGTAATTTAACATGGTGACTTTCTTAGACTATAGTTAAGTTTTTTTTTCTGGTTGCATTGTGACTATGAGTTCACTTCAAGCTCTTCCTTTTTTCCTTTTTTTAAATTTAAATCACACCGTAATTTACTTATTCACATAGGGGTTATAAACACAAAAGGGCAGGATGTGGGGAAGGGAATGACACCGGAGCATAGGTGTTCAGGAAGAGT
Source organism: Mastomys natalensis (assembly GCA_021653895.1). Taxonomy (NCBI): domain Eukaryota; kingdom Metazoa; phylum Chordata; class Mammalia; order Rodentia; family Muridae; genus Mastomys; species Mastomys natalensis. Next base: position 520,297 of record JAJTUV010000323.1, on the reverse strand, counting down.
ACTGATACCATTCAGAACAGGGCATCAGCTGAATGAAGGTTCGGGTGACAGGTCACTATGACTCTGCCTATGATTCACTTGTCCTTATCTAAGTTGGTACTGTCCACGAGGCTGCCTATTTATAAGATCTATGACTACTCAGGCTGGTAAGTTTCCACAGAAGCTGCCTGTCTACAACAGCTTATAGCCATTTGTTTTCAGTATTTTTCCACAGAGACCCAAGACTTTGTGTCAGCATGTATGTATGTCAGGCGTATTGCTGATTTTAGGCCTATGGCTCATTGTAGGCCTTCAGTGTATAATCATGGCTGCCCCTGACATCTCCTCCCTTCTCTAAGTATAGAAGGGCCTTGGCAATTCTAATCTTGCGAAGGCGGGGATAGAGGCCTGACCTCTAATAATTGAAGGGGACCTTGTAATGGCTCTGGTCCTCCTGTCGTTGTCCAGTGAGGCATGAGGGCCATATCCATCCTGATGTCTTTTTCCTGGAGAGGGGATACTTTTGACATCAACCCCTATGCAGTCAGGCTTGTCCCTCAGGGAACCCAGAGAATATTTTTAGTTTTTATTTATATTCCCTTGCAGTGCTTAGCCTCGCAACCTAAGCAAGAATTCAGATCGCCAGTCAGAGGGAGTTCTGGGTGGCCCCTCTCTGCTTGGTCTAGGAGTGGAAATCCCCTCTTTTAGATTGGGTGGAGATGGGTTTTGGGAAACCCTGGATAGAGTAACAACCTCATCTTGAGTCTCGTGGTCCTCCATAGCTAACTTATGCTGATGTATCCGAATAGATTTTGCTACCAAATTATCTATCTGTTGTGTCACAAGTAGTAGTCTATTTAAGGCCAAGGGACCAAAAGAAATCAGCAAAAATAACCCAATTAATGGTCCCAGGATGGGGGGATGTGGGGTTGACAACCACGGAAAGGTTGAAAACCATCTTTATACCAACTTTCATCTTTCTCTTTCTCTCTCTGTCTTTTCTCAGGGCCTTCTCTGAATTTTTCATGTTCTCTTAACAATCCCTGTCTTGTCAATGTAAGGGCAACATTCTTCTTTAAGGACTGTACATAGTCAAGAGTTGTACACAGTCTTATCTATTGTAAATGAGTAATTCAAGTCCAATGGAGTCCTTTGCAATTTTTGGAGATCATTTCAGACAGTGAAACGAGGGATTTCTTCAGATTAGTGATGTCAATCTCTAGCTGTTTGGTGTCCTTGTCAATGGCCCATCAAAGGTCTGAGTAGTATAAGTCCGGAGGCCAGCGTCAGGATTAGAACTTCTACCAGCAGACATCACAGTGTGTTTCATTTTTACCTGTTCTCAGGCTGGAGGTTTAGACCCTGGGAGCTCGGGTTGAATCTTTTGATACTCTTCTAAAAAGGACAAAAGCACCCACACTTTGGTCTTCCTTCTTCTTGAGTTTCATGAGGTCTATGCTTGAATCTTAGGTATTGTGTGTTTTGGGTAGTATCCCTTATCAGTGAGTGCATACCATGTGTGTTCCTTTGTGATTGGTTCCCTTCACTCAGGATGACATTTTCTAGCTCCATCCATTTGCCTAAGAATTTTATGAACTCATTGTTTTTAATAGCTGAGTAGTACTCCACTGTGTAAATGTACCACATTTTCTGTATCCATTCTTCTGTTGAAGGACATCTGGGTTCTTTCCAGCTTCTGGCTATTATAAATAAGGTCGCTATGAACATAGTGGAGTATGTGGCCCTGTTGTATGTTGAGATATCTTCTGGGTATATGTCCAGGAGTGGTATAGCTGGATCCTCAGGTAACACTATGTTCAATTTTCTGATGTACCACCAGACTGCTTTCTATAGTGGTTGTACCAGCTTGCAATCCCACCAACAATGGAGGAGTGTTCCCTTTCTCCAGATCCTCGCCAACATCTGCTAGTCACCTGTGTTGTGGATCTTAGCCATTCTGACTGGTGTGAGGTGGTATCTCAGTGTTGTTTTCATTTGCATTTCCCTGATGACTAGGGATGCTGAACACTTCTTTAGGTGCTTCTCAACCAATCGAGTTTCCTCGGTTGAGAATTCTTTGTTCAGCTCTGTACCCCATTTTTTAATAGAGTTACTTGATTGTCTAGAATCTAATTTCTTCAGTTCTTTGTATACCTTGGATATTAGCCCTCTATCAGATGTAGGTTGGTGAAGATCTTTTCCCAATCTTTGGTTCCCGCTTTGTCCTATTGACAGTGCCCTTTGCTTTACAGAATCTGTGCAGTTTTATGAGGTCCCATTTGTCAATTCGTGGTCTTAGAGCATAAGCATTGGTGTTATGTCCAGGAACTTTTCCCCTGTGCCCATGTGTTCAAGGCTTTTCCCTATTTTCTCTTCTATTAGTTTCAGTGTAGCTGGTTTTATGTGGAAGTCCTTGTTCCACTTGGAATTGAGCTTTGTACAAGGAGATAAGTATGGATCAATTTGCATTCTTCTACATGTTGACATCCAGTTGGACCAGCACCATTTGTTGAAAATGCTGTCTTTTTTCCTCTGGATGGTTTTAGCTCCTTTGTCAAAGATCAAGTGACCATAGGTATGGGGGTTCATTTCTGGGTCTTCTATTCTATTCCATTGATCCAACTGCCTGTCTCTGTTCCAATACCATGCTGGTTTTATCACTATTGCTTTGTAGTACAGCTTGAGATCGGGATGGTGATTACCCCAGAAATTCTTTTATTGTTGAGAGTAGTTTTCGCTATCCTGGGTTTTTTGTTATTCTAAATGAATTTTAAGATTGCTCCTTCTATCTCTGTAAAGAATTGAGTGGGAATTTTGATGGGGATTGCATTAAATCTGTAGATTGCTTTCGTAAGATAGTCATTTTTACTATATTAATCCTTCCAATCCATGAGCATAGGAGATCGTTTCCATCTTCTGAGATGTCCTTCGATTTCTTTCTTCAGGGGCTTGAAGTTCTTGTCATACAGGTCTTTTATTTGCTTGGTTAGATTCACCCCGAGGTATTTTATATATTTGTGATTATTGTGAATGGAACCCCCATCCATATGGTCACTTGATCTTTGACAAAGGAGCTAAAACCATCCAGAGGAAAAAAGACAGCATTTTCAACAATTGGTAACTGGTACTTGTCTAGAAAATTGTCCATTTCATCCAGATTTTCCAATTTTGTTGAGTATAGGCTTTTGTGGTAGGATTTGATGATTTGTTGAATTTCTCCAGTTTCTGTTGTTATGTCAACCTTTTCAGTTCTGATTTTATTGATTTGAATACTGTCTCTCTGTCCTCTGATTAGTCTGGTTAAGGGTTTATCTAACTTGTTGATTTTCTCAAAGAACCAGCTCCTGGTTTTATTGATTCTTTGTATAGTTCTCTTTGTTTCTATTTGGTTGATTTCAGCCCCGAGTTTGATTATTTCCTGCTGTCTACTTCTCTTGGGTGTATTTGCTTCTTTTTGTTCTAGAGCTTTCAGGTGTATTGTCAAGCTTCTAGTGCGGTCTCTTTCTACTTTCTTTTTATATGCACTTAGATCTATGAGTTTTCCTCTTAGCACTGCCTTCAGTGTGTCCCATAGGTTTTGGTATGATGTGTCTTTGTTTTCATTAAATTCTAAAAAGTCTTTTAATTTCTTTCTTTATTTTTTCCCTGACTCCATTCTCAACGAATAGAGTATTGTTCAGTTTCCATGTGAATGTGGGCTTTCCATTGTCTTTGTCGTTATTGAAGACCAGCTTTAGATCATGGTGATCTGATAGGGTACATGGGATTATTTCAATTATTTTGTATCTGTTGAGGCCTGCTTTGTGGCCAATTATATGGTCTATTTTGGAGAAGGTACCATGAGGTGCTGAAAAAAAGGTATATTCTTTTGTTTTTTGGGTGAAATGCTCTATAGATATCTGTTAAGTCCATTTGGTTCGTAACTTCTGTTAGTTTTGTTGTACCTCTGTTTAGCTTCCGTTTCCATGATCTGCCCATTGCTGAGAGTGGGGTGTTGAAGTCTCTCACTATTATTTTGTGAGGTGCAATGTGTGCTTTGAGCTTTAGTAAGGTTTCTTTTATGAAAGTGGGTGCTCTTGCATTTGGTGCATAGATGTTCAGAATTGAGAGTTTCTGTTGGTTGACTTTTCCTTTGACAAATATGAAATGTCCTTCCTTGTCCTTTTTGATAGCTTTAATTTGAAAGTCGATTTTATTCAATATTTGAATGGCTATTCCAGCTTGTTTCTTAGGATCATTTGCTTGAAAAGTTGTTTTCCAGCCTTTTACTCTAGGGTAGTGTCTGTCCTTGTCACTGAGGTGGGTTTTTGTATGCAGCAAAATGCTGGATCCTGTTTGTGTATCCAGTCTGTTAGCCTATGTCTTTTTATTGGGGAATTGAGTCCACTGATGTTAAGAAATATTAAGGAGAAGAGATTATTGCTTCTTTTTATTTTTGCTAAAAGTGGAGGCATTGTTTGTGTGGCTATCTTCTTTTGGATTTGTTGGAGGAGGATTATTTTCTTGCTTTTTCTAGGGTATGATTTCTCACCTTGTATTGGGGGTTTTCCTGCTATTATCCTTTGTAGTGCTGGGTTTGTGGAAAAATATTGTGTAAATTTGGTTTTGTCTTGGAATATCTTGGTTTCTCCATCTATGGTAATTGAGAGTTTTGGTGGGTATAGTAGCCTGGGCTGGCATTTGTGTTCTCTTAGGGTCTGTATGACATCTGTCCAGAATCTTCTGGCTTTTATAGTCTCTGGTGAGAAGTCTGTGTAATTCTGATAGGTCTGCCTTTATATGTTACTTGGCCTTTTTCCCTTACTGCTTTTAAAATTCTTTCTTTGTTTTGTGCATTTTGTGTTTTGATTATTATGTGATGGAGGTATTTCTTTTCTGTTCTAGTCTATTTGGTGTTCTGTAGGCTTCTTGTATGATTATGGGCATCTCGTTCCTTAGGTTAGGGAAGTTTTCTTCAAATGATTTTGTTGAAGATATTTATTGGTCCTTTAAGTTGGAATCTTCACTCTCTTCTATACCTATTATCCTTAGGTTTGGTCTTCTCATTGTGTCCTGGATTTCCTGGATGTTTTGTGTTAAGAACTTTTTGCATTTTACGTTTTCCTTGACAGTTGAGTCAATTTTTTCTATGATATCTTCTGCACCTGAGATTCTCTCTTCTATCTCTTGTATTCTGTTGGTGATGCTTGCGTCTGTGACTCCTGATTTCTTTCTTAGGTGTTCTATCTCCAGAGTAGTCTCCCTTTGTGATATCTTTATTGTTTTTACTTCCATTTTTATATCTTGAATGGTTTTGTTCCATCCTTCACCTGTTTACCTGTGTTCTCCTTGAATTCTTTGAGAGTGTTATTTATGTTCTTCTTAAGGTCCTCTATCATCATCATTAGAAGTGATTTTAGATTTGACTCTTGCTTTCCTGGTGATATGGGGAGTTCAGGACTTTCTAATGTGTGGGAACTAGGTTCTGATTGTGTCAAGTGCCCTCGGTTGCTGGCCCTTAGTTCTTACACTTGCCTTTTGCCATCTGGCTCTCCTTGGTGCTACCTGTGCTGTTTCTGACTAGATCCTGTCTTTCCTATTCTCTTGGTTGTGTCAGAACTGTCTGGGTTGGGTGTTTCTGCTGAGGTTAGAGCTGAAGCCTAAGATCTGCTCGGTGCTTGGGCCCTGACCGGAAGGAACCAGTGCTCTGGGCCAGGAGTGAATTCCTGGGTCCCAGTTGGTCCCAGTTACTCCTTGTTTGGGGCAAGTGTTGCTGCCTCCTTGCTTAAGGAACTGCTTGGGTTAGAGCTCCTGGGAGCCCTGCTTCCCCTGGGTTCTATGAGATTGGATGTAGAGCTGCTGCCTGGGATCTGCTGGGTGCTCGGGCTCAGGCTGGAAGGAACCAGTGCTCCGGGCTAAGGGTGAAATCCCTGGGTCCAGTGGGACCCAGTGGGTCCCAGTTACTCCCTGTTTGGGGGTGGTGTTGCTGTCTCCTTACCTGAGATACTTCCTGGGTTAAAGCTTCTGGGTGCCCCACTTCTGCTGGGTTTTGTCTATAGTTAATTTTTTTAATACAAACGTTTTTATGCATTCTCAGATAATCCTATGAACTAATTGCTTAACAAAAGTGAAATTGCAAATTGGCAAAATTGTACAACTAGTTTTTTAAGTTACTGCTAGTGAACATGTTTTCTTCAATGCTTTTTAATCATCAGAATGTGTTGAGGCGAGGTAAGATATTTGACATGTTACCCTTGTGAAATATTAAGGTTTTTTTTTTTTTTTTTTTTTTTGTAAAAATACACCATTTTAATGGTATTGTTTGCAATTGTATAAATGGTTAAAAGATGTTCTACATACTCATTCATTTAGCAAATTACAGTAAATGTGGGAAACTGAAAGTAATGTGAAATACTGTACAAAGCCATAGAAAGAGCACTTTATATAGATGTAGTGACACAAAATACATTGTTAGAGTCACATAAATGATACTTCATTAAGTATGACTTATTGAGGATACAAAAAGAGTGAAAATAAAACACAGTTCAGAATTAAACAATAAATCTGGATATGACAGAGGATTGTGTGTTAGCTACAAACTCTTATAGCAGTAGGTTAGGATTTTCCACAGATATCAACTAAAATTAGTTAAAACCTGTCCTCTTATTATTACTTGATATGAAATTGTACATATTTAGTGTATGTATTCAGGCCCATTTGTATATATTACCTACACTAGGCAACCCCTGAGACAAACAGCACAGTAAGCCATGCTTCTACACACATTTTCATTCTATCTGATTACTTGTATCTTACAGAGTTCCCATAAAATGACAGAAACTGCTCTATATCCCAGCAATCTTCTCAGTATATTTCCATGCACTTGAAATGTGTTGTAAATTGTGTCAAAATTCTCATTTCATGCAGTTATATTCATATTGACCTACATTTTTAAAAGATTTTAATCTTTTTTTTCACTCTAGATTTTATTAGGATCTCTTCTGCCACCTATACCTCCCTTGCATATATAGCTGGAGCCATGGGTCCCTCCCTAAGCTCCCAGGCTGGTGGTTTAGACCCTGGGGGCTCTGGTTCGTTGGTATTGTTGTTCTCCTCATGGGGTCAAAGCCTTTCAACCCTTCAGTCTTCACTTATTCTCTATTGGGAACCCCATGATCAGTTTAATGGTTAGTGTGAGCATCTGCCTCTGATATGTCGACTCTTGCGACCTCTAGGAAAGCTACAGTCCTGTCAGCATGTATTTCCTGACATCCACATCAACATCTAACTTTGGTGACTGCACATGGAATGGATTCTTTAGACACACACAACTTAAGAACCACTCTCTTAGGAAGCAGAATTAAGCTCATTTTAGTAAAAGCTCATAATGTTCAAAAGTCTACATAATGGAAAAGAATGACATTAGAGAAAGATACACACACACACACACACACACACACACACACACACCACACACACAATCACTGTCTCTTCTATCTTATACGAAGGATGTTAGTAGTGTTTTAGGGTACAGACAAAGAAGTAAGACAATCTTGTCTTAGTGATTCAGTATTCAAATGGCATTAAAAACAACTGCATGATTTCTTCAATACTATTTGAGCACAAAAGATTTCTAGTATAATTTTGGGGGTACACAACCTTTATGCCTAGATTTCTTTAATGCTAATAGTTCCAACTTCATCCAGTAAAGATAATACATTTTATTTACTCAAGTTAGATCTTTCTTCTTCATCTTAAAAGTTTAGTTGGAAATATGAAATAGCAGAAAGACAATGTGAGCTGAAATAGAAGACACAGTCTTGAGATAAGTTATAGATATGCAGGGTAGAAAACTTGGTTTACTCACTATTCCCTATAACACTTTGTCTTAGTCAAAAAACAATGTAAAACATCAAATCCAATGAATATTATATTCTTACTCTAAGGATTAGTTGTGTACCTATACTTTCTTGGTACTGTTAGTATTTATAGCTCTGGCTTCAGAATCATGAAAACAGTAATATCTACCCTACCAACAAAGTGAGTTTGATTTGAATTTTAATAAGCACCAGTTTGGAAAAAGAATTTGTTAAGATATAAAGGTTATGGTGAAAGGTAATTTTATAATTTAGAAGAGTATTTATTGAAATATATTATGAAGTAGAACATCATCTTTATCAATATTCAAATTGTATTGTTATATAACTATATTCTAAAACATGAACAGATAAGAGTTAACTAATCAACTCTATTGTTGTCCCTATCTCAACAGGAGGCTGAATAGTCAGAATTTATTTTTCTTTCCAATTAAAATGACTTGTGACTTCCATGTTATTTTTTATTTGCTTTGTAGGAAAAATTTCAATCAACTTGACTAGTTTACTGAAAAGTTCATTGTTGTTGGGATCTTTGTTATTTTATTTTGCTATAATTTACCATTCTTAGGTTTTATTATTACATTGTGGTCTCTTTTTAACCATTGGGAAGATTCCCAAGTACTACCAGATACATAGAAAAAGAGTATTTTTAACACTCACAATTTTAGGCAATGACATTTTGATATTTATTACAGATATCGTAACAGGTATTTGAACAAAAACGAGTTAAATTAATTTCACACTTCTCAGAATTTCTAGATTATGCATCATGCAGAAAATCAAAACAGCTCAATTTTTCCTTAATTGTTCTTTATTCCTCAGGTTGTCCTTTGAAACTGAACTAGGAGTAAAATCTTCATCTCTGAAGGGTTTTTTTTTTGTTGTTGTTGTTTTTTGTTTATTTTTTTTTGAGTTGTCATTCTCTCATGGTGAAACCTGAATGAATATTATAGCACAACATTTAAAACACAATAATTATTTAAATTGCTACTGCATAAAGCTACCTACCCACCTTGGAATATGTGGTGTGTGTGTGTGTATGGTGTTATCATTGTCTGTATTTAAGGTATATTAGGAAAAAGGTCACACAGTGAAAATGATATAAATTTTTTGATATTAGATGATATAAATGACTGATTACAGTTTAGGAAAATTATTCATATAGACTGGGAATTCCAAACAATCATTTGAAAAAATTAAAAGTCTGATAAAAGTAAAGAATTTTACAGTAAAAATAAAATAAAATAAATAATAGAAATCAACTTGCAAAACAAGAGGGACAGAGAAATTAAAAACCTTAAACTTAGAACCCTAGTGTAGCAGGCATCATGAATCTCTGCTTCTGGTTCATCCTGAGTACCTATGACATTTACTTGTGGTGGACTTACCTTCTCTTGTATTTGTCTCTTCTGTGCTTTCCAGGTAATATCTGGCATTGCCACATATAGACACATATAATAAACAGAGGGAATATTAAAATGTATTTTATTAAGCTAAAAATCATTAATCCTTATGGCCTATGTCACTAATGATAATGGTGAATATTAGAGATGATATGTTGAAAAAAAACCATATTTGAAGCTGATTATTTTTTTCTCCCACTGCCAAGAGTCAATGCCAAATTATCAGTGTCTTTGTCTAAATATTTCTCAAAGCATATGTATTTCAGAATTTCTAACTCATTGATTTCTCTGAAGTAGAGAAATTTCTTACAGTTGTGTGATCCCTTGTCGTCCTGCTTCTTACTTTTATAAAGCATTCTCTACAATTTGGTTAATTGGTTCTTGTGATATCTCAGTCAAATCTTAGAATGAAGCTATAAATGGTGTCCACTAGAAATCCCATAGCCACCTAACCAAAGTGTAACTCAGCGCAACTCTTTGCTCATTCTTTTCTTCTGCTCATTAAATACACTTGATTCCTGCTAGCTTTTTAAAACAGTGCTCTATAGTGTCACCATTTCTATGAGCATTTGTCAAGAATTCTTGACAGCTTGATTTTTCTTAAGTACATCATCAGTTGACATTATTGTTTCCTAATTCTTGGCTTCTATGTGTGTGTGTGTGTTGTGTGTGTGTGTTTTGTTTTCATGTCCATATATGTGTATTCGTGTACAAAGATACACATGGTTGTGGAAGCTTGAGGTCACCCCTCAGATTTCATTCTTCAAAAACCATGCTGTTTTTGAAAAAATCTCTTACTGAGATGTGGGAATTGCCAAAGAAGACATGGTTGAATGGTCAGCAAATCCCAAGTATCTACACACATGTGTGTGTCTGCAAATGTGTATCTGTGCATATGTGTATATGTATTTTTACAGGAATTTTATATATTTCTAGGTAAATATAGAAGAATATGTTTCCTTCACCATATCAAACAACCTTGGCATTATCATTCTATTAATTCCATTAAATTTTCTATATTCTGTGAGTTTCTTCTTCTCTTAATTGATTGTTTCCTTATCTGTATAAAACCTTTTTAGCTTTATAGGGTACATCTGCTTTTTTTTTTCAATTGTTGTTATTATTGTTTATGTGTTGTTTTATTTTGTTGTTGTTTTCCACATGTGGCTATTATCCAATGCAGGTCCTTATGTTCATGAAGTTAGCAGTTAATCTACAACCTCCTTCCTTATTTCCCTTAATACAATGCTGTTGACTATAACTGTCAATAATATAGAAATGCACACAAATTATGTGGGTTTGATTATTAACATAATTGGGAAATATAATATTAAGAAACAGAATCTGGATTAAAGGCTATTTATAAAACAAAGTAAAAAAATAAACAAACATTGAAGTCTTCAAAAAATAATTACTTAGTAATTGTTCAGGACAACATTGCTGGCTCCAAAGAAAGAATGAACAAAGACAGAATGTGAAAGAGGAAAAGTGACCAAGTTAGCTTCATAGCTATCAAAACTATTCATAAGTTCTGTCAACAAATAATCTTAGACTTTAAACTAATGCTTCACAGTTTTTTTGTCTATAAAAAGTTTCACCCTCATTGTATAAGCAGATATACTCAAAAATCTAATGTAAAGTTTTATCCTTTGCATCATTGAGCTAATGCATAATGTTATTTACCTGGGGTTTTTGTAAAGTTTATGGCATTGATTTTTTAAAATGCTGGATCCCAAGTATTGCATATATTATAGAAATTTTTGTATATATTCAAAACTATCAATTTTCACTGAAATTTCTTACTCACTTAAGTATAGTTCCCTTGTGGAGGATGGTGCTTTTTCTTATAGCTACTTAACCCGGTACTGTGAATTGGAACAAACCCTATCTTGAGGAGGTCAGAAGGCCAAGAAGATGGACATGATGTCAAACTGTTCTCTAAACATTTTTGCTTATATATGTAGATCATTGCCTTTATCATTCATTGATTGGAGAACCATCTTCATTGCCAGGGATGATGGTGAATGCAGCCCTAACTTTTCAATGTGGAGGAAAAGAAGAGATAGGAGGAGGTGTTCCACCCCAAAATGGACAATAGTATCATCCTCCAAGATACTGGGAACACAGTAAAAGGGCAGATGGAAAGAATGAATGAACTAGAGGAAAAGAAGGAGATTTCAAATGTTCTAATCTCTCTCTCTCTCTCTCTCTCTCTCTCTCTCTTTCTCTCTCTCTCTCTCTCTTGTGTGTGTGTGTGTGTGTATGAGAGAGAGAGAGAGGGATAGAGAGACAGAGACAGAGACAGAGGGGGTATGTATATGAGAGACTGTAGTGTGTGTTGAGAAATAAGTGTGTGTGAGTGTATAGACATTAACCAAATGTGCCATAGTATGAGGAGAGGGGTCAGAAGACAAGTTGCAGAAGTTAGTTAGTCCCTTCCATACGTCTGTTCAGGGCTTGAACCCAGATTATCAGATTGGGTGGTAAACACATCTATCTGCTGAGTCTGAACTAATTAGATGTTTCCACCCACTATTACTAAACTTGATATAACAATACATTTAATTGTGTCCTCCAAAATAATGTCACAATACAGATTATTACTGGAAATCATTTGGCTCATACAACATTTACTGACAGGGAAAGTTTTGTATATTTATGGACTTTGTCACACATTGATTTTTTTTAATCAAGATCATTAATGGAAATAGCTTCTAACATTTTACTTTCTGTTCTTCAGAAGTAAACAAATCTAGATGATAGCTTGAAGTCTCTAGTAGCTTGCTGAGCTACTGTCCCAGCCAGGTGAGAGCTGAGTACTTTTTATGTTTGCTGCTTATTGGTTTTGAGGGGAAAAGTTATCTCTGGATCAATATGAGCATAGCAGATGCCAGGGTGCAGTATTGATTTGCTTCAGTAAGAAAAACACATTGGGGGTAGAAGCTGCAGTAGAAAAGCAACCTAATTATGCTCATGATAAAGCTCTATAATTCTTTGCACAGATCCATCTTATAACTCAGCCACAGTGAAAAGTGGGAATTCTGGAGAAATTATCACATCTGAATGTTTCTGGTTTATGGTATGTGATTCCCAGAGCAATGTAGTATTGCTTTAGTTTCAATATTGGCCCAGGCAAATGTTCCATGAGCTTCTCTTTTGTAATAACAAGTTTTCTCCAAGGTCATAATGCAGGTGTGCATGTGTTCTTAGCGAAGATGATGAATCCTTAATATTCATGCAGAAAATATTGTTGCTTTACCCATCATGAACTTCCTAGTTGACTTTAGCAATAATTTTGCAGCTAAAGAACTATGAATATCCAAGAAAAACACACCAATAAGAACTCAGAAAAAATGTACTATTCTTATGGCAATAAAGGATTTATAAAGAAATTTAGAGCAGACACAACTGAGATTTTTAACTAGGTATGTAATAATTATCTGTAATGCAGAACATTTCCATTACTTCCTCTAATAATTTCCATGTTATCTTTAGCTGCTACTTGGGTAAATTGGTATAGGCAACCTCAGGAAAATTATTAGAGTATATAAAATGTCCTTCATAGGCTTGTTTTTGAACAGTTGATCAGGCTTTTTTTTTTAATTTTAATTTTTATTTTTTTTGGAAAACTGTAGAATGTATAGGAATCTGAGTATTGCTGGAGGGCAGTAGGTTGGAACCTAACCCACTTCCTATCCACTCTTAGCTTCTTGAATGTAAACACAATTTGACCAGACAACTCCCTTTCCTATTGTCATGCCTTCTCTGCCATCAAATTTAAGTCAAACTACACTTTTACTTTGTTATGTTGTTTCTTGTAAGAAACTGGTCACAGGAATATTTAACACATTTGGGAAGTGGAAAAAGTCCAAAAAAGTAGAAATGGATCATTATAATATTCCTTCTCAAGTAGAACCAATCTCCCTTTACACAAAGTACCCAGGTTCTGAACTGATTAATTGGGTGAGTGTGAGTGTCTGTTTTGATGATGCTAGAAAGTCAGATTCACAAGCAATGGTTATGAGTTCCAAGTGGCACCTTTTTTTATTTGTCTATTTATCCTATGGATTTTACGAATAATATCCTTTAAAATGATCCACTGAAACCAGACTATTTCGTTTACCTGTTTTACCTTTTGTTTATTAAGATATACAATGATACATGGCTTTAGAAACAGCAGAAACTCAGTTTCATTCAGAAACTCACTGAATTATATTCAGTGTCCTCAGTTGAAAGGAAGCACCAAGGATCTTTTTTTTTTTTTTTTTTTTAACCAAGATAGATTCCTCAAAGAGTAGATGAGCTTTCCACTGAAATTTTGGCACAAGTAAATAAATAAATAAATAAAGACAATTTTAGAAAAATAAAAAAATACATGAAATATTGTGTTTGAATATATACCGTTAGTACAATTAGCTGTTAGTATTATTTTTATTGACTGACATCTCTGTTAATCATCATAAGATCTATAATTAAGGAGGGTACTGAAAAAAATAATGAAATGTACTATTCAAAATAATAGTTGAATATCCTTTAAGAATTATTCTATTTAATATTCAGTAGGATTTTGTTTCTTTGATTGGTTTTCTTTTCTCACCACCTCCACCATCACTGTCCCCATCATCATCATCATTTTGTGTCAAGAGTATTTGCCTTCATATATATATACATAGTTTGTTCCTAGTGCTCCCAGAGATTAGAAGGCAAAAGAACAATTAATGAAAACAGCACATTCATTCAATAAAATATTAGATGGGAGCCAGGAAGTTGACTAATGAATAAATACGCTTTCTGGCAAATCTTATGACCAGAGTTCAATCTGTAAACCCTTAAATGGAAGCTACAAATGTGAGACACCTTGGGGTTGCTCAAAATCAATCCCAAGTCCTGCAGAAAGGAGCTAGTATTCTTAACTGCTGAGGTCTTAATGTGTAACTCATGGTAGCTTGGACCTCACAATGTCATCCAGACTATCCTTAAGCTTACTATGAATCTTCTGTTTCAGCATCACAAGTACTAAGATTAAATAAGAAAATTACCACATGGTGCTTAGTAGTAATTCTTTTTTTAAAACGCCACTCATCAACTTCTTGAAGCTTATAAAGTGTGAACATCTGACCATGAGACTCCATGTGACCATGTATTTATTTACCCAAAGCTGTATATCAAACAGCTGATATTTGCTAATAGTCTAAAAGGTATTTCTGCCCATGTGCAATCTATCTCCAATTAAAACTATTTAAATGTGATCATAGGCAGAGTGTATCTGAAAGTAAACATTAGTCATGATTGTCACAGCCCCACCACTAGAGTTTCACTTCCACTCTCTATTCAACTCGCCTTAACACTGATGTAAGAACCTTCAGGAATAACTGGATAAAGCACAAAACAGAAACCTGATTCATGTATAATAATTTTTATTTTATTACTGTAAGAGATAATAGTCCCTTTGTCATGACACTAGAACCCTATTCAGAGGTGTCTTGGAAACCTACAGGGAAGGTCTTTTATTGTACTAGATATATTAACAAGCAGATAACATTCCTTCTCTATGTGGAAAACAAGATGGCTTGAGACTAGGATCTAGTTGGATTTAAGTACAAAACTTTTCTCCTATGATAAGAGATTTGAAAAAAACACATATGTTGAATATTAGACTCCCTAGAGAAGTTTCTAGTCTCCTCCATCAGTGTATTCACTAGGCTGTTTCTGCTGATAAGTTTCTGGAATTACAAGCTTTCTTGGATTTTATAATTATTGTCTACTATGTTTATTTCACCTTTTTGTAAATATAATGAGTTGTTGTTATGTTGTCAGTAAAATTTTCTTCAAAATATCAAACTGGTTACATGAAGAGAAACAAAAGAGTGTGATAATGTTCTTCAGAAATATTATATTTTCTCTGGGCAAATTACATTATTTGGTGTATTTCTTTTTATTTTACAACTATGACAAACCTAGATCAAATATGTATATCTAATAATAATAATGAAAACTATGTAATTTCTCAGAAAACTGTAGCCCAGTTAATGAAGATAACAGCATAGTTCACAGGAAATTTGTCATAGTTTTTAATTCTTCTATCCCTTCAATAGATATATAGTAAGTATGTTTATCTGAAAACAAGTACATATTAGTTCTAGAGTTACTAAAAATCAATTCTTAAAAATCAAGATGAATCATATGTTGTATAAATTCATTAAGATAAAGCAATCTGGAAATTTTTATAAGCACTAGTGTTCATAGAGAATATAATTACATTTCATTTCCTATTTGAGGTCATTATGGCCTAAATACTATGGAACCCTGAGTATCTATAGGTCAGCAGTTCTCAAGCTGTTGATCTCAGGACTCTGGTATACAACTTAGTTTTCTGTTCACTGGTTTTTATTCTTTGAAAATTTCATACATGCATGCAATACACTGTGGTCACACACATCCTCCATCTTTCCAGGGTCCCTGTGGCCCCAACAAGAAAGACTCTTCCTCCACTGCTTTTCATATTCATTTCTTTCTGTTTTGTTTGTGAACCATCATGGCTAATCAGAACCATTTCTGTCAGAGCAAGTGTGGAAATGTCCATTGGAGCATCAGTGACTACTCCATTGGAGACAATGATGCCTACTCTCTCAGCAACTTGCAACAAGCCTTGACAAAACTAATTCACATGGGATTACTACTGGATACCATAGACTAGCTTCTCTCCAGTTTTTGCCTGAGTCTTTATTGGGTCTATATAGTGCAGGCCCTATGTAGATAACTCTAACTGAAGGGATTTCGTGGGTTACATGGCCATATCATGGCCGGAAGATAGAATTTCAGGAACCTCCTTCTCCAACTACAGATCCTAAATTCTTTTCACTTACAGATGAGCACTCAACAGTCACTTTCACTATTTGACTAGCCACATATTTGTCCTTTCGCTATCTTGCTGTAAAATCCTCTTTAATTCTGAATGAATGATAGAGAAAGTTTTTGTGTGAGCTATATTCATTACTATTTACCACTTTAGAGGTTACAGAAAACTATTTAAATTATATGAATGTAAGAGATATATGCATATCATTGTGATGACACAATACTATCAAAATATCTCTTGCATTCGAAGAAAAAGGAAATTTTCCAGGACCTCACAGCAAGGGTTAGTGCAGCTTAAACCTTAAGCCTTAAGACTGATGTCTCACTCTTGTTTTCAGCCTGTTTTTTAAGCTGCATGTAAGAGGAAAATGAATAATAGTCAACTGTACTTGCCTTGAATTTCCCAAGTAATCATGTTTTTCATCTTAAGCTTATGCATAGCTGTAATATTGTTATGTGTTTTTCCAGGCTTATGACCGGAGTGTGTGATAATAAGTTCTGAAAAAATAAAATAGATTGAAAACACCCTTATAAAACATATATCCACAATAAATATTAGATAAAACATGGATATAGTTTGATATGATTGTTTTCGGTGATGTTTGTAGAATTGTTTGTTGTCTGTATCAGTTGGACTCATATGGATTCAATGACTTAATCCCTTGTAAATTCTGTAAAGTATGCTTCAGTGTTTCCTCCTAAATAACTTTCTATGTTGGTCATTAAAAGAGTAAAGACCTTTTTCAGGGATACACACACACACACAAACACACATACACAGAGAGAGAGAGAGAGAGAGAGAGAGAGAGAGAGAGAGAGAGGAGAGAGACAGAGAGACAGAGAGAGACAGAGACAGAGAGAAACAGAGAGAGAGACAGAGAGAGACTGATTCACAGATATGATTCAGGGGAGCTCAGATTCAGACATACAGCAAAAGACAGAAAACACAGGTATAGAAAAGTTTATAATTAAAATCAGTGACTACTCTTAGTTAAATTATCTCATGGGAAGCACTGTTAATCTATTCTCCTTAGTGTGGTGCTTACTCATTATTGATGACTGTTCCTCACTAATGTATTCAAACCACTGCACATCCTTAGTTTCCAGAGTGTTGGTGTCACATGTCTTGTAAACTCCGCTTATCTCCACTTTACACACAAGAGTGAAATAGACCTGGGACAGCAAATAATGACTTTGTATATTATGAAAATAATTTGAATCCCTACTCTGGGAGGAGGAGCACTGTAGAATCCAGAGATTATATTTTCAGAAATGTCATAGAAGAAATTTGCAAATAAAGCAAGTTCATGACTTTATAAGACAGAAATGTCATTTTGTTAAAATATTGACACTAGCCTCAGAGTTCCTAAGGCACTGTCTTGGGATATGTTCTTTGTGATTGATGATGCCCTAGTTTCATAGAAAAAAGAAGTTCAAGTTCAGCACATTTAATAGTGTCTGGATTGAACAGTATTGGTATTCATCTCACAGAACCTTAAGTACAGCAAAATATAATAGAATATTGTTATAAATTAATAAACATTGACTTGAAAATATTATATATTCATGTATTTAGAGTATTTTATTCATAGCCAACATACTATCATGATTATTTTTGAATTTTTGTTAAGAATACTGAGGACATAGCTATTGCACACATGAACTCATAGCAGCTGTGGTTATCCATTCTATACTTGCACATGATCAAGGTATTCCAGCATAGCAAGGGAGACACTCTTAAGGCCTTACACCAGCTGAGGATCTCTTGCCAGATATTGGATGTTAGAGGTGAGACAGCCACTTTACTTTATGAGTATGGCTACTGGCAAGTTCTCAGTTTCCCACTCTACACTCATATTCAGAGGGTACCACTAATATAACTCAAAACTTTAGAAATAAGAAAGGAAGGAACGCAGGAAGGAAGTAATGTAGGAAGGAAACAAGAAAATTAGTTTAATAACACCCTGAAGCTCTTTATACCAAATTGCTACATCTATTTACATAAGTACTTTTGTATAAATAAATTATTGAAACAAACTTTATAAAAGTTTATTTACATTATTTTTAGAATTAAATATATCCATAATTTATTTTATTTTTGAAATTTTATGTGTGCAGATAATTAAATATAATAGAATATTGTTATAAATTAATATATATATGCTCCATTTCATTCTTCCAAATTATCTCCATTTTCCCCCATATGACTTTCTGAAATTGCTTTTATTATTACCCAGTAATTACAATTATTTCAGTGCACATATACATGGATTTGAGCCAATTAACTGGAGGTCAAGAAACATACCAGCGGCCATATCCTTAAAGAACAATTCTGTCTCTTCCCAAAATTATTCATTGACAATAGTTCCTCAATAAAGGGTGGGGCTTGGACATCATCTTCCCAGTGTATGCCACAATTTGTATTATCCTGAGTTTGTGAAGGTCTTATACAGATAATTATAACTGTAATGAGTCAAAGATGTGATGATCATGACATGTCCATAGGATAGCCTTTTACAACATTCCCTACTATCCTCCAGCTCTTATATTCTTTCACCTCCCCTGCCTCCAAATTTTATCAGAATCTTGGTGATGATGTGGTTACTATAATTGCCATTTCAGGACTGAACACTCAGTCAGTTATTCTCAGCATTTTTGACACATCATATACTGCAGAAAGAAGCTTCTCTGACTATGGTTGAGTTCTGCCCTAGTCAGTAGGTACCAGCCTAAACAGTCAACATAATAACAATATCAGGTTATACCTTTCCACCTATGACTTCCCTAGTCATCCACTTTTGACTACAATTAGAATAGAAGATATTAAAATCCCTCCTATGGAGCAGGCATCATATCCAATCATAGAGTAGTTACTTATGCCCATATAGTACCCATACTATGGTACAAGTTAATATTAGAATATCCAGAATCTAGAGGTAAGTAAAATCACTGAGGTCTTTTGTCCCCCAGTAGCCAGAGTAAGACCTTCAGAAACTACAAAAGCTAGCACTTATGTATGACATTTTCTAGTATGAGTGAGATTAACTTCTTTATGTCCTGCAGTCAAAGGGTGCATTTTCTTTAGCAATAAGGTCTTACTATGTAGTTATGGTGGTAACTAAAGACAGTGACAATAGACTGTTTTGTTTTGGAGAATCCTACGGTTTTTCTTGCCAATGATTCACAGAAATGTATCCCATGATTTGCATTCTGATTTTCATTTAGTAACCTACATATTCTGTAAGGAGCATTGTTAAACTCAGCATGGTGCTTCCCTTTTTCCAAGTTTAGTTTTGAAATTTGCTTGCTAGCTAGTAGGTTAACAAAGGTGCTATGAGAAGGGAAGTGGACATGAGAATTACTTAGAGTCTATCTCATCCTAGTCAAAATGGCCATCACAAAGAGTACAAATAACAATAATTGCTGTCTTGGACGAGGTGAAGGGGGATCATTTATATACCATTGGTGGGAATGTATATTAGTGAAGCCACTTTTGAAATCTGTCTTGGAGTTTATAAAGAAAATTAGAAATAGACTTGCCATATGGCCCATTTATATCACTCCTGGGCATAATTCCAACATACCTTTTATCCTACCACAGAGACATTTTCACATCCATGTTCACTGTTGCTCTATTCAGAATAGCTAAGAAATGTAATCAAGTAGATGTCTATCAAAAGATGAAGGGATTTAAAAAAAGGCATAAGATACAGAGTGGAATTTTACTCAAAGATAGGAAATCATGATTTGCAGGTAAATAAGTGGAAGAAACTGAAAAACAATTATACTGAGTGAGTTAAATCAGACCGAGAGAAGCAGGTATGCTGTCATGTGTGGATCCACTCCAAATCGTGTGTTTTGTGAATTCAATTTGGAGCACAAATGGAAGCCAGAAAACTAAAACGAGGGCTTTGTAGGGAGATGTGGACAAGTTGTTTGGGAAGGGGCAATGCATTATGGATAAAACGAAAGTAGTGAGGAAGAAGGCTAAGACCTGCAAAGCTTATCAGGGAGGAGCCTGGAAATACACGGGAAATCAGGACATGAAAACAAATACTAAGCCAAAGAAAGCTGATATTAAAAGTCATATGTAAACTTACTATCTCACAGTGAAATAAAAAAAAAGATTCTGTGGAAATATAGTGAAGAAAACAAAAAACTGAGAAAGAGAAAGAGAAAGAAAAGCATATATGAAGAAAAGGAAAGGGATGTATGTGTAAAGGATAAAACTGGAGCAGAGGGAGAAGAGATGGCAGTGGGGAGTATGAGAACCAAAACTAAGGGTATTTGAAATTCTTATAAATATGTGTCTTTTGAAAAGTATAGTCTCTGAGGAAGAGAAATTATTTCTCCATTTGTCTTTGTTTGGTTTTTATAAAGAATAATCAAATATAGGTTCCTATCTATAGAGACTTTTCTGTATCTGGCCATTTCTTTGTTTATTTTAAAGGTCAACATTTTAGGATCTAAAACTACATATGAAACTATAAGAATATGGGAACATACCTGACTTCTAAATCTTTTCATTGTTAAGTAGAAACAAACCCAACAAAATATTCAATTTTTATATGGTATATTCACATTGTCAAGCTTTTGGATGAAACAGTGACATTAATGTCAGTCCAATATATAAATTCATAGTGTAAGTATCATTCACTTAGGCAGACCTTGGTCTCTATTCCAATTCATTTTGTTAATGTCTGTGTTGTCTTGGTTACATTTTCTTTGAAAACTTTATATCGACTTGATAAACACCTATTGGAGTCTATTACATACCAAAAACTAAGTTGATCACTGGAGACAGAGATAGAAACTGAAGTATTTCTATCCTTTGTAACTATGATATTTTAATGTTTCAAGAAATGATATTTTAAAATCTCTTGTAACATAATTCATATATATTTCCAATTATTAATCAATACATACCTATTTTTCATAACTCTTTGTCAATGTTTAATACACTTGATTTTTAACACATCACATATTAAACTAGGTGCTATTGCCATTAGAATCCAACATATGATTATTATTGTGTTTCCCTTGAGAATTGTAATAAATTTGACTAAAAATAGATTTTTATTTAATGTAGTTCATTAGTATCAAATTATAGACTATGTAGCAATTTATTGACAAAGTATTAAAAATGCAGAACATGATTGCCTTATTACTGAAAATCTAAAAAGAACTATTCTTACATTTCTTCTGTGGTAATTGTTAACATGTCTTAACTCAAGTTTATTTTCTATTGCATTGAATCCATGGTCAAAGACACTCTAAAACAGGTAAAGTTACATAGTTGTTTCAGAGAAAAAAATCTAAATGACTTATTATATTGTTCAATGGTAGTTAAATGCTAGTATTATTAACATCAAATTGTAAAATATGATAACTGTAAGATGCTATGGTAAGGATATGTTATAATTTATCTTTAACATTTATATGTCTTTATCTGCTTGGCATGAGTCTCAAAATACACTATCATATGTATATACTTTGATCATGTATTTTCAGCCTAGTGACCATGTCTACTTCTTTTACCAACATCCAATTAGTATTTATAGATGACACAAAGGTATCAGCTGCAAGGTGGAGCACTTGGTAAAAACTCTTGCTGCCAAGGTTGGTAACCTTAATTTGATGCACAGGACCTTGTGGTGAAAGGAGAGAACCAACGCCTGAAGGTTATCTTCTGATCTCTATATACACTAAACACAGATAGATTGACAGATAGATGATATATAGTTAGATAGGTAGATATATGATTGATTGATAGATAGATAGATAGATAGATAGATAGAATAGATAGATAGATAGATAGATTAGATAGACATACAGACAGAGGTGTTGATAACAAAGAAGAATATCTATGAAAGATGATTATAACAGAAAGTACAGCCACAAGAATAATCAATTCTCAGAAAATTTTACTAGGATAATGATGATTAAATTCATTTAAAAAAATAAATAGTATATATTAGGATAAATGAAAGGAAAAGCATAGCCAACATAAGGAACAAAGTATGGAGGAATTATAAGATAAGGACTATATTATAAATATTGGGAAAAGTTGGAGTATAGTTGAGCAAGAACAAGGTGTGCAGAAAGAAAATTGACTTAAATTATCAAAAGGAGTGGTGAAATATTCTATAACAGATCTCTAGATAACTATAACATTATTTTGAAGATAAATGTTATTTTCTTTTGACCACTGCTTGACTCATACTCAGCTGAAAGAAAATTCTCACTACTTAAGTGGTCCATTAATTTCCATCATATTTTTCTAAATTATAAATATAAGTTTATAAATTAAACTTTTACTAAAAAGTAATTATTAATAACACTTTCTAGATTTTGAACAAATATTTCATTATATTATGTCACATCAAGGTTTTTACAAACATTTATAAAAATTTCTAACTTTACCCTTTTCCTCTGCTAAATAAATTGTTATGATTGTTCACTTCACTATGGTGTAATAAATTACACATTTCTATCTTTCCATTTTGAGACTTTTTGGAAAACTTTGGTTTCATATCACATTTATGAGTAATTCACTTGTTCCCATACAATACAAGATGTCATCGCCATTTCTAATGTGAGCAAATTGTTTGGAGTGCAGCCTACTCTCAAAGAAGCAATTCTCTATGGACCAATTCAGAAGTGTGCCTAGGTCTATTTAGGTCTGCTTTGCAGAGAAGGGAGACATATACATTGAATAGGATGTCCTTGTTGGTTCAGTGTAGAGATGATATAACCTCAGTCACCTGACAGAACAAGATAGCTATTATACCTACATATAAGCTGATAGGAATACACAGCCCCTTTAACCTCTGTAAAAGATTCCATATAAAAACATTAATGACTTTTCCTTCAAGTGCTTACTAATCCTTTAAAATCAAATCTTTGACAGCACCACTCTATACAGAAAAATTGGTAGGAAAGTATTATGTAGGTTTCCTCATGGTTGCCCAGATTATGTAAGATAAATACATTTGTGATCCCAAACTATTCACTTTATAGACTAAGGCTAAGTTTTTTCTTTTACCAGATTATAGAATATGACAAGTCTACTTATTTATTACTACTTCTCATTTGGCTCTTAATTTTAAGTATTAATTTAGCAGGATCAAAAGTTCTAGGCCCCGAGGTTATTTTAATTTTTTTCTTGTTTGGTTTATTTTTCTCCTCATTCCTTCAGATAATTAAATTTAATACTTTGCTGCCTTTGCTGTTGCTGATGAAAATCTCATTATCTATCTACTTGCCATGTATTTATTGAAGTGTTCATAATGCTTTTTAGTAGTTTAAAGAATGTTATACCTTATTATATAACATTTGAAACTTTCATACATGTATCCGACATATTGTGATCAGATCCTCTCCATTACTTTCTCTTATCCCTTCCTACTCCTAAACATCACATTATTTTCACCCAACCAGTCCTTCTAGTATACTCATACTTTGTGGTTTTGCACAGGACTTGCATAAGTGGTCAAAGCTACCATCTATTCATGGTTTTATAGGCTATGCCATATGCAGAAGACAGCATTTCATGAGATTCCTTCCCATCTTACAACTCTTATCATCTTCCTCCACCTTCTCCACTATGTTCTCTAGATCTTGGAGGTCCTGATTTAGATGACCTGTTTAGTCATTCAGTCTCAGTATTTTGACCAGTTACAACTCTCTGTATTAACTATTGCCTACTCAAAAGAGACTTTTTCTGGCCAAGGCATATAACAGTATTAGTCTAAGGCTATATTGAAAGACAGTATAGTTAAATATCTATTTATTTTAACATTAGTAAGTTCTTCTCTAGGGCCTGTGACATCCTCATCTATAGAATTTTTCCAGGATTCCAGTACCTTGTATATCTTTATCCTCATGAAGAATCCCATCTAATTTGATAATGGCTGTGATACCATATATTAACTGTTTTTATTCTACTTAGACATTAGCATGTTGCCTTGATTAGAGAGATGAATATATTTCATTAATCCTGGAGATTTCTTAACCATCTCATATATATGCATGCATACAAGTATAAAAATATCCATAGTGGCAACTTCTGGCATAAATGAGTTCAAGAAGTGGTAGCTGTGTGACATATTTCAAGAGTAAAGGGAGCTAAATACACTTGGGGTTCTATGTTTAACCAATGGTTCAATTAGAAAGCAATTTGATTTTCTGACTTTGACATCCGTTTCAGAGTGTATTAATTAAACACAATCTAATATCTTTGAGAACAATTTTCAAATCCCAGTAAAATATATAAAAACAATATTTTATCATTTGTAATTAACTTTTAAAATGTGAGTATAACTGTATTCTTAATAAAACTTTCTTTTTTCCTTTAATTAAAAAATAGACTATTTCTCATACACTATATACTAATTACAACTCTGCCTTCTCTCTGCTCCTCCAATTTCTTCCCATCTGTCTTCCCCTCTGGATTCACATTCTTTCTGTCTCTCATAAGAAAAGAACATGTTTCTAAGATACAACAAACAACATGACAAAACAAAATAAAGTGAGATTTAAAAATAGAAAGAAACCAATCATGGATGGAGAAAGCAACCCAAAAACATAAAAAAAAAAAGCACCAAGAAAATGCACAAGAATCAGAGACCCACTCACTCTCACATTCAGGAGTTCCATAAAAATACTTTGCTGAAAGCTGTATATGAATAGTAACTGGCGTAGACCTGTGTTGGCCCTGTGGTTCCTGATTCAGTCTCTGTGAGTTCATCTGAGAGTTGTTGTGTTGATTCAGAGGGCAGGCGTTGTTCTCCTGTGTCCTCAATCTCCTCTGGCTGTTAACACTAATTCTATCTTTCCTTCCACAGGATTCTCTGAGCTCTGAGAGGAAAGATTTGATGGAGACACCTGATTTAGTGCTATGATTTCCAAAACTCTCTCCTTCCACGTAATGTCTGGCTGTATTCTTGACCTGTTTCCAATTGTTGAAGGAGAAATGTCACTGATTAAATAAAGACACTCTTCTATGGGTATAGTAGAATATCATTAAGGGTCATTTTATTGATACATTTTTAAGGCTACTGGTCTGTGGTATATTTGCTAAGCTGATAAGCCCCACTGTGCCTGGACAGGCTCAGCAATGATATCCATCTATTGTCTGTTTACTTTGTGCTTGTACCAGTCAAGGTTTAAACCGAAAAGCAGAACAAGAGCAATTAGGAGCCTACAATTACAGGCTAACACTCAGGAGAATGAATGAAACCTCATATATTTCGCTGACTTTGACCTTGATTGCAAGGGTTTGCTCTAGAAGCAAGGACCATCCTTCTCCTGGAGCTTCTTAGAAGGTCCCTAGATAGAGCAGGGAAGCTTTGTCAACTGTTTCTTGCTCAGCAATATGAGCCAGCATGTAAATGACAGTATATATTAACTCAGTATATGCAAACAATTTCTCCACCTTCTTTCTCCATTAAATTCTTTCATAACATTCAAGAGTATTATTGTAAAGGCAGTTGAATCTCAATCAAATGCAAATTTGGGAAGATATCACATAGGGTTTGTGTCATGAGATCTTTCAGGATTATTTGGTAGTTGATACAAAATTCAAAATTGATAAACCTAGAATATGGTTATGAATAATTAAAGTAATGCAGTATGCAAAGAATTTAAAATGTCAAACTCATGCTCTATTTTTCTTGTCAATGTAGTTGGCAAAAAACTTTCATTTAGTGTTGTTTAGAAAAGTAAAGAAAAATTTATGAGAAACAAAATCTATTAATTGTTATCTAATAGGAATATTTAAAGTGAATATGTTTTAAGTTGACATTGAGGAAAACTAGATATTTTATAATATTTTTTATTAATGAGAAAAAGACAACTATATCTAGTATCAAATAAACCTATATACTTAAAATGCATAAATGGTTTTATTCCTCTCTTCCTCTGACCTCTTACATTCTAACCACATCTCTTCCATAATGTTTCCTGGGTATTGGCATCAAGAAGGTTTATAAAAATGTTAATTAACAAGTGAACTCTATATTTATTTATTCTTTCCATTTTGTTTAGTTATGAGTCACTGCAATGACTGCTACTTACTGCAAAGAACCTTTTGTGATCAAGCTTGGGACAATCACCTTTAAAATTCATACATAAGCATTTAGAATGTAGTTTGACTGCAAAATCGTTTAGCAGAGTAACAGTCATTGGTTCTAACCAAGGATACGGTCTCTCTCACCTTCAGCCTTGGCTTTTGATTGAGTTATGAATGTGGAGCTGTGGAGCTGGCCTCATATCAAATCAGAGAGTGATTGGTTACCCATAACAATTATTCACTTAAAAAGCATACTACTCAGCTCAAATGCACAGGCACTCCCAGAGTCACACTGAGTAAGATAGTTTATACATGTGCACACACAAGGCACACATGTTTTTGCAGGTCAGAAAACAACTTTCCAGAGTCTGTTCTCTTCTTGGCAAGATGTAGTAGGTCCTGAAGATTGAACTTACAGCCAAACTTGGAAGCTCCTGTGTATACCTGTGAGTCATCTCTGCAAAGATCTCCATGATGTTTGTCAAGTAATCATTTTCAACAGAGATTGTTTCATATTAACAAAATAAAGCAGCAAATCAGCTCTGCTTATCACCGTGTTCTCACTTAAAGAAATTGTGGCTGATTCAGA
The DNA here is from genome assembly GCA_021653895.1 of Mastomys natalensis. Taxonomy (NCBI): domain Eukaryota; kingdom Metazoa; phylum Chordata; class Mammalia; order Rodentia; family Muridae; genus Mastomys; species Mastomys natalensis. The sequence goes on along the minus strand of JAJTUV010000323.1, from coordinate 493,540 downwards.
GATGCAGATTATGAAATTGTGAATCAGGCTTCAGATTTACCTCTGAGTGTGCAGATTTATGAATAAGTATTAAGTGAGAAACAGAGAAACCTTTCTTGTTGTGGCAGACATAAAACTAGAAGAAAAGATTAGAAGGAAAGTTCAGCAAATTGTCTTTTTCTTTTTTAATAACAAAGACTGCAGTACAAAGAGGGAAATACCTTTTATATGTAGCTTCAAAGGCTATAGTTTATTCTTTTCTACACTGGCAAACAGATATGAGGTCACTCAAATTTGAAAGTTTTTGATTTCTACTTCTTCTTAATTAATATGTATATTTAATAGGAGAATGTTCAAGTAGAGACCAATGATTTTTTTTGATTTAGAAGCAAATGACCTAAAATCAAATATCTGCATGTTATATTTTCTACAGCAGGTTTACTTTAATAATGAGTACATGAGCTTAGTGTATATATACATATATATATACATATATATGTTAATTTTTTAATTACTTCTCACTTCTCTACTACAAGAAATTTTTTTTCATGGTTACCCACAGGCATATCCATATGCCAGGAATTATTTATGTAAGTAATTGCTAGAGTACACATTAGAATATAATTATTAATATATTAATATTAATAACTCATTTTACCTACAGAAAGAGGTGATTATACTAATGAGCAGTGTTAAACCTGTTCTCATGATAAATTGATCCAGCATAATGTAAGTTGTAGATTTGCCAATAAATTATTTCAGTTTGCACGCCTTTACGTAAAACAATGGAAGAAAAATGCTGTGAAAGCCTCACCTACCATGTAATAGGAATGACAGACTACACTATGAGTCTGATTTATACAGACTAGCCAATGTGGTAACCTTGAGAAGAGGGTAAACAAATTCAAATGCTGGGAAATTCAATGTCAACAGATTTTTGTTTACACACCACCATATACATTTAAATATGTACCATACATAAAACACACTGAATAAATACATGAGTTTATTTCAAAATAATGGAGTCTTTTTTTAGCATAATGTACCTAATAATACCTGACTTGGCACTGGCAAAAATAAATGAACTGGATATTTGTCCTTCAGAAATATGTACATTCCCTTCCATAGCATAAAGTAGTTACTGTTTAATGCCAATCTCTTTCCTTCTGAAGGTGGGAAGTGGCTTGTAACCACGCCATGGTCAGAGGAATGAATGGTAGTAGTAGACAGCGATTATCATATCATTTTTAAACTCTTTATTACTCTCCCATGATCTTTGTTCATGTGGCCAATTCAGTGTGAGCCCTCAGGCAGATTTGAAATGCATGCTTAGAAGGTGACAGAGTCCCTATCAGCTTTGCCACTTTAAACATGCATGGACAAACGTGTGGACAGAGAAAACCTATTCATTTTCCAATAAATTAATTTGGATACTACACATATGACCTTGATAAACTAATAAAATTCAATGGCTACACATATCATTCTGATTGAAAAGATCCCTTTTTTTCCTTTCTTAAATACTTTAATGTTGAAATACTTTTGCAAAAGAATCATGTGTTTTGATATTTGTAGAACTAGGTGAATGTATGAATTGTGTATGTTTGTGTGTGACTTGTCATGATTTGGACACTGAATTAAAATATGTTTCATATACCATTAATTTTGACTGTGGAACAATAATTGTGAAATTTTAACCCAAGATTTGAATGCTGTGAGTGCATTATTATATATACATTGAGAAGTGGAGATGTATGTAAGCCCACCTCTCTACATGAGGAGGACTTGGTTGGTAACAGCCAATAGTATGCGGATAAATCAGGAGCAACAGTAATCTCAGTCCCAGAAATACACTGAAAGTTATCACATGCAATGCATTCAAAGAACAGGGCTTATATTTTTCACAAACAAGAGAAAGGAAGGGACAGTCAAGCTTCAAGCAAAGTAGTTTGCTTTCCAGTAAAGAAGTGGGGTATATTCTGGGAAACAACAAACAACAACAAAAACTTTCTGGGCTAAAATTCAAGTTTAAAACATGCAAATGTTCTCAAGAAAGCAGCTTCACAAGTAAGATATATGAGATTCTCACAGGGTGAAAATGAATGCAGATGAGGACTAGAGACTTCTGGGAAGCAATAACAAATTTATGAAAGAAACAACAGATAAGGGACTCCCTGAATTCATAAGGATGTGACAGTATCTACTTTAAGTATATGTATATTTTTGCTGATCTCTCCAAACAGAAAATAGGAAGAGATGCTCAAATTAGCATTTTAATGAATTGTGCAGTATATGACTGACTATATGCTCCCTCACTCTTTATTCGTCAAATAAATTTTGTATCTAAACATAACTTAGAAAGAAGAAGAAGTGCATAGGTGAGAGGCTATCATTTCAGAAAATGGTTGCAGAACTGTTTAAGTCCCATATACTCGTTAGAATTTTGTCAGTTATCCACCAGGATAGGGTACCTAACTCCTTTCCTGCAAGCTGCTTTCTGTTCTGAGCTATGGAGGATGTTGGACTGCTGCTATGTGCCTTAGGCTGCCTGCTAAGGAAGTTACGGGAGGCTTCTCTTTATCAGGCTGTGCTGATCTCCTTCCTTCCTCTCTTCTTTTGCTGCCTTTCCCTCCCCATCCCTCTCCTCTCAACCTGTCATCCTCACAAACCTTCACTTTGAGTCTATCCTGATGTCAAATTCTGAAGAAGCCCACACAGAGAAATCTTATGTAGAAACCCAGGTTTAAATGAAGAGAGGTACACAGCCAACTTCAAACAGAAACTTTTGGGCACTTAAGGGAGTGGGTCTTTAGGGTGATCTAGCTCCTATCCTATGTCTTTCTTTTTTATTATTTTTAATCTTTTTTACACTTTAGTATTTATTCCTGCTCTGTGTCTTCTTTCTGAGTATTCCTCATCCCATACCTTCTCCCTCAGTCTCCAAGAGGATGTCTCCACCCCCACCTCCTCATTAGATGCTAAAAACATTTGACAAAATAAAACACCCCTTTATGTTAAAAATCTTGGAGATATCAGGAATTTAAGGCCTAATATAATAGAATATACAGTAAACCAACAGCCAATATCAAATTAAATGGAGAGATACTTAAGAATCCCTCTAAAATCAGGAACAAGACAAGGATGCCCACTCTCCCCATATCTATTTAATATAGTACTCGAAGTTCTAGCTAGAGCAATAAGACAACAATAGAAGATCAAAGGATACAAGTTGGAAAAAAACCCTCAGGGTATCACTACTTGCAGATGATATGATAGTGTAAATAAGCAACCCCAAAAAGTCTATCAGAGAACTTCTAGAACTGATAAACAACTTCAGCAAAGTGACTGGATATAAAATTAACTCAAAGAGATAAGTAACCTTCCTTTATACAAATGATGAATGGGCTGAGAAAGAAACTACAGAAACAACACCTTTCACAATAGTCACAAGTAATATAAAATATCTTGGGTAAATCTAACCAAACATGTCTTTCATTTGAGCTCCTGAGTATTGTCAAAGAAAGCAACTGTCTCACTCACTTCAAGTTCCTAACTCAGATTTCACAGATGTTAGGCAAGGTTTGTTTACTCCAGGAGATTCAGTAAAGACTGTTTTACTCTGTTCTTAATATGTAGTTGGAAGAGACCCAGATTAGATTTTTCTTTTTCTTTATCTGTTTTTATATTAGTGAAGAATTTGGGCTCACCAATGACCTTCAAAACACAAAGTATTTGGCTGTTTCTCAGTATATCAACTTACCAATCTTATAAACTTACAAAAATTTAGACATTTGCCTTAAAAGTCATAAGAAATTATCACCCTTGCTTCTTCATTATTTTGTGCATTTTTTTGTTTCATGGTGCATTAGTTATCTGCAGACAGATAACAGATTATCACAAATTTAGAGGCTTTTGATATCCACTTATCACCTCATAATTTTTGTAGGTTATAATTTGAACATAATTTACATAGGCTCTCTGCTAACACTGTCACAAGGCATAGCTTTCTGAAACATGGCTATGAAAGATTTCATTACCAACCGTCCTGAGACAAACAGATGAAAACATCTGATATGTATTGAAGCTCATTTACTTAATGCTAGCAAAAGCAAACAACAACAAAACCCTCTAACAACAGCAACAATAGGAACAAAAAATACCTTCTAGAATCTGTTCTGTACCCTTTCCATTGAGGAATTTCTCAGGTAAGGTCCAACTAGGACAAACTACTTCTTGATTAACTTAAAAGTCCAAAGAGTCAGAGACTAATTTACATCTGTAATATTCCTTTACTTTCTCCATGTATCATAATCTAATCAAGAAAATGACATCCTGTCACCTTTAGAATATTTTATTTATTACAAGCAACCCTGAGTTCTATCAAACTCAAGGGGAGTAGATGATACAAAGGCAAGTCTACTTAATTATAATGTAAAGATTCAGAAAGAATTGATCTAATGATCAACCTAATTATATCGCATATGCTAAAATATATTTGAAAGCCACCTAATGATGGACAAAATCTTTAATTTGTATTGAAAGAAGAATTTATCTTAATAAAGAGTAAATCTTATGAGTACAACAGAATTTACTTTACTACTATAAGAAGCAATAACACAGAATTGATTTAAAAAAATGGCATTTGAACAGAGACACACAAAACCTTAGAAGAATAAAAGAATCAGTGAGTATAAATAAATTGTTTTTTTCTTTATTATGGACTTATTATAACAGAAAATACATTGAGACTCTCTTACTGAAGGAAAGGTTAGAGTAATTCTGTATAGCTCAATGGTCTCTGGAGCAATGAAAGTTCTTCTGTAGTATTTGAGCTACTCCTCTGAGTTCAATCTATTGCTATCTGCTTGCCTCTATCCATCAAGATATTATAACCAAGTGGAGGGCTGAAAGTCTATCCTTGGGCAAGACTTCTTGGCAGAGGAAGACGGAAGAAAATTTTGGTGATAGAAGTATAGACATTGAAATTATCGTTTTTTTGTTTTCCTTGGCTGAAACACCGTGAAGAAAATTAAGAATCTTGATTTTGTGAAAAAATACATGTCTATTTGTAGGCAGTTATAAATCTCTACTCCCAAGCTGTTAAGTAAAATTCACAATGATAGAAGCAGTTTGTACCTCTAGACTCACATTGATTGCACTTAAAGAAATGTCATTTTTTCTATGCTTTTTAAAAAGAACAATCAGTGGCATCATCTGCTGAGTGGGGAAAAATTTATCAGAATTTTTCTATTTCTTACCATGTAATTTATAATTGATGTCAATTTCAGTGAACTTCTGAAAAACTGCAGATGTTAGGAATAGTGCTACATTTCTTTAGTATTAATCTGTTTTTGTGCTCGGTTGATGTATTGTTTTTTCCATGAAGTATAGGATCTTACTTTTTCGTGGTAAGCTCTGACGACATCCACATTTACACTGGAGATGCTGATAGTAAGAGCTAATCATGGTTCAGGAATCTAACCATAACAAAAAAAAATGGTACAGGAATATAATTATTATTTCAAAAAGAAAAAAAGATTTCTTTTCCCATTCTATTACATTTTGCACATTTTTGGGGTATATATGTGTCTATCTCTGTGTGTCCATATGCGTATAACAACAGTTATGATTGTGCAACAGTAGATGAGTGTAGTTTAGAGCACAATTTTTGGGGATCTCCGTTTTATCAGTATGTGGGTTCAGAGGAGGGAGAAAACTGTCTTAGACTTGGCAGTAAATTCTTTCACCATCTCTGGAATCTCTGCCACTCAAGAACATGATTCTTATTAATTTTTAGTAATGAATGACTGTAGTAATGTAGAAGGTGATCCAGGTTACCTTAATTTGTGGTTAAAACCTTACTACCCACAATTTTGAACAAACTATGAGCACTACTGTGTTCTTGGCTATTTCTAAGAATTTCATAATTCAGAAATAGAAGTTTTCTTTCATTTTTAACATCAGCAATAAGTCTTGTATTCCCTTTAGAGAAATGTGAATGTCAATCTGGAAGGCCATATTTTGTTTTTGTTTTTTGTTGTTTTTTTGCATGTATAGGTTTAGGTAAATTAATTTCACTATGGACATGATTATTCTGTTTATGACTAGTTTTATTTTGTGAAGTCTCATAGTATTACTCTGTTTGATTTGTTCATTTATTTTCTTTTTTATTTTTTAAATAGATTATTCTTCTCTCATACATTACATTCCTGATTTCAGTTTTCTCTCCTATAATCCTCTCAGTATCTCTACCCCTATGCTTTCCTTTTCCCCCTGATCCATTCTGCTTCAGAAAAGAGGAAGGATATCAACCAAACACAGCAGAACAAATTATAGTAACAATAGGAATATAACTTAAATCAATACTGAATAAAACAACCCAGTAGAAGGAAAGGAGTTCCAAGAGCAGGCAAAAGAGTCAGAGAAACTACCAACTCCCACTGTTTGGAGTACTACAATAACAACAAGCTATACAACCATAACATACATCAGAGGACCTAGCACAGACCCATACTAGCCTATGATTGTCAGTTTAGTTTTTGTAAGCCCCTGATTAGTTAATTTAATGGCCCACGTTCTTGTGGTACTTCAACTCACTGGCTTCTACAATGCCTCTCCCTCTTCTTCAGTGTTTCATAAGTTCAGCCTAATGTTTGGCTGTTGGTCACTACATATACTCGTTTTATCTCTTGATTGCCCACATACCATGATAGAACCAAATATGATAGACAAAAGTAAAATAAATTAAAGTAAAGTAAATTAAATTAGAAAATGAAATGATTCCAAATGATATTCTGCAATATTCATGATCAGCTTCTAGCCCAATCGTTATCAGATAGGTTTCCTCCAGTGTTACTCTTTAAACAAATTATTATTCTTTCATACAATATTTCCTGACCACAATGTTCTCTCCCTGCCCTCCTTTCAACCCCTCCATTCCCTTCTCCCCAACATCCACTGCTTTTTTCTTTCCTTTCAGAAAAGAGCAGAGTTCCTAGTGGTACATTAAAACTAGACATAAACCCTCACATCAAGGCTGAATTGGGCTATCCAATAGGAGGAATAATGTGTACTGAACAAGCCAAAGAGTTAGAGCTGTCCCCACTTTCACTGTTAGAGTCCAACACAAACCTCCATCTAAACAACCACAACAAATATATAGAGAGCCTGGAACAGACCCACGTCGGTTGGTTCTGCGGTTGCTACTTCAGTTCAGTGAGCCCCTACTTAGCTGATTATGTAGGCCATGTTTTGATCTGAGTCCTCAACCCCTCTGGCTCCTATGATCATTCTTCTTCATCTTCCGCAGAGTTCCTAAGCTTTGCCTAATGTATGACTGGGGTCACTTATCTGCTCTCATCAGCTATGGAGCAAGCCTCTCTGTAATTGGACTATTCCCTGACCTTATGAATATAACAAAATATCATTAAGAAACATTTTATTTCATTAACTTTTTTCCTCTCTCTGAGTCATATTTGTTTCTTTCCTAGGTCTCTTCGTCATCCAGCTATCCAGCTTCTAGATCCTGCTCACCTAGGCAGTATTACACATGGGCTACCTCCCATTATGAAGACTTCAAATTAGACCAATCATTATAATTTATCCATTATTGCCCCAGTGCATCTTGCAGGCTCCACAGGTTGTAGATCATAGGATTTGTGGATGGCTCAGTACCCCAATTCCAACACTGGGAACCTAACCTGCTTCCAGAATATGGCCAGTGGAGACTCCCATGTCCTCCATTACTAGGAGTCCTTGCTGGCATCACCTTTATAAGTTCCTGAAAGGCTGCAGTGCTCACTATACTGTATGTACACAGTATGTAATACTGTCTCTTAAATGGCAACCTATTTCAGTCATCACTCCCAGCACTCTCTCTATTCGTCTCTCCCTCCTCTACCTGATCCTTCATTTTTATCTTTTAACCCTTTGAGAATTTCATAAAGTCTATTTTGATCATATTCAGCCCTTCTTCTATGTATTCCAGATCTATTTCTTTTTCTACCTACTCAAGTTTGTGTCCTTTTTTTTTCTTTTTAAAATTTTAAATTGCATTAAGAGCAACTGTGTTTCCCCAACATTCTTGATTGTGTGATGTTACATTAGAGTGTCACCAGGAGCTATACTCATAGAGAACACTGACTCTTCCTTTCTCAGAAGCTATCAATAGTCAATAGCTCATCAGGTTGGGGTAGAATTTTGTGATTTGTTTTGGGGTAGGCTTGCACAGGTCTTGTGCATGATGTCATAATCACTATGCATTCATTCATCCCAGTGCCAGCTATGTCCAAAAAACATTATTTCTCCTCAGTTATTGACTGGTCATGACTATTTGCTTTTTATGCTCCTTCTACTGCAATAATTATTAAGCTTAGGAGGAAGAGGTGAAGTATATATGCTGCATTTTGGGTCGTGAATTTTTCAGTTTCTTATTCTTTGCATCTTGGCCAGTTGTGCTTCTCTCTGTTAATCACCATCTACAGCAAATAAAAGTATTCTTGTGAGGGTAGAGAGCTATGTCAATTTGTTGTATAATGACAAGTCATTAGGAGTTGGTTACAGTTGATAACAGTAACTCTAACGTCAAAATTGACCTTAGAGACTTTATTTACAAATGTTTTAAGATCTCTTCTATTTTTAAAGTGACATAGTTTAGCTTTCTGGTTTGCCTTTTTTTTCCTTCTGTCAACTGGCAAGTTCTATTTTATACCTCAGATTACAATAAGAAGGGTGTATACTCTGTTATATTAGCCAGGAAATGTTAGGTAAGTGCTGCGTTTTAGTATGCTATATGTTACATATCACAGACCAGTCTAGAGTGTTCTCTGGCAATAGAGTCAATATGCTGATCTCTCAGTAAATGAGTGAAAATGAGAAGAAACAAATCCCCAGAATCAATGTAAAAAGGACCACAATGAGAATCTGTGTTCCAAGCACTCCTACTATAAGAACAGAGGCAGAGGTGAAGGAGAGTGGACTTCCTCAAAAACATCTGTGCCAAATAACTAGTAGAACTTAGAAAGGAAAGAATTTACTCTCAAAAAATATCTTCTCCCCTCTACAATTATTAATATACATACAGATCAAATATACATATACACTCATCCACAGAGAGGTTTTTAAAATGTATTAATAAAATATTAGTAAAACATTGACCATACAAATTATTGCTTACAATATATGGCAACTATTCTTTTAATTGCATAGGGTTCTAGTGTACTTACATTTATTCTAAAACTTAAATGACTGTCAAAAATAAAAAAATAATTTAAGCTACATAATAGTAAGAAAAATAGAGATATTTTAAATTATATATGAGAATGAGCTAGTATTTATTTAGGGGATAAAGATTTCTGACTTTTGTGAATATATACGTTTTCAAACATATATAATTAAAGGAAATGTTAAAGTTATACATAGGAGGAAATTTTTGGACACATGATTGACACAGGAAAGTTATAAGATATGACAGAACAGAGTTTTATTATTTGTGTCATGTTGCTGAAGTAAAGGATGTATGTGTACTTGAATATTTGATAGGAGATACACCTGCTAATACATAAGTACTTATTATTATTAATGATAGAGTCACAGTACTTAAGTTTCATGTTTCTGTACATTAGATTAAAAATTACCTTCAGGAATGCATCCATATTTACTCTAGAAGTAATTAAGTGCATCTTCATAGTTTTGAAGTATGGGAGTGACTGATATCCTCTCTCCTGAATTAACAATAATCTGGGAGCATTTTTACATTAGTGCAGATGGAACAGTGAAACGAGGCATAGTGTTTAGAGAGCATACAGTTGAAATTAGTTTGAGATCCGAAGAGTCTGAAGAGGAAAGAGTGTACACAGTACCTTTTTATATCAATCAAATTATTTATTAGGTTTCTAATTATTTCAACTAGTTAAACTTAGTACATCATGTAGTTCAATAAAAATACACAGTAGGAGGCATTAGGAGTTCAGGTAGCTTGACATCAGAAAATGAGGAAGGTTGGCTTGGAGCTGGTATGGCCATGCTTATTGCTGGCAATCTTCTGTCCCATAAAGGGATTCCCTTTGTACTTGTTGTACATTTGGGTTAAACATATTATTAAAAATTATCTGTCTACACTTTCAACTAGTAATCAGTAATATTCTTGTAGACCATGCATTGACTCTTCAGATATTAGTATTGTTTCCTTGATAAAGTTTAGAATTCAAAACATTATGGGGAATTTTGCATGAATAAGGCATAAGTTTTATTTCTGAACTATGTTTCTAGTTTTCAAGAATATTTGAAGCAAAAAGTGCGGATGTATGCTGAGCCCAGTGTGGCCCTGGTGCAGACGAATGACATGGTTCCTGCCTCTGGGACAGGGCCCTAGTATAAGCCTCTACAAATATTGATGGTTGCTGTGGGCATAAGGCTTGTTTGTGTAATAATGTACATATTTTCTCGATCTACCAGCGTGGAGGATTCTTTCCTTTCAAGAAATCTCCTCTCTGTTAACATTAATGATCCCATGATAATTTGAAACAGCACAAGTCTAGGGGTCGAGGATGTGACTGTCTGTAGGCAAAATGGTAAACTCTGGGACCTTCAGGACCTCCTTTAAGGCTATTGGCAAGAACTCTAAATACATGAGTTAAAAAATCTATAGTTTTTCAATATGTAAAAATATGTATGCGATATGAATTCTATGAGGGGCTTCACAAATCTAAAGGAACAAAGGCAGTTACACTATGAGTCGACTTGTCAGAAAGATACTAAGGAAGGAGATAACTAGATTTAGGGAGTGGTGATTGCAGGAGATTCCACCCAGCTAATTTGTTTGTTTCTGCTTACAAAGGCAGATCGATTTCTGAGTTGAAAATCAGCTTAAGACAGAGCAAAGTTAGGCTCAGGTGTGATGGAAGTGGTAATTTCCGGGCAGGACCCCACACAACTAGCTTTACATCTGTGCTTAACAAAGACAGACATATCTCTGAATTCTTTTGCAATGGTAAGAAAAAAAATGTATGGTTTCTGTTTCCTAAGGATCAAAGGGGTGAGGTCATGGGATGCTGATTCATAAGATAATCTAAAAGAAACCTGGAGTAAATGACTGAATTGATATGTAAATAAAAGACTGACCCCTGTTCTGTAGTAAATGAACTATCAAGAGAATTTTTTAGGATAAAACGAGAACTGCTTAGAGAATCACAGAGAGAAACACACCGCAGAGGGGGACGGGAGGTGTGGGGTTGGGGGTTGCGGGGAGGTGCGGGGGGGGGGGTGGTAGGGATAAGGGGGGGAAGTCAGCAGCAAGCAGAACATGGACAGAGAGATCTCTTAGAATAGCAAGTAAGCAGAAGATAGATAGAGAAATCTCCAGAAAGAAAGCAGAACAGAGAGAACAGACTGGAAAACTGTATCAAGCAGAATACAGATGGTGAGCTTGGATCCACAATTTGACTTCAAGTCCTTCTTTTTGCCACTCTCAGACACCCCTTTTCTCAGAACCCCTCTCCAAGCTAATGCTGGTCCTTGGCAGATATACATTTAGAATAATTTAAAAAGTACATATTAAAATCAGCTATTTGAAGCAACTCTTGATGAGCAATAAAAAATATTTAAAGGCTGCCATGGCTTGTTTAAAAATGATTAATATCACAATGAACAACTTGAACTTGCTTTGAAAAGAATATAGTTGTTTGAGCCTGTTATCAATCACATCAAAAAATTAGAGGTAATTGTTTTCTTTGTTTCTAGATATATTAAGCATGACTATAATTTAGAGCTCATTTATTGAATCAGCGGTTTTGAAATCACCTTGACATTTGGGAGATTAGCTACTGTACTACAATAGATGCTTTGTGCAAATGAATACTGCAAAAGTTTTGACATCAATAAACGCCATCTGTCATTTTTGGCTACTTTGAAGCTTAGATGGCGGTCCCATAACGGAAGTACCTAAAGACTACCAATTCATCTAGAGTTGATGTTCAGTGAACTCCAGGCATGTGCCGGTCTCCTTCACCATATCTGGAGTATGTAAGATGCAACTTATTTTTATATGAATTCTATAAATCTGTCTCAGAGCTTTACTTTACTAGCTGAGCTGATTTCCTAGATTTTCACAGAGAGAATTGGAGAATGAATATTGTTTTTTTTTACCTTAAAATATTATTAATTATTTAGAGAAAGCATTATATCTTCTTTAATAAGTACAATGAATATCTTCACTGTAATGATATTTTTTTTCCATAAAGTAAGTCAGTAAGAAGTGAATTTTATGTACTTATTCCAGAAAAGAAAGAAAAGATTGAGAGATTATGCTAAAATTGGGTCTTTTGGCAGGAAGACTGTTTCCCAAAATAACAACAATTCTGCACTGGGTTTAGGGCCTCCTTGGAATTAGAAATTTTTTTTTAAAATTAGGGTTAAAGTATCAGAGACAAAATACCCTTTTATGGAGCAGGCATCAGGTACAAACAGAATGTGGTTAGTTACCACATAACAGTCATGTTGCTATGCACAAGTGAGCATATCTTGCTGTCCAGACCACTGATGTTTTGTTTTGCCTTCCCATATCTTCAGAAATATAAAATATTGACAGAATGGAGAAAGATTCTTGGTCAATTTGAGACTGATTTCTTTATCTTGGCAGCCAAAGTGTGGTGTGTCTTCAACAATAGGATATTACCATGTAGTTATAGTGGATATCCAAGCGCAATGATGATACTGTTTGAAACCTTTATAAGGTGGTATTCAATAGCTTTCACTGTGATTTTTGTTCAATAAGTTATATGTAATCAATCAATATGGTCTATCCATGCTTGGTAATTTTGCTCAAACTCTTGCTTTCTTTTTCAGTTGTGTTTTGAAATTAGCTTGTTAACTGCTTGGTTTCTGTAATGAAAATGGCTTCCATAGGCTCATATATTTGAACACTTGATCCCCAATTGGTGGATCTGCTAGAAAGAATTGAGAAGTGTAGCCCATTTGGAAGAAGTGTGTTACTGAAGATCCGAAAACTTCATTCTCATTCCCCTGCCTTTTTCTCACTCTGTGTCTCTGTGTCTGTCTGTGTCTGTCTCTCTGCCTCTGTCTCTGTCTCTGTCTCTGTCTCTCTCTCTCCCTCCTTCCCTCTCCTCATTCTCCTCCTTCTGCATCATGATCATAGATTATGATATGACTTCCCACCACACACAGTTCTGTTACAGTGCCATGCCTGTCTGCTTGTTTGCCTGTTGTTATGCACCCTACTTTGATGGTCATGACCTATAGCCTGCAACCATCAGCCTAAAATTAAATATTTTCTTTTATAAGTTGCCTGCTCATGGGGGTTTATCATATCTTTAGGGAAGTAACTAAGACAATTTCCATAAGGCTTTTTAGGAATTCTTGGATTTGGTTAGCCTACCACCATCTCATTAACTCTTCTTCTTTCCATTCCCATTTCAATCCTTTAATTCTGAGAATTCACCCCATTTCTTTCACTCCACACTTCTTCTAGAATCATTTCAGTCTTTTAAAAATTTGATTATAAGATAGTAGACTTTCATGTAGGTTTTTTATATGTACCTCTTTTGTGCTAGCCCTCCCCTCCACCAATTGTCCCTATAGTCCCTCACCTCTCCTCCCTAAGCCTTTCAGTGCTATAGTATTCCAGCTATCTCTTTTTGTTACCTCTACCTGTACCTGTACCTATACATACCTGTATTGTCCTGTTTTCTTTCCATGTCCTTCCCGAAACAGTCCTTTTGTTGTTTCCAGGATTGCATTTGTGTTCCAAATTAACCATGAAAAACGGAGGAAGAAAAACTTACTACATTTTTCTTCTGTGCCTGAGTTAGTTCCCCAAATATGTTCTTTCTATTTTTTTCCATTTACCTGAAATTTTTATTTCTTTTTGTATAGGAAACTAATATTACACTTGTGTATGGCCATATTTTCCTTTTCCCATTAATTTGTTGAAGGCCATATAGGTTGGTTCCCTTCCCTAGCAATTGTGACCAGAATGCCTACGAACACGGATATATGAATTTCTCTGTATTAGGTTATGAAATCCTTTGGGTATGCTCATGAGTTGAATAGCTGGGTCATATAATAGTTCCATTTCTAGCTTTTTCAAGAAAATAAACAAAACAAAACAAAATAAAACAAAACAAACAAACAAACAAAAAAAAAAAACCAAACCTCCAGATTCATTTCCAAAGGGGCTGAATTTATTTGTACCACCCCAACAACAATTAGAGCTCCCCTTTTTCCACATTTATGCTTTCAATTGTGCTCATTTGTGTTCCAAATGATGATGTCCTTGCTGATGGTTATGAGCAGATTAATTATCATTTTCCTGATGGCTACAGATGTTAAGCATGGTTTTGTGTGATTCCTAGTCATCAGTGTCTTTCTCTTTGAGGAGGTCTACTTAGGTTATCAATGGGCATTGTTTCAATTCAAATCTAGTCCTCACTTAAGTCCCGATTCTTTTTTAAATTTACTATTTCATGGAGAAAAAATTTCACTGGAATTGTTAATTATTACTCTAAGCCTCTTCAGCTTTCAACTCTTATTTCTCCCCTAATATTTTGTTCTAAAAACCTCAACTATGATCAGATTCTCAACATTGTCACTGCTGAAGATTTGGGTCACACTGTATTTTCACTGTACAAGTAACCTGGGAATGCCTCACTTACTGCCACTAAATGACAAGAAATAACAACCACAATTCTCTTCCAGCCAGTTACAGCCACAGATCCTCAAGACATCCCTATGGGCTAGGTGGTAGTCAAGCTTTGGCAGCGCCACTAACTTAAAATCAGAAATCTGTTCTCCATTCAAGGTGTTTAACAACTTAGTGTGCACAATTGTGATTAATGTGAATTTGAGTGTTTTCTAACAGTCTTGGAGGAAGCATAGTTTCATAGATGCATTTTATTGCTGATTTTCTCATCTAATACTTCCCTAGACGGACTGAATTGACTAAGTGATCAAATAACTATATTTATGAAGTTTTCACTTGAATGCCCTCTAGGTCTCCAGCAGCAATAGCTAGATGATGTCTCTTTATTTGCTAGTATATTTTTAACACTTAATTTGGTAATTCCTTGAAGTGATTATTTGGGATTTAGTTCTTTCTTTCTTTCTTTCTTTCTTTCTTTCTTTCTTTCTTTCTTTCTTTCTTTCTTTCTTTCTTCATCTCTTTATTTATTTTTATTGGATACATTTCAAATGTTATTCCCTTTACCAGTTCTCTTCCCCCAAAGCCCCCTATCCCATCTTCCCTCCCCTTTTTCTATGAGGGTGTTTCCCCACACACCCACTTACACCCACCTCCCCACTCTTGAATTTCCCTACACTGGGGCATCAAGCCTTCACAGGACCAAGGGCCTCTCCTCCCATTGATGCCCAACAAGGCCATCATCTGCTACAAATGCAGCTGGAGCCATGGATACCTCCATGTTTACATCTTGGTTGGTGGTTTAGTCCCTGGGAGCTCTGAGGGGTTTGGTTAGTTGATATTATTGTTCATCTTAAGGGGTTGCAAACCCCTTCAGCTCCTTCAGTCATTTCTCTAACTTCTCCACTGGGGAATCCATTGGGGACCCCATGCTCAGTTCAATGGTTGGCTGCAAGCATCTACCTCTGTATTTGTCAGACTCTGGCAGAGCCTCTCAGGAGACAGCTATATCAGGCTCCTGTCAGTATGCACTTCTTGGCATCCACAATCGTGTCTGAGTTTGGTGACTGTATATGGGATGGATATCTAGGTGGGGCAGTCTTTGGATGATCTTTCATTCAGTCTTTGTTCCACATTTTGTCTCCATATTTGTTCCCCTGAGTATTTTATTCCCCTTTCTAAGGAGTGAAGCATCCACATTTTGATCTTCTTCTTCTTGAGCTTCATGTGGTCTGTGTTGTATCTTGGGTATTACAAACATTTGTGTTAATATCCACTTATCAGTGAGTGCATACCATGTATGTTCTTTTGTGATTGGGTTTTATCAGGATGATACTTTTTAGTTCCATTCATTTACCTAAGAATTTCATGAAATCGTTGTTTTTAATAGCTGAGGAGTACTCCATTGTGGAAATGTACCACATTTTCTATATCTAATCTTCTGTTGAACAACATCTGGGATTTAGTTCTAACCTCTAATTTCTTTCTTTTATTCTCTTAGATTTATGTTGATTACTTTTAATTATGTATACAGATGTATATCACTAAAAAGATTTTAGATGAGATTTAGAACATTCACAATGGTACAGATGTAGACCTTGATATAACATTTAGAGAAACTGATTTTGTATCTTATACCTTTTTTTCTCAGTAGTACTCTGAGTTTCCCTTCTCTCTACAATTTTAAACATGTCCTTGAGTTTGAATAAATTATTTCTCTGATAATATTCAGCTCTTAACATTTTG
The DNA here is from genome assembly GCA_021653895.1 of Mastomys natalensis. Lineage (NCBI taxonomy): Eukaryota > Metazoa > Chordata > Mammalia > Rodentia > Muridae > Mastomys > Mastomys natalensis. The sequence goes on along the minus strand of JAJTUV010000323.1, from coordinate 477,162 downwards.
ACAAATTCATGAATTCTTTTGTGATTATTAGGCTCCTTAAATTTCTCTTCCTTGGCCATTGCTTAGCTGGTTTCAGTTGTGTGACCTAGCACTACTTTGGAATCCAAGGAAAGATCCTCAAACACAGGAGTTCCAAACTAGGGCTGGAAGTATAGTGAGAGCAGAAAAAATGGGGTGGATAGAGGAGAGAAATAGAGACAGAGAAAAGTAAACAAGAAGAAAAGACCCTCTAAAACAAGTTTAATTCTGTTGTGAAGTCTGGAAGAGTGGAGAACCACAAATGGTGTTAAGTAAGCCTTTCTAGACTCTCAGGATGCTTCTGTCTTCCTTCCTTGGCTGAGGAGCAAAGGGTTTCTTTTATATGCATCTGAGAGGCAACAAAGTTCAGGATGTGTGAGGACACTGTAGAGGTCAAATCACAAAGAAGTTCAGGTTGACAGAAAGAAATACTTCATCTGCATTGAACATCCAGCTAGAAAAGATAAATGGGACAACTGTCCACATGGATATTCACCCAGCAAGAGGATTGCTACCAAGCTAAAACATTTCAAAAATGCTTAAATAGGGAATTGTATTTTGCTAAGTATGAAATTAAAAGAGTAAATATAAGGAAGAAACCATAAAGAAGAGGGAGGAATAGAATAAACTTATGAACAACTTTCATTAAAAATATTAAACAACAGCAAATGTTAGCAGCATATTTCTTATTTTCCATATTGCAGATTTCTATCTAGATTATTTTATTACAACACTGGAAAGTGTATCTCCTCATTACTACCCATAGTCCTTTTAGCTCTATCCCCTTGAATAAGGGGATCCTGGTGTCTATCCTCAATACTATAGAGATGACTGGTAGAGTGAATGGAAATTGGTGGGGGTAGGGCAGGCTTGGATTAGGGGACATTGCTAGACTTTAGATGAGGGAAGCACCAGGTAGTTTATGAGGATGACTCTAGCTAAGTCTCTTGCAGGGGGAGATATAGAGCCTGAAGTGGCCATGTGTGTAGCCAGGTGGGTCTCCCTATGGAGGAATAAAGACACCAACCCACTCATAAAACTTGAACCCAAAATTGGTCTTGCCTAAAGCAGCGTAGAGACAAAATAGAGTAGAGACAGATGGAGTGGCCCAAACTCAGATCTATGTCATGGATAAGAACCAGTCCTTCATACTGTTTAATCATACTTTGCAATGCCTACAGACAGAAATCTAGCATAACAGTCCTCTGAAAGGATTCACCCAGCAGCTGACAAAAACAAATGCAAATACCCATAGCCAAACATTACATAGAGCTAGGGGACTCTTGAGAAAGAGTTAGGGTAAGGAATAAGGGACCTGGAGGAAATAGGGACTTCAGGAGATCAATAATCAATTAAACTGGACCTTTAGGGATTCTCAGAGAATGAATCAGCCACAGAAAAGCATACATGGGCTGGACCTAGCCCTGCCCAACACCCACCTACCACACATGTAACAGATGTGCATCTTGGTCTTCATGAGGACCCCAACAACCATAGTAGGACTATCCCTGAGTCTGCTGCCTACCTGTAGATCCCTTTTCTCTCACTGGGCAGTCTTGTCTGGCCTCAGTGGAAGAAGGAGTACCTAATCCTGCAGTGACTTTGATGTCAGCAGGATGAGATGGTACATGGGGGTCCTTCCCCTTCTCAGAGAAGAAGGGGAGTGAGTGTGGGGAGAAAGGATGTTTGAGGGGGACTGGAAGGAGAGAGGGGGCATGACTGGACGTAAAGTAAATAAGTAAATTTATGGAAAAATAAAATTAAGACAGAAAGAAGAAAAAAGAAAAGAAAGAAGAAAGAAAGAAGAAAGAAAGAAAAAAAAGAAGGAGGAAGGAAGGAAGAAAAGGAAGGAAAAGAAGAAAAAGAAAGAAAGAAAGAAAGAAAGAAAGAAAGAAAGAAAGAAAGAAAGAAAAAATGACAAGGGTAAAGAGACCTGACAAATGTGTTTAAGCTGACAAATTAGTTGACTTAGACTTAATCAACAGTGAAATTAAAAAGATGGCTCTACACTAGTGAGAATAAAACTCTTACAAAAAATATAATGCCTATTGTCTTAGTAGAACAATTGTTCATACTTTTTTGCTTGAAAAACTTTAATTTTTGCCTTAGTGGAAATCACCAACAATTTTCCAAGTGTAACAACTAGGAGAATGTAATAGCACCAAGAAAATATGAGCACTTTGAGCAAAATTATCCTTATTTGAGCATTACTTACAAAGTGTTAATTTTATATGTTATATCTTAGCTATTACTATTCTTTAGAAAAATAAATGTGAGGAGTCCAATTTTCATGAAGAATGTAACATAAAATGAGTGCAAAATGTGTTTTGACGTATTTAAAGATGTTAACTTGAATTGTATATATCATTTTAAAAGCTGCCCTTTTATTTACTTAGAAGCATTGAATTCAATATATCCAGAAACCAAAGGTAAAAAAGTAAATTGTCTTTGTAACATCTTTTGATTTTAAAATCATATTTCTGAATAAACTCCAAGTTAATCTTTTAATTACATATCACATTTTATTATAACTTATTGTTATCAAAACAGTGCCAAATACTATAATAAAGATACCTCCATCTATTTGATTTGAAAGTAATCAGGGTACTTAAAACTCTGGTCGGTCTTTGCATACAGAATGAGAATGTTTTCTATTAAAAACAAGTCAGATGTATTAGAAAGCATTATCATAATTTGACAAATCATGGCCTATCTACTAAGGCTATTATAGGGAAAAAAGACATTTTTTTTTGACACTCAGTTTGCTCAGTGCTGTCATTTTCTGACATACTGCTTGATGCAGTACTCTGTCTAGATATGGTATGTATGTATAGCTGTCCTTTTTATACTGCAGCAAGGTGCTCCCATCTATAAGGCTGACACTTGAGAACTACTACAGTTGTGTTACCAAAAAGAATTAAAAAAAAAAAAACCCTCAACATCACCTGATTTAACTGCCTAATAAAAAGACAGTGTAAAAAAAAAATCTCACTAACATTTAAGGGTTTATATTGTTTTGTGTTGCATTCAGATCCTTGGCCAAGTCTCATGATGGCAGTGGGCCATACGCTCAGAACATCTGCATGGTTTCTTTTAAAGTCTGTGCAATGTAAAACATCATAACATTCTATCCCCTTATCTAAGAGCTTGAATCCTGCAAGTATGCTTTTATAAGATCTGAAAAAAAAAATGCTTTCTGGTAAAGTAGTGTTTCGAGAACTGTCTTTGGAAAACAGTGTTTATTAATTGTTGAAAGATAAAACAGAAAATGTATTTAGTAAAGAAGAGAGGGAATTTGGTTGTTATCACAGTGTGGAATTTCCTCAGACCATTTCTGTTTTGTTGTATGTTCACCTCTATTCTGTTATTCTTACTTTACTGCACTGTTCCTTCTCTTGCTTAACTCTTCTGAGTCTGTGGCTCTACCCTACTTTAACTCTTCTGAGTCTGTGGCTGTATCCAATGTTCAAGTCTGTCTTTCTTTTTCTCATTCTTAAGAATTTCTTGTTCTTATAGACTGGTCTATTTAAAGAAACCAAGCTAACATTTCATTTCAGTCTATTCAAAACAAATCATTTTAAAACATTTGTAATTGAATCAACCATTTAGATAGCATCTCAACAATCATTTTAAATTTCTTAGCTGACATGTTTTATTTTTGAAATTTTCTTCCACAAGTACTATCAATTTCCCAGTGCTCTTGAAATGAAATGTTGATGGCTCTCAATTTCTAGGCATTTTCAGAGTTAATGAAAATATAGCTTCATAGCAAAGAAATACACTATGCAAGGAGAGGGTTGTTGGAATTTTACAATATTTTATTAGTAATTGGCATTGGGAAAAAGGATAGAGACATTAGAAAAGTAGTTTTAGGAAATAAACATGTAAAGTAAATAATATTCAAAATCATATACCCAAAGCATGAAATATTGTTCTGATTTTCTAGTTTAAGGATTACTAATTATAATAGCAGTATGATAGAGAGAGAGGGGGTGGGACTTTGTCAGCAACAGAAGCCTTACTAGCAATAACAAGCAAGAAAATGAGGGTATAGGCTCACCGTTACTCTTTCCTGCCAAGTGTGTTACTGTTGAGAATTGGAACAGATTTGTTTTGCAAACTTGTATATTTTAAGGTTAGCATAATAATTAGAGAAGGAAAACAGAGCGATATAAGATGGACCCACACTGATTATCACAGGGCTATATTAATTGAACTCAGTGGGTTATGTAAATTAAAAGATGGCAAGGATATTGTGTTGGAAAGGAGAAGATTTAGGGAAGCAGTTGGAGGGTAACAGAGAGTATGATTAAGATACATTCTCTATTGGTATGACATTTTCAATAATTTTCAAAATAACAAAACATTTTAAAATTTCCTGGGATTTTCTTGTGTGTTTGAGGCTCAACTACTTTAAATGTTTACTGAATCTATACATTTGGAACTCACACAAAATGTATAATAAAAACTGGGTTCAAGAAACTGTCTTCTGAAACCTTAAAATTTATTGATGTGTTAGAATAAAATTATTGATTTGAGACATGACTCAGAAGGGTCCTGTTAGTATATTTGTGTAATTAAATAATTATTAATTACCATATTTCTGACAAGTTTTGAAAGCATCTATTTGAGTCACTTCTTTAGAAGTTATTGATGCTTATATCTTTTGCTGCACTCTGCTCTGTTCTGTGTATGCTCATTATATGTTTAAATGTTCTCTGTGCTCTAAGAACTATCTAATCTTGTATTCTCCACAGTGGTCCTACTACTTACCAAGCCATTGAAGAAACTAAGTTTTTGTTAGAAGAAGAAGAAGAAGAAGAAGAAGAAGAAGAAGAAGAAGAAGAAGAAGAAGAAGAAGCAGCAGCATTAGGTAGACTTACAGAATTCATCCAGTGGATATTATTATTCATCAAATAAAAGAATGAAATGTCATCATTTGTTGGAATGCAGATTAGACTAAGTTGAGAACAAAGAAACTAGACGCATCAAAAAAATACTACAAAATTTATTTCTACTCATTAGTAGAAAATAAGGTACAGAGTAAATTAATTCATTGAACCTGAAAATTTGATGGGGGAAAAGGTGAACAAATGCCCTCTGGGGTCCAGTTGCATAAGAAAAACTATGTCTTCTCATCTGTAACGTAATAAGGTAACTATAGCAAAAAACAATTACATAGTTCAAAATAGTAGAAAATTCTAAATTATTGCTTCCCACATAATGAAATAATAAACACTTGCAGGGAAGGATATGCTAGTTAACTCAATCTTGTCATCACACATTCTACAGGTAAATCAGAATAATAAAAAAAATTATATTATTTGTAATTACAAAATTATGTATATATAAATATAATTACAATTACATTACAACAGAAATTACAATATTACATTTCACTCTCATAGAAATATATATGTATTTCAATATATTTAAAAAAATACTAGTGAAAATGAATGCTAAAATTTTAAAAAATGTCCTATGAGAAGAGGTAAATTTGTGAGAGGCAAGCATCCATAAAAGTGACCCTAAGACAAATGCATTGGTGACCAGTGGGACCCAGGGATAAATGCATTGCTGCCCCCATGAGACCTTGGGACGAGTACACTGCTGACTCATGGATGAGGTCCAGCAGCTCTTTGGGTTGAAGGCAATGATGAAGCCAGGAAATGGTGACATAATTTATACCCTCCTAGATTTCTATGTGGTTTTCCATTTATGTTTTACTAAATTTTGAGAATTCACACAATGTGTTTTCTTCCTACCCATCTCCTACTACTACACTTCCTGGACCTGGAGCTCTTCCCACCCAACCAACTTTATTTCTTTTTTAGTCTCATCAAGTTCAAGTCATGTTGCCCATCTACTCTTAAATGTCTGGCCTTGCTGGAGGGAAGTCTACACTTCAGGGCTTCACCTGTAAAGAAACCTGTCTATCCCTCTCCAAGAAGCTGTCAACTGCCCAGAGATCCTTACTGTAGTGTTGATTCCACGCTATGTTTCCTCTCCCTGCTATTTCTTTTCTACTCTAAGCCTTTGCAAGTCTTGTGCATACTACATCTATGTTTGTGGATTAATTCCCATGTACAATTGATTATCTATGTCTAGAAAACACTGTTTCCATGTAGACATTCATCATTTCTGGCTTTCTCAATCTTTCTGCTCTGTCTTCCACCAAAACCAAAAAAGGTTTTTGTAGAAAGGTATAATACAAATGCTCAATTTAGCAGCAGGTATTCTTCAGTCTCTAATTCTCTTGTTACCATATTAAAAAACAATTCTATGCTGAGCACTGTAAGATACATTAATATATATGAATTATAATAAGTCATTAGGAGTCAATTTACTACTATATCCCTTTAGCAGATAGTAGTAACAAAGAGATATTAGTAAGTTTTTTACTTGGGTTTAGGACTTTTCTATCCACAAGTCTTTGAATCAATACTAGTGCTAATTATGAGGGTAAACATTTTGAGTGATCTTAAATCAAATCAGAAAGTGGTTGGTTACTCCTATAACATTCATGCAACTACTAAAACAGGGTGCATGTCTTAACAGACTAGCCATTGTTGTAGCTATAAGAGTTCTTAGTTTGGTATAATCATTGTTTTTCTCCTCTGAACGCATTCATGATACCTCCCAACACTACATGTGAAAGATTTTTATCTTACCATAGAGATACATGCTTATCATATCCATTGATGCTTATTCACAATAACTGGAAAATGTACAATCTAGAAGCCCATCAAGGGATGAATGAATAATGAAAATGTGTTTTGTGTGTCTGTTCTTATGTGTGTGTGTATATATATATATATATATTTTATATATAATATATATATATATAATTGTTATTATCCATATATTAAATAAAACAAAATTATGCAATTTACAATTAAATGGATGGAACTAGAAACAAAGTTTTGAGTGAAGTAACTAAGATTCAGAAAATACAAACATTGTGGGTTTTCCCTCTTTGCTGGTATTATCCTATAATTCAGATTCAAGGACATATGTGTTTCATTTGAAATACTCTTAGAGGTAATGAGATTATTATTGGCTCATGGAAAGGTATGTGAGGGAATGTGAAATAGATCAATGTGGTATTCATGGTAAAGGGAAATAAGGGTGCAGGAAAGATTTAATTGGGGTAGGTTTGAGAGGGCTAGGAAGGTATGGGTGTATGAGGATAGATTACTAACATTAAATATATTTGAGAAATTATGTAGAAACATATTACTTTAGAAGTTTCGAAAATATATATGTACACAAATATAGAGTTTAAATTGAGTTACTTTGTAATGGGACAAAAATACCCCTACTAATAACCTCCAGATCACAAATAAACATTCTAACTCCAGGAGCGGGCTACCTTCTTTGAGGTTGTTGGTGAGAGAGATCCCGCAGACCACGAAACATTACAGACTATATTTCGTGCTCTTGGTTACCTAATGGAACTTCACAGGAAGAGCCATTTTTCAAAAAACATCATACACTTGAATCACAGATTTTGAAGAAATTAGGCCAGTATGCACCAGAAAGATTTCAATACTTTCCCCATGGTCTCTAAATTCATTGATTTTTTTTAAAATTTAAATATTCCTGACTACTGACTTCTTCACAATTAGATTTTAATTTGAAAAAAAAATGGAAAGCACCCTTCCTGAAATTTTCATAACCAAAGGCCTCCACCTTGTCAATGCTGTATTTTTCTCTTCTATCTTTAATAGCAATTCCATTCTAAAATTAAATCAGTAAATGATAAATAGAAGATATACATGGACCATACCAGAAACCACATACGCACCTTCTGTGCTTTCATGTCAGCTCCTTTTACTTTCTGATGAGTAGCTGAATACCAAAGACTCCTTGTTCTTTATTTTTTAAAATGGGATACAGACAATCCAACTTAGATTCTCATCCTTGCACAGGAAGCACTTCACTGACTGAGTCACCTCCAGAGCCTAGATTTTTATATTTTATTATCATTAATTATGCACCAATATTTTCTAATGTTTTCAGCATGAGAACAATGTTGTGGTCTTGATTTTAGCCTACACACATGTGAAGTTTAATGCAAGTTCTTCCACGACAAACAGAACTTTCAATAGAACTGTCCCTCTACTTCCCTTGAAATTGTGATTGTCAGAGCAGTCACTGTTTATCACTAATAATGCAATTCATGTTCAGGAGTGTGATTAAAATTGGTAACCTCTGGGTCTCTTTCCCGCCCAATATTATTTAATTTTATATTTTTCTTCCATAAAAACTCAAGGAAAGAACTCAAGTAGAAGAAAAGGTTTTGTGTTAATTCCCCATAATTTTCTCTGGGTAAACACAATGTCAAAAATGACGATTGAACTACTCTATTATTCTTGAATAAGTAAATGGAAATGATGCTTTTATGCCACAGTGAAAAATTATGACCTTGCCTTAAAATAGACATAATAGAATATTACCATAATTATAGTATTTACCAAGTTCTCTTCTTAGTATCTTATTTGCACATCGAATTTCTTGAAGTTATGCTAATGTTAATTATTTAGAAACTATTTTGAATGCTATTCAACTTATACTTAAGAAAATTACAAAAAATAGTATTTGATTTTCTTTTATTATAAAACCCACACTGCTGGCACAGGTTCTTGTTTTTGTACTGTTTTAGTGGATTCTGAAATCTGAAGAAACGCTGTGTCCTCTCACTCATATCCTCCTCCATTTCCAGAGTTTTCGAAGCATGCTGTTAATTGGAGTACTGATGCCCAGACATGCTTGAAGTTTAGAGAGACTAGCATCTTTCATAGATAGATTAATGCATGAATGTCTAAATGGTATTTTGTGGGTATTTAATAAATTAAAATATCAAAGAAACTGCTGCATTTAAATTAAACTCAATTTCTTTATATTTCATAGCCAGGTACAACTCAAGATTTCTCTTTTGCTGTTTATTTATTTTTATTTATTTCTCCATTTTAATATAATTATATCTTTTTAAACTTCTCTTCCCTTCAATCCATCCGATCTAAGCTTACCCATTCTCCAACACGTTCATGGATCTTTTTGACTAATTGTTATTGCATGCACATATGTACATGCATACATATTCCTAAATATAAACTGCTCATTCCATATAATGTTACTTGCATGTATGCTTTCATTCCTGTCCATTTGTGAGGATTTCAAGATTCCTTCACAGACAGTTCGTAGGCCTCATATGGTCTCTATGGTCTTGTTATGATGGACCACTTACCACTGTTAAGTAGCAATTTCCTCTGAGTTGATAGATTCCATCCTTCAGGGCATCTCTTTAAGGCCCAGGATGTTCTATAAAGAGGTAAAACAATATGAAGTTTACTCAAATGTGTCTTGATTTCCTTCAAAGTGATAAAGTACAGAAAGTCCTTTCCTTTTCAAGCTTATGCAAACAGTAAGGACTACTGAGACAGACTGACTAGAAGAACCTCAGAATGCTAAACTCCTGAGAAAGAGAGAGAGAGAGAGAGAGAGAAACAGAGACAGAGAGACAGAGAGACAGAGACAGAGAGGGGGACGGAGGGAGGAAGGAAAGGAGGGAGGGAGAGTAATCAACCTGCCCAGAAGAGGAAGAAATCAATCAAGTTTTCTGAAAAACAGAGCAGCCAGGTGGTAATGTAAGAAACATGAATCAGTCAGTCATGCTGTCTAGAAAAATCTCATACCAAATGATACTCCTGAAAAGATAATCTACAACTTTTTGAACTACCTGAAAACTATGCAATACATTAGATTTCAGTTTCTATGGGCTATCACCCATGCTGTAATGGGCTTTTGGTGACACAGCTATCTTTGAGTCATTTCTGCTCCTGTATGTAACTGCTGACTCACAATCTTGTGAGTCAATCAAATAACAATTACCAGTTTAACAAGTGGGATTTGCTCTTATGTGCTATCAGTTCCCGGTCTGAATTTGATCACATTCCCCAAGAATAGTGTGTCACACAGCCCGTGTGTGTGTGTGTGTGTGTGTGTGTGTGTATTTATACAATCACCCATATGTACATGCATGTATCCATCTCTCACATATTAATTCAAAATTAGACCAATGTCTTAAAAAGAGTTACTGGTAAAAATAATTATCACCTCAGAGGTTTACTGCTGAATAAGCTCACTCTAGTACTTTCTGAAGTCTACCTGGCTGACTCAGTTCAGCTTTTCTGTCTCCAAGCTGACTAATTCAATCTGGCTTCTCTCCCCTAAATGAGAAAATTAATTGTTCTGCCTTGCCTCATACTAACTTTTTCAATATTTTCTGATATTCTGACTCCTTCCTATTCTCTGGCTTATTCTGTCTTCACCTGCAACTTGTTTTTGTAAAACTGTCCTGGTAAAACTGCCCTATCTTCTCATCCACGCCTCTGTTTCTGCCTCTGTGTTGCTATCTTACACCACCTCTTTCATGTACTGTTCTTGTAAGTAGCCTCTCTTTCCTATTCTGTTCTTATTCTGTCAAATATTTCTCTGATTTGTCACTTTGGCTGCTTCTCAATAATTAGACATCATTGTTTGAGACAAAAAGTGTGTGTCTGCATTCCAACAGGATCATTCAGACCTATAAGGTCTGTATATTATTTGGATTTGATCCCCTGACAGAAGACATATTGATTAAAATTCCTCTACACTCACCCCACTTCCTTCACAATTTCAACAATAATTTTTGCTTGTAATCTCCCCAATTTTTATGCCAGAGTATTGCCTTTGCTTGTTTTCCAGAGATGAACTGTTTATAAGATTTTTTTTCTGTGAATTACACATTTTTTTCTTACTGACAAATCAACTCAAAAGGCTCTAAGTTGTTGGGCACTGCTTTTATAGTGAAGGTGATATGAATTTGAAGCAGGCTAACTTCCTGGACTTATCCTTTATTTTGTGTGTGGATTTAAATAATCAGTTAACTCATCTAGGATTATTTTCATTGCCATATGGAAATAACTGGGTGGCAGTGCCTGTATATAGAATACATGCAAAGTTGCCTTTACAGCAACTTAGTACTTTCCAGCTACACATAGACTCATACTGTCTTATATCAAACAGATAGAGCATAACCATTTTTAGAGTGCTAGCATACTAGTTTCAATATTGTCTGTTGAGATTTGTTCTGTTTCTGTGCATTTTAGTGCTAAATTCTGTACCTGAGCATCCAGGCTTAAGAGTGTCTTCTCATGTTTACAAGTTTTTGTTGTGCAAACCTCGTTCTTTGATTTAAAACTTTTGGTTAAACAAATTAGCTACAGCCAAATACAAGACGGATTGGAGGTAGATGAGTTTGGAGTGTTCTGGTTGGAGAAGGAGAGACGAAAAGAGAGGAAGAAGGAGAGGAAGCAGAAGCTGCCATGAAGGGAGATAGACTATATGCATGCACATGGCCATGAGAAACAGCAAGTATCTGGGGTACAATGCTGGAGAAATAGCCAGACCTGGGGTTAGAAGAGTAGATTAGGTGTTATCACGCAATAATTGTCAAACCCAAATAAAATAACCATAGTCTGAGTCTCATTAATTTGTAAACTTCAATTGGTTGTACTACAATTGTCCTTGTATTACAGTATGTAAATTCATAACATTATCTGAGAAGTCAAATTTCAAGAACAAATACTTTATATTCCAATACTCTCAATGTGGTGATAAAAATGAAAACATATATAACATAGAATAAATTTCATTCTTTTCCTTTTACCATTTTCTCTTGCATAGAGTTTTGTATTTAGTTTTGTACACACACAAGACTTCTGTGATCACAAAATATATAGTGACTTTTCTTTCCCCAGAAGAAAGGAATTGATCAGTTCTCAGTGGATACCAAAAGGATGTCCTCTGCATTTCAGTCTGGACAAAGTTTGAAGATTGTCAATTCTCACAGTCCTAAGATAATCTTTAGATAGAACATGTATACAGCAAAAAGGAGATACACAGTACAGATATACTCAGTAGTTTCACAGCAAAAGATAGAAAATTAGTCAGCATCAGATGAAACTTATATGTCATGTAGTGTACCTCGTGCCTGACACCCAGCAAGGTCAGAGAATTTTTCAATGAAATGCCAATGAAATGCATAAATATAAAAATTTAATATATTATAAATAAATATCATGATAATGACATATAGTAATTGAAATGTATATATGTTTAGTGGGAGAGCAAGTAGCCATTTTGAATCATAAATTATAAGATTATTGGTATGATCAACAGAACAAGATAAAAATAACCATCCAGATATTATTTATGAGTTCTCATCTCTGTTCTGAGCTACTAGTATGACTGTAGATAAAGGTTCCATTTTAACTCATTTAAGATATTATTATTTTGTATTTTTGGTTATTCATACCTGAAATTAATTTTGACAAGTAAAAATATCTGACCAAAAAACTAAGTATAATGAGGGACAGATTCATAACATGTAATTTTGAATGATGGGTATATAATTCAGCAGCTGAATACTTCAAAATGATTTCATTCCTCATTTTCTATTTTTAAATAAGAAGTGATATGAGTCTCATTACACATGCTGTGAGCATTGAATAAGGTCTTGCATGCCTTATTAATTAATTAGCCTTTGTTTGCTGTGACAAAATTCTTCAAAGATCACCTTAAGAAAAGGATATTAGTATTTGATACATAATTTCAGAGTAGCTCACATGATGACTAAGTAGGAACAGAGGGAGGAGAGAGAGACAGAGCGACAGAGAGAGACCATCCAGGCCCCAGTTTATATGATGAAGGTATGTGCATTTTGGGTAAAGAATTTTCTTTTAGTTAACCTTCTCTGAATCACACTCATAGACACTCATATTAGTGTATTTTAATAATATCCTTAGCATGTCTCAATCTAACCAAATTGACAATAGAGTTTGACCATCATATACTATAATCATCACAGGGGTCACAGAGTTTCCTAGACTCCATCTTATCAAAAAGTCATATCCTGCCTTTGACTGTTTATGTAAACAATGGTTTTCAATGGAACATAACAATAACAATTTGTGTATGTACTATTTGCAGATACTTTCTGGCTATAATGGTAGAAATGAGTAGTTGAAACAAAAGAACATTTAATACTTATTACCAGGGAATTTGTATTTTAAAATTGTTGTATGATCCCTGATGTCTGATTGAGAATGTGCTAGATAATCTTCTGAGATAAAATCATTTGCTTGAGTTTGATCCTAATTTATTTCTAGTGCATAAGCCTCTATTCTTTTGGTTCTTCATCTTGCAACCAAGCATAAATAGTAAGTGTCAAAAGTCTGTGCTCAGAGTATTTTCATTACGAAAGTTTTCTTATGCCTGAAATTAGTATACTAACTTCAGAAATAGTAATGTCTCCATATTACAGACCAATTCAAAATGGGGCTTAATAGTGAATATTTTTTTTGTTGTCTTCAGAGATTTCATTTCTCACTTTCTAATATTGTGGAGATTTTATACAAGTTATCTGAGATGTGTTGGATGTAAAGAGGATGTCATATGTAAACTTTCATTTACAAGTTTGATTACTTGTAGCAGCATATTTTCCCTGCTAGTTGGGAGGAACTAAGGTGGGAGGAGTAAAGAGAGGAAGAGGAGGAGTAAGGAGAGGAAGAGGGAAGGAAGAGGAGGACCAAGGGAAACAGAGAGTTGGGAGGATGGAGAACCACGCTTGGATCGAGAGCAGTCCTGAGTAACAACTTATATCTAGGTTAGTTAATTGGGAAACACCTCCAATTGTGTGAGCATCTTGTTATTGAGCATTTCCAAACATAATAAAGCCTTTGGATAATCTAAGCATTAGTCTAATTTCTACTTGGCCTGCGTGGATGGCAGGATGGTGTGGGCTCAGCCCAGCCTTGTGGAGACAGTGTGAAATATTGGCAGAGTATCTCCCATGCTGGTGTCATGTGGGTAGCAGGGCAGGTGTCTCTGGCCGCCTGAGCTGGTGGTCTGAGGGTCTGAGCTGGCCATCTGAGCCAAGCTACAACAATAATTTGATAATTTGCCTCTGCTGCTCGTGACCACAGGCCTTCTCTAGTAGGGGAGATGGCGGCTAATTAAGAACAAGCAAGATTATATGGAGACAAAGCATGGGACAGAAATTGAAGGAGGGGTCATCTGGAGACTGTTCCATTTGGGTATCCACCCCATGTGCAGTCACCAAAGATAGATGCTGTTGTGGATGCCAGGAAGTGCATGCAGACAGGAGCCTGATATAGCTGTCTCCTTAGAGGTCTGTCAGAGCCTGAAATATACAGAGGCAGATGCTCACAGCTAACCATTGAACTGATCGTGAGGTTCCCAATGGAGGAGTTAGAGAGAAGACTGAAGGAGCTGAAAGGGTTTTCTGCCCCATGAGGAGAGCAACAGTACCAACAAACCAGAGCTCCCAGGGTCTAAAACCACCAGCCTGGGAGCACAAAGGGAGGTACCCATAGCTCCAGCTGTATGTTTAGGGGAGGATGCCCTTGTTGGGCATAGTTGGGAGAGGAGATCCTTGATCCCATGAAAGCTGGATATCTAGTGTGGGGATATTCGTAGATGGGGAGTTGGGAGTGGGTGTGTGGTTGGGACACATCCTCATAGAAACAGGAGGAGGGGGGATGGTATAGAGAGTTCCTGGTGGGGGGCAAATGGGGAAATGGGATCACATCTGAAATGTAAATAAAATACCAAATAAAAAAGTTTAAAAAAAGAACAAGCAAGATTGGGTGCTACCGCATTAAATATCTCCATCTACAATTACTAAATTTAATATCATATTGGACAGTTATATATGTTAAAAAAAGTATATAAGAATAATGAAATGAACATAAAATTTAATGAATGCACTTTGAGTTTATGAGTTAATCTGATTTTTAGCACTAATGTTTATTTAAACTTATATATGCATGTATATATATATGCACATATGTATATATGTGTAAATAATATAATAATATGTATATATATTTAAATCTACAATTTAAATGAACTTTAATATTAAAAATTATATATATATAAACTCAAATAGCATCTATGAAATTTTATGTTCTAATATATATTATATATATTTCCATATATATATGGAAAATTTATAGTATTAAATTTTCAAGATTTTAAATGCCTTCAATTGCCTTTTTCCAAAGCTATTTTGTGTTATTCATCCCTTAATACACATTTTTTTCAATCCTCTGCTTTCATACACCATTTTAATCCCTCATGTTTCATTATATTTCTTTTTAATCATTTTTACCAGTGTGTTTATCTATCTTTCCTTTACAGCCTCTACCCATATCCTTAGTAAATCTCTCACCACCATGAATATTGCAGATGACACACATGTATCTGGAGATTCAAAGATAGCATCTAAAGGTGAGATCAAGCTCATGGTATATATTTATGGGCTTATGTTACCCCACACAAGTTACTTGTTTACAGCTCTATTCATTTACCTATGAATTCTACAGTTTTATTTTTCTTAATAGCTGTATACAATTCTAGTGTAAATAATAATTTTCATTAGTTACTTATCTGGTTATAGACATCTAAGATATCTCAATGTATTGGCCTTTGTGAGTAGAACAGCAATGATGAACTTTGTGGATGAGCAGGTATCTCTAGAATAAGATGTGGAGTACTTTGGATACATATCCAAGAATGTAACAGCTGCATCTTAACATAGATTTATTTTTATCTTTTTGTGGAACCTCCACCCTGACTTCCACAGTGACTTCACTTTATCTCATTCCCAGGAGTACTACATAGGTGGTCATTTATTCTCACATTCAGGCCAGAAATTGTTGTCAAATCATTTTTTGCTTGTTTGTTTGACCTTAGGTGTTCTAATTAGGGTGAGAATAAATTAAAAAACATTTTAATTTGTTTTTCTCTTGATGGCTGAATGATACACATTTTAAAGAGTTTCTTAGACACTTGTGTCTCATCTTTGAGTGTTCTCTCTTTAGTTATATGCCCCATTTTTAATTGCCTTGTTTGTTTTCCTGGTGGTAAAATGTTTTAGATCTCTGTGTGATCTACATACTAATGTGTGTCATATATATAACTGGTAAAGTTTTTCCCTATTCCAAGAGATCAATAAAATGAAGTTACATTATGAGTAGCAATACCTCTGTCAAACACTAGCAAATTAAAATCCCAATGCAGGAATATATT
Organism: Mastomys natalensis; assembly: GCA_021653895.1. NCBI lineage: Eukaryota > Metazoa > Chordata > Mammalia > Rodentia > Muridae > Mastomys > Mastomys natalensis. The sequence continues at coordinate 460,986 of JAJTUV010000323.1, read as the reverse complement.
GTTTTTATTGAAGTTGTTGGCTAAAAAGATCTAATAAACTCTCAAACATTACAGTTATTGACAGTGTTTTTATTTATTCCACAAATCATAATGGTAAGACTGTTGCTGAAGATAGCATATATTCAAGCCATAGTACACTTAAAAATTAAACCAGTATAGGTCTGGAAGCTTCATTTTTTACTTGATAGATCTCATAATGCTGAAAAGTTCTATGCAGGCTACCAAAGGAGAACAGTAATCAACAATTGTAAACAAATGAATCCTGTGAACTATAGTGAATGGCTTTTCAATACATGCCCATTGCTATAATAGTGGATGGACATCATAGTTTTCTGCTTACATTTAAGTCAGATTGTATGAGATGAAACCACTACTTGGCACAATTATCAGGCTAAGAACTTATAGCTAGAGAGACTATAGGTTCTAGGACAGAATGTATAGCTATTTTGCTGTTAAATGGACATAGTGTTGCATTGACTACTAATGACAAGATGTTTCTCCATTCTGAGAAGGTTCTATTTGCAGTAGATGTGGATTAACACAAAGACTCACAGTTGTCTGAAATGTGGACAGTAAGAGGATAGAGAATGTTTATGCAAAAAGGGAACATGCATACTGTATCTCCCTTGCCCCAGGGTTCAGTGGTCATTGTGGAAGAGGAACAGAGAATTGTAAAAAACTAGCAGTGAGTTACTACAAAGAAGCATTATCTATTAAGCACAGCTGGGCAGTTAATAGGAGTTGCACCACCACTAACATATGTGCAAGCCCAAGCCAGAACAAATCCCAGCATGGAGAGACACTTGGGTACACTCTCCTATTTCTAGAAGCAGAGTTATTGATATGTGTTAGGAGCTAGAAGAAAGAAAGGCAATTTTTCCTAAAAGGATAGCTCCTAGTAAAGTTACCTATGCTTTAGTTTGTCTAAGGGAGGTCTATACATTCAAAAATACTTGGGCAACACATATTGGTTTTGAAAGGTCTAAAATAGATACAAAGTTTGGTGAGAAGAGGATAAGGAAAGACTCAGGAAAATTTGAGGGAATTGGGTAAGTATGATCAAAACATACTGTATGAAACTCTCAAGGGACAAATGAGGCATTTAAAATATAACCTAGTACCATGCTTTGTATTCAAAAGTTTGCATAAAATTAGAGTATCAATTTTTCCACTTTTATTGTTGATAAGACAGATTGTTAGTTATTCTTGATAGAGTTAGATTTCAACTCAGTAGCAAACTGAAAATACTGCAATCATGGAACTTCAGCTAGAGCTATGAATATTGGTTTAAATATCAATAAAATAAATTTAAATTACTGTGAGAGGAAATTAGTTTCTGAATTGCATTATTTAAATCAATATGTGAAATGGGAGGCAATTAGTTGGTATTAATGACCGTTTTCTCTTGTGATTTTGTCGACCTGCTAGAAAACAAAGGCAAAGAGTGACTTCTTACTTAAGGACACATTTTTCTAAACTCTTAAATGCACACACCCTAAAATACATAAGCACAGGGGCTCACTTGACAGCACAGCACTTACTATTTATTTTTAACATCAGAAATGAGTCTTTATGCCACACATACCTTCAGTGACTTTACATCATCTTAAATGAGGCCGTAAAAAAGGAAGTGCCTACAGCAGAAGTCTATAAATTAACGCTAACAAGACATGTAAAAGCACTGTCTTTATGTACATGGAATAAGTAGACTTACACATCTCTTAGCATTTTGGTGGTTATTAGTGATTATTAACAAGGATTGAGGAATAAATATCCATATGCAACTAATAGCTTTGCCTGAGAAGTTTCATAACCATACCACTGTGTGCTCAAATTTACAGTATCTGTAGAACCAGAATCACTGCACTGCACAGTGTTTATTTATGGTTGGTCATCTATACTAGCAAGTTGGATCTAAGAACTAAAATCTCAGTGGAGCAACTTAAATCATGATCTTTATAATTAATGTTGTCTTTTGACTTCCTAGGGCTACTCAGGATATTTCTATCTTAAGGTCTTGGAAATAAATGAGCAAATAAGCAATTCCTAGGAATAAGTGTGAAATGTCTATATTACCAAAATTAGAAATACCTGCAGTTCTTTTAGACAGGAACAAATCTGGGTCAGAAATATTGACTGTTAGTAACCCTGTCCCTCAACTTGCTTGAGTCCCTCTCTATGTACTGGAGGTAGACTCTCACAACTTTTTAAAATACAAAATTAGAAATTTATATATATATATATATATATATATATATATATATATATATATATTCATATATATGTATATATGAATTACTGCTTCACAGAGAAAAATTGGTATATATATGCATATATAGCATATATATATATAAAGAGAGGAGAAAGGGAGAGAGAGGGAGAGGACAAGAGAAGTTGTATATATTACTTTAAGAGTAATTCACAACTTTTTAAAATATTAAATATTTTATTTATTTACATTCCAGTCGTTGTACCCCCAGTTTCTGTTCCCACAGTTCTTCATCCTATTCATCATCCCCCTTGCCTCTGAGAGGGTACTCCCCAATCCAGGTCTCCTCTTTCCCTGGGCCTTCAAGTTTTTCAAGGATTAAGTGCATCATCTGAGGCCAGACAAGGTAAACCTCTGTTATACATGTACCAGGGGCCTGAGACTGGCCTGTGTATGTTCCTGGTTGGTGGCTCAATCTGTGGGAGCTCCCTGGAGTCTGGGTTAGTTGATTATCCTATGAGGTCTCTCTTCTACAAACTTTTCCTAATTCATCCATATGGGTCCCTGAATTCAGTCCAATGGTTTGTTATATGTATCTGCTAGGGTTTCAGTCAGCTGCTGTTAGGACTTCTCAGTGACAGCCATGCCAGGCTCCTGTCTGTAAACACATCAGTAATAGGGTCAGGCTTTGGTGCCCCACCATGAGATGGATCCCAAATTGGGCTGGTCATTGGACTGCCTTTCCTTCAGTCTCTCCTCCATTTTTGTCCTTGCAGTTCTTTTAGAAAATATCTGGGTCAGAAATTTTGACTGTGGGTTAGTAACCCTGTCCCTCCACTTGAGTCCCTATCTATGTATAGGAAGTAGACTCTCACAACTTTTTAAAATATAAAATAAATACATTCTAATGATTTTACTTGACTTGTTATTTAATAGGGAAATGGGGTATTAAAAGCTATTTAAAAGCATTAAATAAACAGACATGCATAGGCAGTCACAACTGTAGACATGAAGTTGCTAATTAGTTGAAACTTGATTTCTTCAATGGTCAGTGAGGTAGTGCTCTCTCCGTGGTACTCCAGTCAGAAAATAGAATGCATGTCTAGTTTTATGCAGGCTTAGTAATGGTAAATGATTTCCAGACTATATGTAGGAAAAAGGATATTCTGGTGGAATCCAGTGTACTCCCTATGTAAGTGACCAAGTTGGTAATGTTGTGAAGCCGTGCCAAAGATCTGATGGCAGAAAACAAGAAATAGGAAGGTTTCTTACATAAAGGAAGAGATCAAGAGCCTTGTGCAAGGGTTGGGGTAATAACTGAGGAAACCAGAGTGGTCAAGGACACCACAAGAAGACCATAAAGAGTCAACTAACCTGGGTCCATGGGAGCTCACAAAGACTAAATCACTAATCAAAGAGCAGCATTTATGGGGTAGACTTAGGCACCATGCACATTTGTAGTAGATGTGTCCCTTTGTCTTCAATTTGGTTCCTTAGAATTTGGAGCAGGGGTTGTGTCTGACTCTGCTGCTTACCTTTGGATGTTTTCCCTTGCCTGGGCTGCTTTATTTGGCCTCAGCAAGAGAAGATGTGATCTGAGTGTGAGAGTTCTACTGCAGTTTGATGTGCCAGCACATGTTGGTACTCATGAAGGCTTCTGATTCTCTGAAGAGAAGGGGGCAGGCTAATGGAGAGAAGGAATTTTGAGGGAAGGATTTGAGAGGAGAGGAGGGGGCTTTGATTGAGATGTAAAGTGAATAAATAAGTTAATGAGAGAGGAGGAGAGAGAGAGGACAGAGAGACAGAGAGAGACAGAGAGAGACAGAGAGACAGAGACAGAGACAGAGAGACAGAGAAAGAGACAGAGAGAGACAGAGAGAGACAGAGAGAGAGACAGAGAGAAACTTAGTACTAGAGACAGGAGAGAATCATCCAAGTTTACAGCTGACTGCATGTCAGGAACCCAAAGGCAAGGAATCTATCTGAAGTATTTACAAAACATGAGCAAAATGAACACACACAATTTCAGGAGGTCAAATCCAACTTAGAAAATTTTATTTTTCTCTCAAAAAGAAAAGGAAATAAGGAAATAATCTTTTTGTTTTGTTTTGTTTTGTTTTGTTTTGTTTTGTACTTTGTTTTTCCCCCAGCCCAGGGAGCTCTTAGCAGAATCAATGGAAAGGCTTTATGTCAGTACTGAGAGGAAAATAGAGAACTAAGACATCATTTAGGAAATATTAAAGGGGCTGCAGAGATGGCTCAGTAGTAGAGAGCTCCCTCTGATTTTTAAAATAAAACCCAAGTTCAATTTGCAGCATACTGTGGGACAGCTCATCTCTACATGAGACTCTAGATCCAGGGAACCCAATCTCTTTTCTGGCCTCCTCGACACACATATACCCCTACACACACACACACATACACACACACACATCATTTAAAATAAACACTGAAACAAATGGCTATAAGCTTTTGTAAACAGGCAGCTTTTCTGGAAATTTACCAGCCTGAGTAGTTATAGACCTTATAAATAGGTAGCCTCAGCGGATAGTACCAACTTAGATAAGGACAAGTGAATCATAGGCAGAGTCATAGTGACCTGTCCCCTGAACCTTCACCCAGCTGATACCCTGTTCTGAAAGATATTTGTACCCCCCTCTGAACACCTACACTCTAGTGTCATCCCCTTCCCCACATCCTGCCTTTTTGTGTTTATAACCCCTGTGTGAATAAGTAAAAATTATGATTTTCTTTAAATAAATAAATAAATAAAAATTAACTCAATAAATGTAAATCTAGAAAATAGAAACCTCAAAAGCAAAATTCAGGAAAAAATCTTTAAATGAATTAATCTAGATTCTAAAGTAAAAAAATATAAATTACTACATATCTAGCTCCAACAAGTTAAAATTCAAATTAGACATCAAATTCAAAATATACCAGCATGCAAACATGCAGAAAATATAATTCAGAATGTAGAAAAAGATATATAATTTATATAATATGTAATATATAATATATAAAATTTATATAATAATTCTAGAAAGCAAATTAAAAATAGAGCTTGAGGACAGGGCCAGTAAAACAGTTATAAACAAATGTACATGTTTTTAAAAGTTCAACATGATTACATTTTAAGAAGAGAGATTTTTGGAAAAAAAAAGTTGTCCAAAACAAACTTGGACAAAGATGAAATATGCTCCACATGGAAATATACTGTATAGTTTCAAAACTGAATAGAAATTTTAGAAACCATGGCTAAGAAAGGCATAGAAACTAAAATAGAGAAAGTAAAATCACCATCAAAATATGAATTGTGCATTAGTGACTTTGGAGAATTGGTCATACTACTAATCCCAAGTGTGGCTGATGGTGGCAAGAAGGGTGAGGGAAACAGCAGAAATGAGGCTTAGAAGGTCTAATCAAAGGCTGAAAAGTCACCATATAAAATAGATGGTTGGGATGGAATAAAGCTGAAAAACTCTTGGAGAAGGCTGACTAACCTTCTAAGTGCAGAAGCGTTTCAGATTCTCTGGAGGTAACCTATGGCTCATAACAGTCCTAAAACGTACACCCACAGGGAATGAACGACTTCAGATGTGAATTAGATGTACATTGAGTGAAACAGTATAGAGCTGCATATAGACTACAGAAGACAAAGCATGTTCCAGAAAGTGTGCATTGTGAAAATAACCAAAAAGCCCATATTAGTGTATTTAGAAGCTCCAATTCTTTGTACACCAAAGCCATTTGAGCTACTAAATGTCATCTCTATAACCTGCTTCCTCTCTGGAAAGTATATCCTTTCTTAATACATTCTCTACTTTTTCTAGCTACCATCTACAAGTCTTTGTGCAATTACTTGTGTTGCGACAGTAGAACCTATAACTCTTTGTGCTGTGTCCATTGAACTTTAGTGTCTGCTAATATTAGAGCTGAGGACAGAGAAAAATTGTTTGCCTTAAGGGGTCAAAATTTCTCCAAGTTTGTTAAAACCATAAAACTATCATACTGTACACATAATTTAATAACTTGCTGCTTCTTAAACTTGAAGAGAGGGCTACACAGGTGCTTAGCAATTAAGGGCAATTGCTATACTTCCAGAGACAGAAATTGAAGGCCCAGAACCCTCATATCAGTTCAACCATCTATAACTTCAGTTTTACGAGTTCTGATGTCCTATTCTAGACTCCACCCATACCCATAAAAAGAAATTAGAATAGGAACAGATGAAGATAAATGGACTTATCTAGAGTTTGACCAAACCAATAGGGAGAGTGCTAGTCTTTACCTACCCTTTTTATAATAGTGTTACAGTTTTAAAGAAAAAAAATAAAACTAGGGAGTACATGTCCTTAATTGAACTTGTCAGCATTGTATGACTTCTCATTCTTGGAGCAACTTCCTCCTCTGACTGACAGCAGGACTTTAATAGTCTTTCCTTTCTTCTAAAGACTTGTAGGGAAATTTCATCTTTTTCTTTAGCTCACTGTTTCAATTGTCTGGGGAGAGTTCATGAGAAATTAATACCAAATTTTGTATATGTTGCATACATTAACATATCTTGAAATAGTCCCATGTGAATTAATTTCTATTATAAGACTATTTTGGAAAAGTAAGAACATAAATACAATGGAAAAATATTAAATATACAGCACAAAGTAAAGTACGTTGCAGAAAAAAATAAGATAAAATATCAATAACTAGAAATTTAATTAACTTAAAAGCAAACAAAGATCAAAGCCTGGACCTTGATATTCAAAACTGTCATTAGAGTTGTCTAGGTCAAAGCCATGGTACTGTTAACAAGGGAAGCTTGACAACCTGTCCTCAAACTGCCAACGAAAGACAAGAGTAGAGAAAAGGGAGTTATTCAGTTTGGCCACAGTGAAAAGAGTATCAAATGAAGAAACTCAGTGCTGCTTCACATCATAAGTCTGGAAATTACTTGATGTATGTCTTCTCATATCAAATAATAATCAAGACAATGCTCTAAGATGATCACAAAGGTCAGTCTAATGAAAGTAATTCTTGATTTGGGTTCCCTAATTTTCAGGTGAGTGTCAAGTTGAAAGAAAACCTAACCTGTACAAGATTCCTACAAGAAACATGCATCAAATATGAAGTGATGTAAAAATGAAACATTTTTGAAACAAATTTCATCTTATTAATAATCAAATGAATAGTAAATAGATGTATTAAGATGAGATGTATTTCTGATAAAAGATATTGTCAATATCATTTCTTACTGTATCTTTAGTTGCCCAACAGCATTGGACAGAATTATATTATTACTGAAGATGTGTCTGAGACAGAAAGCTGGAACTGATCTGGAAGGTTCTTCTCTGCTGACTAGATTTCACACTGTTTTGCACGGTTTCAGAGTAAAACAGTTACCAATAAGTGATCGTGCATAGATGTAGGCTTAGTATGTTACAATACTTAACTACCTGAAAGATATCCCATAGAACTCCTCTAGATGTGCATAGTAAACTCAAGATATGCACTAGAACTCCCCCAGATGTGTGCACTGAACTCTATAATCTGCTGATATTCAGGTAAGGGACACATAAAAAAGTTTTGAATAGACAATCAAAATTTTCCCCAAGTTGATTAAACTCCTATTGGACCAGACATGCTAAAACAATGATATAAATGTTCTGACAATAACCACTGCTTCCTGATTAGAATTAAGGTTTACTCCATGTAAGGAAAACATGCCTAGCACTATAGAATGATGAAAACAAACAAACAAGCAAAGAAACAACAACAGCAACAAATGTGACTAAGGAGGCCACAGGTCTAACTGAGAGATTGACTACTGAGAGTTTGTCAAATTGACATTAGTTAAACTACCTTATGAAGATGCATGTTTTCCACACAAACTATTGTTGTCTTCATTTTACTTTGGCCAGAGAAGCCTTTTACTCTTTTCTTTTCTTTTTTTTTCTAGTCGTTTAAAATTATTTTTCTTTTGTAATTGGATATTTTATTTATTTACATTTCAAATGTTATTCCCTTTCTCAGTTTCCCCTCTGCAGACCCCCTATTTCATCCCCCTTAACCTGCTTCTATGAGTGTGCTCCACTACCAACATACCCACTCCTGCCTCATCACCCTAGTGTTCTTCTACACCAAGGCATCCAGCCTTCATAGGACCAAGGGCCTCCCCTTCCAATGATGCCAGATAAGACCACTTCAACTCCTTCAGTCCTTCCCCCTAACTTCTCCATTTGGGTCCCCGTGCTTAGTCCAATGATTGGCTACCAGTATCTGCATCTGTATTGGTCAGGATCTGGCATAGCCTCTCAGGAGACAGCTGTATCAAGCTCATGTCATCAAGCACTTCTTGGCATCCCCAGTAGTGTCTGGGCTTGATGTCTGCATGTGGGATGGATTCCCAGGTGGGGCAGTCTCTGGATGGCCTTTCCTTCAGTCTCTGCTCCACTCTTTGTCCCTGTATTTTCTTTAGACAGGAGCAATTCTGCATTAAAACTTTGGAGATGGATGGGTAGCCCCATCCCTCTACTGGAGGCCTATACCTAACTTCTAGATATAGTCTCCACAGGTTCTTCATTCTCTTTGTATGGTATTTCAGCTATGTCTTTTTCAATAGACAGTGGACAGTGGCCAAATCTGGTACCCAAAGACTTGAATACTTCACCCCAAATACCTATTGCACAACTGCAAACTAGACATAAGGAACACTGCAGAAGATGGAGTAGAAATATTGTGAGGACTGAAGGATGAGAAAGAGTGTGGTAGGACACTTCTGGATATGTGTCTTCTGGATATGACATGACAGTTACAATTGTGAACACAGAGCATCTGTGTCTTCTCACATCCTGCTTGTAAAACAGATCAAAAGGAAAGAAATAAAGGAAAGAAAAAGAGTGGAACAATAGGATAGAAGCAAACGTGTTGTAAAGAAGGCATGTTCATCAGGAGTGGGAGAAGATGAGAGAGTGGGAAGGGGTAAATATAATCATAGTTGGTTGTATATCATTTAGAAGTATGATATTTCCAATAAATTAGAAAAAGAATAATGATTCAGTAATGTATGATTTTATATATATATAAAATATATAAATTGATTTTGAAAATAATAAAAACATGTATTTTAACAAAATAGACCCAGTCAGCCCCATTTTTCACCACTTGCAGTTGCTTACTAATTTATACATTTGTTAAACTCAATTATGCATAATTGTATCTATATGACTAGTTGAACCTTTATTCTATTGAAGCAAATTGGCATATACAGAAATTTTTACAGTTATCTTTTGTATGGAAACTACATGAAAATTATTTCTGTCAAATGTTACTTATAAACTTATAATAACAATAACAAAAATGAAGTTATAAGCACTGCACAGCTTTAACATACATGCCAAGGAACCTCAGTGACAAATCTCTAGTCACAGGAAGAGACTTCAGTAAGCTTCAGATACTGGTAGACTGAGAAACAAGAGAGCTGCACAGTTCTAAGTGCAAGTGGAAACTGAAAATGAGAGGATTCCTTCTCAACAAGATGTAAGAGGACGTTCTCTGCTTCCCATATTTTAGAGCATTTGCTTAAGCAAACTTTCAATCTTAAGTCCTTCTCTCTGAAATATATGCATATAAATCTTTATAAACATAAAAGAAGCTTCTAGCCAGGGGCTGACTTTGACTTTTACAACATACTGAGCCCTGCCTTGGGCAAGCATCATGACCTCATCTCTCCTTTCTGGGAGGCATCATTCTCACCCTTACCCCTGTGTCTTTCTCAAGGGCATGAGAAGCACATTTAAATAACATCAGCAAAGATGACAATTGCATCTCCTAGCTTATGGAACAGTTAGGAGCCTAAGGATGACAGGCATTTTATTTCAAGCTGCAAAGCTACCTCGTCAGAAACATGAGTTTTTTTTCCTTTGGATAAAGGTAGCTAGCAAATTTAGATGTCTGCTCAAATTACCAGCTGAAATTAGAATCAACTAGGTATGATAAATGGTGCTGTCAAGTCTTCTTACCTAAGAACTAATTGTTCTTTATTATAATAGCATGTGTGTACTGCATTGAAAAAGGGTTTGGACTTAGATTACTATTAATGTGTCTATACAGGTTCAATAATTGTGGCAAGTATGCTATGAAAATTCACATTGTTCACAGTAGAGGAAATGGGTCAAAAGGTATATGAAATGCTGCAATTCCCTTTCAACTGAAAATTTAAGACATTTAAAAAGAAATGTTTTGAAAAGAGTTGACGTTTCACAAGATCCTTCATTCTATTCCTAGGAGAATAAAACTATGTATGTTCCAACAAACTTTAGTAGCTTTATTTAAAATAATGTGGGACTAAAAACTAATTACCTATCAACAGGAAATGAATAAACAAATGTTTATATATAAGTATTATACATACATAAATATGAATAAATTATTGGTACATATGTTTTTACAAATTAACCTCTAAATAATTTTGCTAAATGAGATCATTGAGAAATTTATAATATTTTATATGTGACATATTACACACACACAATTATGGGGAAATTGTGAAAAAAACCAACCTTCAGAGACAAAGTAGCTCAGTAGTATTTTAAATAGTAGACAGAGGAAGGAGGAGGGATAGACTGCAAAAAGCAAGTGGACCTATTGATAGGCTTATATTTTGGGTAGTAAAGGTTTTACATATGTGTGCATCTGTAAATTATATGTAAAACATATTTCCATTGAATTAACAAAACATGAAACCAGGAAGGTAACATAGCTCAAACTTTAGAATAAAAATATAAATGTCAAGGGAATTGGGTTATTTATATAACTCAAACTTCCATTTCATTTAGCAATTACTTATGAAATTGGCTTATTGTCACAACACTCACTTATGTCATACTATATAAATAAAGTTAAATAGACTCTCTTTCTTTATATTACTACCTCAAAGGGACAAAAGTGACATGTATGCACCACACACTGCATTTAGTAGTAAATTCTGTAGATGAAGAGAGGGTATTATATAGTTGAAATGAGGAGAACTAACCTGAAGTTTTCAAGAAGTAACTATCAGAGTGAAAGATTCTATTGGGTGAATTGCCTAATTCAATTGTCTGTGATTTGAATATCTGGAAGGCTGTAGGCCCAGTGCCAAATTATCCTGAATTATTTGTAGTCTTGTTAATAGCTATCCTTTGAAGTCCCCTTTATTTGCTTTAACAATCCCCTTGGAGATAAGCAATTAAGTCCTTTGGAAACCAATAAATGCAAATCTAACTTTTGCCAACTCGAAGGCTATCAATATCTTCAGACATCATCTGGGGCCTTTAACAGTGACTCTGTGATCTAACTTGTCTATCTGATGTTTCCTCCCATGTACTTAAAATAACTTGACTATGGCTTTCTTTCTTCCAATACTACAAAAACTTTATAGAAGTGTTGCCAAGTTGGAATATGGTACTTCAAGTAGCTTGAATCCAAGTTTCTTGGCAATAGTGACTCACATTTGACTCTTTAACTACCTAATATGCAAAATGGGAAATATCATAACCTAGTGGGATGAGATCATAGGAGTATAATGCCACACTTACCCAAATGTATTCAGGGTTTTATTTACCCCATTTCTCCTTAAGGTGAAGTGAAATTGGTAATGTAGCCAATTTTGATATGTTTAATAAATTATTTGGGAGGGATCCAATGAGCTTAGAAAGCATGCATTGAGCCCAGAGAACAGAAAATGTTTTTGCTCTTTTGAAATAAAATTGAGAGCAACAGAGTATGAAAAACTGTGTTGAGAGTTATGATAGACTTTTATCTTCAAGTAATGTGGGTTTATATAGGAAAACCTCAGACAAGATAATGACTATACATTTCTAGAGAGGAAACTTATATTGCTAGAAAATGAAGGTAAGGGACTTTTTCAGAAAAGTTCTCCATGGAGTGGGTGGAAATCGTGATAAGGTCAGAGAAAACTTGATTCTGATTGAAGTGATAAGGTACTTTAGTCTGCCAGAGCACTAGTATTTCTATTGCTCTATGAATCCTAACAAAGTATACTGTGAAATGGGTAGATTTCCTTATATAACAGCCTGTTTTTACTTTTAGTTTTATCTCAAAGTTTATACTTTCTGAGATGAGAACATTTAACATATACTGTCTTTGTGTTTCTCAAGTATACACTATTTTATCATGACTATAGTCACACTGAAGATTAGGTGTTTAAATCAAATTTTGATTAGAATTACTCCACAAAGTAATGCTTCCCCAAACACTCTAGACATAATTAATGGTGGTGCTTTTGCTTTCAATAAATATAACTGTATCTTCCCCAAGAAACTTCTCTTATTAATATTTATAATCTCTCTGAAATTATACTAGCACTCATTCATTCCACTAAGCCATTTCATTTTCCTGTTAAAATGCAAATATATTATCTAGGAGGGTGAACACATTAAATCAATAGCAGCCATTAGAGATGTATTGCAATTAGCTCAGTAGTCCCCTTCTAATAGGCTACTTGAAAATATCAGAAGTGTTGTCAGTTAAAACCTTTAGTAACTGATTTAGATGAATATATTTCCTTTTGTAAGCATATGGGTAAACAAAGAAAATGTACTAGATAATTTGATTATTGTCAAGAAACAACTAAAAGAAAAAAGGAAAACGTCCTAAGATTAACTAAAAATTTCTTGGCCATATAGTTAAATTAATTTTGGTTGATGATGACATTGAGAGACATAGGTTAGACTTAGTACTTTTTCAAAGTTTACTTCCTTTTAACAATATTTTTATTAGTTTATTCTTTTCAGTTTTACATATGCATAATAATACATCCTAATATCACTAAAGTGGAGAATTTTAGCCAACCAAAGCATATATCTTAAATCTGCAAAGTTTACAAGAATTATACTAATTCTGTTCTCTATCTGTTGATGCAAATGTTATCATTGGTAGGCAGGAAAACTGAAAACATTCTAGCATTTTTCTGTTACAAATCTCAGAAAATCCTATTACATAATTTTGGATGCTTGGTCATGTCATCATTTATTCTTTAAGGACCATTTAACAGAAGACTATGAAAGTCTGAGTTAGGCTAATTGATAAAGGGCAAATGATTGTAAAACTCTTGTAGTTTTTTATTATTATTGTTATTACTTGACTAAGAACATGGAATTTAGATATTTTAATCCCAAATAAGATATCAATCATAAAAGAGTCACTGTTATAAGAAATGTTACATTTTTACACTTTGTAGTTTAAACTATTATAATGTTTGATAAAAGATGTCATTTCTGCCTATGAAAAGTACAAGAAACAACATAGTCTTGAGGAATTAAAGCTTGAGCAAGTTCGTTTCCTGCAGGTAAAGAACAGTGAAGAGTTGGTCGCAGTTTCTCATCATGTATCTTCTTTCTAATTAAACTGCTGATAAGGGATAGTTCTACAAGCCTTAAAAGTTAGTTTGTAGGTAGTCATTTGAATCTTTTAATTAGCAACAAATGAGTCTCTCAAATTCTGCTACTGTGAAATGTAGGTTTAATTCTAGTGAGGTATGGACTTATAGGGAGAAATATGTGAAGCCAAAATGATTATATGGAAATTCCAGATGATGGCAACAGGTATGTGAAATACATTAAATAAGTGATACAATAAGAAAACTATTTTATGTGTTGATTTTTTTTTGTGTGAAAATAATCACAGTTATATATAGACATAGAGATAATTAGATAGGTAGTAGTGTGTAAGTAGATAGATAGTAGATAGACAGTAGATAGATGATAGACAGACAGACAGAGAGACATAGTCAATATATTCAGATAGAAAATGAAATCATGGTTACTTCATGGAGATGAGGTAGGAAATGGGAAAGAGTAGGATAGAAGACACAACAGAGATAATATTTAGTTCAAGAAGCCTAAAAACACAGATTCATGTGTCAGATATTCTTAACAACATTAGAAATATATAATCAAGGCAGACCACTTAAGACAATATACTTCATTTCAAAAGGAAGGAAAATATTCCCCTATTTATAGTAATAACATCATAATAATGATGCCATCAGACAATGCTAGAAAGGTATAGGATCAAGTTGTGATGACTAGTTCTTGGGAATAAAGGCTGGGAAGACTCAAAGTACTCACAGAAATGGACATTTGGTATGCCTGTTTGCATTCCAAAAACAAATGGATACTAAAAAGAGGGAACATAATTGTTCCTATTAGAAGTAAACAAGAACCTGTCACTCTCTTCTTCTTAGAGCATTGATTTCAGAAACATGCAATTATCAACAATTCACCTCTCTAGCAATTGCAAAACCCTTTAGAAACTAAATGAAAGTTCTGTCAGCTTTATGACAGAGAAATATGCATCTCAATATCTGAGGTACCATTTCCTTGAAAGGTAAGCATCAAGGAAGGTAACATCCCATTCCTGTGCTAATATGAGAGATTGGGCACTTAATGTAACAAAGGGTACTGAGAGAGTTTTATTTCAAATTAGAAAACTGCCACATGTCTTCTCTAGGTAAGGTCAATTAGCTAACAGGATTTAACACTCTAAGTACTCTATATATTTAGATCCCATTGTATGTCAAATGGTGTTGCAAATCTTACCTGAAGCATAGCTATAATTATTTTCATTTTAATCCTTTGACAGTTTCACACATGTATATTTATTGACTTGTAGTCTTTGTATCTACCCATTTCCCTTCCTTTCCCACTGAAATCCTTCTCCCTCACATTTTCTTATGTTGTGTAAGCCTTAAATGGAATTGCTTCTATGAGAATGAGTTGGGCATTATTTACCAGAATGGACACTTTATCAGTGGTTATATCACTGGAGAAAATGGTACCTAATCCCTCAGCACTCAGTATCTTCTGATAGACTCTTACAAAGAACAGGGGCCTTGTGGGCAGCTCTCCAAACCCATAATGAAAATAAAAGCCGGTCCCATGAATATCTTGCTATGAATTACCTCAAAAATGTGCAGATTATTAACTGGTGTCTCCTGGGCTCCATAAAAAGTAAAGATATTTATTTCTGTTTCGTAGTCTTTTAGCACATTAACTATGACAGGAAGTACTTTCTTCTTTGAAGCCTGTTTACACATGAAGTATTATCTTTTCTTGCTAGTGATGTGAGAATCTCTCTTTAGAAAAAATAACTATTTTTATATAACAGGGATATTCATCCATTTACACACACACACACATACACATTTCTTTAAAATTGTCTGGTTGGTCAAATTTACAAATATACACAGTACACCCTCATCTTCTGGGTAGATCATGGAAATTAAATCTTACAAAAGATTACTTTAATCATTTAGACCCTCAAAAAAGAGCTTCAGGTTTTGCAGCCCTGAAACAATATAAAAATATCAACAAATAAATATGAAGAATGTGGAATGGTCGTCTAAATTCTGTATCTATACCTGCTCATTGCTATATATGTTCATGTAGTTAGAATTATATAATGATTACTTATAGTGGTAGAATTTTATCTATAAAAAGAAAGATCTGGTGACAGTATCATTAAATTGCTTAATATCATTATACTCATAATCTTTTATTTAGTCTTATCTTAAGAAGTGATATGACAGATGAAACAGTCTTCCAATGATGTCAGCTAATACTGGGACTAGAAGAGCCTTCAGATTGGTGTATCCTAGAGCAACAAATCAAGGAAAACAATGCCATTGTAGCAAACAGCATGGGCAAGTTATCAGGAAATGATGTACTTCCAGGTGAGGAAACAGATCAACGCAAGAGAGGCTCCATAACTGCTATGGCTACCTAGTAGGAAGGATCAAGGCTGCTGTGAAAATAACATGGATTCTTGGCTCTTTGGAGTAGTGCAGGGTCTCTTGAGCCTACATTTTCTGTTACATGTAGTTCTTTTTACAATTTCATGAACTGCATACCTCACTAACACCATCCAGGCATAGGATTTAGTATTAAAATAAGCTGTATACATCACCTTCAGAAACTCTATAGTGCTCCCTTGCCTGTTCCAATGAGAAAAATAGGCCAAATTCATATGTAACTTTGTGAGGTTTCCCACACTTTTTTTCTGTTCATGTGTTTCTCACCTCAATAATACTTTTATTTACAAGAACTGCTGTGTGTTGACAGGAAGTCTGATATGTACTCAGCATGGTAGCGCAGGCCTTTAATGCAAGCTATCATGAAGCAGAGGCAGGCTGATTTCTGTAAGTTTAAGTCAAACCTAGTGTACATAGCAATGTCTAGGCTAAACCATAGCTACATAGTAAAACCAGTCTCAGGGAGTCTGGAAATATTCCTTATTGATTAAGAACAATCAATACTCTTCTAGAAACTGTGATCTGTTCTTGGCAACTGTCACTCTAGTTCCAGTAATGCCAATGTCCTCTCTGACCTCTACCTGCACCATGCATACATATGGTAAACACACATACACACGCATACATACAACATACATACATATATACATACATAAGTACATACATATAGTCAACACATATATACACATACAGTTTCATATGGTAGAAGCTTTTGCAAGGCATTGCATGCTTCCTAAAATTTTGTGAATAAATACACTCTGATATGATTATGTATTCTAAAAGGACAGGGATTTTTTTTACAAGACTATAACTCATTATATGTATGTATACTGTCTATGTTATCTGTTTTCATGTCAGTTCAGCATGAACTTAAACTCAGCTTTTACACTGAACATATATAGATATATGTGTGCATTTGTATATATATGTGTGTGTGATATATCACAATGTATTGAATTTTAAGTTGAAACATAATTATTATTAATGTAGGAATTATCTATTTCTCACATACTGTTACTGTGAGATTTAGCTTTCATAGAGGCAGGGTGGAGGGAGGAGGAGATGGGGGGTCTGTGATTGTGAAACTGGGGAGAACATTTGAAATGTAAATAAAATAACCAATAAAAAAGACTCTTGTCTTTATGACATTTAAACATAATTCTGTGTTAGGGGAGCAATAGTTCTTGTACCCACACATGATCATTATTGAACCAGGAACTTATCACTCATGGGCATCACTCAAATTCCCCAGAATGTTATGTGTGATTGCCTTTACCTAAATCTTTATCTTTAGCTCTCAGTTAAGTGACACTCATCTTATGGGAGATGTCACATGTATTTACTTCCTGCTGAACTCTATGCTATGGTCAAAGAGACAGTACTCAATTCTAAGCCTTTAACCTATCTTCAGGGCCATAGGTACTTTGCAAAGTATTTTCTATCTAGTCATACCTTAAGCTTTATTTGTGCACCTAAGAATTGGAATTATTGTCAACTGTAAACCTGGGAGGGGGAGGATTATTGCTCTGCAAGCTTTTGCCAGATTTGTACTGTGTTTAAATGTTTTGGCAATAAATACCTTATTAACAGACTCTTGAAGGTCGATCCAGTCTGACTAAGTTGGGTTGAACTGAGTTTTTATTCTCACCTCTTTACAATTTGTTATGCTGCCTGCCGTGAGTCTTGCAGGGGCCCTTCTATATTGATTTCTACACTGGTGTATTTTTTTAAAAACCTCATCTTTCATTTCTTTATAGAATTTAGAATTAAATTCATATTTGCCTTAAAAATATGCTAAATTATTCGAGACACTATGAGGAAAGCAACAATCCCAACCAACCAGAGGCCCCAGGGTCTAAACCACCAGCCTGGGAGCGCTTAGGAGGGACCCATGGCTCCAGCTATATATGCAAGGGAGCTATATATAAGTGGGAGAAGAGATCCTTGGTCCCATGAAGGCTGGACGTCATGGGGGGGGATACTCGAGGGTGGGGAGGTGAGGTACAGGGGAGGGTGGAAGGGGGTACACCAACGTGGAGGCAGGAGGAGGGGGAAGGGATAGTGAGTTCCTGGGAGGGAGGGGGGGAAATGGGGTAAGGAGAGAACATCTGAAATGTAAAAAAAATTTTCCAATAAAAAATTTCCAATAAAAAAAATTTTTCAAGGCATTCTTTTTCTCACTATTATGAGATAATTTCTAAGCTGTGTGTTTCCTGGTAAGTTGCGGTAACTCTTTTTGGCCTATGGGATGATACCTTTAGACACATATGTACAGAGGTTTGTCTTAACCATCATTTTCTTACCTGTCTCTATCACTTCATTCCTCCTATTAACCTTTTGGGATATCTCTTCCTTCATTTCTTTTTATCAGTAATTGTGCCATTTTTTCAATGTCGGCTTATAAAATTTACTGTTTTTTTCATAGAATCATATTTTCAATTTACTGTTATTTCTCTGTTGTCTGTGCCCTGTACTGCCCACTGTTGGACTCTACTTGCCCTTGGGGTTTGGAGGTGAAGTGGCATGGAATCAATGGCACAGACTCTACAAGCAGTAAACTCATCTGAACACTGCTGCAAGCTCCTTTAATGCCTTCCCACTGCACTCCATTGGTCCCAAGAAAGCATCTCTTCTGAACAGCAGTTCCCAATTGGCTGGCATTGTTTGCACCTGCAATCCTAAGTCTCTCAGGCAGTTCCCAATTATGTCATCGTGCGGAGACACCTTTGCAGCTATGCCCCAAATGCTCCCCACGTGGCCTCGCCACTCCTCCTACATTTCTCTATTGATTTCCTATTTTGTTTTTCACTGATTTTTCCTGTAATTATTGTTTACTTTCTTCTTTGTATTTTTACATTTCAATTTTGATTTCTCAGATGGAAAACAAAACTTACAGTATATATTTCAGATCATTCTTTTCTGATAGATAGGTGTGGTTTCCTACGCGTTTTTAGACCTCATAGATAGGAGTCCAGGAGTAAGGATACCATGAGAAGTTACACCTTATTAATCCTTTCAAGTTGACTTGATGTTACTTAGTCTTTTATACTAATTACTGTTTTAGTTTTTTTAAGGGCCATAGTCTCAACAACTTCTCCTCTGAAACTAGCTCACTGAGAAACAGAAGTACCAGGATAGGAACAGAAATTCAAAAATCTTCATATGGGATGCCATGATATAGGGTCATAAATACAATGAGATGTAAACCAAAGTGTCCTAAGTTGGCTTTCCCTACCCACCCTAGTTGGAAGCCACATGCATCTAGGAGAGGTAGAAGTCATAAGAACTTTCCCGACATTTGGTGGCATTGATAGGATGGAGCTTCAGATGTCTCTCTGGTATTTGGTAAAGGGTATTTCATTTTGGTCTTTATTTTGAGAGGAGCTGTGTGTCAAATCTATTGCTATTTCAGGCTCTTTGGGCCTGGGGGATTCATATGAGCAAAAGAAAGAATAAGACAATTGGAAGGAAAATCACCATTTGGGGGATGGAGAAGGGATCCTTTGCACAGTAGGCATTTTCATTTTCATGTTTAGCACCTTGTGCTCTTCATTTTATGTAGAATGTACATGGCTTCTGGTTTTAGTAGGATAGATTGGGGAATATGATTACACTCCTATTCCTCACAAGCAAAGTCTACTATCCTGTATATTTTGTCTTTTTAAAAAATGTTTATAGAACTCAAAAAGTGTTTTTCTTAACCTTTAGTTATGTGTATGCATATGTGAGTGCTTCTGGGTAAATCAGAGAAAGTGCTCTTGAAGACCAGATTCATCTGTTCTCTTCTGCAGTATGAGTTACAGGAAATCAAACCATTTGATGTGGATTCTAGGATATAAACTTCCATCCTCTGAAAGAGTTGCAAGTGCCATTAACCACTGAACATTCTCTACAGTTCTTGTTGAGTACATTTTAAATAGAATCATCCTGATGGTTGATTATTTTTCTGTTAGCAGTTAGTTTAAGGGCTTTTATATCCACTATAGACTATTTTCACTGCTGTGGGCTGTGTATGTGTGTGTGTGTGTTGTGTCTGCATGTATGCAAACACATTATTCACATTTGCTACAGTTCAAAATCAATGTCATTAATAAAATTATACATATGATTTTTATTTACATATGATACATATAAAATGTATATTATTTATTATTTAAATTATGTACATATTTTATATGTAAATATATACTGTGTACCTGCAAATAGAACAATTTATTTGATCATTGAAATGAGATATTGACAGATGTCTATTTGGTCACCATTCTTTTGAGATTTGACTCTGGGCTCATGGGTGTAAATCCATGTTACCTTTGGTGTTAATCTATGTAGCTTAATAGCTTACTTAACTTTTCTTGTTTTACAATGGATTTGATATTTCAGTTAACAGCAGGAATCTTACATTAAGAATCATGCTATATTTGCAGCTAATGGATGCCTCAGTTGCTACAAGGCCCTTTTCATTTCTCTTTTCAATAATCAATACATGGCTTATGATGCTTTTAATAGGAAATAGTAAACTCAATGAGATTTTATGTTATTATAGGTTCATGGTATTTTTCATATTTTATGCTAGATAATTTCATTTGTTGTGTTGTTAGTTATAACTTAAAGAAACTTTTATGGTAGATTTCAAAATATATATTCAGTTTTAAAAAGGTAAAATATATATATTCATAGTTGATGTTCTTCAAGGTTACATGCTATTTAGAGAAGCCCCAGACAAATTAAAGTTCCAATTTTTAAAGCAGCTAGCATCTCCAATCTAACTGAAAAATAAGGAGTTGGCCTCAGCCCTTTACATGCATTTTCAGGATATTTCCTTTGCTTTCCCTTTCTTTCCAGATATAACCAGGGTGCCCCTCATTGGCATTTATACTGGCAAACTTCTGGTAGCTTTTATCTGAGCCACATACAGTTGATATCTGCTGGCAATTATTAGCACAGTGGGAGCATGACATTTTCCATTCAGAGGTGGGGAAATACCATTTTCTTGAAGATAGAGTTTCCTCAAAATGATCTCTGGCAGCCATCAAGAGAAATGTGAGGGTGAGAAGTAGGAGCTATGTGGAGAGTGATGAACACTGCTTCTGTATAAGAATTTTAAATTGTATTCACTTGAATGATAAAGAGATATGTAATTATAGAAATACTTAATACATTCTTGGCAAGGACTAATGATTTTCTATTAAAAAAATGCTTCATTAAAAACATAGAACTACTAAGAAACAAATGGTGTACATTCAGTATTATATTAAATGAAAGATGGCTTAACAGATAACAGTAACTGTCCTCAAGACTCAATCTGAGTTACAGTCCCATGACTATATGGTGGAAAGAGAAAACAAACTCCTGAAAAATATTCTTTAACTTCTACATTGTGCTATAGTACACACACACCACACACACACACACACAACACACACAGAGAGAGAGAGAGAGAGAGAGAGAGAGAGAGAGAGAGAGAGAGAGAGAGAGAGAGAGATTTAAAATAGATAGATGATGATAGGTAAAATTCAATTATATTTTTAAATATTCAAAATTACTACTAGCACTTAAATATCATAAGCTGTCCACATCTAACTCATATTAGATATTACAGACATAGCGTAAACATACATTCAAGCAGTTTAAATAATAAATAAATGTGTTACAATGAAGTTCAATTTAAATTATTTTTTGAAATGTGAAATTACGCTTTTACAAAACTACTTTTCTTCTTATGTAATTGAACTCACATTATGAAACTCATATGATTTTATAGTGAAATTTGAAATTCTACTATGTATTTAATGATTGTAAGACACAAAATATTATTCTGATTTTCCAGAAAATATTGGTGCTAATATATTAATTATTTGGTAAATGTCTTGTAGTATCCCATTATTTGCAGCATTTTAAAAACACTGGCCACATTAATTTTGCAATCTTATAGGAAATTCAGTAAGCTTCTAAAGATTAAGTAACTTGATAGCTTTTGAACTAGTATTTTAAAATTCCAAGCCATGTTTGTTTTGTTCTATACTGAAGTTTTAAAATACTGTAAGACTCTACCTAAGTGCCAATCAAAAGGAATTACAACAGGACTGTGTTGGGCAGTTAAAAGGCATTCATTCCAAAGTGGGAAAATGAAGTTCTGGGGTATTAGACACAGTCATAGTTCGTCCTTCAGCACAGGTTAGAGTCTAATTTACCACAGGTCATGTAAAATATCTCAGAATAAAATCCAACCTAGAGCTATAAAATAAAAGTGGACCTTTAAAATCCAATATTAGAGACAAACAACTTTTGCCTCTGGAAGCTGTTGAAGGACAAAATAGGAAAAGTTCACTCCTATTTCCTGGTATACATGTCAATTTCTCTAGCTAAGATAGCAGACAGTAGAAAAGGACAATAATGTAGTGTGTATGCTTCTGAAGCTTTGAAAACCATATGAATAGCTCTTCCTCTTCATTAGTAAACCAACAAGTAAACAAAAGCTAAAAGAACTTAATCCCATTTTACAATGGAAAATGTCAAAAGATATTTTTTTCCTCTGGTTCTTTATTCAGTTTTGCTTAAGCAATTCCAAACAAATATTGGGTGTAATGAATAAAGATCTTAGATCTGCACACTATTCAAATAACTGTTTTCAGCATCTTGATTAGAGCATGCAGAAATGACTCTTTACCCTCTTTGTGTCATGTTTCAATTAATGCAATTGTTGAATTACATTTTCTACTCAACCATATAACTACAGAGATGCTTTAAAAGAGAAACCAATGAATACTTGTTTAAATTATATCAACACAACCTGAAACTATTTCAAGATCATGTTGCCAAGATTTTCTAATAGTGAATATTTCACAATTCTCATGAACATGATTTTTAGGCATGGACTTTCAATTTTCAACTTGCAAAACTCTGAAGGCAGCCTATGAGTGTTCTTTCTAGCAACGTCCAGGTCACAGAGAATCACTCAGTAACAGTACGTAGAACAGAACTGAGAATGGAAACTTTTTGAATGAATATAGCTAGAAATGCATTCTACTTGCATGTTAAAATTATTTTTAAATCTGAGAAGATACAATGCTAGAGTAACAAATATTATTTGGAGACTTCAGCCAGTATTGCTTCCAGAAGATGGTACCAAGATAGTCCCATTTTTTCATTAATTTATTTATTTACTGTACTTTCCGATCACAGCTCTCCCTCCCTACTTCCCTCCCAGTACCTCCCTACTACTCCTATTCTTAACTGCTCCTTTTCTCCTCAGAGAAAGAGAAGCCACCCATGGATATCAACCAGCATTGGAATATAAAGTTGCAGCAATAGATAGCACTAGGTATATTTTCTTCTATTGAGTCTTGACAAGGCCTCCCAGGTAGGGGAAACGGATTCAAAGGCAGGCGACAGAGTCAGAGATAGCCCCTGTTCTTTCTATTAGGGCTCCCACAATAAGACCAAGCTTCATATCTGTTACATATGTGCGGGAGACTAGGTTCATCCAATGCATGTAGTCTGATGGGGTGACAAAGGGAGAGAGAACTAGAAGAGAGAACTGGAATCTGCGGGAGCATCTCTAGGACAAGCTAGTAACTTAGGGCAATGGAAACTCCCAAAAATCTATGAGAGTGACCTAGCTAAAAATATAGCAATAGGAGAATATGGAACCTGAAATAGCTACTTCCTGTAATCAGGAAAGACTTCTAGTGAAGGAATGGAACCCAAATTTTTCATGCCTGTAAGATGTGCAGGGATAAAAGGGGAGCAGTAATTGGGGGCAGGCCCATGTTGAGACCCAAGAAATGAAGAGAGATTCCACTCCTGGCCTCATTAATGATATTCTGCTATACTTCTAGATAGGAAGTTAGCATAACTGTCATCTGAGAGGTTTACCCATAGCTAATGCAAACAGATGCAGAGATACACAGCCAAACCTTAGACCGAACACTGCAGAATCTGGTAGAGGAGGGAAAGCAAGAATTGAATGAGTCAGAGAAGTCAGGGACAGATCAAGAAAATCTACAGTTGGTCCCATTCTTAAATTGATATATCTAATAATGACAGATACCTTCAGAGAACAAGATAATTAGAAAAAGACATCCTTCTTCAAGATAACAACACTAGTATACTGCCCAAGTACTATATGTAGCACAACGCTGGCTCATGTGCTGCGCTAGTTGTAGTAATTGCAATACTGAATCAGCATGTTTATGTATTTTATTGGAAGTTCCCGACACACTGACTGAACAGATCCATGAAGAAGCCGGGTTGGACCTAATGAGTATGTGCAAAACAATTTATCTTTCTATGTCTCCCTCTTAAACCAGAAGTACCTTGCTGAACCCTCTAAACATAACCCTGACACTCATCACAATAGATTACTTTCACTATATCCTACAAAATGGTCTCCACTTTCATTTAACAAACAAACCTTTAGCCAACTGTCTCTATAATAAAAGCTTTAATTGATTTTGTTTTAATGGTATTATAACATTTAAAAAGAATTGAGGACCAATATTTTTTAAAAGAAGTCTAAGTTGTTAATATTTTGATTAAAAGTGTTTATTTTTGGTGCCTGGCTGTATGGTTTATTCTCATGAGTGCATAATTTGAATAGTATATTGGTACCAGTTCTGCTGTATGGTAAAGAAAGGAAAGCTCTGCTTCATACAACAAGCCAGAAAAAAATAAAAGAATAAAAAAGATCTGTGCCTGAGTCCAGCTATGGGTTAAGTGATTTCATGTATCTTTCCTAGATTTTGAAAAATTTATGGGTAAACATTATTATCAATTTTTAGCAATAAAATTAGGATTTATTCAGCTTATGTAAATTGCTCAAACAAGCAGTAAAGGAAAAAAATAACTTAAATTCAATATTAGAGCTAATTCATAATTCCATGGTGTATAAAACATTCTTCCTCCAAAACAATGATATATAACAATTGTAACTACCACATCCTTGCAGTTAGTGAGAAAAATTCTTTTCCACATAATTGTTTTTAAATATGAAATTTTGCTGATAACATACCACTGCTTCTATTCATTGACAGTATAATAATGAATTTAATTTCATTAACATGACAAATTTTACATAATTGTAAAATATTAAATATCCTCATGATTTACATATTTGTATAGGCCCAATATAGTAAAGATCCTATTTTAGTTTGTAAAGGTTAAAATAAAATTAGAAGAATCATAATACATATTACTGATTCTTAAAAGTTAATCTGCAGATAATTCATAGGAAAGTCTTGTCAAAATAAAAATATGTAAATGCATCTTCTAACTAAATATGTGTTCAAGTCTTGTTTCTATGTGACTCCAAAAAAGATGATGTTTTTACTTGTAGATTTACATATCGTGTTCCAATAAAATTTGTTTTATTACTATGGCAACACTCTGGTTGTCAGGCTTGGCAGCAAACAACTTTACTCCCAAGTCATCTGTCTGACTCCCTACACTGATATGCTAGGTCATGCTACATAATTCTGCCTTGAATAAAGTGTAAATGCTTCAATAGGCACTACAGGGCTTGTTTATATTGAGAAATACAATGTCTCTTGGTATGTAAGGAAACCTATAGTACCTTTAGCCTGGCAGTTACAGGCACTATATCCAGAAATTTCACTGAGAAGATAATCTTCTCTGGTGATATCTATCTGGGACAGAAGCTGTAAGAACAGTGTGATCAGATAGCAGCTACTTAGTGGCAAAATAATTGACACTATCCTTAGGTATGTATCATAGAACTTATATCTGTATAAAAATTTGCATAGCAATAGTGTTTTGAACTTACAAAAGTATAACCAAAATTCCATCAGCATAGTAGGATGTGTAACATAATGGGCATAATTCTGCATGTTATCAAAATGATTTATTTAGCAAAACCTAATCAGTATTTGTCCCAATGAAAATAAAAATCAAAATAAGTGTGATTACATATATTTTAAAATTATAACTGCACAATAGTCTTATCTCACCCTTCTTTAAATCTGTGGTGACTTTTGATTGTCATTATTCACTGAAATTGAGTTCTACCAAGTCCCAACAGAAGACTACAGTGACTTGTAGCTGATAAGGGTAACATCTTATGATTGCCATTTTTGTCAATGAATCAGTAAATAACTGTGTTATGTAAATTCCATGTTATTAGGCACAATTTATAAACATGTACATTGCTGATCCATTAATGTTGAACTCCTGGTCAATGGCACTATAATTCATAATAGAATAAAAATGGTCTTATACACCTATAGTCTCTGTGAGGTTTATCCATCCTTCTTTTGCCTCATAGCCTGAAACATTACTTCAGTGTTCACTGTTCTTCAGTCATTTTAAATGAGCAAACCACCCCCAGCAGTTGTGAATAATGTGAAACTAGATACTAAATAGGGTGTAACAAGAGGGAGAAACAAGAAAGCAGTGCATGGCTTTCTTAAGTGTGGGATAGCCATTGCTTTGACGTTCTCTGTATGCTTATGATTGAGCACAGCTTCATGGAATTTGATTCAGAAATAAATTTTCCCTAAGTGTCAAAGTTAAATATAAGGAATTAGTGAATGATGAGATTTTCTTTATAAATGGGATAAACACAAATGGATCTATACAGAGGTAGATCTTAGACTCTAAGGAAACTTTTGAACTTGAAAAACATCCAGGATAGGGATCAGATCTTAGCAAAGCAATATTGACTAAACCATGGAAGTTTAAACAATATTTTTCTAATTATATTAGTCTTCAAAGTATGAAACTATATTGTGTACAATCTTTTCTATATATTAAAATTCATAAAAGCTAATAATACATGAGCCTAAAGTGCTAGTTGTAAAAAGGAGACCTGAGTTCAGGTACCAGATTCAGGTAAAGGCCAGAAATCACAGTATGCCATGATTCTTACACACAGAATGGAGACAGGCAGTGTCAGACTCTCATGTATAGGCTAACCCAGCACAAAATAACAAGGTGAAGATTCAGTGAGGGAATCTGTCTCAAAAATGAAGGTAGGAAGTTCAAAAAGGCTATACTGTATCTTCTGGCTTCTCTGTGCACATCTACACACGTAGAAGGTGTACTCTTCTCTAATTTCTTAGTAGGTACATTCCTATTATAATTTAAACTATTTCTATTTTCATTTTATATCTGCTTTATTTTAATAAAAAAATCTTAACTGTTTAGTGTGTATTAAATGTACACTAAAATTTTATTTTCAAGCCCTTAAATCATTCCGAGGAATGCAAATTATAGGACCCGTGTTTCTGCCCCTCTCTTAGGCATGATATTTATAGGGCTTAAAGTTTGTATTTGTTCCAGATGTTTTATGCATACTCAGTGTATTTCCACACTGAAGATTCAATTTAATCTATTAATTTTGAGTTTTTCAGTTTTCTTAATATAAATAGTATATCTTTCTCGGTTTACAATTTACAGGTTGTTCTTTGGAAAATATTTTCACTTGCTTTTTGACTGTTTTCAGGTCTCTTCTTTCATGATACAGATATTTTTAATGCAATTATTTCTACTATAAAAACCTAAAAAAATTTCCCAAGTATATACCATCCATTTATGCAATACACGCTTACTTTGGAGTTATTAATACTTCAAAGGTGGAACATCTTAAAACTCCTGAGAGCCTGAGTAAGGGCTCAGATGTTAGAGCACTGACTACTCTTCCAGAAGACTCGGTTTGATTCCAAGTACCCACATAATAGCTCACAACTTAGTAACCCTAGTTTTATTAGATCTGACATCCTTTTCCAGTGTCAGAGATAGGTCACTGCACATATTTTGTACACAGGCATACATAATTACAAAACACCCATACATATAAAATAAAAATAAATTTAATTTCAAAGATTATATAGATTGAATTCTAATATCTGTAAAATTTTATGTCCCTAAAATGTACATTAAGTCTATAAATTCACTTAAAATAAATTTAGTTGTTGTATACTTCCTGTCTTGAAGTACATTCATTCTACACATCCTTTATTAAAATTTCTTAGATATTCAAGTATATATTATATTTTAAATTTTCTCTGTATATTTATACAGCAACCATTATACACTATTAAGGATCAATGTGTTTTCATGGTTCTTTTTAACTCAATTTTGTCGCTATATACGTTTCTGCTTTTCTTATTGTATCTCATCATACTCCAGTTGGATGAACCTTTTGTGTATCTATAGGTTTTACAAATAAAGTGTGATATCAGCAAATGATGGTGCTGTCATTATTTCCTTCAGTTATGGTCTTTATTTTTATATTCTGGTTTCTTAGTACACTTATTATCAGTATATTTATTTAATTTTTTTATAGTGGAGGAGGAAGTTTACTATACTTAAAGGAAGAGCACAACCAGAGGCAGGGACATCTTGGAGAGTCCAAAGTGAACATGAGCAGATTGAGCTGGGCAGTGTAGGGAGAAGAATGAGCAGAGAGGAGAGCCAGACTAAGAAGCCAGGAAGGTCTTGCCATACAGATCTTTCACTTGCTTGGTTAGATTCACCCCGAGGGATTTTATATTATTTGTGACTATTTAGAAGGGTGTCATTTCCCTAATTTCTTTTTCAGCCTGTTTATCTTTCATGTAGAGGAAGGCTACTGATTTGTTCAAGTTGATTTTATAACCTACCACCTTGCTGAAGTTGTTTATCAGATTTAGATGTTCTCTGGTGGAATTTTTGGGGTCACTTAAGTATACTATCATATCATCTGCAAATAGTGATATTTAGACTTCTTCCTTTCCTATTTGTATTCCTTTGACTTCTTTTTGTTGTCTAATTGCTCTGGCTAGGACTTCCAGTACTATATTGAATAGGGAGGGAGAGAGTGGGCATCCTTAGTCCCTGATCTTAGTGGGAATGCTTCAAATTTCTCTCCATTTAGTTTGATGTTGGCTACTGGTTCTCAGGAAATGGAAAGATCTCCCATGCTCATGGATCGGCAGGATTAATATAGTAAAAATGGCCATCTTGCCAAAAGCAATCTACAGATTCAATGCAATCGCCATTAAAATACCAACTCAATTCTTTACAGAACTAGAAAGAGAAATTCTCAATTTATTTGGAACAACAAAAATCCCAGGATAGCGAAAACCATTCTCAACAATAAAAGAACTTCTGGAGGAATCGCCATCCCTGACCTCAAGCTTTACTACAGAGCAATAGTGATAAACACGGCCTGGTATTGGTACAGAGACAGGCAGGAAGATGAGTGCAATAGAGTTGAAGACCCAGAAATGAACCCACACAACTATGGTCATTTAATCTTTGACAAAGGAGCTAAAACCATCCAGTGGAACAAGGACAGCATTTTCAACAAATGGTGCTGGTTCAACTGAGGACACATGCAGAAGAATGCAAATCGATCCATTCTTATCTCCGTTTACGAAGCTCAAGTCCAAGTGGATAAAGGACCTTCACATAAAACCAGACACACTGAAACTAATAGAAGAGAAGGGGGGAAGACCATCGAATACCTAGGCACAGGGGAAAAGTTCCTGAACAGAATACCAATGGCCTATGCTCTAAGATCAAGAATTGACAAATGGGACTTCATAAAATTGCAAAGTTTCTGTAAGGCAAAGGACACTGTCAATGGGACAAAACAACAACCAACAGATTGGGAAAAGATCTTTACCAATCCCACATCTGATAGAGGACTAATATCCAATATATACAAAGAACTCAAGAAATTAGACTCTAGACAACAAATAACCCTATAAAAAAATGGGGTATGGAGCTAAACAAAGAATTCTCAACTGGGAAATGCATGGCCTAGAAGCACCTAAAGAAATGTTCAGCATCCTTGGTCACCAGGGAAATGCAAATCAAAACAACCCTGAGATTCCACCTCACACCAGTCAGAATGGCTAAAATCAAAAACTCAGGTGATAGCAGATGCTGGCGAGGATGTGGAGAAAGAGGAACACTCCTCCATTGTTGGTGGGATTGCAAGATGGTGCAACCAACTATGGAAAACAGTCTGGCGGTTTCCTCAGAAAATTGGACATATCACTACCTGAGGACCCAGCTATACCACTCCTGGGCATATACCCAGAAGATGCTCTAACACATAACAAGGACATATGCTCCACTATGTTCATAGCAGCTTTATTTATGATAGCCAGAAACTGGAAAGAACCCAGATGCCCTTCAACAGAGGAATGGATACAAAAATGTGGTCATTTATACAATGGAATATTGCTCAGCTATTAAAAACAATGAATTTGATAAATTTATGTAAATGGATGGAACTAGAAAATATCATCCCCCCATCAACAAAAGAACATACAGGTATTCACTCACTGATCTTGGATTTTAGCCCAGAAGCTTGAAATACCCAAATTCAACTCACAGCCACATAAAGCTCAGAAGAATGACAACCAAGTGGGGTGGGGCCTTCAGTCCTTCTTAGAAGGAGTAACAAAATACTCAAGGAGCAAATATGGAGACAAAGTCAGGACAGAAACTGAAGGAGGGCCGTCTACAGACCATTCCACCTGGATATCCATCCCGTGTGCAGTCACCAAAGTTAGACATTGATGTGGATGTCAGGATGTACTGCTGACAGGAGCCTGATATAGCTGTCTCCTTAGAAGTCTGCAAGAGTCTGACATACTCAGAGGCAGATGCTCACAGCTAACATCAAACTGATCATGGGGTTCCCAATGGAGAAGATAGAGTGAAGGCAGAAGGAGTTGAAGGATTCCGACACATGAGGAAGCAACAATCCCAACCAACCAGACCCCCAGGGTCTAAACCACCAGCCTGGGAGCATTAGGGAGGGACCCATGGCTCCAGCTATATATGCAAGGGAGCTATATATAATGGGAGAAGAGATCCTTGGTCCCATGAAGGCTGGACGATCGTGGGGGCGATATTAGAGGGTGGGGAGGTGAGATATGGGGGATGGTGGGTAGGGGTACACCAACGTGGAGGCAGGAAGAGGGGGGAAGGGATAGTGAGTTCCTGGGAGGGAGGGGTCAAATGGGGTAAGGAGAGAACATCTGAAATGTAAATAAAATTTCCAATTAAAAAAAAAACAAAAACAAAAAACAAATACAACAACAAAAAAAAAGAAGCCAAGAATGTAATGAAAAAGGCAAAGGTCCTGCTGATTAGGGGAAGGCAGGCCATCCCCTGGTCTGGAGAATTTTAGGGTATGTTAGCCAGAAGGATCTTTGAAACTATGAGCTAGCCACTTGTTGAGTAGTAGGTGAAGTTGTGGGGACATATATTTTGTTCTGTAGCCTATTTGGTCATGAAACTTATGCTAATTTTATCTGTGCTAGTCCACAACTTTTCTTGTGAAACTGAATCTAAAATTAATGGGAGTACAATTAGTGTTTTGCATCTGAAAACATGACAAACTTGATTAAAAAAATAACCTTTCTCAGAAGTAGTAATTTAAATATAAATGGCTGGAATAATTCAGTGAGAACACATTATACCCTTGTCTGGAGTTTAATTTCTAATTGATTATCCTTATTAACTGTAATCAGCTTTTGTATCTGAAAATAAGTCAAGAATCATGATTTGTGCATTGGAAAATATCAACAAAACACTAACTCTAAATAGGGGTTAATAAAATTCTTCATGTGTTGGATTTTTTCTTTAGTAGTTGTAATTTACTTTTAGTAGAATTTTAATTTATGTACCTATTTTGATTATATATATATATATGATATATATATTTTGTGTGTGTGTGTGTGTGTGTTGTGTGTGTACAGATATTCATGTGTATATGCTCCACTGTGCCAATGGACACTAGAGGATATGCAGGCTTTTTAATATTGGAATGTTCCAGAATAACAATACAACATTTGATATTACTTATTATTTTTATAATCACAAAATTTAGGAAATACAACTGTCCTTGTGGAATAAAAATTGACCATTCTGATTGTTTATATGTAAAGGTAGGAGCCTCATAAAATTATATTTAGGAAACAGAAGTATTGCCAATGAGAGTATAGTTTCTAATCTAGTCTTGTATCTTTATGAGCAACTAGGATGATTACAAAGGCCTCATAATATTTGGTAAAAGGGAAGAGATAGAAATTGGAAGATAAAATTTTCTTGTTTGATAATTTCAATAAATGTCAGTTGTTAATAATTTTCTGGAGTTTATAACCTGTGAAATTAAAAGTGAATTGAGTTTGGGAATTGGGAGCTGAACTGTTTAAAGGTTTAGAAAAATGTCTGTCTTATTATTTTATTTAAATATATATTGTTTTAAATAGTACTGATAAGACATCAATGTTCTCCTCATACATTAAGCAGACTGAAATAAAGCTAGATTCTTATAAAATAGCCCAGCTGTTTGGAGATAATCCACTTTGATAGTATGAGGATACAGCACTCGCAGAAATGCAACCTGGAGAATATATCAAAACTATGTCACTATGATAAATGCATTAATTATTATCTTTTTTATTCAATAATGTGTCTAAGTAAATACTTTTCAAGTATAAATTAAGTAACAAGTCAATGCACATGCTATTATGTATTTTATGAATTTTGTTTCATAAAAATATGTATCACATATTTAAAATATAGATTAATTTATGGCTTGTTACTTTTTTTTTTTTGAAGATTAGAAGAGACCTTTATTACTTAAGCCTGGGTTCATTAAAACAAGAAACTACACTATTGTAAAAGAGAGCATCAGTAAAAGCCTTTACTTATTTACTTGCTGCCTTTTCATGAACATATATGTACCATGTCCCTGCATACCTGGTGCCTAAAGAGATAAGAAGCGGGAGGTTGCTCTTGTAATTGGAGCTATAGATCATTGTGAACCACGATGTGAATGCTGGGAGCCTAAACCTGGTCCTCTGCCAAGACAACAAAAGCTCTTTACTGTTGAGCCACCTCTCCAGTCCCTCATTTATGTTATTAAAAGACTATTGTAGGGTCTCTCATTCCCCTCTGATTTCTGTTTTTAAAAATTAGCAAGCTTCCAAGAGGCTAATCCACCTTAATTTCCATGTGGTTTAAATTAAATCTTAACCTAGACATAAGCTGTAAATATTTTTACATACCAGGAGCTTGAAGGATAGATACAATTTTAAATTGAAAAATTTTTTATTTACATTTCAGTCGTTGCCCACTGGTACCCCCTCACACAGTTCCTCAACTAATTCCTCATCCACTTGGCCTACTAGAGAGTGTCATCCCAGGACCTTCCCCTTCCCTGGGGTCTCAAGACTCTCGAGGATTAAGGTCATCTTCTCCTACTGAGATCAGACCAGGCAAACTTCTGCTTATTTGTGCCAGGGGCCTTTCACCTTCCCTTGTATGCTCTTGGGTGGTGGTTCAGTTCTACGAGCTCCCTTGAATCTGGGTTAATTGAGACTGCTGGTCTTCCTATAAGGTTGCCATCTCTTTCAGCTTCTTCAGTTTATCACCTATCCAACCATAGGGGTCCCCAACTTTAGCACAATGGTGAGTGTAACTATTTGAGTATGTTTCAATCAGCCCTAGATGGGCCTCTCAGAGGACTCCCATGCCAGACTCATATCTGTAAGCACATCGTAGCATTAGTAATAGTGTCAGGCCTTGGTACTTCCCCATGTATGGGTCCCAAATTCGGCTGGTCATTGCACCGCCTTTCTTTCTGTCTCTTCTCCATTTTTTCCCCTGTAGTTCGTTTAGACAGGAACAATTCAGGTCAAAAGTTTGACTGTGGTTTGGTTAACCTGTCCCTCCAATTGCTTATCTATCTAGTGGAGGTGAACTCTTTAAGTTCCCTCTCCCCAATGTTGGGGATTTTGACTAAGGTCAATGAGTCCTGAGAGTCTGTCACCCCCTGGGTCTCTGGTACTTTCTAGAGGGTCCCTCCATCTCCCACCCTCCAATGCTGTTTATTCTCTTGCCCTTCTGAGCTTCTCTTCCACACCACCCTCATATCTAATCCTGTTCCCCCTTCCCCCTCCTCCTTCTCTTCCTTCTCCCCTTTCCACCAAGGTCTCTTCCTCCCTCTGCCTCCCACGATTATTTTTTTCCTCCTTCTAAGTGTGATTGAATTCTGCTCACTTGGGCTGATCTTCTTGTTACACTTTTTAAGGGATGTGGGTTGTATCATCAGTATTCTGTACTTTTTGGCTAATATCCACTTATCAGTGAGTACATAGTATGGATGTCCTTTTGGGTCTGAGTTACCTCACTCAGGATGATATTTTCTAGCTCCATCCATTTGCCTGCAAAACTAATGATGTCCTCTTTTTTAATAGCTGAATAGTATTCCATTGTGTAAATGACCCACAGTTCCTGTATCCATTCTTCGGTTGAGGGACATCTGGGTTGTTTTCACCTTCTGGCTATTACAAATAAGGTTTCTATGAACATGGTGGAACATGTGTCCTTTTGGTAGGTTAGGGTATCTTTTGGGTATATGCCCAAGAGTGATATAGCTGAGTCCCAAATAAGCTGGATTGTGTGGGTGTCCAAGCTGGCTTGGGTTTTTGGGCTAGATTCTCACCTATGCTTTTGGGCACTGGGTACCTCCTGGAGGCGTGGAAGTTATAGTGTTTGGGCAGGTATTGGACCACTGATTTGGCCCATTTGGGGAAGCAGACATGAAAGTAATTTATGTGGGTTTTTTTTTTTTAATATTTTAGTATTAGTTTTCTACTGCAGTGATAGAAATCAGTTTACCTGGTCTTATGGTGCTGGAGGTCTAAAAGTCTAAAATGACAGAGATCTAGACTATAATGATCTCTTAACATCTCCATAAAGCTGGAACTATATACTGAGAGCTCTCATGTAGAATGTTGAACATGCTAGCAGAGGAACAAATCTCTAAACTCCCAAAACCAATCCACAGTGACATAATTCTTCTAGCAAATCCATCCTTCCTTAAACTATCAAACAATGTGACAAACCAGGGATCAAGTTTTGAACTGCTCAAGACTATGGGAGATATCTAATCAATCCACCACAGCTTTAAATATTATAAAAGATTTTCTCTAAATTATTTGTACTATTTAGTGGTGAGATATTGAGATGTGGAAGTGAGGTGCTAACCTTCCTTTCCTATTTACATTTATTTACAAAATGGGATACTGTGGGACAAACAGCAGCAGGCCCCTAGGACCACGAGGCAGCAGCCCGGGGCCTGCGGGGTGGAGGCTGCCTGGAGGCTTCCAGGCAGCCTGTCTCACATACTGGAGGAAGGTCCCTGGTTCCAGTGGCTGGAGGCTTTGGCAGCAGCAGGCTCGGCAGGCCCAAATGATATGAGGATTTCCTTGGTTCCAAAAGGGTTTATTGTCATGGCAGATGGTGGATGGATCTGGATGTACCCCCCCGAAACTCAGGGCAGACCTAGGTTAAGTAGGGAGGGAGAAAGGGGGAGGTTCTGGGGAGGAATGGTTAATTGGCTCCGCCCTCTGACCTTCATTAGTATGTAAATCTCTAGGGTCTGAGGCCTGTAGTTACACCCTCTACCTGTGCACTTTGGGAGGGGCTGTAATGGCCTTTGTGACTGAACAATGTAGGTCTATGGAGATCGGACTGCTTGTTAGGACTCTGAGTTCTGGGGACGTGGTCGAACTCCTGCCGTTTCTCCCTTGGAGTCTCGGGGATCTAGGCCCAGGCCCAGCCAAGAACCAGGATACCCTTACACAGTCCCACAGGATACTTACATATACCTTAAGTAAATGCATAATAAAAACACATAAATACATAATACATAATAAAAATTATGTATTTGAACTAAAAATTGCTAATACCAATTAGCTATTCACCAATTGACTTGACATATACAAATTTAAAGGACAAGATATTTACTTTCTCTTACGAATTCTAAGGCCTCATAGTCAGCTGGGTCCACAGAAATGGTCATGCAGTGAGGCAAGATAGTGGCAGGAGCATGTGATAAGGCTACTTGTCTGATTGCAGACAGGAAACTGAGAAGACTGAGAATGGAGAAGAGGGTGGTGGCAAGGAATATTCTTCAGTGTAGTCCTACTCGTACCAATGACTCTTACTTTGACACCTACGTCCTCTGGCAAGGTCCAAATTCCTACTTTCTAACATCCACAGACCAATAATGCAATCAGTAAATCCATAAATAGCCCCTTTGATTGTGTCAGGGCAATCATGATCAACTACTATAAACCTCACCTCTGAAAATTGCAATGGACTTATAAGGATTCAACCATGAGCCCTTTGGAAGGATTCCTCAAATGAAATCTGTGAAATCTGGTCAAATAATAAAACACAAAATTGTTAAATATTGAACTGAAACATTTCTTATTATCTTTATTGTATTTTTAGAGGGAAAGTTCTACTGTGCTACAAATTACTCAGCTGTTATGTTTGATTGGTATGCTCTCAATAAACACAGGCAGAAAAACATTGTCATAAATGAGTACTGCACATATTTCCACACACATTTACATTTTATAAAGCTTTCATAATTTCTGATATCTATCTGACCTCTATAAATACAGAATAAAATAATTTGAACTATTTTCAGTTACCCTTGAAAATTCTCAGATAAATATTTCCAAAGAAAGTGATTTAAAAATAGTATGAATAATGACATGTTCTACAGAAGGCATTCCACTATGATGACTGACATTCATAACTGAAAGTACACAAAGACCAAGCTTTTTTCTTTTTTTGAAGGTTTTGAACTGAAACAGAAACATTAAATTATTTATCTGTAATTATTGAAGACCTCTTCCATAGGAGAGGGGTGTTGTCCACCATATATATATTTAGCTTCATGAGCTGTGGGTTTTTTTCATGCATTGTAAAATTCTCAGACATTAAGGTTATCTATCAGTGCTTTAGTGGATATATTCTGCCCTAAGACTTACCTAACTAAATGGAGCTGATAGTGATGTTTTCTGTGGTTCTCAACATTTATCCACCAAAAGTAACTGTCTTCACAGGTGATGGTAAACCACTCCTACTCAGTGACTTTCTTCTTTTATTATGGAGAGTGACAGGCTCTCCATGTGGCTAATGATAAGAGGAGATCTCTTAAGCAGAAGGAAATGGTGGGCAAGAGACAGGCCAGTGTCAAACGTACATGAACCATCCTGCTGGATTCTGACCTAAACTACTTTTCTGAGTAATCAAAAATGAATAAATTTGTTTCTCTTTATTATTTCTTGATTTTTTCTTTCTTTTTTTTTTTTTTTTCAAAAAAAAATGCAACCTAATTAGCACATCCTATGAGTCTACAATATTTATTTTCCATGTGGAATTAAGAACCCAAAGTAATTTAATAATGTTTTTCTTTAGGGAGCTTATTTTTTATTAAGGATCAAAACCCATGTAGTATAAATTCCTTTAGACTAGAATAGAGGAACTTAACTATTTCTTGGACACAAAAATCATTATACAGGGATCATCTCTCAGTTTTATTTCTGCATATTTGTTTGCTTATTTTACTTTTTGCCTGACTGTGTATTAACTTGCCTTGTAATGTTCTGGAACTATAAATTTCCAGATATGCTTTATGTATGGAGAAACACAGTCAATGGCAGACACTATTTTGCTCTTTCTTCATTGTTCTCCACTTTATATTGAGACAGTGTTTCTCGCTCAACCTATTGTTATTTCTGGCTCTACCAGAGGACGACTGAGCTATTGAGATTCATTTATTTTTACCTTCCCAGCACGGGGGTACAGGCTCAGACTATATGTTTGGCTTTTTACATGCATGCTGGGAATATGGCTCAGGTCCTCACGCTTGTGTGTTAAACCCTTTATACACTGAGACATGTTCTCATCTTTTTTTTCTTTCTTCTAATGTTTTATCAGTTCATGACCATATGGAGAATTTTTAAATTGTCAATTCTAGATCTGAAAACAATAAATTTGATATTAGGTTATTTTAAGATTAGCAAATATTTGAAAGCTCCTTTGGAAAACTCTTCTTCAAGCACAGATGCTATCATAAACTTAAAACTTTTTGATCTGACACTGGATTGGTGGAGAGACCAATAAAATAGAAAAAATGTCAAGCTGGAGCATTTAATAAAGCTAGCACTTTTTGATAATTCTACAATATTGACAGTAAGAAGACTTATTTAAAAATACCATTATGGATATGATTTGATACCTGGTTCATTCACCTTGGGTCTTTAATAGCAAGTTTAAACAAAGTGAATAATAATGTCAGACATGACTCCTCAACATTTAATTGAACAAATTCTGTTTTCTAGTTTATTTTTCAAAGTCTGTATTATTTGTTTTCTTTAAAAAGATTGATGTGGTTTGAAATTAATGAGTTGTGCAGTAGGAAAGCATCTCACCTACTTGCCAGTGCCTAGGGAGATGCATGGTCTTGCCTTTAAAATAAGAGTTAATTTTAAAGGTCTGTATTTAAACCCTGGCAACCTGTGTAGGCAAAAATTTCATGTGTACAGGTGTTAAATACAAACATCTAATTTATAACTTAGAAAGTATTCTTGTATTTAATTTCACTCTAACTTTGTAAAACAAACATGATTACATGTAAATTTAGGCAAAAGTTGAACTGCCTCATAAAGGTTAGAGGAGTTGACAAAGGGTAGATTAACTCTCAATTGTAGAAACACAATTTACACATACAGAAAAAAATGAACAAAATCTTATAGATAAGATACCATAGCAAAGAAAGACATTTATTTCCAAGCCTGATATTCAGAGTTTGATACTAAGGACTCACTACATGGAGGAGTCAAAGGCAAGAAGAGATACCATGCCTGAGCCTATCACCTGTACCCGACTCAAAATTCATCATGTTACAAATCACCAGCTTTTTCAGATATAATGGGTATTTGAAAAAATTGTAATGATTAAAATTATATCACTTAAAATTCTGAAATTATTAACAGCTTTAAAAATTTGCTTGAAAAAATCTGTGCTGATTTCAATCATATTAATAAATAATTTTTAAAACAAATGGCACACTAACACTTGACTTTGTTGCTACTTTAACAATTATATAAACAATGTGCATATTATTCCTTCCAAGATGTTTTAAGCAGAGATATATTTACGATTGAGCTCTCAAAACTCGCAGCAATGGAGGAGTGTATCTTCTTCAAGTTCATTCATAAATGCATCCTTTCATTTAGCTATTTCCCAATAGAATCTAGAAACAAATTCCAGGTTTAAGATCTTTCTTATAAGGCATTATTTAATATACACAATTAACTGTCCACAAAGCTTAGCAGCAATTGAGTAGAAAACTTGTATTATTGCAGATTTAAAATTAAGATATCTCCAATATTAGCATTATTGTCTCCTAAAAAAGACTTTATTAAGCCAGCATCTGTGTCATTAAAAGTTAAACCATATGTTAGATGTTATATAAAGACAGCATATACAAGCAGACACCACTACACAGGTTAAGCTCAGAATTCATAGAAAATACTATTTATAAATTTTTCCATTCCTGTCATGTGCACTTCATAGACCTTCTCCAATTGTTATACTGATTCTTGACCCATTTTACTTGTAATCATTTTAACCTAAATCATCTGGCACTGAGAAAGCAGGCTTTGGAGTTGAACTCTAAAGTAAGAAGAACAGTTATCACCAGTCTGATACTTAGAGAAAAGGTAATCAATTTTTCACTGATAAGACCTTTCCTGGAGATCTACTCAATGTTATAGACAAAATGTAATCACACTAGAATATTCTTTTCACTAAAAAGAAGAGTTCTCAAATGATTGTCACTGAAGAATGCCACAGACAGCTATGAGCTTTCAACATTTAGCTATCAGCATCCCCTGGTAAGGAGTATGTAGACACAGTAGGATAAAGTAAGCTTAAGAATTTCTACCATAGGCAACTGAAACAGAAAATTGTCTTTGATCGCATGACAAATATAACTTATATACATTTATTTGTAACATTTTATTTCATAGCTTATTTTAGTGTTTATAAATAAGTGAACACAACTGTACTGCCAAATTCAAGTAATTTTAGGATTTTGTTTGAATGTTGTTGCTGTTTGCTTGTAGAGACAAGATCTTGGTATATAGTTGAGACTAGTATTACTAGTATTACTAGTATTTAAAGCAATGTTGCTCTTTCAGCTTCCTGAGAGCAGAAATTATGGGTATGTACCATAATGTCAATCTTTATTATGAGTTAGTCATGTTTTGAGTCCTTGGTACAAAAAGCTTACAATAAGTTAAAAAGAGATATGTTCTATCACCATTTCAGAAGCTAGTTTGAAGTCAGTTGAATTTGTGTCTGAGGCAAGGTAGAAAGAATATTGTGCAAATGGGAAATTGTAAATCAAGCTGTGAGTGTTGTTTGGGTCAAGAATCAGAGAGAAATGAAGGGCAAGCCTGCCTGGCAGGCTTCTTCCCCTTGTTCTATTTCTGAACCCATATTCATGGTTGTTCCTCACCCCTCACTTGCTTTATAGCACACCAGTTGTCTCTGGAAATCCTTCTGAAACATACTTACAAATGTGTTACTATGATGCAGTAACTTTTCTCTCTTTTAAATTATTCAGGTTGACATTCCAAAATGGTAATTGCAACCATATTATAATTATTAGTAATATTAGTATTTTCTACATGATGAAATAAACAATACAATAAAAGGCAACCTAATAATCAATAAGAAAAAGTAATATCAGAGTTAATTTTGAAATTATGGGACTGATTTATTACTTTACAGGGTAATATGAAAGAAATAAATGCATTATGTTTAATGTTTGCAATTTTAGCTTATACTCATAGGAATACACCAAGGAAATAAATATTTGTACAAAATACAGAATCCACTTATCAGTGAGTGCACACCATGTGTGTTCTTTTGTGATTGGGTTACCTCACTCAGGATGATATTCTCTAGTTCTGTCCATTTGCCTGTGAATCTCATGAAATTGTTGCTTTTAATAGCTGACTCATACTCAATTGTGAAAATGTGCCACATTTTCTGTATGCATGTCTCTCTCTGTTGAAGGACATCTGGGTTCTTTCCAGCTTCTGGCTCTTATAAATAAAGTTGCTATGAAGAGTGTAGAGCATATGTCCTTTCTATATGTTGGAGCATTTTGGGGGTATATGCCCAGGAGTGGTATAGCTGGTTCCTCAGGTAATACTATGTCCAATTTTCTGAGGAACAGCCAGACTGATTTCCAGAGTGGTTGTACCAGCTTGCATTGTGGGATTGCATGTATGTTTATAAGGGAATTTGGTTACGTATTAAAGATTCTATCTGAGCTACAGAAAATTTCTCCCTGGTTATAAGTATTTTTAGTCACATTAATATGTAAAATTAATTTATAGATTGTTTTAATAGGCTCCAGTTCAATCAATTCATGAGAATGATTTCTGCTCTAGTGATAAAAATGGAAACAAAGGCAGCTCATTGTGGTTAAATTCAAGTCTACAAAACTTTTAAGGTTGACAAAAATGTATAAATTTAAGATGTTTTACATAAAATTATAATGAAATTCTTCAAATGAAGTTAAAAAAATCCAACTGCACTCATACAAAATATATATGAATAAGATTTCAGAAGCAAAAATAGATAAAAACAACAAAAATGTAGTTTGAAATTTTTAATTTTATTTACTATTATATAACTGAAATATAAACTTGTATTTTTAAATTAAAATTCATTTTTAAAAATTAAAACACATTCACCTCAGTTTCCTTATCCATCTTTTCCATGAGAGCTTTTTCATTTCATCCTACCTGCTTCCTCACAAATTACGGCCTCTTTTTTATTTAATTATCACTTTTACATACTCAAACGTATATATATTAGAGTGAATATATAAATGCAACTTGCTGTGAGTCCATTTAGTGTTGTTTTCACAAGAACATTTAGGATGCTCATCCTGGTGGAAGACTCTCAACAGTCTAATCAACTGCCTTGATCTCATCATCCAGAGCCGAGTCCCTTGAGATTTCTTTCATCGATATTGGAATATTAACTGGTGTGTAATACTTCCTAGTATGGCTCATATACGCCATATATATATAATAATAATATAATATTATTATAATATTTTAATATTATAATAATATTATATTATAATATAATATATATAATATAATATAATATAATATAATATAATATAATATATAATATATTATAATAATATTATATTTTATATTATTATAATATAATAATATAAAATAAATATATATCATACTCTCCCATAACCCAACTCCTCCCCAATCCCAATTAATTTTCTCTTTTATATTTGTGAGACTTTTGTTGATTTTTTAAAATATAAGTAATGTATAAGTAACCTGAATGTTAAATAAAAGAATCACTGGATAAAAAAAACTTAAAATGTTTTTAGCACTCCACTTGCACAGAAATACTTTAAATAACCTAAAATATTTATAATTTCAATCTTCAAACACATCTGGGTACACAAAACCATATTTGGAAAAATCATGTCACAATATTTTTCTAATTTTGTAGTAATATTGTAGTAATATTGTAATAAAGAACACAACTGATTTAAAGAACCTTAAATACTTGAAAAAAGTTAATTGCTATCAAATTGATCCAAAGCAGTGATGAAAATCTTGTAAGATGCACACTACGGCACCAGATTTCCCACAATAAATGACGTGATAAGATAGGGAACATCAGTATTTAAATTGAAAAAAAAAAACTGAAATAAACTCCATTCATTTTGAATTGTGTACACAATAAATAACATTCTGAATAAAACTTTTGAAAATAATATTCTTACCATATAATATTATTTCATCAATTGACCCTTCCCATTTCTCCCTGTCACTCCCCATTTATCTCTACTACTCACATTAAAATTTATGGTCTCTTGTTCTTCAGCTGTTACATTTTGTCTATCTCTTTGTATATTTCTCTCTCTCATACAGACACACACACACATACACACATGCACATACACACTCAAATTTCTACATGTATTAATACAAATCTTCTCAATTCATATACTATTACATATGTGTATGAGTTAGTGGGTCCTAGAAATGACAGAGAAACTACACACATAAAATCTCACCGACATGGTTGTCTAGATATGACCTAGGATAAGGAAGACACCAATACAAATACTAATGTGGAAGAAGAAAAGCTCATGATCTCTCAACAGTAGAAAAAATACTAGAGGCAACTAAGGACTGCCAAGAGCTAGAGAAATGGTCTTTCCCAATAATGTACACAACAAATGCTTATCCAATACCAAATTTATTAGCTCTCAAATAATAACTTTGGAAGACAAAGAATAAATTATAATTGCCACTAAACTAACTCAAAAAGTCTTTCAAATAGAAGAAAAAAGATTACCTGGTAAAAATTTAGATTTTAGAAAAATATAACCATAAATGACATCTATTAATAGTTAACAAATTTCTTATTAAATACTCTTTAAGAGACAAATATTAAAATAAGAGATATTCATAATATAAAATAAAAAAATTAATAGCTTGCATGTTAGTAAGTGTGAAATGAATACACATGATTCTACACTACATATGTTTTTTTTCATGTTATTAGAATGTAAACTGAAATTTAAGGATATATTCAACATACTCCAAAAGCAAACTAAAATAATACAATTGCAACTATTGCAGATAAACCAAAAAAAGAAACTCGGCCCCTAAAATAATAAGAAAAAGAAAAACAAAACAGTGAAAATTGAGAGGAAAAAATGCATAGGAAGGCAGATTTAAATCTAAGTATATAATTTAAAAATTAATATTACAATATTTCTTGGATATTTGAGTGTTTTTGTAAGGATAAAACATTTTTGTTTGGTTTTGGATTTTATTCATGATTACTTTTATTTTATTATTGATGACAGTCTCTATGTGACTTTAAAGAAAGTCCTCACATCTCTCATAATCATCAAAGAGAAACACTGTTCTGAGAAAAATATTCATCCTTTTTTTCTTGTGTTCATCTTTCCTGTGTTTGTTTTCATAGATTAGGAAAATACATAGTGAATGGGTTGAGCTGAAGAGGCTAAGAACTGGAAGCTTGGTTAGTTAGTTAGTTAGTTTGTTTGTTTGTTTTTCCTATAATGGCAGTATGAAATGATGTCAGTGATGAGAGTTTCATTAGATTTATCTAGCAGAATTTAATTTCTGCTCCCATTCTTCCATTCCTGAAACTTCACAAGACAATGCATTTTTCTACTGTATAGCTCTAATTGGGACTGACTTATTAACTCCTCTGTGTTTATAGCCTGATAAAACCTGTGGCCATAAAAATGAACAGAGAAAATCAGATCACAGTATATTCAGTCTAGAAGCTGATTTACTTAAACACTGTGCATACTGGTAGGACCACCATTTGTATCCCCCATGCTTGTAGAAGCAGCCAGTAGCTACAAGAATGGTGCTTTTCCTTTTTAAATTAAAACTTAAAGTTATGTCTTCATGTAAACTTATTCTACCTGAAGACTCAGCTATAGCACTCTTGGGCATAAACCCAAAAGATGTTTCACTATGTTCATAACAGCCTTCTCTGTGAT
This sequence comes from Mastomys natalensis, assembly GCA_021653895.1. Classification (NCBI taxonomy): domain Eukaryota; kingdom Metazoa; phylum Chordata; class Mammalia; order Rodentia; family Muridae; genus Mastomys; species Mastomys natalensis. The sequence continues at coordinate 416,532 of JAJTUV010000323.1, read as the reverse complement.
AGCCAGAAGCTGGAAACAACCCAGATGTCCCACAACAAAAGAATGGATACAGAAAATGTGATTCCTTTACACAATGGAATACTACTCAGCTATTAAGAATGTGGACATCCTGAGTTTTACAGGAAAATGGATGGAACTAGAAATTATCCTGAGTGAGGTGACTCCAATGCAAAAGGACATGCATGGTATGTACTCACTAATAACTAGATAATAGCCAAAAAATTACAGAATACCCAGGATACAATCCACAGAATTTAAGAAGGTTAAGTTGAAGGACCCAAGGAAGGATGCTTTAATTCTAACTGGGAGGGAGAAGAAAACAATCACAGAGACAGAGAAAGGAAGGGACCTGTGTGGAACAGGGGAGAAGAAAGGGAGACATGGGAAGGTATTGGGGGGACAAAGGAGAAGCTCTGAGGACTAGTAGAGTAAATGGAAATGTGCAGTTCTTGGAATGGGAGTGGGGGAACCCCCTAGAATGTACTAGGGACCTGGGAGATGAGAGACTCTCAGGACTCAAAGGGAGAGACCTTAGATGAAATGCCTGACAATGTGTAGAGAGAACTTGTAGAGTCCACCTCCAGTACAAAGACAGGGCATAAAGTGGAGGGATGGAGTTGCCATCACATGGTCAAAAACTCTGACCCAGAATTGTTCCAGTCTAAAAGAAGAGCAGAGACAAAAATGGAGAAGAAACTGATGGGAAGGAGGTTCAGTGACCAGCACAACTTGGGATCCATCTCACGGGGAGGCTCCAGGACCTGACACTATTATTGATGGTGTGCTTATAGACAGGAGCTAAGCATGGCTGTCCTCTGAGAGGCCCAACAAGCAGCTGGCTGAAACAAAGGCAGATATTTACATCAAACCAATTTTCTGAAGTTGGGAACCCCTGTGGCTGAATTAGGGAAAGGCTGGAAGAAGCTACGGAGGATGACCCCATAGGAAGATTAGCAGTCTAGTTGATTATTATTGTTGTTGTTGTTATTAATCATTTTATTTGTTTACATTTCAAATGATAACTCCTTCCAGTTACCCCTCCACAACCCCCCAGCCCATTCCTGGTCTTTCCCTTATTTTGCCTCTATGTGGGTACTCCTCCATTCATTCACTCACTCCCACCTCACTGCTCTAGCATCCCCCTATACTGGAAAATCAAACCTCCACAGGACCAAGGCCCTCCCCTCACATTGATGTCAGATAAGGCCATCCTCTGCTACATATGTATCTGGAGCCATGGCTCCCTTTATGTATATTCTTTGAGTGGAGTTTAGTCTCTGGGAGCTCTGGGTTGTCTGGTTATTTGATATTGTTCTTCCTATGGGGTTGCAATCCCCTTCATCTCCTTCAGTTCTTCCCCTAGATCTTCCATTGTGGCGCCTGGGCTCAGTTGGATGGTTAGTTGACAGTATCTGCATCTGTATTGGTTAGATGGTAGTAGCACCTCTCAGTGAACAGCCATAACAGGCTCCTGTCATCAAGTGCTTGAGGATATCATGTCAAATGAGAAGAACCAATAACAAAAGCAAACACTTTATTAGTCACTGCTAGGAAGAAGTCATAGAGAAAGAAAGAGTACAAAAGTTATCTGATTCTGAAGCTAAAATTCACAAACCACATGAATGAGTATTTTGTTCCTCCCTTCTAAGAAGGATCAAAGCATCCACATTTTGGTCTTCCTTCTTCTTGAGCTTCATGTGGCTTCAGGCGCCTGGTATGGCTTCCTATTACCATCTTACAGAAAATGAGGAGGAGTTAGAGAAAGGACTAAAGGAGCTGAAGGGATTTGCAACCTCATAGTAAGAATAACAATATCAACCAACAAGACCCTCCCAGAGCTCACAGGGACTAAACCAACAACCAAAGAGTATACATGGAGGGATCCATGGCTCCAGCTGCATATGTAGCAGAGGTGGCTTTGTTGGTCATCAATGGGAGAAGAGGCCCTTGGTCCAGTGAAGACTTGATGCCCCAGTGTAAGGGAATGGGAGGGTGTAAAGGTGAGAGTGGGTGGGTGGGAGAACACCCCCATAGAAGCGGGGGAAGGGAGGATGGGATAGGGTGTTTCAGTGGGGTGGGGGACTGGGAAAGGGGATTACATTTGAATGTAAATAAAGAAAATATCCAATTAAAAAATTGGAACAAACTATCCAACCATACAAAGGAGCAGATACTTTGTTATCTATACTAATAAATACCCCTCTTGTTGTCTTGTTAAAAAATCAAGAAGAAGACTGAGGAGGAAAAGGAAGAGAAGGAGGAGGAGGAGGAGGAGGAGGAGGAGGAGGAGGAGGAGGAGGAGGAGGAGAGGAAGAGGAAGAAAAGAAGAAGAAGAAGAAGAAGAAGAAGAAGAAAGAAGAAGAAGAAGAAGAAGAAGAAGAAGAAGAAAGACCAAGGTGTGGATGCTTCAATCCTAAATAGAAGGGGAAGCAAAATAATCACAAGACAAGCAGTCGTAACAAACCCAGACCCCTGAGTTCCCTCAGACACTGAGCCACCAACCAGGCAGCATACAAGATCTAATTAGAGGATCCCAACACATAAACAGCAGAAGACTTCCTGATCTGGCCTCAGTGGGAGAAAATGAGCTTCACCCTTGAGAGACTTGAGGCGCCAGTGAGTGGGGAGACCTAGAATGGGGCGGGAACATCCTTTTGGAGATAGTGGGGAGGAGAGATGGGATGAAGAACTGTGGGGGGGGGGGTGGACCCAGAGGGGGATAAAGACTGGAGTGTAAAAATATAAAAGTAATAAAAAAAAAACCCTTAAAGTTACATGTATTCCTTTATTTCTATCTGTACTGGTGTGTGTGTCAAAGGAGTCGGTTGGTTCTCTCTCTCTACTATTTGTGTCCTGGGGAATCCACATATGGATCCCATCTCTCATCATGTTTCTCACTTAATAATTTTTGCTACATAAAAAAACCTTAAATGGTTATTTAGGTTTCACAAAATCACTAAATAAGTCAAAGATCAAGTTTCTTTTCTCCAATTAACCACTCTTTTTAAAAATTGTGCTGTGCTCACAGGAACATTGTTGAATTGTAAGACATATATTTTCCTTACAAGTGCATATTAACAGATTCTTTACAATATGTCTCTCCATCTGATTATATAAAGAGATTTATTTTCAAATATATTCATTCATAAAATATATTTCATATTTCAATTTTATTCACTTTTAATTAAATGTTGCTTTTGTGCAGTTTATTTTGGTGATGCTCCCCTGCCCCAGATCTTTCTAGACCTTCCCTATCTCCTTACCCACCCAACTTAATTTTTTCTATCTCCTTCAAACAAACTAATACAACAAGAAGAAACAAAAGTAAAAACAAACTAGCAAACCCACAATAGACAAAAAACAACAACAAAACAAAATTCCAGATGAAAAAGAATACCAAAACAGGCAAAAGAAGTCCATAAAACAAACAAACAAAAAATGCTAAACAACGCAACATGAAAGAAAAGCCCCTTGTCATCGCTCCCAAAAAAACATGGAGTCTCTTTGGTGTCTAACAAATTCTTCTTGGCATGGGGTCTTCCATGGAGTTGATTGATATATTCCTGATGACATTTCATTGGAGAGGATACTTTTCTCAGCAGTTGTCAATAACTTAGCTTTTTGGTTAGGGGTGAAACTTTCCCTTCAAGTTCTGTGACCTTATCTGGCTTGAACCTATGCAGGTCTTGCACAGATTGTCTCAATCTTTGTGAGTTCCTATGTGTATCAGTTCTCTTGTGTCTTGAAACAATTGCTTGCCTGCAGTCATATACTACCTCTGCCTCTGACATTCTTCTGTACTTGTTCTTCTTGATTGTCAACTTGACTGCATCTGGAATTAACTAAAATACAATTGACTGGACACATCTGTAGGAAATTTCTTTTAAAATCATTTAAAGGGGAATACTCACTTCTAATCACTATTTTTGAGGTGAGAAGATAAACACTGAATCCAGATCTTTGAGGTAGAAAGATCCACCTTTAATCTGGACCTCACTTTTTGCTGTGTGTATTGGTTGTAAGCATAGAAACAAATTATAATTAAAGCGTTGAAGTTTGATAGAAGAACTTGCATTTTAGCAACAGAAACAAGAACAAAATTCTGACAAAAATTATGAATAGAGAAAAAAGTCATTTCAATAAGAATAAGGACTATGAGAAATATAAGTATAAGGAGCCAAAATTACAGGGTATGTTGGAAAAATGATTAATTCACCCTCTGAATTTTAATGATTTAACTAACTAAATTCTACTAAATATTAGATTGAAAATATGACAATAGTTGTAAATAAATGATTGCTACTCTTGTAGAGTGTAGCCTACCACAATATTTAAATATATACACAATATTTTATCAAAATATAAAATGAAAATGAATCCACCTTTTTTAATAGATTAGTGACTAAAACAAATATTCATAATACCAAATTATGTACTAGAGAAATTATGTCACTGGGACAGCCAAATGAAATAACAATCACAACTCTACAGTATCAATAGAAATTATATTTATTGTTTTAGTGTATGTTCTCCTGGGAAATACAATTTTTTCCAGACTTTTATAACACAGCTCTGGAAGACAATGGAGTTAAAATTTTATAAAATAGAATATTATTTTCTCTTTTTACTCTCATTTGTATTTTCTTTATCTGCTTTTAAAATCGAAGCTCAAGTAAAACCATGAATAAGAAAACATGCCAACTACTTATCTTAATATTCTTTACGTAGGTGAAAGATAATATATATTGTGATTTTACTGCAAGACTAAATTCCTGGCTAAAGTTATGCATGTTCTACATTGTTTTCAGAACTTCCAGGCCTTTATAGAAGAATTGAGAGATAGGAATGATCTTTGTCATATTTTAGTTTTTCTTCTATTGAAAATAGATTTTTTCATATAATATATTCTGATTATGATTTCCTCTCTTCATCCACTTCTATCCAGATCTATGCCTTTTCTGTCTCTTGTTAGAAAACAGAGAGACAACAAGGAAAATATTTTTGATAATTTTTTGAGAATTTAATATAATCTATGTTGATAAAATTTATCCCATATGCTTTCCTTAATTCCTCTAGATCCTCCACCTCTCTATCTTCACCCATTTCACATATTCAGTTTTCTTTTTCTTTACTTAATAGTCAATCAACTCCAATTTGGGTTATACAAATACTTTTGGGTATGGGGCCACCTACTAGAGCATGGTCAACCTATCAGAAGCTACACATGTAAAGAAAACTAACTTTCCTTCCATAGAGGACATCAACTCTGTGTTTCTTTTCAGTTAAGATTTGGAGGCTTGTAAGTTCTTTACCCTGACACTGTCATCTGGTTTTATATTATGTAGATCTTTGCAGGCTACCACAGCTGCTGTTATTTCATGAGAGTAGCAGATCTGTCATGTATAGAAGACACTGTTTAACTCTTTTTTTCTGAACTTTGACTTGCACAATATTTCTGTGATTGTCACTAAGCCTAGGGGAATATATACTACAGATGTCTCATTTAACTCTGAATATTCCAGTTTCTTATTCTCAATACTTTGTATATTTGTGAGTTTCTGCATTAGCCAACACACACACAAACAAAAAGACTTCAAATGCATATGTGGATCACATTGTTGGTTCTCTTGATCTTTATGTTAAACATGCAGCATCTATAGAACACAGAAAATTATAAAGGGAGAATTAATTGGGACATGGCAAATAGATGTTAAAGGAGGGGGATAATAAAATACTTGCAATACAAGGAGAAAATGGTAAAAATGCGAAGTAAGTTTAACAGGAGAGAAAAATGGAATGGTAGGACAGATGAGGACACTGGAAGCAGGATGACTACAATTAAAATTCTTGAAAAAGCCATATGAAAATATAATTTATAAGCTTCATATATATTTATTTTTAATTATATCATTTATAATTTTTACAAAATATTTCATGTTTATTTTTAGTATATTTAAAGTTCTTTGTAGTTTATAAATTTCTTTTTATTAATCTTGATTCAATTTGGTTTAAAAATATGAATTTTATATTCTCTCACATTGTTAAATGTACACATTGATAATCACTGCTTTCAACATGTATAAAGACCCTGCCATTTAGGATATATTTAGATTATGTCTACCACCCGCCACCTTCATTTTCCTAGTTGACATGATTTCATTGGTATTCCCTAATTGCTATTTGAGTGTTTCTTATCCATCTGCTAGTTTAATCTATAAATAGGTGAATAATATTGCTTCTAAGCATATTTGTGACCTTAAGTCAAGTATGTACTGAGGAAATTACCTAGAAAATTAGTTCATTTTTAAAGCTACTCTTAAATATTGAGTGTGCAAATTTCTGGTTATATTTTCTGTATACAACTTTTATATTTGTTTTTACAAAGTAAAATGTAACATCAATTCTCAATGGAATGATTATATACAATATATAAATATGTATAAATATATCTATATATCACTCTAAATCTAACTCGAAAATAAAATACATAAGATTGAAAGAATTTTTTTCAAATATGTGTCTTCCACAGTTTTTATTAATTTTTAGAAAAACTTCATGTATCTTTTGTGATTGGTAAATTTGATTTAAATGTCTCAACAGTTTAGTATTTTAAATTTTCATTAGCCTGTGTATAGATCAGTATTTACGCTGAAAAGCAAAAGTTACATCCATGAATCTTTCTTCTCTTAAAATGTGCACCTTCACAGACTGAAAACACATGATCTTCAGCATTTAGATGTGTGGGAGGTTTCAGTTGTACATACATTGATTCTTGTGTGGTATCTTATAAATTTGTATTTTCTTTACTTTTTGTTTTTGTTGAAATTTCTTTTTTTATTAGATATTTTCTTTATTTACATTTCAAATGTTATCCTCCTTCCCAGTTTGTCCCCCAGATATCCCCATCCCATTCCCCCCTCCCTCTGCTTCTATGAGGGTGTCCCCCACCCACCCACTCTTATCTCCCTGCCCTCAATTCCCCTATACTGGGGTATCAAACCTTCACAGAACCAAGGGTGTCTCCTCCCATTGATGCCCAACAAGGCCATCCTCTGCTACGTATTGGACTGGAGCCATGGGTCCCTCCAGGTCGGTCGTTGGTTTGGTCCCTGGGAGCTCTCGGGGGGGGGGGGGGTCTAGTTGGTTGATATTGTTGTTCTTCCTATGGGGATGCAAACTTCTTCAACTCCTTCAGTCCTTTCTCTAACTCCTCCTCATTTTCTGTAAGATGGTAACAGAAAGGTCCTGGCCCTTGGACAACTGAAAATAGATATTTCAGTGGTCATCAGACTCATCATTCCTTGTACACAGTTGTTCTGACAACTCATCAGAAGTGATGGTTAATAGAACTGTGTCCTGAGAATCTGAGATTCTACTTATTAGAATCCTATCCATTTCATGTCTGAGAATAACAATTAAATTACAGAAGTTACAGCTGATTCAGGCATAGACTATCTTAATCCACACACAATGATCATAGCAAGCAAAGCCTACTGGAAGTATATAGAAATATCAGTAAGAGTTAGATCAAACTACCACTTCAAATTCATTGGCCCATGATTAAAGTAAACAAACAAAACAGTGTTGTAGAATTCCTATGTCTTCTTGTAACATTTATTTGGTCAATTTGGCATCCATCTCACATCAATTGGAGATGACCTAGATAGGGATTAAACCAAATATTCTGAGAAAGGTTGAGTCCTCTCTATCTATTTTCAGGTAGATTGTCTGAGAACTATCAAATTATTTCAGTTTTGATTTTTTTGTTTATCTGTTTTATTTCATCTGATTTTGAGATGTAATCTCACCCACATAGCTCTATCTGGCCTAGAACTGTGTCTATCGACTCCATTTACTTCAAACATAAAGTCATTCTCCTACTTCTAATTCCTAAGGGTTAGGATTACAGGCATGTAACATTCCATCGAGATTAGTTTAATTTCACTAAACCCTCCCTCCTCTATGCATGTTTCCTTGGAAGTACCCTTATTGTTGCCTGTCTTATTATTTAGGTTTTAATATGTTTTGCATCAGTCTGTCATTATATTCTGTTTTAACATTCTCTAATCCAGATTAAGCTTGCTTATATTAGTTTTTGATTTTCAGAAGTTTGTTCCTAATTTTAAATATCAGTTTTGGGGATTCCTAGTATAACAAGGTTCTAACATATTACTATATTCAGGCAATATTAATAGAGTCATTAATGACCATTGGAGGACTGTTAAGGGAAATTTCATCATATCTACCTTTCAACATCCACATATATATAGATATAGATGTAGATGTAGATGTAGATATAATTTCCTCAGTATTATAGTCACAAATTATATACACAATGAAACCCAAAAATTCTCAGGAATAGAGTGCTAAATAAAGTCTGATTGGTATCCTCTTGTATTGATATTTTTGCTCCTTATTTACCATATATACAAAATTGTTTTCTTTACTGGGCTATCATTCAGTAGTACCCACCTCAATAGAATGTGTGTTATATTCTTAGCTTGTCAGCTAGTGAAACAAGATAATAATAATGAAACAATACATTTTATAAAGACACATATATTTTTCTTAAAATTATAAATTATTTATCAAATAACTACGTGCTACATTCTATATTGAAAATCTATTAAGATTTTGCTATGACTGACTTGACTCCTAGCAGAGGGAGATATAGCTCCAGAAGTGGTTATCACATGAAGGCAGGTAGAACTCCCAGTAGAGGTAAAAGGACAGCGACCTACACACAAAACCTTTGAACCAAAATGTGTCCTGATACAGCATGTATAGGGACAAAGATTGAGCAGACTTGGAGGGAAGGACCAATCAATGACTAGCCAAAAAGGATACCCATCCCAGGGCAAACACTAATTCTTGACAATATTAATAATACTCTGAGGGAATTTAAGGGTGGGGAGGGGAGAGTGGGTGGATGGGTGGGGGCACATCCTCATGGAAGCAGCAGGAGGCAAGATGGATAAGGGGTTTTTAAGGGAGGGAAATGGGGAAAGGGGATAACATCTGAAATATAAATAAATAAATATCTAATAAGTCAAAAGAAAAAGGAAAAAGAAAAAAATCCTTTTATGTGTATGCAAAAAACATAATACTCTGTAATACTTGGAGACAGGAGTCTAGCATAACTATCCTCTGAGAGGCTCCATCCAGCAGCCAATGGAAACAGATTCACAGACTGACAGGCAAACATTAAACAGAACTCAAGGAGTCTTGTGGAAGAGTTGAGAGAACTGAGGAATCTAAAGAGGATGGGAACTTTACAGGAAGACTAACAGAGTTAACTAACCTGGACCCTTGAGGGCTCCTAGAGGCAGAAACACCAAACAAAAATCAAGTATCTCCTGGACCTAGGCCACCAGCACATATGTAGCATATGTGAAGCTTGGTCTTCATGAGGATTCCACAACAACTGGAATGGGGGCTACTTTTGAACTTGTTTACCTGTCTGTGGATCCTGTCCCCCTGATTGAGCTGCCTTGTCTGGCCTCATTGGGAGAGGATGTGCCTACTCCTGCAGTGACTTGATGTGGCCAGGTAGGATGGATCCAAATGCATGGCATGGGTTGGGGGTGTCTCCCTAGTCTCAGAGGAGAAGGATGGGGGGAATGGGAGAAGGAGCTGTGTATGGGGGTCTAGGAAGAGAGAAGACTTGATCTTGGGATGTAAAGTGAATAAATAAATTAATTAAAGAAAATTGTTTTTAACATCTTAAGGATTTTATTCTATTTGCATGCGTGTGGGAGGGGAGGGCTTATATAGACATGTGAATGTTCTTGTGTATATACATGTGTAGACATTCATGTTGAGGCCAGAGATTGACAATAAGTATCTTGCTTTATTATTTGAGTATTATCTACCTCAACTTTTGAGACAAGGTCTCTCATTGAACTTGCAATTCAACAGTTTCATGAGATGAAGTAGCAAGCAAATCCAAGGACCTCTGTTTTCTGTTTCTCCAGTGCTGAAATTGCTTCCCATGCCACCAAGTCCATCTATTTCAGTGGGTGCTGAGGATCAAACTTCAGATTTCCAAACTGCCTTGGAGTGCTGAAAACTTTAACAAAGTTTACAGCAAAGACATTAACAATTGAGCTGCTTACCCAGCCCCTAAATGATTTTATTATTAAAATAGATTTATGTTTATACATCCATAAGCACATATATAAAAAAAAAATATTTATCTTTCTTTCTTTAAGGAAAAGGGATTTATATATTTAAAAGAAAGACCCTTATAAATCATTAGTGTTTTAATATTAGTTTTGTTAAATGAATGAAATAATAACCTGTTTTTGAATACAATTAAGGGTTAACATCTCAAAACAAGCCATACTGTATTATCATGAAATAAGTCATTGCTGATTTTTTTTTTTTTGGAATGCACTAATGAAGTTTTTCTTTGTCATGAGTTGTTCCCAAAGCACAAGATCAAAGGTAATATTTTCAACGGAGATAAAGAGCTTGTTTTGTTCGGTTTGCTCTGTGCCTTCCTATTTTTATCCCAATCCTCTCTTATCTGATCTCACAAATCTTCCTCCCCAGGCTTTCATGTCCTCATTCAGTGTCTTCCTTTATGAATGCTACTTCAATTAAAATGTCTTCAAATATCTACTATTTTCTATCACAATATACAATTATTTTCTCTTAAGATGCATCTGAGAATCATTATTTTACTTACATGTCCATTTATTTAAATGGATTCATTGCTCACAACCTATTCATTAGAAGCTTTCAATGTAATCAGAATAAGTCCTTTCTCATAAATATAAACTTAAATTGATCTTTACTACCCTTGATTGGTGTTTTTATTATTCTGTTCCTCATGGATGAGTATAATATTTTTGTTTTAATGACAGATAGTTAAATCTGTGGGATTTTTTGCCTTTAAACATGTTATCCTCACACCAGTTGTTAAAAAAATAAAAATAAAATAAATAAAAAAAATTTCAAATAGTGATTTTCTAACTTCTTTATCAATTCGGACCTCTTGATCTCATTTGGTCTTATTGTTCTAGTTATAAATTCAAGTACCATATGGAATATATAGGGTGATATTGGGTTGCCTTTTCTTATCTCCAATTTTAATGAAATTGCTTTAAATTTCTTTCCATTTAACTTGATGCTGGCTATTGACTTGCTGTATATATATTTTCACTGTGTTTAAGTATGTCCCTCGTATCACTGATCTCTCTGATACTTTTAACATGACTGGATGTTGGATTTTGTCAAAGGCTTTTCAGCATCGAATTTGATGATCATGTTATATTTTTTCTTTCTTGTCTATATTGTGGATTATGTTGATGGATTTTCATATTTTGAACTATTCCTGCATCCCTTGGTTAAAGACCACTTGATCATGATGAAAGATGTTTCTAATGTGTTCTTGAATTCAGTTTCTGAGTATTTTGTTGAGTAATATTTTCATTGATGTTCATACAAGACATTGGCCTGAAACTCTTTTTCTTTGTTGAGTCTTTGTGTGGTTTAGTTGTTTGGGTAACTCTGGACTCAGAGAATCAGTTTGGCAGTGTTCCTTCTGTATTTATTTTCTGGAATAGTTTAAAGAGTATTGTTATTAGCTCTTCTTTGAATGTCCGGTAAATTCTGAACTAAACACATCTGGCCCTGGATGGTATTTTGTTTGTTGGTTGGTTTTTTTTTTTTTTTTGATTGGGGGACATTAAATGACTGTTTCTATTTCTTTAGGGGTTATTAGACTGATTAAAAAGTTTATCTGATCTTGATTTAACTTTGGTAAGTGGTCTCTACCTCAAGAAATCATCCATTCTGTTTAGAATTTCCAATTCTGTGGAGAATAGGCCTTTGAAGTAAGACCTAATGATTTTTTTAATTTCCTCAGTGTCTATTGTTATAACTTCCATTGCATTTCTGATTTTGTTAAATTGGGTACTTCCTCTCTACCTTTTAGTTACTTTGGGTAAGGTTTTGTCTATCTTCTTGATTTTCTCAAATAACTATGTAATGGCTCTGTTGATTCTATTCTTCTCTTTGTTTATAATTAAATATTTTCAGCCCTGAATTTCATTATTTCCTGAAGTCTATTCCTCTTAGGTGTGTTTGTTTCCTTTTGTTCTAGAATTTTCAGGTATGCTTTTAAGTTGCTAGCATGAGATCTCTTTAATTTCTTTATGACGGCACTTAGTGCTATGAACGTTCTTCTTAGCACAGCTTTGATTGTATTATATAAATTTGACTATGTTGTGCCTTCAGTTTTTGTAGATGCTAGAAACTCTTGATTTTTTTTCTTTATTTCTTTTTGATCCAGTGGTCATTGAGTATAGAGTTGTGTAGATTCCATATGATCATTCCATGAGATGCTAGGGATTATTTCAATTCTCTTGTATCTGTTCAGGGTAGCTTTGTGAACAATTCTATGGTCAATTTTGAAGAAGGTTCCATGAGGTGCTGGGAAGAAGTTATATTCTCTTGTGTTTGGGTAAAATGTTCTATAGATATCTGTTAGGTCTATTTGGTTCAAAACATCTTTAGTTTCAATATGTCTTTGTTTAGATTCTGTTTCCATGACCTGTCTATTGGTGAGAGTGGAGTATTGAGGTCCCCCAGTATTCATATATGGGGTTTGATGTGTAATTTAAGCTTTTTAAAGTTTCTTTTATGAATGTGGGTGCCCTTGAATTTGGGGCATGGAAGTTCAGAATTGAGACATCATCTTGGTGGATTTTTTCCTTTGATGAGTATGAAGTGTCCTTTACTATAGCTTTTGATTACTTTTAGTTGAAAGTCTATTTTGTTAGATATTAGAAGTGCTACTCACTGGATGCTGAAAAAGTCTTTGACAAAATCCAACACCTTTTCATGTTAAAAATCTGGAGAGATCATGGATTCAAGGCATATACCTACCATAAAAATGCAAAATAAAGCAAGTCAATAGCCAATCAAATGAAAGATACTTAAAGCAACTCTACTAAAATCAGATACAAGGCATGACTGCCTTCTCTGTCCCTAGCTATTCAAAATAGTGCTTGAAGTTCTAACTATAGCAATAAGGCAACCAAAGGAGATACAAATTGGAAAGGATGAAATAAAAGTGTCTCTATAATACATGAAATGATAGTATATATAAACACTTCCAAAATTCTACCAGAGAACTCCTACAGCTGATAAACGACTTCAGCAAAGTAGCTGGATACATGATTCACTTAAAACAACAGTAGCTCTCTTTATAGTAAGGGCAAATAGGTCACAAAAGAAATTAGGAAAACAACAACCTTTGAAATAGCCACACATAATATAAAATACCTTGGTGTAACTTAACCAAGCAAGACAAGGACCCTGTGTGACAAGAACTTCAAGTCTCTGATGAAAGAAATTGAAAAAGACATCTGAAGATAGAAAGATCTTTCATGGTTCAGTAGTAGGTTTAACAGTTAAACTGGTCATTTTATCAAAAGCAATCTAGAGATTTAATGCAATTTCTATCAAAATTCCAATGTGATTTTTTTACAGATGCTGAAACAGAAATTTTCAACCTCATATGGAAAAAGAAAATCTCAGTATAGCTAAAAGCCTCCTGTACAACAAAAAAACTTCTGGTGGTGTCCCCATCTCTGATCTCAAGTGCATTATAAGAGCAATAGTAATAAACTGCATTAAATTCGTATAGAACAATCAGGTTGATCACCAGGGTCAAATCAAAGACCCAGAAATAAATTCACACAACTATGAACAATTAATTTTTGACTAAGCCAAAACCATACAATGGAAAAAAGAATGTATCTTCAACAAATAGTGCCAATCTATCTGACTGCACATAGTCAAATGCTAATAGACTCATTTTTATAACCCTGCCCAAAAATCAAATCCAAATGGATCAAAGACCTCAGTATAAATCCAGATACACCAAATCTCATAAAAGAGAAAGTTGAAAATATCCTTGAACACAATGGTAGAGGAGACAATTTCCTGAACAAAACACCAATGGCTCAGGCTCTCAGATCAATAATTCATAAATGGGGAAGGAAAAGTGGGAGGAACTCTGGGAGGGAGCACTGGGAGGGGACAACATTTGGGATTTAAATAAATAATTAAAAAGCAAAATAAGACAAAAGCAACAAAAATAAAAACAAGGGTGTCATGAAGTTTGCAGGCAAACAGTCCCTAGAAAATATCATCCTGAGTAAGATAACCCAGACCCCAAACCACATGCATGATATATCTTTACTTACCAGTGGATATTAGCCATAAAGTATAAAATACACATGCTAAACTCAAAGACCCAAAGAATCTAAACAAGAAGGAAATCTCAAGTGATGATGCTTGAGTATCACTTAGGAGAAATAAAATACTCATAGGAAGAAAATGGAGGGAGAGAAATGAGTGGGAGAAGGAATGGAAAAGGGAATGCAGAAGGTTTCAGAACTAGTGTGAGGAGAGATAGGAGAGAGGGCCAGAGGATTAGGAGAGTGAATGGAGATCTGCAGGGTGGCAGGAATTTGGGAGGGGGATGCATCCTTAATACCTCTTTGAAACCGTGAGTTAGGGAGGTTCCCAGGAGTCGATGAGAGTGATGTTAACTGATAGTCAGTTCTGAGGGCTCCACCCTCTCATAGGAGAAGGAGAGGTGGGTTTGGGGGTGGGAATGAAGGAGGGGGAAAGCATAAGGGAGGACAGAGATTGGGATGTATGTTGACCAATTAATTAATGGAAAAAAATAACAAAATAAAATAAAGTAACAAACAAAAACCAAGTTCATCTCATTCACATTGAAGGCATTTTTGTTCTCTAAACTTCAAAGATTCACCCTTTCAAATATATGGATGTGCAATCAAGTTGTTCCATCAAAAGATAATTTAAGAGAATTATTACACAGCATAAATTATTGGAGGTGGTTGCTGGCAAAATTGACAGTTTGAAGGAAACTTTATTAATGAATTGTTTAAACATTTTATTTAGTTTTTCATGTATATAAGTGCTTTTAACTGCATGTATTGTATGTGTTTTATATGTGTGCCTCATACCCATAGATATCAGATGAGAGTAATTGATCCCCGGGCACTGGAGGTTTTGGATAGTTTTGAGCTCCCATGTGGATACTGGGACTTGAACCCAGGTTCTGAGAAACATCAACAAGATTTCTAAACTGTTGAGCTATCTTTCCAGCCCTGTGAATAATTTTTAATTTGCTAAAAAGATTTTATGCATTTAAAACAAGCCCATTTCCAATGCCTACCAAGCAGATATACTTATAGAAATTGTTTTCTCAGTTATCACTATAACCAACAAAAATACAGAAATATCAGTGCTACAGTAAGTATTCATCTTGTTTGTTAACTGATTACATGTAGAAATGCCCAGGAGACTAAGACAGCTCATTTCTGGGCATGTCTGGGAGCATGCTTCCAGAGACCAGGACGGGTCTGATCTAACAAATGTGTCTTCCATTGCTAGATATAAAATTCAAATAGATTGATGTAGGCCTCGTTGTCTGGGAGGAAGGAGTCTGCCATGGGACATGTCCTTAGGACTGGTATTTTTTCCTTTTCCCATCATTAACATTCATTCAGCTTATTCTCCACTTTGATGTGAGAGACTGCTTTCTTATTGGCATACAGCTTCTTCCTCTACCACAGGCTCACATAGACTTGATGCTCTGTATCCCATGGATCAGAATCAACATAAAATCACTTATCATGATATTACTCTTCTTTGTACTGCATTTTTCAGTTTTCTTCCACATTGTTGGACAAACGATTCTCTTATGTTTTATATTATAAATTATCTTAATGCAAGTTGGGGATATAACTCAGTTTCAGATAGAGGGGTGAAGGGAGAGAAGGAAGCTACATTAGAAATGCATACTAAGGAAAAATTCCCATATAAATATAAAGCTCAGGTCCTTTAAACAGTGTTCTTAAATGCTTAGTCCTGCAACATTGTTTGCCTCCAGATTATTTCAGAGCATTCAACTTACTGCTTTTATACAGATTTTGTTGATATTATTTCCAAGAGGACAGACACGGGCAATTTATTTATAACTAAGATTGTAAGGTCATAATTTTATAGTTATAGATATTTAAAGGATTCCCTTAATCCAATAGTAATCTGTCCTTCCTTGAAAGATATGTCTTTGTCTCATGAAATCAATAAAACATTTTTACTTTAGATTTGATTATCCTACAACATGGCCAAAAGTATCTTTCTATTTCAAACAGTTCCTTATGTTCAAAATTGAATTACTCCAATTTGATTTACTGTTTCTAAGACTATTTCTTGGTAAATAAGCATCCCCTACTTCCTGTAGGATGTCCTCTCCCAGAGACAACACTAAATCATTCTCACTGAGCCAAGGCTGTTAAATGGCTGCGTACACAGCTTGACTAATCTTCCATAATTTCCATTTACCACTGAAATACGGAAATATTCTTCATCAAAGAATATCGTAGGCCCTTAAATCTTCATGTTTGCGTATATCTGAATACATATATATGAAGTAAAGCATTAGTGACTGTGATGATTTGAATATGCTTGTCTCAGAGAATAGCACTATTAGGAGGTATGGCCTTGTTGCAGTAGGTGTGTCAAAGTGGTCATGGGCTTAACACTCTCATCCTAGCTGCCCTGAAGTCAGTCTTCCACTAGCAGCCTTCAGATGAAGATACAGAACTGTCAGCTCTGCCTGCATCGTGCCTGCCTAGATGCTGTCCTGCTCTCACCTTGATGATGATGGACTGAACCTCTGAACCTGTAAGTCAGCCCAATTGAATGTTGTCTTTATAAGACTTACATTGGTCGTGGTATCTATTCATAGGAGTAAAACCCTAACTAAGACAGTGACAAAATATAAGGCAACTTGAGAATACTTTTAATCTCTGTAAAAAAATGAGTAAATTTTAATTTAAGTTTAAGCAGGGCTTCTCCTGTAATTTAAAGATACTCACAAGAAATATCATAAAATGTACAATTTGTCAAGTAGGTATAATATAATATATATTTGAATATATAAATTATTTTTATTTTATGTTCATTGGTGTTTTGGCTACCTGTATGCCTCTGTGAGGGTGTACAAATTCTTGAAACTGAAATTATAGACAGGTGTGACTTGTCATAAGGATTCTGGAAAATGAGCTTGGGTCTCCTGGAAGAGCAGCTATTGTCCTTAACTAGTGAGCCATCTTTCCAGTTCCATAAAATATATTTGTAATATTCTTCTATATTTCAATGTCATTATAAAAAGAGTAGAAATTGGAGGAAATAGAGAATTAGATAATGAATAAATATGCAACTGATATGTTGGATAAAATCATGCACCTAATATGTAGCTTGAATAATTTCATCTTGTATTGAGATAACTGTGATGATTCTACTTCTACTTATTTAGAAGTTAAAACTATTTGAACTTTCATAGGAACAAAAGATGTTTGAAATGATATTTTATTAGTCAGGGTTTTCTAGAGTAACAAAACTTATAGAATGAATACACACATACAGACATACATATGCATATATATAACAAAACTTATAGAATTAATATGCACATACAGACATACGTGTATGTGTGTGTGTGTGAAAGATTTATTAGATTATCAGGATTATTAAAATAACTTGCAGGTTGACATACAGCTAATTCAATAATGGCTGGCTATGATTGGAAAGTCCAAAAATTTTGTAGTTGTTCAGTCCACAGTATTAGCTCTCTCAGTTGGTCTTCAGTATACTCTGTAATTCCAAAGAAATAAGCTCTAATGTTAGTGAAGGAATGAACTTGCTAGCAAGGTGACAGGGAGACATGGAGCAAAAAACTTCCTTCTTATGTACTTCTATATGCTTCCAGCAGAAGATCTGACCCAGATTAGATCTGGGTTATACATCAGGATTACAGCTGTTTCTTCCTCTGCAAAGATCCATATTAGAATGGACTCCTTATTTCAGATTAGAAATCAGTCACAGCTGTGCTCTCTATTGTTGGGCTCTAGTTGAATCCAGATGTAGTAAAGTTGACAACCAAATAAAGATGTAACATATATCAATTGTTTAAGTACAGGAAAATACTGTTTAAAATTGTGCTTGGTGGAGAAAAGCATTTGAATCGTATGACATTCTTCAACTGACATAGTGAAATGTTTACAGAAAATTAGGTCAATGTGAAAGTTTTAATAGATAGTAGAACATTGTCACTGAAAACTAGTGTTACATTTGTGATATATCTATTCCTCCCATAAGATCTTCCCTCTTATATGTACCAAATGAAATTCTGCTATTCTATCATAGTTCTATAAATCATTTGGGATTTGGACTCTTGAACTGACTAGTAAATTAAAAATTAATAATATTTTATATTTGTTATGGTTTATTTTAGCATATTTGGGAAATATTTATTTATGTATTAAAATATAAAATATAAAATGGAAGATTTATTTGTTTTGACATATAGTTTCCCTCTTTTTGGACTTTGATAATTATTATCATTGGATAACCTGGTACAAATATTTTCACATATGAATGCCTTAAAATTAAGTTATTGTTACATACATAATTAGTCATTGCATATATTTTTGGCTTTTTAATTGCAACAGACATATCCTGATTTCCGTTGGAGAGGTGATTGAGTGGTTCAGGACACTACTGTTCTAATAGAGAGTTGGAACTTGTTGCTCAGAACTCACATTGAGAGGCTGACAATCACCTCTGGCTCCAACTCCAAGGGCTCTGACACACTCTTTGCTAACCATGTGCATCAATACTCACATGGTCTAAAAACTACATACAAATACACATATGACCTGTAATGCTGAAATGTTAAAATCAAGAAATATTATTATAAGCACATATTCAACTCAAAATACAAAATTCCCTAATTTAAAATATTTTACATATATGTAAGGTATTTGTCAATATTATTCCTATTTGTAGGAAAAAATTCAGTATTCTTGTAAGGAACTCTCATGTACTTTACCTGTTCTTAATGTGTCATTTATCTACCCTGAAACTTTTTGCTTTTGTTGTTTCTTAAATAGATATTTTAAAGAGGAAATTTATTCTGCCGTCCATACTATTTTACTACCCTGAATGTTTCTTTAGCTTTGGATTTCTCAATTTGGACCATTACAGATAACAAAGCTTGATAATTATTAGGACTTTCTAGTATGCATTAGTTAAACAATGCTTTAGGAGAGGTATCTTCTGGTGAAAATATCAGCACTTCTGGGCAAAAAACATCTATTCAATCCATTATTTGATTGTTATAAAAAATCTAGTCTCAGGAGAAACATTAGGAACTAGTATCCAACGTGTCACAGAAACTAGAAAATACTGCACAATTTGTTTTTGTCAGAATGGAAACTTAAATAATGTAATAAAAATATGCTACCAAAACAGGAAAGATAGCAGTGCTCTCTGAAATTGTAAGTACAGCCCAATGTTAGATGGTATATAACATACAGATAGGTCATTGCATGACTGTAAAAAGCATATATTAGTTAGACTTAATTGCTACACAGAGTTAAAAGTATAAACCATCCTGGAACACAAATGCAGAAACATTAATCAGAGAAAGTCTAATGAGATCTTGTTTTTATTTCCTTGTTCTCTTCAGGAAAAAGAATGTCAATTCCACATGTTAAGAACTAGGCTAAAGTTTCAGTAATTTGTCTCTATCTCAGCTTTATTATTATTTAAGAAATCAAATCTAGAATTTTACTATGCTCATAAAGATATGTAATTCAAGAAAGTATTATCCAGCATTATAACAACATATAAAAGAAATGCCATCTTACTGTCTAGACATAGTTACGGTGAGACTATAAAATGGCACAGTCTTAGTGGAGAACATATGTAACATTATAACTGTTCTTAAAAATATGAATTAAAAGATAAGCAGCCCAACCCACCTACACGATACAACCTCCCAGGAAATCCTCAATAACCAAAGACACAGGTGAGAATCTCACTCAAATACCCATTCCAGCTGGGAAAACCACTGATGCTGATATGAGACCTACTCCCTTCCTCAAACACCTTTACAGTGTGCTTCCTACCTGGGCCAGATGAGCATCCTGATACCACCCCACACTACTGCCTGCTTACCTCCTAGGAGGTCTACATTAATCAAAGACATACAAAGCCTAGCTGACATGGGATCCACCCACCCTGTTGAGCTCCTCCTTCCTTCAGGTTCATTTCTCTACCATGGCCTGATCAACTGGCCCAATATCCTCCTACACATTACAGCATGTCTGCCTACTGGAAGTACACAGAAACCAGGGGCACAAGATGCCTGCTCTAACCAGAGACACAAGGTACTCACCATAACCAGAGACAGCACTGTTCGTCCCCTAAGGAAACCAGCTTTAACCCATGTCACAGAGCTCTACCTACCTCCAAGGAGGCCAGATGGTCAAAGTTAAGGACGTGATCATAAACAACAGAACTCAATGCAATTCTGCACCACCAGAAACCAGTTCTCCTAGCCCAGCAAACCCTGCGTATCCTAACACACCTGACTCTAACCTAAAAATCCATCTCATGAAAATAATAAAAGACCTTATGGTGGACATAAATAACTCCCTTAAAGAAATACAGAATAGCATAGGCAAACAGGTAGAAGTCCTCAAAGAGGAAACATAAATCACATAAAGAAACACAGGAAAATAAAATCAAGCAGGTGAAGGAATTAAACAAAATGGTCCAAGAACAAAATAATGGAAATAGACACAATAAAGGAAAGACAAAGGAGACAGCCCTGGAGATTGACAACTTACGAAAGAGATCAGGAGCTAAAAATGCAAGCATCACCAACAGAATACAAGAGACAGAAGAAAAAAAATTCAGGCATAAAAGATACCATAGAAAATATTGACACTTCAGTCAAAGAAAATACAAAATGTAAAAAGCTCCTAATCCAAAATATCCAGGAAATTCAGGACAAAATGTAAAAAGCTCCTAATCCAAAATATCCAGGAAATTCAGGACAAAAGGAAAAGATCAAACTTAAGAATGATAAGAATAGAGAGGGTTAAGAAGCCCAGCTCAAAGGGCTAGAAAACATCTTTAACAAAATCATAGAAGAAAATTTCCCCGAAAAAGAGATAGCCAAAAATGTACAAGAAACCTACAAAACACCAAATAGATTGGACCAAAAAAGAAAATCTTCTTGTCACATAATAATCAAAGCACTAAATTCACATAACAAAGAAAGAATATTAAAAGCTATAAGGGAAAATAAGCCAAGTAATATAAAGGCAGACCTATCAGAATTACAAAAGACTTAACAGAAACTCCAAATGCCAGAAGATTCTGGCCAGATGTCATCCAGACCCTGAGAAGACTGAAATGCCAGCCCAAGATAACATACCCAGAAAAATTCTCGATCACCATAGACAGAGAAACCAAGAAATTCCATGACATAACCAAATTTAAACATTATCTTTCTACTAATCCAACCCTACAGAGGATACTGGAAGGAAATCTCCAATGAAAAGAGGGTAACTACACCCAAGAAAACACAAAAAAATTAAACATTTCACATCAAACCAAGTAGAAGAGAATCATACACACATAATACCATACCCAACAACAACAAAAATAACAGGAACTAACAATCATCTGTCTTTAATATCTTTCAACATCAATGCATTCAATTCCCCAATAAAAAGACACAGGCTAACAGATTGGATATTCAAATAGAAACCATCATTTTGCTACATAAAAGAAACACACCTCAGTGACACACACAGACAGTACATTGGAGTAAAAAGTCTGGAGAAAAGTTTTCTGAGAAAATGGTCCCAAGAAACAAGCAGAAGTTGCTATTTTAATATCCAAGAAAATATACTGTCAACCAAAGACACAGTAAAATTACCATAAATTATGAACCAAATGAATTTAACAGATATCTATAGAACATTTCACCCAAAACAAGAGAATATATCTTCTTATCAACTCATGGAACTTTCTCCAAAATTAACCAAATAATTGGACCATAATTGTCCTGACCAGCAGGGCATTAAACAGGGATCGGGGAGATCTCCTGAAAGAGAGCAGGGGTGGGGATGGGACAGGGGGGGGGGTAACAGACAAAGATGGGAAGAATGAAGATCTGTCTATAGTCTGATCAGATCACAATTTTTACTTTTTCACACACAGGTTATATACACAAAAAGGCAGGACATGGGGAAGGGGATGACGCAGGAGTGTAGGTGTTCAGGGGAAGTACAGCTATCTTCCAGAACAGAGTGTCAGCTAGGTGAAGGTTCAGGGGACAGATCACTATGACTCCACCTATGATTCACTCGTCCTTATCAAAGTTGGTGCTATCCACCTAATGCTACCAATCTACAAGGTCTATGACTACTCAGGCTTGGCAGCCTTCCACTAAAGCTGCTTGTTTACAATAGCTTCTTAGCCTTCTGTTTCAGTGTTTTTCCACAGAGACTCAAGACTTTGTGTTAGCAGGCATGTATGTCAGGTTTATTGCTGATTTTAGGCCTATGGCTGATTTTAGGCCTTCAGTGTACAGGCAGGGCTGCCCCTGACACCATATAAAAGAAGCCTCAACAAATACTAGAGTACTGAAATTATACCATACATTCTATTGGATCACCACAACTATGTCTAGACTTCAATAACAACAAAAACAATTGCAAGCTCAAATAGTCATGGAAACTGAACAACTCTCTACTCAATAATAACTTGGAAAGGGAAGAAATAAAAAAGAAATTGTAGACGTTCTAGAATTCAATAAAAATCAAACCATGTCATACTCAAACTTATGGGATACAATGAAAACAGTGTTAAGAGAAAAATTCATAGTACTAAGTGTCTTCATAAATAAATTGGAGAGATCCCATAAAAAGCAACACAACAGCATACCTGAAAGGTCTAGAATGGATAGAATGAAACACTCCCAAGAAGAGTAGAGGCAGGAAATAGTCAAACTCAAGGCTGAAATCAACCAGAAACAAAGAGAACAATACAAAGGCTCACCAAAATCCAGGGCTAGTTCATCAAGAAAATCAACAAGAGAGATAAACCCTTAGGCAAAGGAAGTAAAAGGCACAGAAATAGTATCCATATGAATAAAATCAAAGATGAAAATGGAGAACTAACAACCTAGAGAAACTGACAAAATTCAAAAAAATCATTAGTAACTACTACAAAAGCCTATATTCTACAAAACTGGAAAATATAGATGAAATGGATGATTTTTAGGGAGAAACCACATACCAAAGTTAAAGCAAGATTAGGTCAACTATCGAAACTGTACCAACACTTTCAAGGAAATAGAAATAATCATTAAAAACTTCCCAAGCAAAAAAAGCCTAGGGCCAGATGGTTTAGTGTATCATTCTACCACACACCTTTAAAGAAGAACTAATACCAATACTTCTCAAAATAATCCACAAAATAGAAACAGAGGTACACTACCTGATTCATTCTATGAAGTCACAGTTACTCTGGTATCTAAACCACACAAAGACCCAACAAAGAAAGAGAACTTCAGTCCAAACTTGTTTATGAATATAGATGCAAATATACTCAATAAAATTTACATAAACCAATTCCAAGAACACACCAAAAACATCATTCAACATGACCAAGTAGGCTTCATCATAGAGATGCAGGAACTGTTCAATATGTGAAATTCCATCAATGTAATATACTATAAAATCAAACACAAAGAAAATAGCTACAGAATCACCTCAATAGATGCTGAAATATCCTTTGGCAAAATATAACATTGCTTCATGTTACAAGTCTTGGAGAGATCAGGAATTCAAGGTACATAACTAAAAAGTGATAAAAGCATATTAGCATACCAACAGCCAATATCAAATTAAATGGAGAGAAACTAGAAGCAAATATTCCAAAATCCAGGACAAGATAAGGATACACACTCTTCCCTATTTATTCAACATAGTACTCAATGTTATAGCTAGAGCAATTAGACAACAAAAGAAGATCAAGGAGATACAAATTGAAAAGGAAGAAGTCAAGGTATCACCATTTGCAGATGATAAGATAGTATACATAAAAGGGATCCCCAAAATTCCACCAGAGAACTTCTACAGTTGATAAACAACTTCAGCAAAGTAGCAGGATATGAAATTAACTTGAACAAGTCAGTAGCCTTCCTTTATACAAATGATAAACAAAATGCGAAAGAAATTAGGGAACCAACACCCTTCATAATAGCCATAGATAGTACAAAATACCTCGGTGTAACTCTTGTTAAACAAGTGAAAGATCTGTAGGACAAGAACTTTAAATCCCTGAAAAAGAAATCGAAGAAGACTTCAGAAGATGCAAAGATCCACCATGTTCACAGATTCATAGGACTGACATAGTAAAAATATCCATCTTTCCAAAAGCAATCTATACA
The DNA here is from genome assembly GCA_021653895.1 of Mastomys natalensis. Classification (NCBI taxonomy): domain Eukaryota; kingdom Metazoa; phylum Chordata; class Mammalia; order Rodentia; family Muridae; genus Mastomys; species Mastomys natalensis. The sequence goes on along the minus strand of JAJTUV010000323.1, from coordinate 392,162 downwards.
TTCAATGCAATCCCCATCAAAATTCCAACACAAGTCTTTACAGACATGGAAAGGGTCATTCTCAACTTCATACAGAGAAACAAAAAACAAAACTGGATAGCTAAAACAATTATCAACAATAAAAGAACTTCTGGGGGGAATTTTCATCCCTGACTTTGGGTTGTACTAAAGAGCAATAGTGATAAAAGCAAACAAAAAAAATGGCATGGTATTGATACAGAAACAGACCAGTCAGTCAAACAATGGAATAGAATCAAAGACCTAGAAGTAAACACATACACAAACCTATGGACATTTGATCTTTGATAAAGAAGCCAAAAAATATACAGTGGAAAAAAGAAAGCAACTTCAGTAAATTGTGCTGGTCTAACTGGCAATCTGTATGTAGAATAATGAAAATGGAACCATATTTATTACCTTGCACAAAGCTCAAGTGCAAGTGGATCAAGGACCTCAATACAAAACCAGATACACTGAATCTAATAGAAGAGAAAGTAGGGTTGGGGTGGGGAAATGGGGAAAGAGGATCACATCTGAAATGTAAATAAAATATTCAATATATAAAAAAAAAAAAAAAAAAAAAAAAAAAAAAAACAGAGAAAGTGGGAAAGAGCCTTGAACTCATTGGCCCAAGGGGAAATTTCCTGAACAGAATACCAATGGATCAGGCTTTAAGATCAACAATGGGACCTCATGAAACTGAAAAGCAAAAGACACAGTCAATAGGACAAATCTGGCATCTACATATCAGGGAAAAAAACTTTCACTAACCCTACACCCCACAGAGGGCTATTATTCAAAATATAAAGAACTCAAGAAGTTAATTTCCAACAAACCAAATAACCCAATTAAAAATGAGGTACAGAGCTAAGCAGAGAGTTTACAACAGAGGAATGTCAAATGGCCAAGGAGTATTTAAGGACATGTTTAAGGTCCTTAATCATCAGGGTAATGCAAATCAAAATGACCCCCAAGATAACACCTTACTACAAGGACACATGTTCCGCCATGTTCATAGCATGATGATAAGTGGATATTACCCAAAAAGTACAGAATATTTAGGATACAACCCACAGACAGTAAAAAGTGTAACAAGCATAAAGGCCCAAGTGAGGATGCTTCAATCCCACTTAGGAGGGGGAAAGAAATAATCATGGGAGGCAGAGGGAGGGAGGGACCTGGTGGGAGACGGTAGGAGGAGGGGAAAGAGGAACAGAATCAGGTACAGAGGATGGGGAAACAGCAGAGAAGTCCAGAGGGCCAAGAGAATGAATTGAAATAGACAGCCTCAGGTGGTGGGAGATGTGTGGGGGGACCCTCTAGAAAGTACTAGAGACCAAGAGGTGACAAACTCTTAGGACTCAATGGGGCTGACTTTAGATAAAATGCCCAATATTGGGCCAAGGGAACCTGAAGTGCCCACCTCCAGTAGATAAACAGTGGAGCAACTGGGTTTACTAAGCTACAGTAAAATTTCTGACCCAGAATTGTTCCTGCCTAAAAGAACTGCAGGGACAAAAATTGAGAAGAGGCAGAGGGAAAGGTGGTCCAATGACCTGCCCATCTTGGGTTCCATCTCATGGAGGCAGTACTAAGGTCTGACACTATTACTGATGCTATGGTGGGCTTGCAGACAGGAGCCAGGCATGCAGTTCTCTGAGAGGCCCTACTCGCAGCTGACTGAGACAGATGCAGATACACCCAACCATTAGACTGAAGTCAGGAATGCCTATGATTGAATTAGGGGAAGATTTGAAGAAATTGAAGGGGATAGAGACCCCATAGGAAGGACAGCAGTCTTAACTAACTCATACCCCAGGAAGATCACAGAAACTGATCCACCAACTAGGAACATTCATGGCCAGTCTAAGGGCCCTGGGGCATATATAGCAGAGGTCTGCCTGGTCTGGCTTCAGTGGGAGAAGATGTGCTTAATCTTAAGAGACTTGAGGTCCTAGGGAAGGGAGACGTCTGGTGGAGTTGGGAACACTCTCTAGGAAGCAAGGGGAAGGATGAATGGGATGAGGATTATGGGAGAAGCGACTGAGAGTAAGAGGCAATGACTGGAATGTAAATAAATAAAATAATTTAAAAAGTATATGAATTACAATGAGATACAATAATATATACTCTGAATTAAACTCTGGATCAAGTCAGTTCCCCACAAGTGATATGTGCATACACATGTTAATAATGGCATTATTCAGAATGGCTATGAGGTAGAAATTCATAAGGTTTGTAAAGCAGTTTATTCTTGTAGATACAAGATAACTGCTTTATAAACTGTGTACACAAAGTATTCAAATATTAAAACAAAGAAAACCCTGACTCAATCAGCAATGTGGATGAACATATTGAACATAATATAACATGAAATATACAAACCACCAAAAGAATCTGTTAATATAAATGATCTCCTTTTAGATATGTGATAGAAAAAGTGAGTGGTTTTCAAAAAGCAGAGGAAAGGAGGATGGTATTTATTGGTATAACTTTAAATTTTTATTGATTAGTTTTTTATTTCCAGCCCATGGATCTTTAGTTTTCACAATCAACAAGTTCTGGAGATTTATTAAACATTGAGTCAATATACTTAACTGAAAAGCACATTTAGAAATGGGTAGTGTGGTAAACATGTGCAATTTTAGCCACAACATTAGGAACTATGGAGCAAAATATATCTTCTTTCCTTTCTTCCTTTTCTTTCTTACCCCCAAATCACTGAGCTCTTTGAGGAAGGGTTTCACTACATATCTCAGATGATCATTGATTGTGTAGCCAAATTGGTATTTAACTAGCCTGAACTAGTCCTGAACTGCCAGGATTATGAATATTTCCAATTTGCTTGTTGTAAAGAATATAATGTATATTTGTATGTGATTTAATTTAATTTATTCTTATGTGTGTGTGTGTGTGGTGTGTGTGTGTAGGTACTGATTTGGGTATCTGCATATGAATGTGGGTGCCCTTGGAAGCTGAGGTGCTAGAATTCTGAAGCTAGTGTTACAGGTGGGTTGTGATCCACCAGAACAGGAGGTGCACAGAATATACTAAGATTCCTGTAACTACCTTTTCGCCAAACTCCCACCTAATGGTCACTGAATAAAGATTTCTATTCAAGAACCAGAATCTCTCCAGTCCCTCTAAAGTAAACTGTGGAGGCATTTTGGGTTATTTGATTATTAGAATTAAATTATATCATAATTTTTTAAAAATATTTGACCAGTCATCAAAATGGGCTTACTAACTTCATTTAGAAGGCATTATATAAAATTTAGTTTTGATTATTAAATTTGGTCGAATTTGTTTTGAATTCAAGTAAACCATCAAAAGTTAAAATGTGTGACTCTTATTACTGTGATATAAAGAAAAAATCCTTTGTCTGGCAGATGACCCAACCTTGGCCAAGAGCCTAGATTACTTTGTAATTTGGCAGGAAAGCATTTTGATGAAAACAACAATGTAAATGATGGCTATTGTATGCTATTTTTCCCTAAATTATAAGAAAATAGATAATTTATGTTCTACAAAATATTTAAACATTGTCTCATTGTGATATGTAACCCACCAACAAAAATTAATTGTTCCAAAACATTATCACTGACTGTCTTGATTTCAAATCCCAAGAAACTATAATACTCAGAGCATTGCTACCACAGTGACAATATTAATAACCACTTGATCCCATGAAAATATTTGCAATACATTTCCTCTTTTTATAAATCAAAAACTCATCTAAGGCACAATTCTAACCTTGAATCATCCGCACGCTGAGCAAACATTTTCACCTAGTGAATTTAATAAAGGATTTAAATCTTGCATTAGAAATGAACTAAATCGTAAATGTAGCCCTTGAAGAAATGTGATCATAGGATGTTTTTGCATCTTTTTTCCAAAGCTCATTCATGAGCTTCCTCCACAGGGACATCTCTGAGCAAAATGCTTTCTGGTTTATGGGTCAATTCACTGTGCCCTATGTTTAAGCTATTGCGAAAACTCTTAGTATGATCAGAAGTTCTAAAAGGTGGAATGTAAATTTCTGAATGCGGGGGATGTTCACAATTCTTACTTTTTTATGGGACAAATGAGAGGCAAGAAGGTCTACAATTAAATTCAAACTTTTGCCTGGCGGTTGTTTTCTAGCAAATAATTGACCTGGGTTTAGCCTTGGCAGTCATATTGCAAAAAGAAACAAAAAACAAAAAAAAGATTATTTTCCAATTTCATTTTTTTCCTTAACACCTGATAGTTTATTTCATAGCTACTTGTAGATGTTAATAAATTATTTGGTTAGAGACAAATTTTACAATTGCAAATAGGAAAATTATTGTAAATTTAATTCTTGCATATTCCAACTCCAATTCACTATTTAACATTGTTTATTAGTGCTTGTCATAAGGAATCTGTTTGAATAAAGAAATAAAATTTAATTTTAAAAATTCCATGCATTTTTACAGAGTATATGTTTTCCTCAATAATATCTTTCACGGCTTTGAGTGCCATCCATATCTTTAGATTAATGACAGTAACTCCTCTTTCCACATTCTGCTATACTCTTAGATCATGGCTTTTTCAGCTCTCATTAGAGAAGCTTCCTCTTGTAGTAGATGGGAACAAATAGAGACCCACACTGGACAATGTTCAGAGAATAAGATATCCTTGGGATATCAATCCTAATATTAATGTCTGCATCATATCCTTCCCATCATGGTTGGGGGAACTCTGCAGAAAAGGAGGCAGAAAGAGTGTAAGTCCCCAAAGGAAAATAAGTTTACCCAAGGAAAAAAGGCCTTTGAGAGACGCATGACTGATGCTCATCTGAAACTCAGAAATTGTGGCAGCACGAGCAGGAGATATGCAGATCTAAGTCAAATGGTATTCCTGTGCTTAGAGTGGAAGTAAAATACAAGCCCCTGTCCCTAACCCAGAAGCTATATCCAATCGACACGACTCACAAAGAGAAACCAGTGTTCTTCCGACAGTCTCACTGTGTATGAACATGACAGATATAAGGGCAAGCCGGTGGCCAGCAGTAGATGTCCTATACAAAATGAAATCAATGTTATCTTAGGAAAATTTTGTTGTTTAATAATTCTTTGTCTAGGTTAAGTATTTTTTAATCTTACAGATATTTTGGTTACATACTATGGTTTCTGGTTTTGTGTTTGTTCATGGGCATTTCTGTGTGTGCAAAGGTATGTGTCTCTTGTGCTTTGGGGAAGCTTTTTTTTTGTCCTATCCTTGATGCTTTTTATATTCATCCATCATCACCATCAACATCATCATTTAGATGCCTAAATATTTTCTAAACGAGAGAGAAGAAGACACGATGTGTAATGAGGAAGATGGGATGTGAGGAGGATCTGGGGAGGAACTGGTGGAAGGAAAACATAATCAGAAAATATTGTATGAAAAACTCTTTTAAATTAAAAAATAGCGTAGCATGTTTTGGCAGAAGAAAGTAAAAGGTAAATTCATCTTATCATTGCATTAGATCAAAGGCATTTACTTGTTAGTATGAATTTCTTATACTTGCTGTTTGATCTTTGTAATCTAAGGTAGTGCTTTTCACACCTCTTTACTATAAAATGATGTCTTATATTTTTCTGCTTCCATTCTAATCTTTTTAGAATTACCTCTCTGTGCATAGGCTAATCTTAAGAGTAACTAATATACCAATTTCTAGAGGAAGAATTCTGTCATGAAAGTGTTTGCCTATCTTTTTCCATGATATAGATCACTACAGGCTCATATATGGCTCATACTCTATCTCTCCATAGTAACTTTATGTATCTGCTTCTTCTTTTGTTTATTTCCATGGTTACTGGGTATTGTTCTGTTTAATCCCACATTCTTTGATAAATTGAATTTTTTTGCTCAGTTTTGTTTTTTATTGACTTTGACATAGCAATGTATTCCAGATATTTTTGTCCTGTATAAATTCTATCTAGTTATTAAATTAACAATTTATCCAAGGAATATTAAATTTTTATGAGTAAAATGGAGATTGGATGTCATGCCATTGTAATAAAATGCTGTTTTTTCTAGACAAACAAATTGGTATTGAATAACATACATATTTTCATCTCTTGTATACAATACGTTAAAAGGAAATATTAGTTTATAGCAGTATCTTCAATTATAATCTATTACGACATGACTTCTCTCTGACATTTTTCTTTTATTACCTGTAACCTCTGTTTGAACACTCAAATATTTTGCCGTTATTAACCATTTAGTTAAATTTAAAATATCTGGACTTGTGAATGTATGTATACATGTTTGAATACTGCTACCCATAAATATATGTATGATAATTATGTCTGTGTTCACAATGTTCCTTTCAGTCTTCAGACAGTATTTACTCTCCCAGTTTCTTAGGACAGCCACTTATTATTCTCCCCCACTCTTCAGAAAGTTCACTTCAGTCATACATAATAAGTAAGATTATGTTCCCACATTCTGCATTCTATCTTTCAATTGCAAACTCCCTAAGTATTTTTAAATTGTGTTGCATTAAATTTAACTACTTATGCTACGAGTTATGTGGATTTGACAGACATTTAATGTCTTCCTAATTCAGCCTGACACAGTCCAACAAAACATATTTATAGCTCAGACAATCTCTTGGGTCTCACAAGGTTCGACTTCGCACATACTCCCAACACTTTTCAGTCAGCACTTCTCTCAATGTTTTCAGAGCTCTTCTTCTTTCCAGAATATTATGTGATTGATGTCATACAGGCGCAGCTAGTGCATACTGGTTTCTTTTATGTGATTTATATGTCTAAGATACTTTGATTCCCTTCCTATATTGATAGATCATTTCCTCTTACAGAAAAATGTCTGTTTGCATCTTGACAGTTATTCTGTTTTCTATTCACCTAATACGAAATGTGATTGGTTCCTGTCATTGCAATTATGAATACCAATTCTATAAACACACATTTGTGAGATTTTGTATAGGTTTGAGCTTTGAAATAAATTAGAAGTATTATCAGAAATTGTTGTAGTAATTATTTTAAAATTGGCCACTGGTCAAGCTGACTATCTAAGTTGCTGTGGCTCTGCCTAGCTTAGCCGCCATGTTCTGTGGCCAGAGGCCACATGCACGCAGCAGCCAGAACCGGCCAGTCAGAAACACCAGCCCTGCCATCCATGAGACATTAGCGTGGGAGATGGCTCAGCCAATCTTCCACACTGTCTCCGCAAGGCTGGGCATTGCCCAAAGCATCCCATCATCTAGTGGGCCCAGTAGAAAGATGAGACTCTAATGCTTAAAGATTAATCAAAGGCTTATATATTTGGTAATGATAAGTACAAGATATCCATACAATCAGAAGTGTAACCCAATACTCAACCTAGATATACCAACTACCTTTGACTGCTACAGACACATGAACATCTGCTTCCATCTCCTCTCTCCTTCTTCTCTCCTCTCCTAGCTCCTTCTCTTCCTTTTCCTCTTCCTCTCCTAACTCCTCCCACCCTAGATCCTCCGACAAGAAATAATAATATAATTTGAAATAAATTAGTAATATTAGAGTTAATGCCAGAGTAAGATTGATTAGTTTTATAATAATATGAGACTTTAAAACGTACTTCTTTCCCTTCCACCTTCCACTGTGGCATCTCTCTGATCTTGTGGATACTCCTCTTCATCCTCCACATCATTTTTAAATAATGAAGTATAAGGTCATAGCTGACTTTAATCGTATTTTTTTCCATTAAGTGTAGTTTCCTTTGTATATTTGTCATCTATATAACTATTTTGTTTTGTTAGAGTTTATCTATTCAAATTCTCCTAGTTTTCTAAATCCTTTGAATTTCTTTCACTGTTTTAGATAAAATCCCTTGTGAATCATAAAATCCCTTGATGAATCCCATGCTGAAACATTTTGTTTTCTACAATATTTTAACATGTGTTATTGTTCTTCTCCTTTTTATAAAACTTAAGTGTTAGTTTGTTGATCACTCAAAATTAAAGGCTGCCATTATGACTGGAATTTGGCAGAGGATTCATCAAATTTGGTATTACAAGAATACTAATTTATGAGTTGTGAAATATGGACTCTTAATTTATTAGTTTAAAATTTTAATACCTTTGTTTAGAGTTTCCCACATCCAAATCATGTACATATTTAATTTTACATTTTTAAACATTATAGCTTGTGAAGAAGTAAATTTGATTAATATTATTGCTTACACTTTCAAATACTTAGTTTCAACTATATTGATATAACTTAAACTGAATATAGCTCTATCTTTATTTGTAAATTATCTCTGTAGGATATTGTTTGAAAATGGAAATCTCTCTATTCTTTCTAACATATACTCTTACTACTTCATTTTTCTTGACTTTTTGTATGAACTAAGAATTAAAATGAAATATTTAATGAGAATGCAACCCAAGGTCCTTATGTTCTCTATAACTTATTCATTTTTCATATATTAATAATTTTAACATCAAAAATATCAGTGTTAGCAAGAGATACTTCCCTTGGAATTGCTGATCAAGAAGACTTGGAAGTCTCCTTCCTCAAAATAAAAAATTACAAGCCATTGGCATTGCTCTTCCTTGACTTTCAATATTTGATGGTAAGATTATATTGTTAATCAAACCACACACTTCAGTCATAGGACTCAGAGAAATTACACATTACTGGCCTGAAAACCTCCTCCCTTGAGACTATATCTTATAGTGTTAAAAGGATATGTGAAAGCTTACAAAAAATAAAGTAATATTAACAATCCTTCCAGATGTAACTACAATGATCTGCAATAACAGATCCAAGTATTCTCAATGGTACAATAGTGTCACTTTAGTCTTGGAGAAATCAGCAGATGTTTGATTGGTCTTAAGGCCATTCCATAGCAGCGAACTCATTCCTGCTTCTGTAAATCTGTCAGGAACCCCTGAGTACAGACGTCATTTACCCTAGAAGAGAACCTACTGCTGCAAATTTGCTAAATTTGTACAGTGTCTGACTGCTTTTTAAATCCTTATTGTTAGACCTGTGCATCATGGAGGTTATCCTTCCTCATCCTTTTCAGCAGACAGAGACTTAATAATTCCCTCTAAACAGAGAAACACAACTGGACAAAGTGCAGAGAATGAGTGACTATGGAGAGCTCAGACACACATGGGACATCTGTAAAACAACTCTATCCTCAAGGCTCAGGAAACTTCATGGAAGAAGAGGCAGAATGGGTGTAAGAAAATGACTAAGGAGATGGATGCTACATGATGTCTTCAGGCAGGAGAGTAATGAATTCTCAGTGATAGAGCTGCCTGCTTAAGACCACATCACTGTACATGCAAGATGGATGGAAAAAGTTAACAAGGAACCTGCTTATATATTGTCATCATATCAAAGACAAATTTATTAGATTTTTGTTTTAATTATTCATACTTCCTTTTCATTTTTACCTAAAAGTTCCATCTTATATGTTCTTGTAATTCATATAATTCAACTGTTAGAGTTACTAACGTATTAGATTACTTTAAATTCTAGGAGTAATGTCTAATTATAGCATATATATTTTCTTTTTTTGTTTTCTCTTTTCTTCTCTCATAAAATACATTTCATTGAAACCTCACATTCTTCCTCTTCTCCAAGCACCTGTCCCACTTCTCTTCACCAGATCCACTCTTCTTTTGTTTCACTTCAGAAAGGAGCAAGTAATATTAGCTGAAGAGTACACAACAGGTGCAATAAGACTAGGCATATATCCTCATATCAAACCTGGAAAAGGCAATCCGATAAGAGGAAAAGGTCCCCCAGCAGGCTAAAGAATTAGAGATATTCTCACTCCCATTATGATTGATAGGAGATCAATAAAAACCTCAAGCTAAAGAACCACAGCATGTATGCAGAGGGTCTGGCACAACTCGTGTAGATTCCATGGTTTCTGCATCAGTTTCTGTAAGCCCCTATGAACCCTGCTTAGTTAATTCTATGGGTCATTTTCTCCTGGTGTCCTCAACCCCTTAGGCTCCAGGAAGCCTTCCTCCCTCTCTTCTGCAGAGTATAACAAAAGTTGCCTAACATATGGCTATGGGTTACTGTATCTGCTGCCATCATCTACCAGAGCAAGCCTCTAAGATTTCAGTTGTGCTAGACACCTATCCTATGAGTATAGCAGAATAATATTAGTAATGATTTAATTTCCTTTTTTCCCCTCTCATTCGTGTTTTGTTCTACCTCAATCTTACCAGAATCTCTGAGCCATCCAGATTCCAGATCCTGGACATATAGGCAGTTTGAGACCTGGGCTTGCTCTTTTGTCATGGGTTTTATGTTGGACCATTCATAGGTTGGCTACTCCAACGACCTCTGAGCCACCATTCCTCCAGCACATCTTGAAGACTGAGAGGGTTGTGGGTCTCAGACTTTGCATCTGGACTTCACCACGGGAAGTCTAGCCTTGTTACAGAAGATGGCTGTTCAGGCTCCATATCTTCCATTACTGGAAATATTCATTAAATCAATCTCACAACTTCCAGGAATTTCCATATCACTAGGTTTCCATATCACCCTTTAAATGCACACCTATTTCTGCCATCTCTCCCAATACTCTCTCCTTCAGTCCCACACTCCCACCTAACCCCTCATGTTCCCATATCTACCGCCTGCCCACACACAAATTATATTTTATTTCTCCTTCCCAGGGAGATCAATATGTACTCCCTAGACTTCTTTACTTTACCTAATTGCCTTGGGTCTCTGGATTGAGGTGGGATTAACCTTTACCTAAAAACTATTATCTGCTTATAAGTGAATATGTATTATGTTTTTCTGGGTCGGTTGCCTCACTAAGGATGATTATTTTTTAATAGTTCCATTTATTTGCCAACAAATTTCATGATATCATTCTTTCTAACAGCTTAGTAATACTCCATTGTAAATGTATCATATTTTCTTTATCAATTGTTTAGTTGAGAGATGTCTAGCTTGCGTCTAATTTCTGGCTATTAGGAATGAAGCTACTGTGAACATTGTTGAGCAAGTGCTCTGGTGGTATGATGAGGCATCTTTTGGGTAAATGACCAAGAGTGGTATAATTGGATCTTGTGATAGACTGATTCCAATTTTCAAATATGATTTTTGTGAGGTTTATTTGTTGACATTTTTTTATTTAATTGTTTTTTTCTCTTTTCTTTTTTAGGGACCAAGGGGATGTGAAGAAAGATGGCGGGAAGAAATGCTACTATTATGTTTTAAAGAAAAATCATTTTTCTTTTTTTTACATTTATTTACTATAAACTCCAAATTTTATTCCCCTCCCGATCCACCCTCTGACTGTTCCACATCCCATACCTTCTCCCTGCTCCCTTGTCTTGACGAGTATGTCCTATCCCTAACACCCACCCAGCCAGACCTCTAAACTCCCTGGGGGCTCCAGTTTCTTGAGCGTTTAGTTGTATCTTCTCTGACTAAACCCACTGGGGCATCCAGCCTTCACTGGACCAAGTTCTTCCTCTCCCACCTATGCCTGACAATGTCACCCTCCCTTACATATACAACTGGAACCATGGGTCCCTCCCTGTGTGCTCCCAGGCTGGTCCTCATTCTTAATAGCTTTGTAATATTCCATTGTATAGATGAACCACATTTTTCTCTATCCATTCTTCTGTTGTGGGACATCTGGGTTGTTTCCAGCTTCTGGCTATCACAAACAAGTCTGCTATGAACATAGTGGAACACGTGACCCTGTGGCATGGTGGGACATCTTTTGCATATATCCCCATGAGTTGTATTGATGGGTCTTCAGGTAGATCTATTTCCAATTTCCTGAGGAACCTTCAGATTGATTTCCAGAGTGGTTGTACCAGTTTGCAGTCCTATAAGCAATGGAGGATTATTCATCTTTCTCCATATCCTCGTCAGCATGTGTTGTCATCTGAGGTTTTAACCCTAGCGATTCTGATTGGTGGAATCTCAAGGTTGTTTTGATTTGCATTTCTCTGATCACTAAGGACTTTGAACATTTCTTTAGGTGTTTCTCAGCCATTCGAGATTCTTCTGCTGTGAATTCTCGGTTTAGTTTTATACTCCATTTTTAGATTTGTGTTCTTTGTTTTTTTGGTGGTTAGCTTCTAGAATTCTTTTTATATTTTGGATATTAGCCCTCTATCTGCTGTGACGTTAGTGAAGACTTTTTCCCGATCCATAGGTTGATGATTTGTCTTATTGACTATGTCCTTTGCTTTACAGAAGCTTTCCAATTTCATGAGGTCCCATTTATCAACTCTTGATCTTAGAGTCTGAGCCATTGGAGTTCTGTTTAGGAAATTTCCCCCTGTGAATTCAAGGCTCTTTTCCACTTTCTTTTCTATTAGATTCAGTGTATCTGGTTTTATGTTGAGGTCTTTGATACACTTGGACTTGGGCTTTGTGGAAGGTAATAAATAGGGGTCTATTTTCAGTTTTCTACATATCAACAGCAAGTTAGACCGGCAGTATTTGTTGAAGATGCTTTTTTTCATTGTATATATTTGACTTCTTTGTCAAAGATCAACTGTCCATAAGTGTGTGGTTTTATTTGCCAAAGGTAAACTGGACTTCTTTGTAACACACCACACACACACACACACACACACACGCACACACACACATCCACACTTATTTAGAACATGTGCATATATCATATATATGGATTTGTGTATATATGCCTATACATTACAGAAGTTACAGGTGTTTGTGTGTTTATGTATACCTGGAGAGATAGGTGAAATGACAGAATGAGGGAGAGAGAGAGGGAAAAAAAGGAAAGAGAAGCACTATATGAAGAATTACTAGTAATTCAACATTTAAGGAAGAGATGAATAAGATGAAATCATAATGGAAATAGAAAAACAATGCAACAACTGCAGTGCAAAAAGACAAGCACATACAATATGCGTTACAGTACAGAATATGACTTTGTCACACTGGAAAAGAATAAGAAGCATTTTACACATTGGTTCTTCCTAATGCTACTACTGATTAATACAATTTCTCATGTGATAAGCTCCAACTATCAAGTTAGTTTTGCTTATACTTTATAACTGAAATTCTGCTACAATTATGCATCATAATTTAAATATCTGTATTTTCTTATGGTCTTAGGAAATCTCTTTGAAAGGGACCCTGAGCTCCCAAAGGGGTTGCAACTCACAGGTTGAAAAGAAGGTCTAGATAATTTATTACTGTGGAGCTAAATAATATTAGGAGTAGAAAAATAAGTTTATCTGGTAACATTTGAGTTACCATTGTTTCAAAATGGGTTATTATCCATTGATAAGACATTTAAAATTTTAGTATTCATTTATTAAAGTATCAATAAAGAATAAGGTTAGCAGTGAAAACTGTTACGACTTTTTATATTTCCTATAATTTTCTTAGCATCTAATTTTCTAAGAATAAATTTAAACCAAGGTTCATCTCATCCAACCAAAACAGATTTGACTTTAGCATGGGATTAATTTTAGTCTCAGAGCAAGCTTCTTTAACAATGAAGGTTCTGTGCAGAGCCTGAAACACTGTGCTCTTCACTCTCAGTTACATAGACACAGACAGCGAGGCAGACAAAAATCTTGTGCAATCTAGCAACGTAAGTCAGGCAGTTGGGATTCTCAATTGTACTCTTCCAAATGAACCACATGAATTATAAACAAAACAAATTAAGCCTGCAATGTTTATAAGTATTGGGATCTTTAAGGAGCCTACATTAAATTTAAAAATAAAACTGCTATTATGTGCCATTATTTTTGTTAATTTTAATTACTAGAAAACTGGCACTCATTGATATAATGACATTAGGTTTAAATCTTTAAAAAGAATGCTTTCCATATTATTTACTTATTTATTTATTTTTATTGGATATTTTATTTACATTTCAAATGTTATCCCTTACCTCAATTTCTTCCCTGCCCAGAAACCCACTATCATAGCCCCTCTCCTCCTGCTTTTATGAGGATGTGCCTACACCCATCCACCCACTTACACTTCACCACCCTCGAATTCCCACACACTCAGCGTCTAACCTTCATGGGACCAAGGATTTAGTCTCCCACCTCCCCTACACACACCGCTGGAGCCAGGAGTTCCTCCCTATGTGCTCCCAGGCTGGTGGTTTAGACCCTGGGAGCTCTGGTTGGTTGGTATTATTGATTTCCCTATGTGGCCAAAAACCCTTTCAGCTCCTTCAGTCTTCTAACTCCTCCATTGTGAACCCCATGATGAGTTGTCCTCCAGTTGAACCAGCATCATTTGTTGAAAATGCTTTCCTTTTCCCACTGCACAGCTTTAGCTTCTTTGTCAAAGATCAAGTGACTATAGCTGTGTGGGTTGAATTCAAGATCTTCAGTTCTATTCCATTGATCTTCCTGCCTGTCTCTATACCAATACCATGCAGTCACTATTGCTCTGTATTACAGCTTGAGGTCAGGGATGGCAATACCCTAAGAAGTTCTTTTATGTTGAGAATAGTTTTCGCTATGTTGGTTTTTTTGTTATTCCAAATGAATTTGAGAATTTCTCTTTCTAACTCTGTGAAGAATTGAGTTGGGATTTTAATGGGGATTGCATTGAATCTGTAGATTGCTTTTGGCAAGATGGTCATTTTTACTATATTAATCCTGCCAATACATGAGCATGGGAGATCTTTCAGTCTTCTGATATCTTCGATTTTTTTCTTCAGGGACTTGAAGTTCTAGTCATACAGATCTTTCACTTGCTTAGTTAGATTCACAGCAAAGTATTTTATATTATTTGTGACTATTGTGAACGGTGTCATTTTCCTAATTTCTTTCTCAGCCTGTTTATCTTTCAAGTAGAGAAAGGCTACTGATTTGTTTTAGTTTATTTTATAACCAGCCACTTTGCTGAAGTTGTTTATCAGGTTTAGGAGTTCTCCGGTGGAAGTTTTGAGGTCACTTATGTATACTAGTATATCATCTGCGAATAGTGATATTTTGACTTCTTCCTTTCCTATTAGTATCACTTTGACTTCTTTTTGTTGTCTAATTGCTCTGGCTAGGACTTCTAGTACAATATTGAATAGGTAGGGAGAGAGTGGGCAGCATTGTCTAGTCTCTGATTTTAGTGAGAATGCTTCAAGTTTCCGTCCATTTAGTTTGATGTTGGCTACTGAATTGCTGTATATTGCTTTTGCTATGTTTAGATATGGGCCTTGAATGCCTGATCTTTCCAAGACTTTTATCATGAAGGGATGTTGAATTTTGTCAAATGCTTACTCAGCATCTAGGGAGATGATCATGTGTTTTTT
Source organism: Mastomys natalensis (assembly GCA_021653895.1). Lineage (NCBI taxonomy): Eukaryota > Metazoa > Chordata > Mammalia > Rodentia > Muridae > Mastomys > Mastomys natalensis. Next base: position 376,889 of record JAJTUV010000323.1, on the reverse strand, counting down.
TTTTTTCTTTGAATTTGTTTATATAGTGGATTACATTGATAGATTTCTGAATATTGAACCATCTCTGCATTCCTGGGATAAAGCCTACTTGATCATGATTGATGATTATATTGATGTGTTCTTGGATTCTGTTTGGGGGAGAATTTTACTGAGCATTTTTGCATCAATATTCATAAGGGAGATTGGTCTGAAGTTATCTTTCTTTGTTGGGTCTTTTTGTGGTTTAGGAATGAGCATGATTGTGACTTCATAGAATGAATTGGGTAGTATTCTGTCTGTTTCTATTTTGTGGAATAGTTTTAAGAGAATTGGTGTTAGGTCTTCCTTGAAGGTCTGATAGAATTCTGCATTAAAACCATCTGGTCCTGGGCTTTTTTTGGTGTGGAGATTTTAATGACTGCTGCTATTTCTTTAAGGGTAATAGGACTGTTTAGATGGTTTATCTGCTCCTGATTTGCCTTTGGTACCTGCTATCTGTCTAGAAAATTGTCCATTTGATCCAAGTCATCATTGAGTAGAGTATGGTTCAGTTTCCAAGTATATGTGGGCTTTCCTTTGTTTTTGTTATTATTGAAGACCAGCCTTAGTCCATGGTGATCTGATAGGATGCAAGGGATTATTTCAATATTTTTTTTATCTGTTGAGGCCTGCTTTTCTTGACCAATATATGGTCTATTTTGGAGGAGGTACCATGAGGTTCTGAGAAAAAGGTATATTCTTTTGTTTTAGAATGAAATGTTCTATAGATAGCTGTTAAATCGACTTGGTTCATAACTTCTGTTAATTTCACTGTGGCTCTGTTTAATTTCTTTTTCCATGATCTCTCCATTGCTGAGAGTAGGGTGTTGAAATCCTGCACTATTATTGTGTGAGGTACAATGTGTGGTTTGAGCTTTAGTAAAGTTTCTTTTATGAAGGTGGGTGCCCTTGCATTTGGAGCATAGATGTTCAGATTTGAGAATTCATCTTGGTAGATTTTTCCTTTGATGAGTATGAAGTGTCCTTCCTTATCTTTTTTAATAACTTTTTGTTAAAAGTCCATTTTATTCAAAACTAGAATGGCTACTCCAGCTTGTTTCTTGAGACCATTTGCTTGGAAAATTGTTTTTCATCCTTTTATTCTGAGGTAGTGTTTGTTTTTGTTACTGAGGTGTGTTTCCTGTATGCAGTAAAATTCTAGGTCCTGTTTACATATCCAGTCTATTAGTCTATTTCTTTTTATTGGGGAATTGAGTCCATTGATGTTAAGAGATGTTAAGGAAAAGTGATTGTTTCTTCCTGTGATTTTAGTTATTAAAGGTGTAATTAGGTTTGTGTAGCTATCTTCTTTTGGGTTTGTTGGAAGATTATTTTCTTGCTTTTTCTAGGTTGTAGTTTCCCTCCTTGTATTGGTATTTTCCATCCATTATCCTTTGTAGGGCTGGATTTTTGGGAAGATATTGTGTAAATCTGGTTTTGTCATGGAATATCTTGGTTTCTCCATCTATATTGATTGAGAGTTTTGCTGGGTCTAGTAGTCTGGGCTGGTATTTGTGTTCTCTTAGAGTCTGTATGATATCATTCCAGGATCTTTTGGCTTTTATAGTCTCTGGTGAGAAGTCTGGTGTAATTCTTATTGATCTGCCTTTATATGTTACTTGACCTTTTTCCTTACTGCTTTTAGTATTTTTTCTTTGTTTTGTGCATTTGATGTTTTGATTATTATGGGGCAGAAGGATTTTCTTTTCTGGTCTAGTCTATTTGGGGTTCTGTAGGCTTCTTGTATGTTCATGGACATCTCTTTCTTTGGGTTAGGGAAGTTTTCCTCTATAATTTTGTTGAAGACATTTACTGGCCCTTTAATTTGGGCCTTGTCATATTCATCTATGCCTATTATTCTTAGGTTTGGTCTTCTCATTGTATCCTGGATTTCCTGGATGCTTTGGGGTAGGTACTTTTTGCATTTTCTTTAACAGTTGTGCCAATATTTTCCGTGGTATCTTCTGCACATGAGATTCTTTCTTCTATCTCTTGTATTCTGTTGGTGATGACTGCGTCTAGGACTCCTGATTTCTTTCCTAGGTTTTCTATTTCCAGGGTAGTCTCCCTTTGATGTTTCTACTTCTATTTTAAGATCCTGGATGGCTTTGTTTAATTCCTTTACCTGTTTGGTTGTGTTTTCTTGCAATTCTTTAAGGAATTTTTGTGTTTCCTCTTTAAGGGCTTCTACCTCTTTACTTGTTTTCTCCTGTATTTAAGGAGATTGTCTATGTCCTTCTTAAAGTCCTCAATCATCATCATGAGATGTGATTTTAAATCTGAATCTTGCTTTTCTGGTGTGATGGGGTGTCCGGGACTTGCTATGGTGGGAGAACTGGGTTCTGATGATGCCAGCTATCCTTGGTTTCTGTGGCTTATGTTCTTGTGCTTGCCTTTCACCATCTGGTTATCTCTAGTGTTACCTGTGCTCACTGTCTCTGACTGGAGCCTGTCTTTCCAGTTATTTTGCTTGTGTCAGAACTCCTGAGTCCAGTCTCTGTGATCCTGTGATCCTGAACTCCTGGGTGGAAGGGCTTCTGTGAATCAGGCTGTCTCTGGGATCCTGAAATCCTACTGCTCTGAGTGAAGTGGTTCCTTAGCTGCTCCAAGTACAGTCGTTACACCACTACTCTAAGATGGTTCAAGATATGGTGTCTTCACAGGAGCAGACCAGCCAGGTGTCTGCTCCAGTGAAATGGACCAAGAGAGGGGTAGAAGGGAAGTGGTATTCCAGACGTGTAGGGTTTGGGTGGGTTGTAGCTCTGGGGCTTAGGGTTGTGGGGGAGGGTTCTTACCTGCTGCTCTAGTAAGTTTCAGGTAATGATGTCTTCATGGGTGCAGACCAGCCAGTTGTCTGCCTCAGCCAATAGGACCAAGTCAGAGGTGGAATAGAAGTAGTGTTCTGGAGGAGCTGGATTTGAGTGGGTTGCAGCTCTGGGACTTAGGATTGTGGGGGAAGGTTCTTATCTGCTGCTCTAGGAAGGTTCAAGATATGGTATCTTCACAGGAGCAGACCAGCTAGGTCCCATATTATTTATTTGGTTATTTGTTTGCATATTTATTTATTATGTATTTGATTATCTCTTTATATTTTATTTATGTTTCAGAGGCCACTCTATAGGTAATAGTATTATCTTCATGAAAATCATTTCAGCTGCTGAATAAGGATCAGAAATAATAATGATAGATATTCTACATTTGGTTGGGAAAAATGAACAGAGATTAGTGTTCTATAGAATGGATAGGAAATGCTATGGAATGATCTCACCCAAAATAGTGAGAAGATTCACAAGAAAGTAAAACAGAAAAAGAATGGAAAGTGGTGGAAAAGAGAGAGAAGGAGGGAAAGGAAGGCAGAGAAAGGAAAGTTAGGAAAAGGCCTTGCAATGCACTGTTAAGGAGCTTTCCAAGACTGTAGAGATTTCTTATTCACTTCGACAGTAATTGTCTTAGATTGTTTCCTTGTTGCTATGTTAATATGTTAAACATAGCCCAATTGCAAAGGAAATAGATCATCCTGTTTGTTTGATTTTTGTTTTTTTAATTGAAAATCAATTCTTTTCACATGCAATATATTCTAATTGCAGTTTCCCTTCCTCTACTCGTCCTAGTTCCTCCCCATCTCTCCTCTTCTCTGAATCTACTGCCTTTTGGTCTCTCATTAGAAAAGAACAAGCTTCTAAGAGATAACAACCAAACATGACAAAATAAAATATAATAAGGCGAAGCAAAACTTTCATATCGAAGTTGACCATAACAATCTAACATGAAGAAAAGAGGCCCAAAAGGAGGCAATAGAGTCAGAGACCCACTCCTTTTTATAGTCAGGAGTCCCATAAAAATACTAAGCTAATATCTGTAGTATATAAAAAGATAACCTGGTATACTCCCATGTAGTCCCTGTGCTTGTTATTTCACTTTCAGTGAGCTCATATGAACCTAGCTTGGTTGTTTCAGAGGGTTGCATTCTCCTGATGATCTCCATTCCTTCTGACTCTTAAAATATTTCTACCTCCTGTAACACAGGATTTGCTGAACTCTGTGGAGAGAGATTTGATAGAGACCTCCAATTTTGACCCTCTCTCTGCATAATGTCTGGGTGTCTCCCAACCTGTTACTCTCTGCTAACAGTGGAAACCTCTCTGATGATGACTGGATAAGGCACTGATCTAGGAGTATAGCAGAATATCATTAGGATACATCATTATCCTCAAAAGAGGCCAAAACAGGAATCTGGATTTTTTTACTGACTTGTTTAAAATGCCTTGCTCAACCTGCTTTATTATATGACCAAGGACCCCTCTCCCAGAGATTTCATTACCAAAATGTTCTAGATCCTTCCACATAAATTTTTAATCAAGATAATGCCTCATAGACAGAACTGCAGAAAAGTCAGATAAAGGTAATTTCTCAGTTGAGCCTTTCCAGGTGATCTTTGCATTAACCAACATATCAGCACATCTTAAAATCAACTGGTTCTTCTCTATTAAATATAGCATATGCTATGTCTTCCTAATAGAAACGGAATGAAACTGACATAACATTTAACTAAATAGCCCCAGTGTTTCCCAAAGGATATGCTTAGTAGTGCGTAACTGATACCAGTACCCTAGAAACTAGGCAGGAAGACAACATGAGATATCAGTCTGGATGCATAGTAAGATCATGTCTCACTCAATAGACAGGCAGATAGACAGACAGCCATATGGATAGGAATAAAGAAAGATAGAGATAGGTAGATTAATGAGAGATACATAAAAATAAAATAATGTATGGGCATAATTAAAGACAATTTCAAATGGACAGATAAGAAAATTTGACTTTAGATGTCAATACCTATTTTACATTCACAGTATTTCAAGTTTCAAAAATAAATTAAAATATTTTGTTATGAACACCAAGGTTATATTCTTCTAAATAATACTTTTTAAAACAATTTTAATAAGTAATTAATATAAACCCATTAATATATAAATGTACCATATATGCCTTTATATTCCTACCTGTAATCTATTTACTTACAAAATTTTTTACTACTTATTTACCTCTATCATCATCCTCTATTTTCTATCTTCTTTTATCATTCATCTATCTTGCTATATATCTGCTTCATCGTCATCATCATCATCATCTTGCAATCTACTTGTCACTTATCTGTCTACTTAGTTTTCAATTTCTCTTGCTATCTGTTGTTTCTAACTTCCTTGAAGACCAACTTCAGGTTGACATTTCTAATTTAGGACCATGAATCTCAAATGACACTTTTTTTCTTTCTTGTCTGCTACTTCCTTCTCAGAGAATCATTGACCTGAATAATTCTTCACACATTCCCTTACTAATTTACTTATTCACTTCTCATAAAAGAAAATTGTTAGTCTATGTAATCTATAGCATGAAATTTTATGAGTGAATCCTGGAAACAGTTTATAAAGAGGAATGTTTGTCTTAATCTTAGACTTCCAAAATAAATTACAGTAGCCAAAGTTACATAAGCTTTTGTTTTTCCTCCAGTCCTTTCAAGACAGTTTGAAACATATAAAAAGTAAAAAATACATTTAAGTTCATTTGTTGCAGCTCTGTTCTATTTCTGGGAGTTTTTGTGAATGTGTGTGTGTGTGTGTGTGTGTGTGTGTGTGTGTGTGTGTGTATCAGTGAGTGCCTACATTTGTACTAGTTTTCATATATTCAGTCTTTCTAGAGATGAGTATTTGGTTCTGAGTAGAGAGTAATGTGCATTTTGAAAAATGCCTTGAGCTATATATTTTCCATCCCAATAAAATACTCAACAGTTTCAACACATTGAACTTCCCACACTTTGCAGCTCTGAATTCTACCATCCATTATCTGGCAAACATTGTTGTACCATTGTATCCTTGCAGTTTTGACATTTTGTTAAAAGCAGCAACCACATTTATTTCCAGATAATCTAGGTTCAATGTATTCTGCGTCAGTCCTCATCTCTCTGACAACTCATAAAAGGACTTAAAGATTTTGATATTGATCAGAAAAATCTCACTCTTACTTGCCAAGGAAGAGAAGCCCAACTATGTCAGGTAAAATATTAAAGATGGAGACTTGGGAGTTAAGTTGTATGACTCTATAATCTGGACATGACATAGATTTTGCAAATATGCAATAAAATCTGCTCAAGCCCTGTACAAAACCAAGCTACTTAAGCAAGGAAGGCAGAGAGATTTCTAAGTCCCTTATGTTGCAGGAGAGCTAATCACAGTTGATGGCTTTTGGTTGAGTCACAGCACATTTATTTAAATGTTTGACTAATGGTAGAGTCACTGGCTGACCCAAGCTCATGTATATATTGGGAGAGTATGGAGAATACTAATTGAGCCTAATATATATATTTTTTTTCTATTGTGACATTTTATATATGTATATAGAAATGGAAAGACTAAATTATTGATGTGTTTGTGTTTCCAGGGACTACTAGTGGGTTTTGCCCTCTTGGTTATTTTACTCTCTCTAAGTTTATTCAAATTCCCAGGTATAAGACTTAGATAAGGGGTTGGAATCAAAAGAAACTTTTATGCAAGAATAATTTTCCTCCTTTCCCAAGGAGTATTGAAGTGTAACTGTCCAGGAAAATTGTCTATATTTTAATTTAAGGAATAGACTATGAAGACTTGATATAGGAATACAATGTGAAGTAATAACCCCAATGAAGGTAATTAACATACTCATAACCACACATTTTTCCATATATTTTTCCTTATGAGGTGAGCTCTCAAAAAACAAAACAAAACAAAAAACAAAAACAAAACTACTCTCAGAGACCATTATCTGTAAAATAAAGTATTTATAATGAGGGTTTATTCTGTACTTATGAATGTTTTCATCTTTTAGCTCAAATCATACCCTGTGCAATGTTTTTGTATTATATCTTTCCTGCTGGCTATCACTCTACAGTCTACATAAACATTGATGATTGTGATATTTCTTAGATTTCATAGTATAAGTCAGAATACACACACACACACACACACACACACACACACACACACACATACATTATTATATATATATATATATAAAATCCTGTCTTTCTACTAGAGGTAGACTCTAATAGTTTCCTCTCTCCACTGTTGGGCATTTCATCTAGGTTCCCTCCCTTTGATTCCTGAAAGTCTCTCACCTCCCAGGTCTCTGGTACTTTCTAGAGAGTCCCACCACCTCCATAGGGTTGCATGTTTTCATTCATTCTGCTGGCCCTCAGGGCTTCTTTCCTGTCCCCACATCCACACCTGATCCTGTTTCCCTTTTCCCTCCCCTTCCCTCTGCCTCTCATGATTACTTTATTCTCCCTCCCAAGTGGGATTGAAGCATCCTCACTTGAGCCCTTCTGCTTGTTAAATTTCTTGAGTTCTGTGGATTGTATCCTAGGTTGTCTTTACTTTGTTGGCTAATATCCACTTATTAGTGAGTACATACCATGCATGTCCTTTTGCTTCTGAGTTACCTCACTCAAGATAATATCTTCTATTTCTGTCCATTTGTCTGCAAAACTCATGTTATCCTTGTTCTTAATAGCTGAAGAGTATTTCATTGTGTAAGTGAACCCCATTTTCTGTATCCATTTTTCCTTTGTGGGACAGGGTTACCATCCCACAGTTAAAACTCTGACTCAAAATTGTTCCTGTCTAAGAGAACTGCAGGGAGTAATATAGAGAAGAGCTTGAGAGAAAGGACCCGAATTGGGATCTAGCTCAAAGGGAGACTCAAAGGCCTGACACTATTACTGATGAAATGGTGAGCTTACAGAAAGGAATCATGCAGGGCTGCCCCCAAGAGGTCCAATAAGCATCTGAACCAGACAGAAGGATATATTTACACCCAACCATTGAACTGAAGTCAAAGACCCATGTGGTTGAATTAGTGAAAAGCTGGAAGGAACTGAGGAGGAAGGAGAAGGGTGCACCTGTAGGAAGACCAGATGCCTCAACTAACCTGGATCCCTGAGATCACTCAGACACCAAGCCACCAACAAGCAGCATACACCAGCTGATATGAGGCTCCCTACACATATAGCTGAGGACTTCCTGCCCTGGCCCCAGTGGGAGAAGGTACACCTAACCCTTGAGAGATTTTATGGCACAGGATGTGAGGAGGCCTGGGTGGAATCCTCTTGGAGACAGACGGGAGGAAAAGTGGGATGAGGAACTCTAGAAGGGTGGACCAGGAAGGGGTAACAATTGGACTGTAAAAAATAGAGGTACTTTTAAAAAAGAAAGAAAGATAAAGGAAAAGAAAAAAAGTAAATAAGTAAAAAATAAAATTAAATTAAAAAAAAAGAAGACAAATCCTTGCATGTTACAAGAATTTCCTTTTTAAAGTCTAGAAAAGTTCTCTCTCTCAATCTCTCCTGGGTGTGGTGTGTGTGTGTGTGTGTGTGTGTGTGTGTGTGTGTGTGTGATAGATAATAGATAAATAGAGAGATGATAGATAGATAGATAGATAGATAGATAGATAGGGAGAGATTTGCTGTATCTATCTCTTTTCTGATAAGCACTAAGATTTACTATAACTAACTAAATCCATCCAAAAATAATGCTTCTTTTTCTCTATTGGTCATTAAAAATAATAATGAAATGAAGATAAAAATGTGGGAATCTTCACTATGATTCTTTAATTTCTTTGGATATAAATTGATAGGTCATGTGATGGTTATGTTATGACATAATCTTATCTTTAAATGCTGTACCAATTTGTATTTTTCCCATTGTATGAGTGTTCTCATCTACAGATTTAAAAATATTTGTTGGTGTTTTCTTTCTGACAAAAGTTACTCTATCAGACATATCAGAAGTGCTCTCCATGATTTCCCTTCATATGTGTGTGATTATGATATGAGTACATTTTCTTTGATTAAAGTTTTCATGTTTATGCCACTTTCTAATCAGATTATTTAGATTTTGCCATAAAATGAATTATTATACATATTATATCTGCATACATGAATATATAGTGTATAAACATGCAAAGCAGTCTCCTATTTTAGAGACATCACTTTAATATATAGTTTTTCCTAATTTCATGTTTTGCATTTTAATGTTATTTCCTGTATAAATAGTTTGTTACTTTTAGGATGATACAGTCAAACTGTTTTACTTTACTTTTATTTTCATATTATTTTTTTCAAAATTAATGGTAAATAATTCTTTTCCATTTTTTTCTGGGAGGTTATTAGTATTATGTCTTCAATTTATATTTTTAGCATCCTCTTAATTAATTTTCATGTAAAATGCAATGTTAGAGTTCAATTTCATTCCTGTGAATGTGTATATTAAACTTTCCTGTGTACATTAAACTTTCTCAACATTTTATGTGATTTTGCCATGTCATAAAATTGACCATATGTAGTAGGATTTCTTTTTGAGTACTCTCCATTGTTCCATCAATATGCTTTGATTTGTATTAGCAGCACACTGCTGTGATCCTGAGTATTTTTGTTATATGCTTTGAAAAACTGAAGTATAAGAAGTTCAAATATGTTCAACTTTCTTAAGAATGTTTTATAAACAAACTGTAAGAAAACAAAAAATATGATCATTTCATTAGAAGCTGTAAAGCATTTGACAAATTCCAGTAACACTTCATGTTAAAAGTTATGGAGAGATCAGAGATTCAAGGCACATATCTAGACAAAATAAAAACAACATACAGCAAGACAATAGCCAACATCAAACTAAATGGAGAGAAACTAGAATCAATCCACTAAAATCCAGGACAAGACAAGGCAAGGCTCCCCACTCTCCGCCTAACTATTCCATACAGTACTTGATGTTCTAGCTAGAGCAATAAGGCAACAAAAATAGATCAAGGGGGTACAAATTGGAAAAGAAAAATCAATGTATCAAAATCTGTAAATGATATGATAAGTGGTTTCTAAAAATTTACCAGAGAACTGCTACAGGTGATAAACAACTTCAGCAAAGTGTCTGGATACAAAAGTAACTCAAACAAGTCAGTAGCCTTTCTTTATACAAATGATAAATGGGCAGACAAAGAAGTTAGGGAAACAACACCCTTCAAAATACCCACAAATAATATAAAATATCTTGGAGTAACTCTAACCAAGAAAGAAAAATATCTGTAAGACAAAAACTTCAAACTTCTGAAGAAAGAAAATGAAGAGGATATTAGAAGGTAGAAAGATCTCTGATGTTCACAAGTCAGTAGAATTAACATATGCACAATGCCATCATAACAAATACAATCTATAGATTCAGTGTAAACAACATCGAAATTCAAACACTAGTTTTAAAAGACTTTGAAATAACAATTCTCAACTTTATATGGAAAACTAAAAGTTCAGGATGGCTAAAACAATCATGAGCAATGAAAGAACTTCTGGGGGAATCACCATCCTTGACCTCAAGCTGCACTGCTGAGAAATAGTGATAAAAATTGCAAGGTACTGGTAAGGAAACAGACAGTTTCAGTCTCATCAAACTGAAGACCCAGAAACAAATCCACACACCTATGGACACTTGATTTTTTTTATAAAGAAGCCAAAACAATGCAATGGAAAAAGAAAGCATCTTCAACAAATGATGCTGGTCTCACTGGATATCTGCCTGTAGAAGAAAGCAAAGATATTCATATTTTAATCCTTGCACAAAACTCAAGACCAAGTGTATCAATGACCTTAACATAAATTGGATATAATAATTTTCCTATAAGAGTAAGTGGGAAATATCTTTGAACACATTGATAGAGAAAACAATTTCCTGAACAAAACACCAATGGCTCAGGCTCTAAGATCAACAATTGATAACTGTGACCTGCAAAGCTTCTGTAAGTCAGAGGACACTGTTAATAGAATAAAAGGTCAGCTTATATATTGGGAATAGATCTTCACTAACGCTACATCTAACAGAGAGCTAATATCCAAAATGTATAAAGAACGCAAGGAGTTAGACTCCAACAAATCAAATAATCCATTAGTATAATGGTAATCTATACACCATCATGAGGTATAGAACTTAACAGAAAATTCTCAACAGAGCAATCTTGAATGGCTGAGAAGTACTTAAAGAAATGCTCAACATTCTTAGTCATCATGGAAATGTAAATCTAAACAACTCTGAGACTACACCTTATACCAATCAGAATGGCTAAATGTGGAGAGCTGGTGTCACAAGATGATGGCTGGCAATCTGCCAGCCCTAGCTTGGACATTGCTGCACCATGATCAGGGCATGTAGATCTGGCATTACTGCGCGCGCATATTGCTTGTACATAAGATCAGGCCGTTTGACATATGGGCAGAGCACCAATCTGGAATGGCTTCTGATTGGAGGAGACAGAGATTTAAGGGTGGGGAACGATGGTTGGGGGGCTTTTTCATACGTTAAGGGTTCCTGAACAAACAGTGCTGAGAAGGAGTTCCCATGTCTGTTGTCTTCTGTCCACTGGTCTGATCGGGAGGCGACAAGTGGTGGCCTGTATGGGGATCTTCAGAACTCTTCACTGTCCTGGTAGCTAGCTGGTAAGTTCCCAGGTAAGTGGGACAAGGGCAAGTTCTCAGTAAAGAGACAATAATGTTCCAGCTTAGGGACAAGTTACAAGGGAAAGTTCTCGGTAAAGAGACAATAAGGTTCCTGGCTTAGGGACAAGTTCTGGTAAGTTCCCAGGTAAGTGGGACAAGGGAAAGTTCTCAGACGAGAGAAAGGAGTGGGTCTGAAGACAGTTGAGAAATTTATGAATGAATATTAGTGAAGGATATAAACAGACAGCCTCTGAACTCTGGATAAGGGCTTTGGATCGACAGGGGCCTCTGCTGTATTTTACTCTTTAGATCTTGAGTCAAGTCCATTATTACCTTTGATGGTTGAGGGGAAAAATATTTCTGGGCTTTTAGATACTGGTGCTGATCATAGTATTATCAGTGTTAAAGATTGGCTGAAGGGGTGGCCCAGACAAAAATCAGCACAACTCCTTAGGAGTTTGGGGTATGCTAAAGAACCTGAAATGAGCTCTCGTCTTTTGCGATGGAAAGATGATGAAGGCCATGAAGGGACATTTCAACCTTATATTTTAGAGATTCCTGTGTCCCTTTGGGGCAGAGATATCATGAAAGAGATGGGATATACCCTAACTAATGAAAAAGATTATAGCCCTCAGGCATATAGAATGATGTCTGATATGGGATATATCCCAGGGAGAGGACTTGGAAGAGGATTACAAGGCAGGACTCTGCCTGTGCCCACTGTTCCAAAGAATGATAGGACTGGAGTGGGTTTTTCCTAGGGGCCACTGTGGAGGCAATTCCCATATCTTGGAAGTCTGAGGAGCCGGTGTGGTTTCTCCAGTGGCTGCTTCCCTCAGAAAAATTACAAGCAGTACATTCTTTAGTTGCAGAACAATTAGAATTAGGACATTTGCAGCCATCTACATCTCCTTGGAATACTCCAATTTCTGTTATTAAGAAAAAATCAGGAATGTGGAGATTATTACATGATTTGAGAGAAATTAATAAGCAGATGGTGATTTGGGGTCCTGTCCAGAGAGATCTTCTATTATCCTCTGCGCTGCCCAAGATTGCCTGTGATTATATTAGATATCAAGGATTATTTTTACTCCATTCTCCTATATTAAAAGACACTGTTAGATTTGCCTTCACTGTTCCTTCTTTAAACCATTGTGAACCTGATAAGAGATTTGAATGGGTCGTCCTACCTCAGGGTATGGCCAATAGTCCTACTATGTGTCAGCTATATGTTGATGAGGCATTAAAAGAGGTTAGACAAAAATTTTTAAAATTAAAGATATATCATTATATGGATGATATTCTTATTGCTGCAACAACTGATCAACAGCTAGATGATGCCTATCTTGCTATTATTTTAACCCTTAAAAGGATGCATTTGATAATTGCCCCAGAGAAGGTACAAAATGATTTGGTTGTTAATTATTTAGGGACAAAGATATCTCCAGAGACTGTTACCCCCCAAAAGATGCAAATTCGCACAGATGGTTTGTGTTCTTTAAACGATTTTCAGAAGTTGTTAGGAGATATTCAATGGCTGAGACCTTATTTGCATTTATCTAATAAACAGCTGTAGCACCTATATGATATTCTTCCTGGTGAGCCTGATTTAAATTCACCCAGACAACTTACAGAAGAAACTCGAGATGCATTAGTATTAGTGGAAACGAGCTTACAAGATGCAGTCTTGAGGCGCAGAGATGAGACTCAAGCTATATTACTATGCATTTTGCCCACCAAGAGTCAACCTACAGGGGTGGTTTGGCAAGGAGCTCCATTATTGTGGGTACATCCTAGAATTTCTCTAGCTAACACACTTTCCCATTATCCTACGGCAGTTGCACAACTTGCCCTGCAGGGACTTCAGCAGTGTGTTCAGTATTTTGGATGCCAACCAGAGAAATTAATTATACCTTATACGGCTGAACAATTTGAAGTGTTAACAGTTACAATAGATGAGTGGGCTATGTTAAGATGCATTTTTAATGGCTACATAGATAACCATTTACCTAAGGATCCTATTTTACAACTGGTTACTATGCATCCTGTAATTTTTCCAAAAGTTACCAAACAGATTCCATTACAGAATTGCCCTCTTATTTTTACTGATGGTTCTAAGAATCGTTGTGGAGCCTTTTTGGTTTATGGTCATCAGCCAGTGGTGATCCAGTTTCCATCAGCCTCCCCCCAAGTAATTGAGTTACAGATTGTTATAAAAGTATTTGAACAGTTTATGGGCCCCTTCAATTTGCTATCCGATAGTCAATATGTAGTGAATATTTTAAAGACCTTGGAAGTGGTTGGAAAAATAAAGTTGAAATCAGTTTTCAGTAATTTGTTAGTGCAATTACAAAATCTGGTTTGGAATCGTATGGCTCCATTTTTTGTTCAACATATTAGAGCACATACTGGATTGCCAGGCCCTCTAGCTGAAGGGAATGATGCAGTGGACAAAGCCTGCAAAGCTTGTTCGGGTTTTTTCGCCCTCTCTTCCTTGGAGTTGGCTGCTGATTTTCATAAACAATTTCATGTTAATTCTAAGACTTTGTCCTCTAGGTTTGGCATTTCCCAGGCAGACGCCAGGGATATAGTAAAATCTTGTCAAGCCTGTGCTCCCTTATTGCCCCAAATTAGCATAGGGATTAATCCCCAGGGGTTACACCCACTCCATTTGTTGCAAATGGATGATACTCATTTTTCTGAATTTGGAAAGTTAAAGTACATACATGTTTCCATTGATATAGCGTCAGGAGTGATGTATGCCTCCCTGCATTTAGGGGAAAAGGCGTGCCATGTTATTGCCCATTGCTTTGAAGCCTGGGCAGCCTGGGGCATGCCGAAAGGCTTAAAGACTGATAATGGACCAGCATACACCTCTGCCTCTTTTACAAGTTTTTGCAAAATGATGGGAATCCACTTAAATCATGGATTGCCATATAACCCTCAAGGACAAGGCATTATCGAGCGTGCTCATCGCACCTTGAAAGAATGTCTTATTAAACAAAAAGGGGGAATAGCTTCTGGGCATTCTCCCTGAGAGAGACTGGCCATAGCTATTTTTACTTTAAATTTTTTGACTGAAGATAAGCAAGGGCACACTGCTGCTGATCGGCATGTTAATCCTGATTCTTCATATAAAGGTGTGGTGATGTGGAAAGATATTCTGACAGGAAAGTGGAATGGCCCTGATCTGGTATTGGTGTGGGTTAGAGGCTCTGTTTGTGTGTTTCCACAGAAAGATCAACAGCCGATTTGGATTCCAGAATGCTTGACCCGACGAGTAAAAGATCCTTTAGAAGAAAAGGAAGATGAAGGGCATGATCCTGGTTGTGATGATCCTCATGAAAATGCCTCTGGGTGAAGGACAGGATCTATGTTGGGGCATTTTGTCAGTTTTTCCTGCATAACAGCTGCCATCATTACAGCAATTACAGTGGCGGATGTGGCAGTTACCATGGCAGCAATTTCTTTATCTACCACTGTTCAAACCACTGTGGCTGTCAACAATATGTCCGCCACCATGGCTTAAGTCTTGAACAAAGTAATATTAATAGCCAGCTGAGAGCTGGAATTTTGTTGCTGATGGAAATAGCCCAGCTTGGCTATCAGTGGAAGTATACAGGGTTATGTGTCACCTCGGTACCTTTTAAAAATGCTAGTTATGCTGCACAGTTGTCATGAAATCTCAGTATCTTATCTTACAGGAAACTGGTCTAAAGGATTAGACATGCTGCTTCGGGAGCTGAGACAGTCCATCATTGACACCAATTCCACCCATATGGATGTTTCCTTAGCCAGTGGAATAGCGGATTGGGTTCCTCAAACAGTTTCCCATTTGAAGGAATGGGTGGGATTGGGAGGTTTGGCTCTGTGTCTTGTCCTTATCAGTTGCCTAGCATTCTGGTGCTTATGCCGCATGACAAATTGTCACGCTTGTGATCAGGCTCTGATTATACAAGTATTTGCAGCAGTAGAAATTGGACAATCCCCTCAGGTGTAGCTTGGCATGCTAGAGAAGTAATCAATGATGGGTAAGACTCCTTGGACATATTACCAACCTAAGACAGGGATCAAACCAAAGCTGTTTGTACCCCAAAGACAGGTAAGGAACATTGTTGCAAGGGGCAACTTAAGACAGGCATTCTCTCTGCCAAGATTTAATAAATAAGGGGGAATTGTGGAGAGCTGGTGTCACAAGATGACAGCTGGCAATCTGCCAGCCCTAGCTTGGACATTGCTGCACCATGATCAGGGCACGTAGATCTGGCATTACTGTGCGTGCATATTGCTAGTACATAAGATCAGGCTGTTTGATGTATGGGCAGAGCACCAATCCAGAATGGCTTCTGATTGGAGGAGACAGAGATTTAAGGGAGGGGAATGACGGTTGGAGGGCTTTTTCGTATGTTAAGGGTTCCTGAATAAACGGTGCTGAGAAGGAGTTCCCGTGTCCGTTGTCTTCTGTCCACTGGTCGGATCGGGAGGCGACAGCTAAAAACAAAACAATAACAACAAAAACCAAAACAACAACTAAATTCGCAAGCTACAACATGTGCTGGCAAAGATGTAGAGAAAGGACAACACTCCTCCAATGATGATGGGATTGCAAATTTGGACAACTATTCTGAAAATCAATCTGGTGGTGCTTCCTCAGAAAATTTGGAAAAAAATTTACCTTAAGACCCATCTATACTGTTCTTGGGTATATACCAAAAGATGCTCCACCATACCATCAGGACATGTGCCCAACTATGTTCATAGCAGCTTTATTCCTAAGAGCCAGAAACTTGAAATAGACTAGATGTCACTCTAACAAAAATGTATACAGAAAATGTAGTTCATTTTAACAAAGAAACACTATGCAGCTATTAAAAATGAGGGCATCATGAAATTTGCAAGCAAATGGAAATAGAAAATATCATCTGAGTTAGGTAACCCAGATCCAAAAGGATATGCATGGTATGTACTCACTGATAAGTTAATATTAGCCATAAAAATACCCATGATATACCCTACAGATCCAAAGAAGCTTCCAAGAAGGCTCAAGTGACGATTGTTCAATCACACAAAGAACCCAATCAAAAACAGATAACTAAATAGAGAATTCACAAGAAAGGAATCTCAAATGGCTGAGAAGCACTTAAAGAAATGTACAAAGTCCTTAGTCATCAGATAAATGCAAATCAAAATCACCCTGAAATTCCAGCTTATACCAATCAGAATGGCTAAGATCAAAATATTAGGTGACAGAACATGTTGTCAAGAATATGGAGAAAGAAGAACACCCCTCCATTGCTGGTGAAATTGCAAACTGGTACGACCACTTTAGAAATTAATCTGGAGGTTCCTCAGAAAATTGGAAATCGATCTACCTGAAGACCCAGCTATGCTTTTCTTGGACATATACCCAGAAATTTCCCCTCCATGCCACAGGGGCATGTGTTCCACTATGTTCATAGCAGTCTTATTTGTGGTAACCAGAAGCTAGAAACAACCCAGATGTCCCACAACAGAAGAATGGATACAGAAAATGTGGTTCATCTACATAATGGACTGCTACTCAGCTATTAAGAATGAAGACATCCTGAGTTTTGGAGGCAAATGGATGGAAATAGAAAATATCATCCTGAATGAGGTAACACAGACCCAAAAGACATACATGGTATGAACTCACTAATAAGTGGATATTAGCAAAAAAAAAAAAAAAAAAAAAAAAAAAGTACAGAATACTCAGGACACAATCCACAGAATTCAAGAAGGTTGACAAGCTGAAGGGCCCAAGTGAGGGTGCCTCAATTCCAACTGGGAGGGAGAAGAAAGCAATCACTGGAAAGAGGAAGAGGAAAGGACCTAGGTTGGAGAGGGGACAGGAAGGGAAAAAGAACAACATGTTCAAGTATTGGAAGGGACAGGAATGAAGCTGTGAGGGCCAATAGAAAGAATGTAAAGAGGCAACCTCGGGATGTAGGAGGTAGGGGAACCCTCTAGAATGTACTAGAGAACTGGGAGATGAGAGACGCTCAGGACACAGTGAGATGGACCTTAGATGAAATGCCAAATAGTTGGGAGAGGGAACTTGTAGAGTCAACCTTCCAGTAAATAGATAGGGCATCAAGTGGTGTGCTTACAGATAGGAGACTAGCATGGTTGTCCTCCAAGAATTGTCAACCAGGATCTGGATTTCAAACAGATGTTAGGACATCTGTTAAGATTCTTTTAATTGTCAAGTTTAAAATACTTTTGTTTCTTCTACAGTATTTAATGTAAGTTGCATTGATGATACACCTTTGAATTGTGTTTATGTTTTGAAAATCTGGCATGTCATTTGTGGAGGTCGATGCTTTTGTTTAGTGCCCTGAGTATCACAATACTTTGGTATTCTAAAAATAGCTTGCAAGTACTGAAAGAAATGAGTCAGGCTTTAAGCAGAAGCAAGAGGGTAGTGGGCTTGATTATTGCTGGTATAACAGCTTTAATTACTCTAATTGCTAGCTCACTGCTTCTGCAACTGCTGTGATACAAGAAGTTAAGACAGCTATTTTGTTAATCATTTAGCAAAAAATGTTAGTAATGTGTTGAATATACAAGAGGATTTAGATAGACATTTGGAAGAATGGATTGATGCTCTTATCCTATTCAAATTACTGGAAGGAGGTTCATGATTTAAGAGTAAAGAGCCATCTTGAGTGTCATGCCAAATACTATTGGACTCATGTTAGTTCTACAATTTATAGTGGTAATAATTATAATTAGGAAGAAGTTTAATGACACTTGCAGTGTATTTGGCATAATTCTAATACCTCTCGGGATGTTTTAACAATACATAGGGAGCATATGAATTTCAAGAATGCTGCTTTGCTAAACATTGATGCAGTAGATACTGCAGATAAAAATACCCATGTCCTGAGGTCAGTATTTCTATTTTAGTCAAGCTTCAAAAATAGCATATATAGTTTGATCATGCTAGCCCTTTTTGTCCTGGGAATACTTTTATTCCTGCCCATTGTATTTAAGCATTTCTTTAACAACATCAACATGTTGGCAGCCAAAGTACATGGTGTCAACCTGAAAATGGATCCCCAGACAGAGTTATTAAATTAACAGGCTGGCAAGCCATGGACGGGTAAGATTCTGCACAGAGCCTTACCAACCTATGACATAAATGCATTGCTTTTGATAATCCATACTCCATGATGAGTAAGGAAGGCATTCTTGTCAGAGCAACCTAAGGCAGGCTCAGTCTTGTTAACGAAATAAAAAAGGGGGAGAGACGCAGAGAGCCTTTGAGGCTGCTTGGCAAGAATTTGACATGGGCCAAGGACAAGGGAATGGACTACTTGGCAGGAATTTGATATAGGCCAAGGATAAGGAAGTAGGCTTCAGGGAGGAATCTAACATTAGGCTAGAACATAGAAGTAATCTCAGGCAGGAATATAAATATTAGGATAGAACAAAGAAGTAATTTCAGGAATCTAAGTTTTAGGCAAGAACAAGGAAGTCGGCTTCATACATGAAAATGACCTTGGGCTAGGACAAGGAAGTAGGCTCAGATATTTTGGTCATCCTGATAAGCCCTGAGAAACAGTGATCACAGGGATGTTCATGTAATTGTGTTTATTGTCTTGCTTGTTCCTTGACTATTTCCATCTATTGTATTGCTAGACTCTCAACCTAGAACTGACCTTAATACATGCATGTAATTAAAATGGTATGAATGCATAAAGGAGGAGGGGGAATGGATAAGGAGTTCTAGGGAGGGGAAATGGGGAAAGGGGATGAAATTTCTATTGTAAATAAATAAAATATCCACCCCCAAAGAGTTGCCATGGTTATGGTGTGATGAGGTCCAACAAGCAGCTGAAAGAGTCAGATGCAGATACTTAAAACCAACCACTGAACTCAAGTCGGGGACCCCTGTGGTTGAATTAGGGAAAGGCCTGAAAAATCTGAGGAGGAGAGTGACCCCATAGGAAGACCAGCAGTCTCAACTAACCTGGACCCCTGAGATATCTCAGAGATTAAGCCACCAATCAGGCAGCATACACTGGCTGATATGAGGCCCCTGACACATGTACAGCCAAGGACTGGTTGGTTTGTCTTCAGTGAGAGAAGATGCACCTAACCCTTGAGAGACTTGAGGTCCCAGGGTATAGGGAGGTCTGGTGGGGTTGGGATGTGGTGAGGACATCCTCTTGGAGACAGGAGAGGAAGAATGGGATGAGGAACTGTCAGAGGGTGGACGCCCGAGGGGAATAAATACTGGACTGTAAAAAAAGGATTAAAGAATATTACTAGTACTACATCATCATCATCATCATCATCATCATCATCATCATCATCATCACAACACACAGTGGAAATAGTCATAGAAGAGAGAAGACAGGTGGGTAGTGGTTGGGAGTGGGGAAGGAGAGGGAAATTGGGGGAGCAGGATCAGGTATGCTGAGAGACAGGAGGGAGCCCTAGAGGGCCATGACAATGAATGGATATCTGCAGTTGCCAGGTATGAGGCACTGGGGGAATATTGAGGAACTCCTAGAGAACTTAAATGGGGAAGCTTCCAGGAGTAATGCAGGTGACCTTAGCCAAGATGCCTAACAGTGGAGACACGAAACGTGAAAAATCCACGTCCTCTAACCAAGAAGGACCCTTAATGGATGGATAAGAACAAAAACTTACATACAAAACTTTCCATTCAAAATTTGTACTGTATAAAGAAATACAGGGATAAAGATGAAGCAGAGACTGTAGGTATGGCCAATCAATAACCAGCCCAACTTGAAATGCATCCTCTGGGTAAACAACAATACCTGATATTATTAATGATACTCTTTTATGCTTGTAGACAGGAAACTAGCATAACTGTCCTCTGAGAGGTTCTAAATAGCAACCTACTGAAACAGACAGAGAAACCCACAGGCAAGCATTGGATAGAGGTCTGGGACTCTTATGGAATAGTTGGAAGAAGAATTGACGGCCAAGAGTGTGATGTAAACCTCACAGCAAGACCAAAAGAATCAACTAACCTGAACCACTGAGTGCTCTCAGCAACTGAACCACCAACCAAAGAACCCACAGGCTTGAAGGAGGCCCTTGCCACATATGTAGTAGACGTGCAGCTCATTCTGCATGTGAGCCCCCCAACATACAGACTAAGTTGCATGAATGGAGGCTCTTTCTAAAGCTGTAGCCAGAATGTGATATCTGTTTCCCAACAGAACTAACTGGTCTGGCCTTAGTGAAAAAGGATGAGCCTACCCTGGAAGAGACTTGATCAACTAGGGTTGGAAGATACTCAGGGAGGTACTCAGCCCCTCAGAAAAGAAGGGAAAGGGGGATGTGGGGATGGTCTCTGTGGGGGGAACCAAAAGGGGAGAAGTGTTTGATGTAAATTAATTAATTAATTAAAAAATAAAGTAGCTTAAGCCTGAAACTCAAAAAATAATTGTTTTAATTTTTATAGATTAGTTGTTCCATAAATTTGTGACTTTTAACCCTATTCCTTTAATAAGTATCAATATAAATTGATAGAGTTTGATTGAATGCATAAGTCAGTTTGACAAGTGCTCCTTTAGACAACATTAATATTTTCAATCACAGAACATTGGTATTATTGTTCTTTGCCTTCAGTTTCATTCATTAATATTTTAGATTTTGGCATAATTATCTCTAATACTTGTTAAATATATTCCTATTTTGGGTTTAATGTGTTTATATTATTTACTTTTATTATGTTATTTTTGTGTTATTGTTATTAATTTGCCTTTGGATTGTCTTTTGACAAGTATGAAAACAGGACTGATTTTTTTTTTAAAAGTGTATTTTAAACCTTGCAAGCGCTGTATGATTTATTAGTTCTACTGTTTTTCTGGGTGAGTGTTTAGTGTTTACTGTATATAAGATCATTTCATCTGCAAACACTTTATTTCTTCTTTTGTTATTTGGTTACATTTGTTTTTAAAATTATTCTTGGTAGAAGTCCCAGAACTATCCTGAATAGAAGTGGCAACATACTCATAGATTGTTTATCGCAATAGGAAATCATTTCTGCTTTTGATAATTAAACATGAAATGAGATATAGGGGTTTTATTTATTGATTTTGTTATGGTGAAGTACACATGCCATTTCTACATCTAAGTTTTTGGAATTATTTTTAACATCAAAGAATACTGAATGGTCAAATGCTTGTTCTGCATATATTGACACATTATATTAATTTTCGCTTTATTATACCAGTGTCACGATACTGAAAAAAAATTTGTTCTTCCAAGATAAATTCCACATAAATGTGGCATATATTATTTTTAACATACTACTGAATTCTATTTGCTAATATTTGCTGTGTTTTTTCAATGTTTAAGAATCAGAACTTCATTTTACTATAATTTCTGTTCAGGTGTTACATGTATATGTAACATGAATGTATAATGTATATGTATAATGAATAATGTTGACCTAACGAGCTTGGAAGTGCTTCTTCCATTCAGTATTTGGAAGATTATCTAAAGATTGATGCAACTATTTTAAACATTAGGACAATTCACTCATCTAGTCTCAAATGTTTGTTCATTAAGAGGTGTTTATTATTCATTTCTTCATTAGAGTTTCTACACATTTGCGGTTCAGTTTATATTTATTGAATTTTCAAGTAGTTTTGCCATTCTCTATTTTCAATTTAGAATTATTAATTGTAGTCTCTTGTGTGTTTTTCAATGCTTTTAAACTTATAACCTCTCCACATTTAGTTATAATATTGTGTGTTTATTCCAATTCTTTTATCATTCAAAAAAGTCAACTTAGTATTATGAGGTTCCATTAATAAAACCAAAGTTAAGCGAGACATGGTAACTTCTGGTTCTTTTCTTGCCCCGCAGTGATAATGCTGGGAAGGGTGGCTGCTTCTACCAAGGCTGTAGTTGTTCACACTGCCCACTGGTTGTTCTTAAAGTATTTGGCATCTGCTGGAATTTTGTAGGATCCTTTCTGAACTGTAAAGCTCCAAAATAGGCACTGTTTTCTAAGAATTGCTGACAAATTAGTGTCATAGGAATATGTGACTAAAGCCAACTTCTCTTCTCCCATCTGGCTAATTGCATGTGGCTTTATTATTGTGTAATTGATAATTCAGAAGTAAAGACATTTAACAAAGGGAGTTATCTAGGTCACCAGAGCAAAATGTTCAGCTAGTAAGCCAACATGTTTTATACGGATGATTTGATAAGTATATTACGTCTTCATTGTTAAATAAAAATAGTACTCATATTTTATTGTGTTTAAGTAACAGTGAATGTTAATCATCTCAAACTGCTGTTGAAGAATTTGATAACAGCCTGACCCAGAAGGTCTGGTATTGAGTAAAGTGCCCCAAATTTTACTAAATATTCTGAAGCTTTAGTTAAGTAACTAGTGTACTGAATCCTAAAGACAAAGATAAATGTTGTGCTTCCTGCTATAAATTAATTTGAGAAGAATTCAGGGAAAGCTGATGGTTAAGAAGCAACTTCAAATTTTTGGATTCTCTGTAGTATATTAGTAGACTTATGATATCAATCATACTTTGAGTTCAGTGCTAAATCACTTCTAAATATAATGTTAAACTGTTTAAATTATATGAAATAAATCAATTATAACAATAATCTCACACTGTCATATATTATATATTATATTAAAAAACCTAACACCCCCCCAAAAAAAGAAACATTCTTCAGGGATATTTATGTTTCCTAAGATGGAATAGTACTTTAAATACCAAATCAAAGAATCAGAGCCACCAGATTGATAGGCTATGAATACAAATACAATCCAAAGTTTATCCTTAAAATAATAGCATGTTCTAAAATCATTCTTTGTACCAAAGGTAACTGGACTTAGACATTGTACTCTTATGATACTTTGCTGAAATTCTCTAGGGGAGAATCTAGGCATGCAAATTGTCTACTGAAAATTGGATAAGAAAATCTAGTGTAAATAAACTCTTAATGTGAAAGATCATGAGATTTGTGATTGTGTCACAAGAGAGCTTTCTGGGGTGCTGCTGTATGCTTAATTCTGAACACATCAATAATTAAGACACACTGTTTTATGCTCTCTTGGCAAACAGTTCAGTGTGGGCATGTCCATTCTTTTCTACTCATCTATTTGCACCATCAATATCTCATTTTCTATTTCACACATATCCAATATGTTCATTAATATCTCTTCATTTCTCTTCAGAAAACTCCCCTTCACTTTCAGCTTAATTATTTGTTCTCTTTATTTGGTTTGATTCTGACAGCAAGGCAGAATCCATTCTATTTCTGTTTTGATTTCTTTGCAAACCCAATTTCCAGAGGCAGCTCTTCCAACTTGGCTCTTTAAATTGCTTTTGTGTCCTTCGGGTTTGCAATAATTTCATGGTATTTTCACTAACTCGATTTAATAAATTGCCACAATTTCAACATAATAAGAGCTGCTATTTCTTTTTATTTGCTTTTTAATAAAATCTAGCTTTCTGTGGCCAAATTCATGTTTGAATCTCAGACATAATTCACACCTGGAATCCTCTTGAGATCATGCATGACCCTGATTCTCTAGTCTGAAGACAAGACAATTTATCAAAAGAGAACACTTCTTATTCCCTTTCCAACAATGGATCTGAATACAGTTGCTGGTAACATTTCTAATGCTGCCTATGTTAGTCACTAACAAGTTAAAACTAGAAGTCCATGTAGCTGCTTTTTTTGTATTTATGCAGATCAACACACTTTCAGCGAAAGGAAATGTTTCATCCAACAGTGTGTGGATATTATTAAGTCTCCTGAACTACTAAGCAAAATTACATGACCGCATTGAAATGTCAATATCTTGCATTAAATAAGACCAATAGCACCAAGAGTAGTCTCTGTGTATTTGCCTATAATCTAGCAATACATTCTTTAAGATTTAGATTTAATACTCTTCTCAAAGAGAAGCATGGAGAACTCTTATTAAATTTACTGCCTAAAGGAGTAAGCACCTTCAAATATTTTTTTAAAAGGTAGGTAGAAGAGGGCAAATAACTAATGGGTTTTTGAAATGAAAATATAAAGTCAAGTAAGAATGGATGGCTATGTTAATGAAGTCAGAACAAGGAAAAAATAAACATCAAGCTGGTGGACCATATTTTAAGAATAGTTAAGGAAAATACATTAAAGACAATTTCAGCAGATGAGATGAACCATAATAAAACACAGATTTCTTGGTATGTCATGAGTATTTAATATATTTTGTTTGCTTTTAAAGTGCATGAAAAAGGTTTTCTCTAAGGCCAATTTGCTTCAAGGTAAATATACTATTGAATTCTAAGCAAATATTCAGTGAACACAATAGCCTTTTGTTATGTAAGTTACTAACACAATTGAAATCTAGCTTAAATGTAAGAAATTAAGAACAAAATTTCCTTGCTGGGCCTTGTAGAACAGATTTCCATAAACCCAGCTCTCAGGAGGTAGAGTAAGGAGCACCCCCATGCATTGGAAGTGAAAGAGGTATATGAGTGTGTATCAGGCCATTAAGGTGACCCAGCAAGAGCATATCTCAAAACAAATAATCAAAATGTGGAAATTTTTGTCATCTTTGGTTCTCTGTATTTTTCTATCATGTCTAATGCCTTCTATCAATGAACTCCACTTTTCCAAATGTGTACTGTAGGGAGCTGTTCTGCCAGCACTCAGCATTGAACTTAGCAATGCTGTTCTAATTGGTAATTACAGTCTAAGTAAACACTCTTCCACTTTTTAAGTAAAATATCGTGGAAAATAGTATGATAACTGAGTTGCTGCAGAATATAAAACAACTACCCAAATTAAAAGAAAGTACTGTATTCACCAATTCTATGTAAACACTACCACTTTCATAGCACCTCAAAAGACAAAAATAAAATAAAAATAAAAAATAAAAAACTCTATTAATACAAGCATGTTGAGTTTAAACTTTTATGTGAGTACCATCTTACAATAGCTACTTGAACATAGCTATTATACTTCACAAAATGCTTGAGGAAGAAGGATAAAAAGCATAAGATGTGATACTTATATACAGAAAATATTAGATTGTGATATATACATTTGTGAATACCTATTGGGTTTCTTTTTTTTTTTTTTTTTTTTTTGAGACAGGGTTTCTCTGTATAGCCCGGGCTGTCCTGGAGCTCACTCTGTAGACCAGGCTGGCCTCGAACTCAGAAATCCGCCTGCCTCTGCCTCTCAAGTGCTGGGATTAAAAGCGTGTGCCACCACTGCCCATTGTGAATACTTATTATCCCCTGTAGACTGAAAAAAATAGAATCGATCAAAGTTAGTGTAGATTATTATCTATGAAAATAAATTCTTGAGTTCATTTCCCAGCAACCACATGGTGTCTCACCACTATTTGGAATATAATCCAATATCCTCTTCTGATGAGCCTGAAGACAGCATATATATATATATATATATATATATATATATATATATATATATAAATTACTTTTTAAAATTCCTATTGAAATAATTTTTATTTCTTTTAGAGAACAAAGTAGAAGTGTAGAGAAATCATAAGGCATGGAGTTTATAATCATATTCTCTGGAGCATGTAGGAATGAACAGGCTCATTCTGCTGCCCAGGTTTCCCCAGGAAATATGACCTTTCCAGGTTTCCCCCAGGAAACTCCCTATCCCATCCTCCCTTGCCCTGCTTCTATGAGCGTGCTTACCTACTCACTCACCCATTCCTGCCTCCCCACCTTGACATTCCCTACTCTGGGACATCAAGTCCTTTAGAAGGACTAAGTGCCTCTCCTTCCATTGATTCCAGACAATGCAATCCTCTGCTACATATGCTTCTGCAGCTTTGAGTCCCTTGGTTGGTGGTTTAGTCCCTGTGAGCTCTGGGAGATCTGGTTGTTTGATATTTTTGTTCTTCCTATGGGTTTCAAACCCCCTCAGCTCCTTCAGTCCTTTCTCTGACTCTCCATTGGGGACCCTGTTCTCAGTCCAATGGTAGGATGAGAGCATCCCTCTCTGTATTTGCCAGGCTCTGGTAGCACCTCTCAGAAGACAGCTATATCAGGGTCCTGTCAGCAAGTACTTCTTGGCATCCTCAATTGTGTATGGGTGTGGTGTCTGTATATGGGATAGATCCCCAGGTAGGGAAGTCTCTGGATGGTCTGTCATTCAGACTAGGCTCCGTACTTTATCTCCATATTTCCTCCCTTGAGTACTTTCTTCCCAAGTCTAAGGAGAACTGAAGTATCTACACTTTGGTCTTCCTTCTTCTTGATCTTCAGGTGTTCCGTGAATTTTTTTTTTTTTTTTTTGAGTATTCTGAGCTTTCAGGTTAATATCCAGGTTATCAGTGAGTGCATACTCTATGAATTCTTTTGTGACTGGGTTACCTCACTCAGGATGATATTTTCTAATAACACCCATTTGTCTAAGAATTTCATGAATTCACTGTTTTTAATAGCTAAGTAGTACTCCATTGTATAAATTTACCATAGCTCTGTATTCATACCTCTATTGAAGGATATGTGGGATCTTTCCAGCTTCTGGCTATTATAAATAATGCTGCTGTAAATATAGTGGAGTATGTGTCTTTGTTATTTGTTAGAGGATCTTTTGGACATATGCTCAGAGTAGTATAGCTGGGTCCTCAGGTAGAACTGTGTCCAATTTTCTGAAAAATGGCCAAACTGATTTCCACAGTAGTTGTATTAATGTGCAATCCTCCAAAATAGAGGAATGCTCCTCTTCCTCCAAATCCTCGCCAGCATCTACTGTCACCTGAGTTTTTGATCTTAGCCATTCTGACTGGTGTGAGGTGGAATCTCAGGGTTGTTTTGATTTGCATTTCCCTGATGACTAAGGATATTGAACATTTCTTTAGGTGCTTCTCTGCAATTTGGTATTCCTCTATTGAGAATTCTTTGTTTAGCTCTGTACCCATTTTAAAGGGATTATTCTATTCTTTTGAGTCTAATTTCTTGATTTCTTCATGTATATATTGAATATTAGCCCTCTATCTGATGTAGGGTTGGTAAAGATATTTTCCCTATTTGTTGGTTGCCGTTTTATCCTACTGACAGTGTCCTTGGCCTTTCCAAAGCTTTGCAATTTTATGAGGACCCATTTGTTGATTCTTGACCTTAGAACATAAGCCATTGGTGACCTTTTCAGGGAATTTTCCCCTGTGCCTATGTGTTCGACACTCTTCCCCACTTTCTCTTCTATTAGTTTCAGTGAATCTGATTTATATAGAGGTTCTTGATCCACTTGGACTTGTGCTATGTACAAGGAGATAAGAATGGATTGATTTGCATTCTTCTACATGCTGATCTCCAGTTGAACCAGCAGCATTTGTTAAAAAATACTGTCTTTTTTTCACTGGATGGTTTTAGCAACTTTGTAAAAGATGAAGTAACCATAGATCTGTGGGTTCATTTCTGTGTCTTCAGTTTTGTTCCATTGATCTTCCTGCCTGTATCTGTACCAATACCATGGAGTTTTTATCACTGTTGCTGTGTAGTACAGCTTGAGGTCAGGGATGGTAAGTCCTGCAGAAGATCTGTTATTGTTGAGAATGGTTTTTGGTTATTCCAAATGAATTTGAGAATTGCTCTTTCTAACTCTATGAACAATTGAGTTGGGATTTTGATGGGGATTGCATTGAATCTGTAGATTGCTTTTGGCAAGACATCCATTTTTACTATTAACCTGCCAATCCATGGGAGATTTTTCCATTTCCTGAGATCTTTGATTTCTTCAGAGACTTGAAGTTCTTGTCATACAGATCTTTCACTTGCTTGGTTAGATTCACACTGAGGTGTTTTATATTATTTGTGACTATTGTGAAGGGTGTTGTTTCTCTAATTTCTTTCTCAGCCTGTTTATCTTTCGAGTATAGGAAGGCCACTGATTTATTTGAGTTAATTTTATAACCTGCCACTTTGCTGATGTTGTTTATCAGGTTCAGTAGTTCTCTGGTGGATGTTTTGGGATCACTTAAGTGACTATATCATCTTCAAATAGTGATATTTTGACTTCTTCCTTTCCTATTTGTATCCCCTTGTCCTCCTTTTGTTGCCTAATTTCTCTGCTAGGACTTCCAGTACTATATTGAATAGGTAGGAAGAGAGTGGGCAGCCTTGTCTAGTCCCTGATTTTAGTGGGAATGCTTCAAGTTTCAGTACATTTAGTTTGATGTTGGCTACTGGATTGCTGTATATTGCTTTTACTATGTTTAGATATGGGCCTTGAATTCCTGATCTTTCCAAGACTTTGACTATGTAGGGATGTTGAATTTTGTCAAATGCTTTCTCAGCATCTAGTGAGATTATCATGTGGTTTTTTTTTTTTTTTTGAGTTTGTTTATATAGTGGATTACATTGATGGATTTCCATATATTGAACCATCCCTGGGATGAAGCCTACTTGATTATGATGGATGATAGTTTTGATGTGTTCTTGGATTCAGTTTTCGAGAGTTTCATTGAGTATTATGTATTGATAGTCATAAGTGAAATTGGTCTAAAAGTCTCTTTCTTTGTTGAGTCTTTGTGTTTTAGGTATAAACATAATTGTTGCTTCATACACAGAGTTGGATAGTGTTCTTTCTGTTTCTATTTTATGGAATAATTTGAAAAATATTGATATTAGGTCTTCTTTGAAGGTATCTGTCTAGAAAATTGTCCATTTCATCATAGTAGTATGTGCATCTCACTCTGTCAGTGACCTCTGAATATCAAGTTTAGAGTTAGTTTTATGTCATGCATACTTTCTTAAATATTTATGTTCACTATATTATTTGGTAGCCCATTACTGTCCTATTTTCTACAACATAAAATAAAGAAGTAATTTCATTTATTTACTTATTTATTTGGAACAGAGCCACAAAATGTAGTTTTTATAAGTCATATCTGTCAAGAAAATTATCCATTTCATTTAGATTTTCCAATTTTGTGGTGTACAGGTTTTGTAGTAAAACCTAATAATTCCTTGGATTTCCTCAGTGTCTATTTTTTACCACTATTTTTATTCCTCATTTTGTTAATTTGGACTGTCTCTGTGCCTTTTAATTAGTTTTGTTAAAGGTTTATCTTGTTAATTTTCTCAGTGTACCAACCCAATTTTGTTTCCTTTTTGTGGATTGTTCTCTTTGTTAGCCCTTAGTTTAATTACTCCCTGCCATCTACTCCTCTTTGGTGTTTGCTTCTTTTAGCTCTACAGCTTTCAGATGTGCTGTTAAGTCACTAGTCTGAACTCTCACTAATTTTTTCATGAAGAAACTTAGTGGCATGAATTTTTCTTAGCCCTGCTTTCATTGTGTCACATACGTTTGGATATTCTGTGCTTTCATTTTTATTTAATTCTTTAATTTCTTTATTTCTTCCTTGACACAGTGGTCATTGAGTAGAAAGTTGTTCTATGTCCATGAGTTTGTAAGCTTTGTGTTATTGTTGTTGAGCTTTAATCAATGGTGGTCAAATAAGACCCATGTGTTATTTCAATTGACTTGTATGGTGAGGCTTGTTTTTCAACTTAGTATATGATCAGTTTTGGAGAAGGTTCCGGGACATGCTGAGGAGGTATATTCTTTTGGGTTTGGGTGAAATATTGTGTAGATAATTTTTTATGTACATTTGAGTCATGATGTAGTTCACTCCATTATTTCTGTTTAGTTTTTAGAGAGGGTGGTGAGTTGAATTCTTCCACTAATAATGTGTGGGCTTTAGTGTGTCATTAAGTAATGCTTCTTTTAAATATGTTGGTGCTCTTTCATTAGGGATAAATATTCAGAATTGAGATGTCATCTTTGTGGATTTTTTATTTGATGAGTATAAAGAAATGTTTTTGATCTCTATTGATTAATTTTGGTTGGAAGTCTATTTTATTTGATATTAGAATGGCTTCCCCAGCTTGTGTCTTGGGTATCTTTGTTCACATAATTTTCTAGCCCTTTACTCTGAGGTAAAGTTGATATTTTGATGTTAAGGTATGTATGGATATTGTTTTCATATTCATTTTGTAAGTCTGTCTTTTTCTTGGGGAATTGAGTCTATTGATGTTGAGAGACATTAATGACCAATGATTGTTAATCCCTGTTATTTTGATATTGGTAGTGGTAGTGTGTGTGTGTGGTGTGTGTGTGTTGTGTGTGTGTGTGCGCGCGCGCCGCACGTGCACTTCCGTTCTTTTTGATTTTCTTGGGTGTAGTTTACCCCCTTGGGTTGGAGGTTTTTTTTTAGTAACATCTGTAGGGCTGAATTTGTGGAAAGATATTGTTTAAATTTTGTTTTTGTCAAGGAATGTCTTGTTTTCTCCATCTATAAGGATTCAACTTTTTGTTGGGTTATAGTAGACTGGCTGGCATCTGTGGTCTCTTAGGGTTTTCAAGACATCTGTCCAGAATCTTTTGACTTTTAGAGTGTCTGTGGAGAAGTAAGGTATGTTTCTGATAGGTCTGTCTTTATATGTTACTTAGGCTTTTTTTCCTGCAGTTTTAATATTCTTTGTTTGTTCTATGTGTTTACTTTTTTATTATCATGTGCCAGGAGTTCTTTTCTTTTTTTCTTTCCTTTCCTTTTCTTTCTTTTTTTCTTTTCCTTTCTTTTTTCATTTATTGTTTCAATCTATTTAGTATTCTCTAAGCTTCTTGTATATTCATAGGCATTTGCTCTTTATGTTAGTGAAATTTTCTTCTATGATTCTGTTGAAAATATTTTCTGGACATTTGAGCTGGGAATCTTCTCTTTCTTCTACTATTATTCTTAGATTTGGTCTTTGCATTGTTTCCCAGATATCCTGGATGCTTTGTGTCAGAAACATCTTAGATTTACATTTTCTTTGACTGATGTATCAATTTCTTCTATGACAAGTTCTAAGCCTGGGATTCTTTCCTCCTTCTCTTTTGTTGGTAGTGGTGGTGATGTTTGTAGTTTATGTTATTTTACCTAGCTTTTTCATTTCTGGGCTTTTCTCAGTTTGTGTTTTCTTGCTTTCTTCTTTTTCCATGATCAGGTCTTGAACAGTTTTATTCATTGCCTTCACCTGTATGATTTATATTTTCCTGTGTTTCTTTAAGTGATTTATTCATTTCCTCTTTAGAATTTCCTCTAAATAGGTATTTATCAACTAAATCAGATTGGATTTAAGGTCATTTTCTTGTACTTCAGCTGTGTTGGAATATCCTGGGCTTTCTGTAGTAGGATAGCTTGAATCTGATGGTGCCATGTTGCCCTGGCTATTATTTAATATGTTCTTATGCTAGCCTTTGTCACCTTGTTTTTGTGGTTATTGTAGGTTATTATAATTGTGCATATTATAAATGTTGATGTCTGAGTTTATCTTCTTCGGAGGGTGTTTTTTTTTTTTCACTTCCTTCCACTTATTCTGGCCTGAGTGGCCTGGAGTAAAGAGTGAGTCTTCAGATCCAGTACCATGTCTCCCTGTTTTTGTTGTTGTTGTTTGTTTGTTTGTTTGTGACCTCCATGACCAAACCTTGATTATGGGGTCTCTAGTACCAGTGTTGGCTGAAGAACACTGGTGCCAGAGTAGCATCTGGAAAAGCAGGTAGAGTTAGGGGCCAGAAAATGTAATACAGGGGACAGGATGCAGTTTTCCCAGGATATTGTATTTATTTCATCAGTCTTAAAAAAATCCCTGTCTAAACTTTTGCAGAAGATTATAGGACATTTACTCAGGAATGCCTTGTATGACTTGTTTATAAAAAATGAGTGAGCCTTCTCACATTCATAAAAATATTGCAACATTCTTACTTTATATCAATACTCAAAAAGTGACACATGCATTTAATGACTTTTTAGTTTTCTTCATTTTAAAGTCTTGTCCATTCTTCTTTCAAATCCTTCTGGAAACTGTATTCTCCACAAAACTGTTAATATAAATCTTGTTATTTTGTGGCAATGTTCTGAATTCCTGGCCATGTCTTATGGAATATATTTAAGGAGTCAATTATCATCTTAATATGTTTTTCTGGGTTAATAAGAGAAGATAATTATTTTAGCAAGAGATAGTAAAGATTTATAAAGCAATTACTTTGTTAGTTGTATTTTCCTTGAAAACAGGTTTCATCAACAATAACCTGTGTGTGTATGTGTGTGTGTGTTGTTTGTGTGTGTGTGTGTGTGTGTGTATGTGTATGTGTGTGATATGCAGTGTTCATGCTTTCCATGCCATGTAAATGAAGGTCATATGATAACTTTGTTGAAGTTGGTTCTCTCCTTCTACTTTTATTCACGTTTTAGAAATTGAGCTTAGGTCATCATACTTATCATTGAGCAGCAAGTATCTTTATTCACTCAACCATATCACTGGCCCTTGATCTATATTTCAAAGTTAATATTTATTATTTATATATGTAAAACTTTGTCTTCAGAACATAAAAAAATACTCAGTTTAGCTCAACAGTTTCATTTGTTTCACACAAGAAAGAAATATAAAGTGGCTAAGGGCTGCCTTTTACCTTCTATCATGCAGTTGAGTTATCTGAAGGATTAAATCATCTAGGTAAATGAAAAGCTCTTATTGTGTTGTAATGATAAGGAAAGGATTTTACAAATAGTAGATTTTTTTTCCAACTGTCTTTGCATGTATTCTTTCCTGCTTTCCCTTCACTGACCATTCAATTCTTCTTGCTTCTGTTCCTGCCCATCCTCAGTTGCTAAGGACCAGCCTACACTTAGAGAGCAGTCCTGAGAGAAGTAGTATCTGGGAGCAGGCTGGGAAAAAAGACTCTATTCTAATAAACTTTCTCATTGAAACAGCTAGCTTTCTGCTCAGGACAACTCTTTCTGGTTGAGACAGCTCTATCTGCTAGTAAAATTAATTCTTAGATTTTCTGACCACGTCTGAAATCCTTTTAGAAAAATTCTATAGTTCTTGGGTTTTTCAATCAATATCAGAAAGCCAGAAAAAAAATCTAATAAATCTGTAATAAATTTCAATGGATTTTTCTGACCAAAATCAGAAATCTTGTTAGAAAAAAAATTCTTGAAGAGCTACCTTTGCTCTCCAAAGAGCTCCAGACAGCTCAGCTCTTGCTGGAAAAATTCTAAAAGGAAACTGCTGCTATTCTCTGCTAAGTCATCTTGTGCAGTGCCAAAGCCCAGGTTTTTATTTACATATGTAGTTCAGAGATTTATTCAAGGTTCCCTCTTGACTATCCCATGAATCAGCATCCATGCTTAGTAAAATGACAGCAAGTACAGTTATTTTATCTTCATTTTTTTAACATTGTAAAAGAATTCAGGTCTGCCTGCCTTTGTAAACTTAGCTAGGTGTGACCTTGTCTTAAGATTACCTTCCTGATCATGCCTGGATCTAAATTTGTTCTGTCCCAGACTGACCTTGAACTCCCAAATCTAGTGCCTTTGTGTCTACCTATCTTTATCTTTATGAAAAACTGTCTCAGTGCAGTTGTCTCTGTTTTTCTAGGTCCATGAAGCCCCTTGTATAATTTATATTGCATCCATATATTTTTCATAGTTGAGAAATTATATATGTTTTGAATTCATGTTTTTAGAGGTTTTTTCTTATAGCATTGAGGGCTGTTTTGAAAGTCACAGCATTGTAGAATTTTGCTGAAACATAGATATAGCCTTACCTCCCAAACTCATGCTGTCTCTGATTATCATGGAGTCATTAACCTTGGCAGAGAGGACATACCTTTAAGGTGGAACATGAATATATAATATATATATATATAATATATATATATACATATATACCAACAACCCTTATGCCCACAGAAACCACCAACACTCAGGAGGCCCATACCAAGCTGTCTTCGTTCTAGGGACAGGAAACCATGTCATAAAGTCCCTAACATGGCTACGCTGGGCTTGGCCTTCCTTCCCCAAGGGATGTCCATCTGTCCTTCCTAGAACTCTCCTTTTTACCTAAACCCTCTGGGAATAAAGATGTTATCTTGTTTATCATTTACTTAACAGTTAATATTCATTTATAAGTGGATGTTGTCAAAAATTTTAGTCCAAATCTGGGGTTTCTACCTGGCCGTTGGAGGCAGAAGTGGGTGAGTAGGTGGAGGAGCACCCTCATAGAGGCAAAGGGGGGGGGGAGGTAGGGATGGTAGGGATGGGATGGGGGTAACTGGGAAGGGGAATATAATTTGAAATGTAAACTAATAAAATGATTTTTAAAAAGTCACAATTTTCTGAGATACTTCCATATTGATTTTCATAGTGGCTCTACAATTTTCACTCCCACAAGAGATAAATATTCCCCTTGCTTCACAGCATTTGTAGCATGCTATCATTTACTTTAACCACACTGACAAGAGTAAGATTGAATTTTGATGTCGTTTTGATTTGCATTTCTCCAATGGCAAAGGATGTTGAATATTTCTTTAAGTGTTTCTAAGCCATTTACAATTCTTCTATTGAGAATTCTGCTTAGTTCTGTACCCATTTTAAAATTAGATTATTAGGGTTTTTTTTGGTATCTATTTTCTTGAGTTCTTTTTATATTTTGGATATAAGACATCAATCAGATATGGACTTGGCAAAAATCTTTTCCTATACTGTAGGCTGTTCTTTTGTCCAGTTGATGGTATGCTTTGCCTTATAGAACCTTTCAGTTACATAAGGTCCCATTTATTAATCATTGATCTTGGTTCCTGTACTATTAGAAATCTGTTCAGAAAATCTTTTCCTGCACCAATGTATTCCAGACTGTTTCCTATTTTTTTTTATTCTATCAAGATAAATATATCTGACTTTATGCTGAGGTCTTTGATCTACCTGGACTTGAGTTTTGTGTAGTACAATAAATGTGTATCTATTTATATTCTTCTACATGTAGGCATCCAGTAAGATTAGAACCATTTGCTGAAGATGCTTTGTTTTTTCCACTGTGTATTTCTGGCCTCTTTATCAACATCAGTTATCCATATGTGATTGTATTTTTGTCTGGGTCTTCAATTGAATTCTATTTATGAAAATGTCCATTTTTATGCCAGTACTATGAAGTTTTTGTTACTATAGCCCTATTGTACAAAATGAAATTAGAAATGGTAATACCTATAGCTGTTCTTTTATTGTTCAGGATTTTATAAGATAGTCTGGCTTTTTTTTTTTTTTCATATAAAGTTGAGTATTATTATTTCAAGATTTGTTAAGAATTGTATTTGAATTTTATTAGGGATTACATTAATTCTGTAGATTTCTTTTGTTAGGATGGCCATTTTTACTATGTTAATCCTACCAGTCCATAAGCATGGGGGATCTTTCTATCTTCTAATAACTTCTTCAATTCTTCAATTTCTTTTTCCTTTTTGTGTCACAAGGTTTCTTTGTGCAGTTCAGGTTGTCACTCTGAAAACCAGGCCAGGTTTCAACTCAGAGATTCTCCTGCCTCTACCTCCCAAGAGCTTGGATTAAAAGTATCCACAACCTCTACTCTGTCTTCTTCAATTTCATTTGAAGTAGGTTCAACTAAGTAATTTGAGGACTTCACTACAAAATAAAAGTATAAAACACTGCAGTGTCCGGAATAGGATTCAGTGTGTAAAGAGGGTTCAAGTGTGAGGATGAGAGTTCATATCCACCAAACTCTCATAATTTGAGGGTAGGCCTAGGAAGTTATCTGTAATCTCAGCCTATGAAGAAGTGATATGATCCCAAGAGAATGTTAACTAGAGAGACTAGTCATATCAAAGACCCTTGGGACAAGTCTTGATTCAGTGAAGAATGTAGAAGATGAACCATTGAGGATTCTTGGCATAGCTTCAGAATGTCAAATACAATTATATGTATATGCATTCATATCCAAACATATGTCAACCCACACATGCGACTATGCACATACACACACACACACACACACACACACACACACACACAACACACCACACACACACACACACACACACACACACACGGAAAACAAAAGTACTCTAAATGAGGAATGGTTATCACATTTCCTGTTTCCATACCCAATAAAACTGCAACCTAAGCTTGAATTCACTCACTCCTTGTTCTATTTATTTTTATATTCTTTTCTATTTTGTTGATTTTATCACTGATTATTTCCACGTGTGCCACCATGTTTAAGATTGACTTTTTGAGCTTTCAGTAGTATTAAGATCCCTCCATTTTTTTAGTATTATTTTTAATATAAGCACTTAATACAAAAACTTGCCTCTTAGGAAATGCCTTCATTGTGTTCTATAATTTGGGGATTGTTGTATATTCATTTTGATTCAATTCTAATATGTCTTTCATTTCTTTTTAAATTTCTTTCTTTCTGTTCCTGTTGTTCTTGATATCTAGATTTAATGTATGATGGTCATATAGGATGCAATGAATTATCTTGTTTCTTTTGGATATTGCTTTATATGTGTTCATATGATCAGTTTAGATAAAAGGTCCATGATGTGATCACAAAATGTTCTTTTGTGTTTGGGTAAAATATTCTGTAAATATCTGTAGGTCCATTTGGTTAGCTTTGAAATTTCTCAACTTTTTGTGTGGATGACCTGTAGCTTATTGCAAATTTGATATTAAGTTTCCTACTATCACTGTGTGAAGACCAATATATGATTGAAATTGAAGTTTTTCTTCTGTGAACATTGTTGCCATTTTGTCAGAGAAGCAAAAAATTCATCTTGGCACATAATCATCAAAACCCTAATTGTACAGAACAAGAAAAGAATATTAAAAGCTACAAGGGAAAAAGAGCAAGTAACATCTAAAGGAAGACTTATTACAAAAACACTTGACTTTTGAATAGAGAATCTAAAACCCTGAAGTACCACAAAGAGAGATGTTCTACAAACTCCAAGAGATACAGATGCCAAATCAGACTACTATATCCACCAAACCCTTGATCACAGTAGATGGAGAAAATTACATATTCCATGATAAAATTAAATTTAAACAATACCTATCAAAAATATAGCTCTCTATATAGTACTGATTTGAGAAAAATCTCCAGTCTAAGAAAGTTAATCACATAACCAGACCGTGAAAACACAAGGACTAAATCGTCAAAAAGCAGCAATTAAAACATTGTACCCATTTGAGCACAGGGGTATGGATTCAAAGGGGTCCTGGAAACTTCCTGTGAAGCTATTTGTTGATATAGGAGCAGTGCAGCATATAAAATGACTGACAAATTTATTGAAGTAAAATGGTATTCAAGTATAAGTCAATAGTTGATAAAATATGTGAGAAGAAAATTAAAAAATATTTTTTTAAGAAAAAGAAAAAGTGGTCTTTTATCTTATACCACACTCAAAAATCAGCTTAAAATATGAAAAACATAGGCCCAAAATATAAAAATCCTAGACGAATACACATGAGAATGGCTTCTTAGCATCCATGTATTCACAGAATGCATTCAAGCATTTGGAATTAAAAGCAAATATCAGGCAAAAGTTATGTCAATGGTAGAAGGCATTTTCTCTATAAATATTTTTCAGACACCAATGGTCACTGAAAATCTTTGTCAAGACAAGAGACTTCTTGCAAAATATACTTAGCATAAAACAAAATAAAAAGACAAGAATTTTAATATGATGTCTATAAGTATTTCCTTCCTTACAGTAGTTTCAAGGCTATGTATATGCCCAACTCATCAATATTCATTCATTAATTAATGCATTTTTCATATTTCAATCACAATTCACTAAAGCTATTTTAAAATGAGCATGCTGAAATGTTTTGTTGAATAAAAGAGAAAGATGCAATATTATGCAAACTCCAAACTACAAGTTAGACTAGATTATAACAGTTTAAATTTATTCATAAGACTACTCAAAACTCAAAAGTGATCAATTAAATAGAAAATTGTAGTTTTATTTTATTGACTATTATATATTTTAGTTTTCTTTTAAAAAAATAATTCAATTGCTGGAACATATAAATATTTGGAAAACTCAAATATCATTCAAGTAAACACTGAATTAAAAAATGAGCTAATGAACCCAATATATAACTTTCTCCTTATTATTTGGATATTTTATTTATTTACATTTCAAATGTTATCCCCTTTCCCCATTTCCTCTCCCTAGAACCCCATATCCCATTCCCCCTCCTCCTTTTTGCTTTTATACCATTTTAATTATATGCATGTATTAAAGTCAGTTCTGAGTTGAGGATCTAGCAATACAGTAGCTGCAAATAGTCAAGGAACAAACAAGACAATAAACACAAATAATCAAAGAACAAGCAAGGCATTAAACACAATTATGTGAACACTCCCGTGATCACTGTTTCTAATATAAAACTTTCTAAAGAAGAAACATATTTGTCCAATAAATGTGTGTGATCTTCTTAGAATCTGGGTAGGGAAAAAACACAAACCGAGAGGGTTCCTACACAAACTATCTTAAGAATAAATCCAGATAGAAATCAATCTTACCTTCCAAAACAAAAGTAAATAAATGAAAAAATTTGAATTTTTCTTAGGAAATAATGATATTCACTCATCTGCAAACCTGGAGGACATTCTAAATGTAGTATGTACCTACTGGCCTAACTATACAATAGAGAACTCACTGTGTCTGAAAGGATGTTTAGTGATAAAGGAGATCAGATCTCTCCCTCTCCTCCCTCTCCCTCCTCTCTCTCTCCTCCCTCTCCCTCTCCCCTCTTCCTCTCCTCCCTCTCCCTCTTCTCCCTCTCCCTCTCCCTCCTCTCCCTCTTCTTCCTCCTCTCCCTCTCCCTCCTCTCCCTCCCACTGTCTCTCTCCTCTCCCTTCTCTCCTCTCTCTCTCCCCTCCCCTCTCCTCTCTTCCCCTCTCCTCTCCCTCTCCCTTTCCCTCTCCTCCTTACCCTCCCCTCCCCCTCCCTCTTTCTCTCTTATCCTGATGTTGAGGAGAGAAAAGTGAAGGAAAGTACAGGGATATATATCTGGAGGAAAATCAAATGACATGCTAACTACGACCATATGTACGGTTTTAAATTAAACTATAACCATAACATGTAGAGACATATGAGACTTATCCATGGAGAGATGTTTTAATGGATGTTCTCCTCTGATGTTAAAATTCATTCATTTCAAAATTAGAGCTGCCTGACAACTTCACAGACATGAAGATAATCAAGAGAATGAAATGTTGCACTCTTCCATAATGGGAATTTTGAAAAGTTCATCATAGTATACCTGGAATATAATCACATAAAAGCAACAAAAATGTCAATGATAAAGTCCAGATATATCAGGTATCAGAAAAATATGAGTATCAATATGTACATTCTTGGTAACTCAATTACCTCAAATTGATAATAAATTACATTGATAAATATACTTATAAGTAAACAAACAATCTACTTAGACAAAGATCTGTGAAACAGATTCATCTGTACATTCTATAATTTCTTGATCAGAGCTTGGACCAGCAGTTGGGGGTGGGGTAGTCTCTCTATTCCCACTGTCTGGCTTCACATTTATTTGAAGTAAATATATATTGATACTTTTCATGGTAAAAAAACACCAAATTAGAATTTAGGAGATTCAATCAGTTAATAATGAGATGTAAGGGAGATATTTTCTAACAATGAAAAGTATTTAAACCCAATGTGAGCCACTCAGAAATCTGAAGTATCCTGTAACATCAAACATGTTTACCTAAAGCCCCAAGAACACTCAAGGGGTAATATGTTCAAGATGCTAAAGGTTAAACATAGATCAATAATTCTGTGATTCTACAAACATCATTTAACTTTCAAATGTGTTTTGCGTGAGCCTGCATTTTTCAATAAATAGTCATGATTTTATTTCCCTCTCTAATAAACACTAACACTTTATAGTGTCCCTGTGTTGCTAATTTAACTTCATTTAGCTTAAGAGTAAACTGCATGATTTTCTTACTTGCTACCCAAATCCTTTCTTTATAACCTCTGAAACTGTTTTCTATGATTCACCATAAAATTACAATGTGATAAAGGTGAGAATTATTTCTTTTTACACTCAATAACCAAATACACATACAAATTAGCATTTTGAAATCTATAACATTAATTCTTGAAGAGATTCATCACCTGAAGTTTTGTTACCTTTTTAGCCCAAAGAAAAATTGCTTCATCTCAATAGTCTACATCAAACTTCAGTGCATTTAACACTACATGTTAGACTTATATATAGACAGTTTTATTTTATTGTGAGCTAGTCTCCAGATTAAACACACACAATTTCTATTTGCATCCTTTTTAAAAAGAGAAGCTGAAAACAATTATTATGACAGAAATATAAAAAT
The DNA here is from genome assembly GCA_021653895.1 of Mastomys natalensis. NCBI lineage: Eukaryota > Metazoa > Chordata > Mammalia > Rodentia > Muridae > Mastomys > Mastomys natalensis. The sequence goes on along the minus strand of JAJTUV010000323.1, from coordinate 336,134 downwards.
TACTGGCTTTGAAACTGTATACACACACATACACATGCACACATGCACACTGCAGTATCATGTATTTATCAAGAGAAACAATTATAAACTCATTTTTATTAAACATTTTTTAATTAATTTATTAATCATTTCATTTCTTTACATTTCAAATTATATCCTTCTTCCAGGTTATCCCTCTATCAACCCCATATACCATCTCCCTGTCCCCCTCCTTTGCCTCTATGAGGTTGCTCCTCCATCCATTCATCCATTCCTGTCTCACCCCTCTAGCATCCCACTATACTGGGGCATCAAGTCTCCCTCTGCCCCCTTTAATGTCAGATACGGCCATCCTCTGCTACTTATGTATCTGGAGTCCTGGCTCCCTCCATGTAAACTCTTTAGTTCATGGTTTAGTCCCTGAGAGCTCTGGGTGGTTCAGTTAATTGATATTCTTCTTATTATAAGATTGCAATCTCCTTCAGCTTCTTCAGTCCTTCCCCTTGCTCTTTCATTGGGGTCCCTGGCCTCAGTCTGATGGTTGGCTATAAGTATCTGCTTCTGTATTGGTCCAGTGCTAGTAGAACCTCTCAGAGAACAATCATAATCTGGCCCCTGTCAGAGATGGCTCAGTGGTTAAGAGCACTGACAACTTTTCCCAAGGTCCTGAGTTCAGTTCCCAGCAACCACATGGTGGCTCACAATCATCTGTAATAGGACCTGATGCTCTTACGTCTGAAGAGTGAAAGTGTACTCACATACATAAAATAAGTAAATAAATAATTAAGTCTTTAAAAGAATATCAACTCTTTAAACAACAACTTCAGACAATATTTCAGTGTTTTCCTATGCAAACTATGTAATACGTATAAATATTATTTTACCTAAGGAAACTGTAAATTGTAGTTATGCTTCCTTAGTAGTTAGTAGGTCTCTCTTTGGAGACTACAATCACTGATGCTCAAAATACTACAGTTTTTAGATTTTGTACATTTAGTAATGAATTATCATAGGACAACTACTAAAATAGACCTACAAATGTATGACAAAATAAATAAGGTATCTGGACAGGTCTAGCAATTATATTCAATTCTCTCCAGATCAATAATTATTCTATCCATGTTTTTAGTGGAAATTCTTCAAGATTCAAGAGTTAATACTTCATAATTTGATAAAGGTATATGTTGCAAAAAAATTGAGTAATATTTCTCAAATTGCTATATAAAGAATTAACACTGCACAAAAATACCATACTACAAATAGATGGAAAATTTGAACCAAAATTTGGGAAGTTTATGTACCTTAGGTTTGTAGCTCTCTGGAAGCAAAGTTTCTTATGTAGCTTATAAACTTTACAAAACTTAACTATGTAAACCCAGAGTAATGCTTTAGATTTTTTCTATATTTTATGGGTATTCATATCTATAGGTTTTGATTCTCTTAGCTATCTCTCTGTGGCACATTTTTCAAACTTGGTCGGCCTCTCCTGGACTCTGTATTTTTGCCACTCTTGGACTGTCAACAAGTTTCTGGTACTGTGACAGAATGACTGTTGCCTCTTTTCTGAAACAGCTTAAATTCCCCAAATGGGAGCAGCAAAGCTCAGTGATAAGTTATCTAGCCATGAAATCTCTGTCCTAGGAGTGAGATAGGTTTGCCAAATAATTATTTTATATACCCTTATATTAGGGGAATCTGTACTAAAACAATGTTAAATGAAATAAAGTGAGAAGCAATTGCACAAATAGACGAATGAAGAATGAATTACATGCTGTTCTCATAGTGCAAAATAAAATTTACAGATAACACAACCAAGTAGTTGTACGTATGCACAAAGTGGTAGTGTTGGTGTTACCTGAAAATCTAAATATATACTCACCAAGGACAACACACTACTGATTGTAAGCAGACAGCTTCATAGCTACACTTTTATTTAGAATGCCACACTACTTTACTTATTACTTTCTAATTCATTGCAAATCATTCATGCATTTATAAATGATATTCACAAGTTCCAGTATCCATAGTAGTAATTGCTTAGGAAAATAAGAGTATGTTCTGCATAGGAAGATGGCAAACAACACTAATTTCTTGTTTTTTGTCTTTGCTGGTTTCTTAATTATGTAAGTTGGTTCAATCACTCTAGAAATTTGAATTAATGAATGCAATCATTGAATTGCAATTGAACTTTGTGAATGCTTCTACGTGCCTCTCATTTTGGCCATGTACCTGAAGAATACATTAATGCCATTAGCCTAAAACTAAATATAAAGTTTTAGAAAAATTGTCTTCATTAAGGAATATTATCTAAAACATTTGGTATAGAACACCTTTTTAAAGGTTTCTTTAATTTTAGTAGGATAATGGTTACTTGTACTCTTAATTTTTCCAGATGCTTGTTATTTTACTAAGCAACTCTGTTTATGTTATTCTTCCTATTGACCTTTTTTCTCAATATTTTCCATAATTCAGTATTTAGTGAATAAAATAGGAATCTGAATTGTTTTTCATTATCAACTGAAATAGTTTCTAATGATTTTTAAAATAGTAATATGATGAACATTATAGGCCCAAACATACACAAATTCCACATACATAAACATACAAATACACACATGCATTGCAATGCATCTATTCTACCAAGGTTAATAAGTATGAATTGTTTAAACAGCACATATTAAATGAAGTTTCAGTGTTGTCATATATGAAGTTGGATATATTAATAAATGTAATTTATCCAGTGATTAATCATAAAATTAAAAATATATTCAAAATAAGAGCTAGCTTTGCAACAGAACATGTTTGTTATTGTCATTGTTGCTTTATAATTCATGTCATTTATTCATTTTACCATACAACTTCTGAAAGTTCGCCATTAAACTATTCATATTTTATCAAATGCCTTTCATCCGAGTGAGTCCACAGTAAATTTAATGTTAAACATAAATTATAAAACCTTAAATATAAGAGGTGAAATAGTGTCTGTATATTAAGCATAAAGTACTGATCTGAAATTAATAATACATTTTCTGTCATTCATTTTAAATTCATTGCTGTACTATATTCTACCCAATGTATCAGCAATCTCAACATAGGTTACATTATTATTAATCACTGAAATAAGAGCAAAACTATAATATCTTAAGTTTCAAGATCTTTCCTTTTATTTTTCTTACATGTATGTGCGTGCGCGCACACACACACAAACACACAGGAATTTGGAGGCAGGAGCTGATGCAGAGGCCACGGAGGGATGTTACTGGTTTGCTTCCGCTGAATTGCTCAATTTGCTTTTTTATAGAACCCAGGACTACCAGAACAGGAATGACACCACCTACAATGGGCCCTCCCACCCTTGATCAGTAATTGAGAAAATCCCTTACAACTGGATCTCATGGAGGCATTTCCTTCTTTCTCTGTGATACCTTCAATTTGTGTCAAGTTGACACACAAAACCAGCCAGTATAATTGACCCCCTGTCAACGTGACACAGAAACACATCACTTAAGCCTCAACCTTACTTTCTTATTCATCCACAAGATCTAATAACTTTAAAAATCTCAGTCTTTACAAATTCTTACATACTAAAATTACAATCCCATTAAAATATGCAATCTTTTTTGAAATTTAGTCTTTTTACAGTTCAAAGTCTCTTAACTGTGGGCTCCACTACAATACTTTCTTACTTCAAGAAGGAAAAAATATCAGGCCACAGTCACAATCAAAATCAAACACTAACTGTCCAATGTCTGGGATCCACTTAAGATCTTCAGGGTTCCTCTAAAGGTTTGGGTCACTTCCTCATCTCTGTCCTTTGTAGCACACACCTGGTAGGATTCAGCTGCCTGTACTACTGCTGCTGCTGTTCTTGGTGATCATCTCATGGTATTAGCATCTCCAAAACATTGCTGTCTTCTATTGCAACTAGGCTTTACCAATAGCCTCTCATAAAGCTCTCTTCATGGAGCCAAGCCTCAACTTCTTCCCATAGAACTAGATCAAACTCATCAACATCAAAGAAGCAAGTGAAAGAAGTATGTGTTCAGAAAGCATGAAAGTGAAAGTTTGTACATCTCCAGGTGAATCTATGTCCTGAGTTCCTGATATTTGACTTTCTGGTTCCAGAATCTTGTGGAGTTCAGCTATGTTTTTTGTTTTCTCCATCACATTCTTAGAGAGTGTTTTAAGAATTCCTGCATTAATTTAAGATATTTTGAATTTACATTTGTGTTACAAAATTTCTTGGGACCAAATATGATTATTGGATACAATTTAAATATTTCCACTGGTCAAAAATTTTAAAGTGTAAAATTGTAAAGAATTTCAAGATTATTAAGATATTAAATAAATCGTACAGATGTTGTTTATCTTGTTTCACTGAAAATGACTCACACTGAATATCAGAGATTAAACATGTTTTACCTGCAAAGTGCGAATGTCCCTACACATAGACCTACTGGGAAAGAGAGTGAAATAGAAAAGACAATAGAATTAGATGGAATGACAAGAATAAAATAAGAAGGCAATTTTAGAGATGAATTAGGAGAATTAAATGGCATCACATGTCACAATGGAAATTATTGCTAACAATATTTTCTTCTTCCCTCCCCTTCCTGTACCTTTTCTTTCCTGGTACTATCAGAATAAATAATTACTTGGAGCATGCAGGAAAAAAAAAAGAAAGAAAGAAAAAACTATTAAAATCTATTTTAAATGAATGCCAGTGTTGAAGGGGTCAATCAGGATACAGAAAATACATTTGAGAAGCATCCTTAGGGCTTATCAAGAAGCTTCACTACATGGTAAAAAAAAGTCAGTTAATAACTTTAGAAAGAGATTTAACAAATATTGGTCAGTGTTATAGGTGCAGAATGTTACAACATTGACTGTTAATAATTATCCTGAAACTTTATTTACAATTATTAAAATTTTAAATATTTGTTTTATTGAAGAAATTTGTGTGGACATCTTACATGATGTAACACCCTAAAGTACTGATGTTCTTTTTAGCATCCTCAGTTACAGAATTTTTACTATGGGAAGGTAACCAAACTGAATGAAAATATTTTATTTAAGAAGAAAGAAAATTATACAATTAAAAATTGCTTGGCCAATATGTGTAGTGAATATTTTAGACTAGACTATTTTTAATCTTTTTGATTCAAGAAATGCATTTTATATATCCATTGAGAACATAGGAATGGATTTTGTTTTATTTTCATTAGCTTCCAATTATAATATGATTTTCATAGGATAAATATGAAATTATGACCTAACTGTCTATGACTTTATTTCTCTTGGAACTTGTATTTCTGCCAAAGTTTTAATGAGAAGTCAATGAGAAGTTGATGGTGACCCTACAATTATGACGAATACATACAACAAACTGCACTCAATAGCTTATAAAAAAAAATAAAGCAAGCAAAAAAGACATAAAGTTGGAAGAATATGAATCTTGGAAGATGTAGGTGGTAGAATGAGATGTAAATATGTCAAAAACATGTCAGTTTTTATCAATTTCATTCTGATCAAAGAAGATTTCATTTGATGGAGTGATTTATGGTTTGTCTCCAAACTTTGTTTGTTTCTCCTTAAATACACAATTTATAGTCTGTAACTCAGAAAAAATTGTAAGAAATTGTGTTAAAGAAAAGAAGGTTCTCTTTAGTTTGAATTGGCTCTACTGTTTTCTTTAACTGTGTTTTTATGAAAGATATGTAAGTGCTTAGATTTTTTATTTCTAGTTAATCATCTAGTAGTTTTTGAATTTGGGTAACTCCTTGCTTATTTCTGTTTAACAGTATTTGTTTCTATCACGAGGTTATTATTTGGAAATAACAACCATCAGTATTCGGAAGAATATTGGATTCAAAATTACATTTTTAAGGCCTGTTATATAAATGAAAAATTCCACATTAAATATATAAGATTGTTTACTTTCCAAAAATAATGCCAAAACCATGCATTTTCCTTTCTTTGCCTACAAAGCACACTAGCAATAAGCAGTTAACAAAAAGAATAAAACGGAATGAGTGAGGTACTCCAGAAATAAGATCAGGTATTGAACCAAATTACATATTATTTTATAGCTAAATTTGTGTAACTAAAATGGTTGTGGTTTGAAACAATGAATTTGTGTGCATCCATCTGAGCACATTATAGTAATGGCATGATATCCACACATCTTGTAAGCACACCTTTGTGATAGAGTGACATGCACAGGTCTTATGATCGTACACAACAATGATGGCATGAGAACCACTTTACAATATTTCAGATCACTCTCATTCACAGGGAAGGGAAAGGACCATCTTTGTTACACTGTTAAAGGATGGCTTGGTTTCTGGTAGAGCACTGGCTTAGAGATAGCTTAGAGATAGCCGGAGACTCAAAAGGTGTCCATGCCTGTGAGGGACAGCACATATCTCACCATGCTCCCAGACTCCAGGTTCCATTGATCCATGCCTCTCAGTCATGTAGAGCAACGCTCCTACCAGCCCCTCCACAGGTAGAGGGCCTGGCCACAGAGTCTCAAGAGATTTCCAAATTAATGAGATACCCAAAGGCTTTTTCAGTCAGGTTGTGGAGAGGACAGTCACCATGTAGCTGTGGGAGCTGGGTGAGCAAAAACTAAGAGACCTAGCTATGAGAGCTGAGAGAAACAGGGTGGTTGATGGCAGCTTGGTGGAACTAGCTGCAAGACATTGAAAGAACTCTGGTGGAGCTTAAGAAGGAGAAAGCTTGGAATTTAAAGTTTTATGCAGTTTCTTTCTTTCTTTCTTTCTTTCTTTCTTTCTTTCTTTTTCTTTCTTTTCTTTCTTTCTTTCCTTCCTTCCTTCCTTCCTTCTTTCTTTCTCTCTCTCTCTCTTTCTTTGTTTCTCTCTATCTAACATCTATCTATCAACTTCAGATCCTCTGAAGATCAATTCACTGCATTACATATCAAGTCTTCATATTTTCTATGACATATTGCTAGATATCTTCCAGACACCTTTGGAAAGCTGTCTGGCCTACAATGGTGGCTCCAAGTTTTCCAAAAACTTGACATTATCCCCAGTGCTTGACTATTTTCATAGATGACTTTGATCGTCAAGATGACTGGATTGAGAAACTTCTAGGCTATCTTTAAAGTATATTTCTGCATGTATATAGGATGTTTTTCGAGATTCTGGTGTATGCACCAGTGAACTGGCCTGGAAAAAAAATCACCCTGGATCTGAGTGGCATCATCAACATAGTGGGAGCTAGAAGGCAAAACCTGGAAGCTTGCATGTGCCTGCAACTAGTCTCTTCTTGTACGATGGGGTTTCTGCTTCTGTCGTTGCCACTTCAGTCTCTGAGTCTTGGCCATGATTATGAGTCACCAAAGCAAAGCTAGGGAGCATCACGACCTTCAGCTTTGGGATGGGGCTTGGTCTTTTGCTTTATTGTGGTGAAGGTTCCAGCTTCTTGTTCGGGCAGCTGCTGGTTCTATGGCTTCAAGCCACTTTGGGACTCTTCAATCTTTGTGTAACTCTCATATTTATATATTCAGTTTATTAATTGTGCTTCTCTAAATAACTCAGAATCATGTATTCACATTCATTTGGAGTTGTTTTTCTAGAAGTGCCTGGTTAACTTTTTGAGTATTTTCTAGAAAATACTTTCCAAATCTCAGAATAAACAGCCAGATTATCTTTTCCAAAGTCAAGATGATGTTCCATAGAAAATATATCTAGTGAGCTAGATATGTCACAACTTAGTCATAAGTGCTTTGCCCAGGTCACCATGCTAATACATAGACGAAATGCAGTATACGTCCTCTTTTCCATTTCCTCACACAGAATGGTAAGAGACCTGTATATGTTGCTCAAATATAATAGCATCGAAGGCTTATAGATACTTCAAGTGGAGTTAACTGGGTCCTGCTTTCCATGCTGTGAGTTCTCAGGGGGATCCAGAACATTGGTTACCAGCACAGTTTTTTCCTATTACTGTAACTGATGCCCAAGCAGCAGAAATTATTACCCACCATCACTGTAAAGGTTAACACAGTGAAATAGCTTATTACTCCTTTAAGTATAATTTTGCAAATTGATCTTGTGCTCACTGGAGTCCAATTTTTGAGATGCAGGAAACCTGTCAGTGAGTTATTGGGACTTCGAGTACAGGCCGTCACTCTCCTTTCTTCTTTTGGTCACTACACCTTGTTTCTAAATAGAAAACAGTAGTGAATGACATTCTAGAGTGGACCATACATTACAGTGTATTTGTCATATCCAGAACTGTATCCAAGACTTCAAAATCTTATTCTATCCGTAAGACACCGAGTAAAGCAACAAGATGGATGCGGATGTTTAAAGTGGTGCCACTTCCTTTAGGAGAAGGTAGAGGAAAGCTGTCCAGCATCACTAACTGCAACTGTTCTAGAGTTATTTCACTTAATGCTCTTTGGATTTGTAACCAGACAAACTGATAATTTTAAGAATCCACATTTTCTAGTATGATCATGAAGGCAAAATTCTGTTTCTCAGATTTAGGAATTTTCCCTCTATACTTTTATAACTGTTATTGAACTATTCATTCATTTAGGCCTAAGAATCCAAGATGTTAGAGTTTCTTTCCATGTCCCCAAAATATACAACTCATCAACGAAGGGCATGTCAATGTCTTAAAAATTAATAATGATATTGCATATTTCCATATTTGGTGAACTTTATATGCATGTGTGTTGTTCATCTCTTTTGTTATGTAATATTTTAACCCAGGAACATTCATTCAAATTTGATAATGGAATGCAGCTTATTTGAATATGCAATATCATTCCTCTGAAGTACTAGAAAAGCATGTTTTTCTGGAAAAGGACTTTATATAGGGAGGTGACTACTTATAAGATGCTTCGTTTTCATTGCTTTACATTTTCAATGATTCTCACATGCAGTGATTGACTATATCATTTCACATTTTTTGTGTCTTTTTAGTGATGTCTGTATTTCAATTATTATTACTCAATTTCCCATGGGAACAACATTAAATAAATGTTAATAGAATATATTTATATATTAAACATGTAAATGTTATTTAAATATCTAATGTTTTAAATAAAAATTTTAAATTTTAATATTTTCTTACTTTTAATATTGATATTTATAATTTTTCAAAGTAAATGATACAGAATTTTAATACACATTTAGTTATGTGTATAGAAATAGTTTATTGTCAACTGTAGTACTTTGTAAATTAAATATTTGGTGCATATCACAAAATATGAGCAACCGAGATGTTAAAATATAGAATAATTATAAAGTAACTTCTGTTTTTTCTTTGTGTAATATATTTCCCAGTAAAACTCACAAATAAATGCTTGGGTTAAAGAGATTGTTTATATATTTATTCTTTTATGAAATATAATTATTATATTAACCATTCAAAATGTCAAGACTTAGACAACTCAACCCCATTTCATAAATAGGATATAGATTCTATAATCTGGCACTGAAAATTGAGATTCAAGAAAATGTCTGCTATTTTAGTTCTACTAGTATATTCAGGCAGATATTTATAAGAAAAGACTGTAACTATTTCCCATTCTCAAAAGTCTTATAAATTAATTATAATTCTAACAAGATTCTCATGCAAAGAAGTTCATCATATTAAATTTATTTCCATAGCATTAATGATAAGTCAAATTACAGTTCAATACAACTGAACTGACAGTTACTTACAGATATTTTGACCCACCTCAACAATCAATAAATTGGTTACAAAGACTGGAAGTATATTTTAGTGAGATTTGCATACCAGTGAAGAACAATCAGGAAATATATTTATAATGAGCTAACTTTGGAAGTTTGACATCACTATCAGAACTCAACAAAGTTTAAATTTAACACATACCATAGATTTTGAATAAAACTATACAATGTCTTCATTGCTATGGTTCTGCTGTACTTCTTAAATGACCTTCATAAAGTTATGGGGTTTTGTTTTTGTATTAATTAATTAATTAATTAATTAATTATTTTTTTATTTTTTGCTTCTTGTTTCCAGAGTTGGTGTTATCTCTTTGATTTCATTATTGTCTTTCCTTTTCACATTCATTGAATTATAGAGTATCATTGATAAATGTTTATGTTATGGCTAGGAATAAACCCTAAGATCAGACTCAATTTTATTGAAAGAAAAAGTTAAGCTATTTTTAAAAAATATTTCATATACCCTGACTGCATTTTCGCTTCCCTCCCCTTCCTTCTCCTCTACCAATTTTCTCCTCCAGATCCACTCCTCCAAATGCTTCCCTTTAGAAAAATGATGGATCAACTATCAAGGCTCTGCTCAGTACCAAAAATATAAGCTAAGGTTTTAAACCCAAATTTATTTTTCTAAGTGTTATTTAATTTTTCTAGGCATTATATGCACTTTAGGATGCTTCAAAATTACATTAATTTTACCTAATCTTAATTAAATATAAGTATTTAAATTTAGGAAATAAGTTATTTCTAAGATTTTAAGGGCAAAACATTTAAAAGAGACATACTATATCTCAATAATATTCTACTTCATTAATTTAATATATATGTCATACAACTATGATATTTGCAAGTCACTGGACATATAAGCATAAGATAAAGATTATTAAACATAATGTATATATAAATACATTTTAAATTAACAATCTTCATACAGGTATTCATAAAAGATTAATTTTTAACAAATATCTACAGAATTAAAGTAATACCAAAGTAAGATCTAATGCATTTGATTTCATATAAATATACTTATGCTGCTAAGTGCATCTAAAATGATCTCGAATATTCTGACCAAACTTTCTATTCCTTTGTTATTTTATTGTCTTTGCATTCTTTGTTTCTCTGAGTATTTAGATCCTTCTCTGAGAAGTGAGATAAAAAAGATTTATTTTGTAATCTTATGATTATGTGTATGTATATGTAGGTGTGTACAAATGAGAGCAAGTGCTCACAGAGTCTAAAAGGGGGGATCTATTAGATCTCATTGGCCAAGAATTACAGGAAGCTATGAATTTCAACTGGTTGCTAAGAACCAAACTCAAGTTCATCGTTTTAGTTCTGATATATTGATTTAAAAGTGTTGGAGAATGAGCTCAGAAGGGCAATTGTCAGATTATATCTTTTTATTTCTGTACTTTCTTTTTTTATTTACATTTCAGATTTGATTCCCTTTCCCCATTCTCCCCCACACCCAGGAACCCCTATACCATCCCTCCTCATCCTGCTTCTATGAGGATGTGCTCCCACCCACCCTCTCACTTCACCTCCCCACCCACAAATTCCCCCACACTGGGGCATCCAGCATTCACTGAACCAAGTATCTCCTCTCCCAACTATGCTGACAATGCCATCCTCCCCTATATATACAGCTGGGTCTATGGGTCCCTCCCTATGTGCTCCCAGGGCGGTGGTTTAGACCCTGGGAGCTCTGGTTGGTTGGTATTGTTGCTCTCCCCATGGGGCTGCACACCATTTCAGCTCCTTCAGTCTTCTCTCTCACTCCTCCATTGGGAACACCATGATCAGTTCAATGGTTAGCTGTGAGCATCCACCTCTGAATATGTCAGTCTCTCTGGCAGACCTCTAAGGAGTCAGCTATATCAAGCTTCTGTCAGCATATACTTCCTGACATCCACATTAGTGTCTGTCTTTGGTGACTGATTATATCTTAAGGAACTCAAAAGATGATAAATAATATCAAACATGTTGGTGCTTATATGTAATAAAAGCTCTTGCAGTTAGCCATTAACATCATGGATATGAAGACAACATAGGCTTCAGGAAAATTTTTCTCAAATTAAAATAAAGCTACAAACAGAAAACAAATTGCAAAACACAAAACAATGCAGTCTTTAGAGAAAAGGATCACAATTTTGTGTACTCTAATATCCAAATTCAGACTTGATTTTAAAACTATGATAATAAAAATGGCATGATATTTGTATTAAAATAGAAGCATGAAGTCAATGGCGAGATAAAGCAACCAGAAGCAAGCCCTTATATAATCATGGTCAACAGCTTTTGTAGAAAGTTGACAAAAATACAATAGATAAAGCATGATCACTTCTACAAAGATAACTGGGAAAACTATACATTGCTCTGCTAGACAATAAAGTTGGACATATATCATGTATAAAATTAAAGTCAGATTGGATGTAGAAATTGGCTCAAGTATTTAATCTCTCAAAACTCATTCCCCAGAGGTACATGTCCTTCAGAAAATACAAATCTCTTAAACCTCCCAATCAACCCCACCAATTGGGGACCAGTATTAGTTTCAGACACCTTTGGAGGGAATAGCCATTTAAACTACCACAAGACTAATCAGAATATTGAACACAGAGTTTGCAACATACAGAGTCAACCACTATTTATGTGGATTCCATAGCATAAAGCAAATAAAAGTTTACCCTTTTTAATAAACTGTTATATAAACTGGATAACCATATGCACAAGGAAATATTAAGTATCTCTTTCCGTTTACATATACCAACTTAAGTCAATGAAAGAAATACATTTAGGAACTGCAACTATAAAATCACAACATCAGCAACAAAACAGTAGAGGAAAAATTCTCAACAATGATCTTGGCAATATAATCTCAAAAGCATAAGCAACATAGCACAGACAAATTATATCATCCTAAAAATATTATGTGCCACCACAGAGGACAATTAAGAGAGTAAAAGAATAACCCAAGGGCTTGAGAAAGAACATTTGAAGACTATAGCTTCATTGCAAATGATATAAAATATAAAACTACTCAGCAATATCAAAACATATAACTCAATTTAATAATGAGCCAAGACTCTAATAGATATGTCAAAAGAAAGGATGCAAATTGGCAGCCTGTGTATAAGCTTTTTAAACATCATTTAATACTTGTGCTAGTTAACCTCTTGTCTCTGTATCATAATATCTAAGATAAGTACCTTTTTAAAAAAATTTTCCATCCCTCCACTTTTTCCATCTCCAGCCACCTTCCTCCTCCTTTACATCCATACCTCTGTTTCTATGAGAGAGAGAGAGAGAGAGAGAGAGAGAGAGAGAGAGAGAGAGAGAGAGAGCAAATATAGGAAATAACTGGAGTTGAGATCCGTATATTCTCTACACAAGTTCTACTATAAAAAATTATTTCTTGTTCTCTTTTTGATCTATATATTCTCAGAAGTAGATCTATTCTTACTAAAGTTGTATGTCTAAAAATAAGTGCCTGATAAATGAATGAAACAAAAAAGCTTTCAATGTCACCAATATCCAAATAAATGCAAGTTTAAAGGGCCATGAGATATCTCCTTACACTTATTAGGGTGGGCTTATGACATATGATAAATGATAGAAAGCACAGCAGTGCAGTTGATAGAAGGGGAGCACCTCTGCACTCTCCAAAGGGGAGTAAGTTAGTGCTTTCATTATCTAGAACTCTGTGGAAGCTCTGTAGAGCTTCCATGTGATCCAGCCATCCCACTTCTGGGTAACTCTACCAAAGTCAGCCTACTCAAGTGCTGTCTGCACACCATGTTCGCTGCAGCATTATTCTCAAAACTGTTTTTCAAAGGACCTGTGGACAAAGAAAGGAACAATGCAACACTCTGCAGACCTAGAAGTATGTTCCTGGGACAACATCAGTAAAGGCGAACCTTTGCATCATCAAATGAAATTACCCACCTACAAACCATCACATAACTTGTAATCTCACTCAACAATGAAGATTAAAATCACTGGAACAGGGAGTCCTATCACAGTTGCCAAAGGCCAGGAGAGTCACCTTTCAGGTTAAATGATACAAAATTGAGGCTGCTAAGATCTATTAACTACAACAGACCAGCTTTACAATGATGCAATTTTTTTTGCTTTAAAATTACTGAGAGTTTTAAAAAAATATTTCTAATTATGCAAAAATAATAACTATGTAGGATAACATATGTATTTACATAGATTAATGTATTTCCTTATGTATACATAAATATAACAAAACTTCATGCTGTAGGATATGTATCTAATACTTACTTATTAATTAAAAGGTATCGTTAATTTCTTCACAAAATTATAAAATCCATAGGTAAGAATGGGAAAAATGGCTTTGATTTGAGAACTGTTCACATGCTAAAGCAAAGACCCTATTTAAGAAAAAAGAATTTGTAAAGTGAAGTTCATTAAAATTAAACTATTTTGCTTTGCAAAAGGCAGTGCCATGAATGATAGAAAAAAATAAATCACAGACTGGGAAAACAATTGCAGAAAGGTGAATGAAAAGAAGACTGTTATACAAATACAAAATACATTAAAACAAAAAACCTTCAAACTCCCTGTAAGGAAATGAACAATTTGATCACAAAGAGACAGAGATCTGAATAGACATACCACCAGAAAATATTTTGCTGAGTTCACATAGTTTTGAACACAAAAAAGCATATGTAACATCTTCCATAGCATACATGATGAGAAAAATATAAACCAGAACAAGGATATAGCACTACATACTGATTTGGCTGGATAAAAAGCAGCACCCTTACAACAATGCATAAAGGCAATATTGTGACTCAAAATAATATGAACACAAGATGGAACAGACTCTTTGGAAGTTTGGTAATTTCTAATGTAAGTGCTTTTGTATATACATGTATGAATATACAGATATATGTTTACGTGAACAAATAAAGTCACTGGGAAAAAAGTTTCCATCGAGATATGGTTGTTTTATTAGGAACTAGGGATGGAATATTACTAAGCTATTAAAAACAAAGAATGGATGGAACTAGAAAATATCATCCTGAGTGAAGTAACCCAATCACAAAAGAACATACATTGTATTCACTCACTGATTATTGGATTTTAGCCCAGAAGCCTGAAATACCCAAGATTCAACTCACAGACCACATAAAGCTCATGAAGTATGACGACCAAGTAGGGGGTGCTTCAGTCCTTCTCAGAAGGAGTAACAAAATACTCAAGGGAGCAAATATGGAGACAAAGTGCAGGACAGAAACTGAAGGAGGGGCCGTCTACAGACCATTCCACCTGGATATCCATCCCATGTTCAGTCACCAAAGGTAGACGTTGATGTGGATGTCAGGATGTACATGCTGACAGGAGCCTGATACAGTTGTCTCCTTAGAAGTCTGCAAGAGTCTGACATACTCAGAGGCAGATGCTCACAGCTAACCATCAAACTGATCATGGGTTCCCAATGGAGAAGATAGAGTGAAGGCTGAAGGAGTTGAAAGGATTTGTGACACCATGAGGAAAGCAACAATACCAACCAACCAGAGCCCCCAGGGTCTAAACCACCAGCCTGGGAGCGCTTAGGGAGGGACCCATGGCTCCAGCTATATATGCAAGGGAACTATATATAAGTGGGAGAAGAGATCCTTGGTCCCATGAAGGCTAGGCGTCTGGGGGGGGGTATTCGAGGGTGGGGAAGTGAGATATGGGGGAGGGTGGGTGGGGGTAAACCAATGTGGAGGCAGGAGGAGGGGGAAGGGATAGTGAGTTCCTGGGAGGGAGGGGGGAAAATGGGGTAAGGAGAGAACATCTGAAATGTAAATAAAATTTCCAATAAAAAAAAAAAGGAACTAGGGAATCACAGAAACATTCAGGGTTATTAGATAATATGTTGCCTGTAGAGACATTAGTTTTCAGTATAAAATGAAACATACTATCAATCATGAAGAAAAGACAAGAAAGAAAGGTAATAAATATCTGTCAGTAAGTGAAAACCTTACCAGTCTGTAAAGGCTACTGAGATACATGTTTCCAACTATATTTCATTTGCTAAAAGCCAAAGCTATGAAGATGGTGTACACACACACACACACACACACACACACACACACACACAAAATTGCCATATGATAGGATCAAAGGACAAGGATTCATCCTTGTAAGGAAAGATGACTTGGTGGGACTCAGTGATTGTACAACTATTACTGACCTCAAAGAAACTGCCATTACAGGTTCGTCAAATGCAAAGAAAGTACATAATACAGACGATCCAAATGAAAACTATGGACTGTTTTTTAGCAATGATTTGTTTGCACAGAACCATGAGTTATCACAAAAGTAACACTCTGAAGGGAGATGGTGGAAACAGGGAATCATGCATGTCCGACTGCTTGCAAGGTTCAAGTAACACTACTCAATTTGCCTGTCAACCTAAAACTCACATTAATTCATTAATCCATTAATGTACAACTTAAGCTGAGAAGGACTATTTGAATGAAATTGACAATGTGAAGGTCTAGTGAATTGCCATCCAGAAAACTTGTGTGTAAGCTATAATCAGAAGACAGCATATTGTTAAATGTAGAACTAAAGCAATGTGATAGAGGTATGACAGAAAAAAAAGTATCAATGGTGCCACCTAAGGACATAGAAGTTGTTCCCAAGCAGATCAAATTAAAGGCCTTAAAAGTCAGATCAAAGGTTTATGCAAAGTGTAACATCAATACATTACAAGTGTTGAGCCAATGTAGAAATATGATAGTGTTGTGGTTTGAATATAAAATATCTCTCATAGGGTTATATATGCTTGAATGCTATTTTGAAGACTATATGACCTTCAAGAGTTGTAATATAAGAGAAGGAAGTGAGTCACTGGGACAAACCTTGAAGTTTGATAGCCCAACCCGACTTCCTCCTCTTCTCTGCTTTCTCACGGCAGACTTGGTAAAAAACAGCAACTTCATACCTCTGCCAACCGTGATAGACATTGCCTTTAAGCCAAGAGACAAAATAAACACTTTGTTTCTCCAGTTGCTTTTGTAAAATATTTTCTCATAGTAATAAGAATCTAAATAAGCACAGTGGGTGTCTGCCTGGTGGAAGGAATGGGAAATGTGATCTTGAGACCAACCAGAAGAGTTTATCTGTAGTTAGGACTTTGGAATTTTTTAGTGAAATATAAAAGTTACTATAGCTTTGAGTGCGTAAACCTCAGAAATACAGAATTGACAAAGTCAGAAAGGGTAGGGTTTAGAATGGGGAAAACATAGTGAGGAATACTCACCAGCTTTAGATGAGGCCCTGGCTTAGATTGCAGAATCGAGATTTGGGAACCAATAGTCTTTGATGGTCATATCAAGTGTTCTGTTGTGGTCATGTTGATTTGAATATGCCTGATGACAATTAAATAGGCTGCCTTAAGTATTTCCTTTTATTACATTGGAAATGAATGACATTAGTTGGGTTAAAATATAGGCTCAACTGGTTTATAACATCACAAGACTAGATGTAGTAACAAAGAAATGATGTGAGCAGAAGAGTGAAGCCTCTAGGATAAAGTCATCGAGATGATGAATTTGACCACCTGGAGAATTTTGCTGAGCTTTTTGCAGTTTTTCACTAGTAAAGTCAAAGGTCATTTTTCTGTACATTGCACATTTAATTGAACCCAAAACTGTATTTTTGTATTCTTAAGAGGAAATTACTTTGAGATCCATTAAAGCTATCCCATGTATCTGAGACAGAAGAGAAAAGACAGACAAGCATCTGTTTCACTTGCTTTCACTGTCACAGTTCACTGAGATTGTCCTGTTGAATAATGTCATTGTCTGTTGAACAATGACCTGTTGAGGGAGCAATGAATCATTGTTTCATAAGTGATAGAGAACCATGCTTACTGTGTAAATCAGACAATAATTCCTTACCCTTGGGACATCCTCTGATGTCAATGAGTAGCTTCGTCCTACATCCTGAGTTTGCATCAGTAAACATAATTGAGAGAAATTGCTGAATAAATTGCACAGATGTGTAATTGACAGAGAAAATGATAAGTCACAAATGAATTAATTGATATTAATTAGAAATCTCAGATATGCTGAAAGATCATGCTTTACATTGCATTCCCCTTAAATATTAGGAGGAATTTGGAGTCATAACAATAGTTACTTTATTTACAAAGTCAGTAAGTCAATTATTTATATCTAAAATAATATATTGCAACAATTTATTCTGATTTTTTACAGCTTATTTAAATTTATTATTATATAAGTATTAAGAAACTTTATCAAAATCTTTCGTATCTCACTTAAATTTGTCATTACTGAGTTCTGATCCTTCTTTTTCTTTAAATAGAGAGGTGATACTATTTTTCTATTTGAAAATGAATTGTACCGTAAGAAAAGTCATAATCTCTCCCTCAACACAAACATTTCCATTTTTTTAACCTTTTCATTGACAATTTAAACAATTGCTTTGTTTGATGTTAACAAGTAGCTTTAAAGTAAAAGTTACAGAGTCGAGTGTAAGAACTTTGACATCAATGTTCTCCTAGCAATTGGTTGAATTATTATAATTCAATTTGAGTTAAATAAGACAAAACTAACTTACCAAAAATGTTCATCAGGGATTACAGGTAGGTCAGTCTTGTGGTCACTAGAAACTCAGATGGTCCTGTAAACAAACTCAAGGTGTGCTTTCTCTTTTTCTTATGGATGGTGGTCTTTCCTCTCATCTTTCCTTCCATCTTTGCCTTCATTCCTTCCACACTCATCCTTTTCTCTCTTCCTTCTCTTCTATGTGTTTTCCTTGTGAAGCCATTTTTGATATTTATTTAGTTCAAACTTTATTTTCTACGCATTGTTTTGCTTTTCTTGGCTATTAAGTGCTTCTTAAGTGTACAAGCTCAGCTGCACATCATTAAATCTAGAGACAGCACCAAGCCTTCTTGTAAGATATTTTTTTTTAATAAACAAAGTCCTTATGGTATGTTGTGGGTTTTTGTTGTTTGTTTTCCAATCATTATTGTCTGCATTCTTATTTGCATATTCTTTGAATCTCTCTAGTGATTTTATTTTAAACTTCCATAGCTACAAATTTAAAATAGGTATCTTCCACATTATTCAATGAATCCTATGGAGTTTTCTTAGTCCATATTTTTAAATTCCATGAGTATATTTTCATTTCACCTTGTAATTTTCCTTCTCTTTAATAAATGATTTGATTAATCTTTGCATACTTCTTTTATCTCACGGATGAATGTTAAGACTATTGGAATGGGTTCACTGAATATGCTTTGGAGTTCTTACCTTCAGTTTGCTTTCTGAACCAAGACCTACTTCGCCTTCTTTTCTTTCTTGTCTTTCTTGTCTTTCTTATCTTTCTTGTCTTTCTTGTCCTTCTTGTCCTTCTTGTCCTTCTTGTCTTTCTTGTCTTTCTTCTCTTTCTTACCACCCTCTTTTCCTTCTCCCTCTCCCTTTTTCTTCTTCTCCTTTTTCCCTTCCTTCTTCTTTCCCTCTTTCTTTGAATCTCCTTTTTCACTTGCAGAATCTGGAACTGTATCTTTGCTTTTTGAACCCTGTTTAATGGGTTTTTCATCTTTCTTTTCACCAACTTTTTCAGCTGATGAACTTAAAAGTGTTTCTTGTGAAGCCTTTGGGCTTTTTTTACCTATCTTGGAATCTTTCTTCACAGCAGCCTTTCCAGTTTCAGATTCTGAGGCTGAAACTTTATCCTTTGAACCTTTTTTACCTGTCTTAGAATCTTTCTTCACACCAGCTTTTCACCTCCAGATTCTGAGGCTGAAGCTTTATCTTTTGATCCTTTTTTAGTGGCCTTGGCTTTCTTTGTACCAGCCTTTTCACTTCCAGATTCTGAGACTGAAGCTTTATCCTTTGAGCCTTTTTTAGTGGCCTTGGCTTCCTTCTTCGTACCAGCCTTTTCACTTCCAGATTCTGAGACTGAAACTTTTTCCTTTGAGACTTTTTTACTGGCCTTGGCTCCCTTCTTCACACCAGCCTTTTCACTTCCAGATTCTGAGACTGAATCTTTACCCTTTGCGACTTTTTTAACTTTCTTGCTGTCTTTCTTCCCACCAGCCTTTTCACCTTCAGATTCTGAAGATAATTTTCCCTTGTCCTTTTGTAAATCCTTTGAAATTTTCCTGGCAGCTGCTTTGGGACTTTCTACTTTGTCTGTCTTTGATGCTGTCTTCTCTTTTGCTTCAGATTCACCTTTTTTCAGTTTCACTTCTTCTTTGTTTTTTCTGAAATCGAAGGCTTGAGTGTGCCAGCTCTTCTAGACTCTCCCCTGCCAAACGAGTTGATTTTGGTGGAAGACCCTTCCTGGCAGCTAAATAAACAGATGGTCTCTCGGATATTCTCATCAGGGAACGGTGCATCCATAATGGTGGTCTGTGAATTCCTTCTTTTTGATCATCAATTACCTCAGTGTTGGTAAGAATAATAAGGGGGAAAACATGGTTTAAATAGCTTTCAATAATAAGATACCACATACATATTTTAATTTCAACTGGAAATACCTTTTGAAAATATATTTTTAATATTCTTAAAATATATATTGTAAAAAGTGGATAAATTGTGGATTTTAAGGTCTATCCCACCTTTGAATTTCATTATAATTTAGAGTAATAGGCAATTGTTTCCCTGCTTGTGATTTACTTTAAATTTAATAGGGTCACAATCTTTCTTTAATATTTAATATTAAAATTTGGTGGAAATGTCTATTGGTCAATGGCACATTAAAACTTCTCTTCATTATTAGGAGAGGTTAATTTTTAACCTTTAAGTAGGCATTTTTTTGGGAAAGTGTATATACTCTCTTTCTAGATAAAATTTAATAACTAGTTATTCTCTGAGATAGAATGTCTTATTTGGTCATATCTCAACTTATAATGTCATTTTCTGCACTTTATAATGTTACCTACAGTTACAGGTACAACCCTGAAAGTCCTTGACTTTATATAAATTATCATCAATTGAGAACATAGTCTACTATAGTTACACACTTATAAATATAATTAATTTTCTATTTCTATCAAAGTATTTGGTACATTAAAAGACAAATTGCTAATTTTAAAGAAATGTTGAACAATAAAAATAAATTGAGTAAAATAAAAAGGAAAAATAAAAAGTTGATCATAATTGTTGAGATTCATTCCTAAAATAAAAAAGATGATTATTCAGTTTTTTTAGTCAAATTTCTTTAATCAAGAATTACTCCAGAGATTTTAAAAACATTTATCTTTCAGCTTTCATTTTTTTGAATTCTAAATTTTATTTTGAATTAAGGAAGCACTAAAAGTTTACCAGGGTGTAGTGTCATTGCATGACACTACTCTGATAGTTTATATTCAGTAAAATTTTCCTTGATATTCACATTAATTGTGAATTGAAGTATCTTGTATTTTTGCTCTATAAACACTCCATTTATTTCAGATAATAACATTGAATGAAATGTTAGCATACTCTAGTTATCATTAGTAAAAACTGGATGGCAATTATATAAAATATGTCTATCATGACAAGACTCCTGTTAGCCCTTATCCACAAAGCACAGTTTACAATGTATGACTTTACAAGATTATTGTTACTAAGTAGTTACTTATTGTTAATATATACATGGCATTTTAATATACTTACAGGAGCTGTATTGTTCTGTAACTGGGAAGGTAGTGATCTCCGTTTCTTTCCTGGCCTTGGTGGTTTGGGAAATGCCAGGGAAAAGTATTGCTGATTCCATGATTTCTTGCTTAATTCACTGACTAAAATAAGAAAGATAACATAAGCCTTTCTTTGAATTGAATTTTTTTCTGAACTGAAATGAACATGCATGTGATATATACAATGAATGAATAAATGAGGAATATCATAACTTCATTTATTTGTTAGTTTGAAATTCTCTGTAATCAAATGAAAATTTGATTAGTACATTAACCAGAAATAACTAATTGATCAATATTCATAATGAAACTAGTGTGGTCTATAATATAAAAAAGAAAAAGAATATTACTACTTCCATTTATATATTGTTCTCTTCCAGTTTAAACACATTGCCATGTGTTTTTTAATTTGAATAAAATCTTGCTGAGAAAAGAAAGATACTGTGGCAAGCACTTATGTAACTACCAAGAACTATAAAACATGCAGAAAGTATGTGTTTGAATTTGAGTAGTAAGACTTAAAATCTGATCAGATAATATTCACTTTCTCAGCTATAAGATGACATGTAATATATTCAGAGACATGTTATTGTTATTGAATATTTGCTAAATAAATATGTAAACAAATAGAAAATGATGGTGAAGTTCACAGAAATAACAGTAGCAATGAGTAGAGGCATTTCAATTACAACCGAGGCCAAGTAGAGATACCATCAATCTATTTGAACATATGAAATATAGCAAATTTTAGAGAAACAATTTCCTACTAGTCTTTAAAGGACAGTGATTAAAAGTGCATAATGAAAATAATATGAAGTTTCATTGAAGAGAGAAAACAAACTGGTACTTAAAGTCTTTTCAATAATAAACCTATTATTTGCCTTGTTTATTACTTATATACAATAAATATCAACAATTAGGAATATAGTAAGAGTTTTTAGGTTGAAGATATTTAGTTTCTTCACTGCTTTTCAAATACAAGATCCTTGTGTTATATTATTTATAAAATTATTTCAGTAAATTTAAAACCATGCTTATGTAATATATACTTATGTTCACACCTAAGTATTCACTTTGCACAGAAGAAAACTTCTCTGGCAAGTAAATATGGTATATTAATAATAGCCCATGCAGCTTTTTTGACTCAGTTGAAGATAACACATGTCTAAAATTAATCTTGTAAGGATTTTGGGAACAACCAACCAGTTGAGCCTGATTTGACATAAGACCTTCTACATGAGATGTAACCTTGTAACCTAGACTCAAAATTGCTTAGTTACCAAGAACCCAGAATCCTAGGGTCAAAGAAAATACTACTGATCTTTAAAAGAATGGTGATAAAATGCCTCCTAATTATATTTATTTTGTAATGCTCAAAAATCAGTTTCTTTTCAGCCACCATCAGAGAAGCTTTCTCCTGCAGCAAACTGGAACAAATACAAAGAGCCACAGCTAGGCATTACACACACATATGTGTGCCGCCCCCCCCCAAACAGAGAGAGAGAGAGAGAGAGAGAGAGAGAGAGAGAGAGAGAATACAATGAGAGAGACAGACTGATAGAGACAGGCAGAAAGAGAGAGAGAAAGAGACAGACCCTGACAAAGATGTGGGAATCTTGGAACACTGAGCTCCAAGTGGGATGTCTCTAGCAAATCATTATCCTTAGAACTCAGGAAACTCCATGGAGAAGAAGGTGGAAAAAGTACAAGAGTCAGAAGAGATGGAGGACACTAGGAGAACAAGTCCCTCTAGATCACCTTCAGTAAATTCATAGGAATTCACAGAAACTGAAGCAGCAAGCACAGGGCATGACTGGGACTGCACCACGTCCTCTGCTATAAAGGAAGACTTTAAGTTTAGAGTTTTTATGGGACTCCTGAGTATATGAGTGAGTGGATCTTTGTTTCTTGTACCTTTTCTTGAGCTTTTTCTTCTGTTTGTTTGCCTTATCCAACATTGGTTTTCTTTTGTTACTATATTTTATTATGTTTTGCATTTATCTCTTTGCAGCCTGTTCTATTCTAATGAGACAGAAAGGGAGTGCAGCTGGATGAGAGATGTGGGAAGGAACTGGGAGGAGTAGAGGGAGGAAAAATTGTAGTCAGGATATATTGTAAACTAGGAAAGGAGCTAACATTTGAAGTGTAAATAAAGAAAATATCCAATAAAAAGTGAAAAATAAAAATACATTTTAAAAATACACATTAAACTCCACCTTACCTGGAATATAATTATCGTATGCTCCATATGTTACTTTTAGGCTATTAAAATAAAAGGGAAAAGTTTTAATGAATTTATACAAAGATTATTATTATAAGCAATCACCACCAAACAGGTAATTATTGATTTCTCAGTAATTGTAAGCCAATCTCGTCTACAGGACAGTAGCAATGAGTAAACATTATTACAGCTTCACCAAAGTTAAGCTGTGATAAAGTACACTCTATCTATCTATCTATCTATCTATCTATCTATCTATCTATCTATCTATCTATCCATCCATCCATCTATCTATGTGTATTGTGTAGGAGAGAGAGGGGAGTGAGAGGAGAGAGAGATTTAAAGCCTACTTTCTTGTCAAATTTGAATTTTATAGATTTTCAAAATTAATTTGTAAAACACTGATCAAAGTATATTTTTTAATACCACATCACAGATTTCCTTGACTTTTAGCTGAAATATTAATCTCAAACTCACGTTTAACTAAAGCATGTACTCAAAATGACTCAAATTTGGGTCATTAAATGTGTGAGTATGCATGTGCACTTGACTGTAGTGTCGGTGAGCACGGTAAGTATTGGCATAGATTCATTGTGTAGATATTTTAAGAAATTCTATCAAATTAACAAATTATGTTGCAAACAGTTTTCCATTAATACCCTCTCACTTTCTTTGTTTCTTGTCATAGAAAAACATTTGCTACCAGGAATGAACATATTGTTAACAATTTTTTTTTTGTTGTAAAGAAAGACCAACAGCAATATGCATTAGTACTATTGTCCTATACTGTTCTACTATGCAACAAATGGACAGCAATCGCTGATCCTAACTGAAGCAAAGCATTAACTGTATATTCAAATAAACCTCAAGTATACTTAGATTCTCAGTTTTCCATTTATTTTTTTCATATATATGGGAATGTGGTGTTTGCATTTGTATGAATGTTTGAATTATGTGCAGGTACATGTGTATGTTAGTGTATGAGCATGTGTATATATGTACATGAGAAGGCTAAACTCAGTGATTATCTTCAATATGTTCTAAAGCATGGTACTTCACTTAATGGCAGAGCTCACTGATTCAGCTGGTCTAACTTGCTTGCTGTGGCAATCCTGTCTCCATGCACTGAAAGTATAGGCAGGCATCTATATATTAATGACAGTTACATGGATTCTGGGTATCTGAACTGTTCTTAGGCTTATACAGCAAGTGCTAATGCATTGAGCCACCTATTTACCCCTGGATTTTACTTATTTGATAATATCTAAAGTTAAAAATCAATCCTCCATCTTTGTCTCAACTGTAGAACATTTTCTGGTGGTTGAGTATACATAGCTGAGTTATTTTAATGATTCTGATTTTCATTAGCAACAACATTTTTTAAAATTAAAAATTAAATACAAAATGAAAAGTATCAATATGTTGGAATACTATAAGGTATCATAAAACAGAATCTGTATATTTGATATCTCATTATGCCAAATGATTGTTTAAGATCAATCTTCTGAATCTTTGTGTAAAAAAAAAAATAATAAAACAGTATAAAGAAAAAGGGAGGAGAGAAAGATATTTCAAATCATCTTTTAGGTCAATATTAGTATATCACAAACTGTCAAGATCACTATTAAAAATTCATATTACAGAAAATACTCCTTAATAACTAGGTCCATAATACTTTAAATTTCAACATATTCTTTGAAAAAATAAAATGATGAATCAAATAATAACTGAAGCTACACTCCATAATAAAATTCAATTAAAAATAAAATTAATAGCACACTCATCACAATAAAAACAATATTAACTCATAATATGCAGAACAAGTTATGAAAATAATATTCATTTATATTTCATTCATTTATTTGAAGAAAATAGAATAGAAAATATCTTTCAAATTTTTATGAAATGTGTCTAGAAACTATAAACTGTTAACAGCAAAATCAGTAATTTAAGATTGTCTTTCTCTTATAATCTGAAAGCAAAATCACTAACTCCTATGACCATTGTGTCAAGTATCCATTCCATGTTTTACAACAATAGAGGCATGAAGACTGGAGTGACCAGAGGAAATCTATCTGTATTCACAGAGGAGTTCAATGGGCAAATTAAATACCTAATACAATTCATAAAAACAATGCATTGTTGACTGAGTGTGCAAGATTATAGATTATAGTTGTTTAACTGTGTGATGGTAAGTTCTAATTATTGATTTGATTCAACATAGGATCACTGGGGAAAAAATGTCTTTAAGAATGTTTGTAAGGGTTAAATGGTGGTGACTCATGCTTTTAATCTTAGTGCTGGAGAGGCAGAAGAAGATGTATCTCTGAGTCCAAGACCAGCCTTTGTCTACAAAGCAAGTTCCAGGAGAGCCAGGACTATATGGGAGACCCTGTGAGGGTCAGGTGAAGGAAGTAAGAATGTCTGTGTGGGAATTATCTTAATTACATTGATTGATGTGGGAAGATTCACCCATAGTGCCAGTACCTTCCTTGGTAAGAGAAAGTGAGCTAACCAATAGCATGCACACACAAATTCATTGTTTCCTGCTGTAAAGTATGGTGGAGATATAGTGAGGTCTCTCAAGCTCTAGTCACTGTGATTTTCTGACATGGTAGATAATAACCAGAAACTAGGAGATGAATAAACACTTACGTGCTAGAATTGCTTTTGTCAAGTAGTTTTTATCCTGGTAGCAAATTTGAAATTAAAACCAATTACATAATTTATAATTCTATATATCTGAAACTGTGAGTTGTAATTTAATGACATGAAACAAATATATGAAGAAAAAAGTTAACAGTTAAAGTTAACATGAATAACATATCGAAAACATTGTCTTAAATATCTACAGAGCACCACATAACAAACATAGATTATCTATTCATCTCAGTGAAGTATTCTCTAGGATAAATTAGAATAGAAAAATAAAAGTTTTCAACCCATTAAGGCAGCATTGGAATCTTGCAGAGTATGTTTTCTTATAATGATGAAATAAAAGCTAAAAGCCAATAAGAAAATATTTTACTACATTTAGACAATTCAAATCCAAGAATATTAAAGACATTACTCTTTTATTAATCAGTTTTCTACAATTTATGGCTTATATTTATTAAATTAGCATACCAAATAACAAATTTCCTTGTGTTATTTTCATACACATTTAGGTTTATTTGACACTATCCCACAATACAAACATGCATAAAACACACACACAGAAATGCACAGACACACAAATACACACACATACATACACATATCTTCTCTCTCATTCTCCCTGTAGCTCCCCCCACCATACAAAACAGGTTAATTCATTTAATAAATTTTTCAGTTCCATCTATTTTTCAGCAAACATTATACTCTCACATTTCTTTACAGCTAAGTAAAATTCCACTGTATATACTATAGTTTTATAATCCATTAATCTTTTGAAGGATGTCTAGACTAATTCCATATCCTTGCTATTATTGATGAATGAGCAAATACTCTGTTTAACCACCAGTATGTTAAGAGAGAAATAGAGAAGCAAAGCTTAAATTTCTTGAAACAAATGACTATGGTATGCAGAATACCAAAAATTTTATACTAAATGGATTATATATAAAACATATATGCTACATCAAATATTTGGAAATATCACCAACAAATACATTTATTCTACTTCAACTGAAAAAAATAAGAAAGGAAGCTCAATAGTATTGTGTTTGTGAAATAAGGTGGCATAGAAACACAAGTGATATATTATCTCAAGAATCATATAAGGTGATATAAGATGTAGGATTAGCTTTATAAGATGTCATAGATACGTCAAGGTGCTAATACTTCATTTGGTGTGATAAACACTATACAAGTGCAGAGGCAGGCATATCTCTAATTGAGCCGCTGGTCTCACAGTAAGTCAGACACTTATATTCCAGACATGTTTAGTTTGAATAATTAGCACGGTGTGCTAGCCTTAATCCAGCATGGGCAGAGGCAGGTGATTTCTGATTTCCAGGCCAGCCTGGTCTACAAGTGAGTTCCGGGCGCCAGCAACAGAGAACCTGTTCGAAAATACCAAAAAAAAAAAAAAAAAAAACAAAAAATTTGAATTGCCAAGTTTAAACAATTCATGGGAAATGCACTCAGAGCATCTTTAAGACTCTTTTATAAACAGTGATATGATCCAGGGAAGTGGGCTCTGGGACCCACAGAAAAGTTTCTTTAATGTTCAAATTTGTACAGATCAGATCATCTACAGTTAACAGGAAGAGTTAAAGGTTTAAAAGAGCCAGCCTCCCCTTTATATTTCTGAATTTCATTCTTTCGTCTTGCCTTCGGGCTTTCTACACAAGGTTTTACATGATTGAAAGGCATTTTATTTATTAATTATTAATTAATTTATCTCATTGATTTTCATAACTCATTTGGACAGAAATAACTTAAGTTAAGAAAACTATTATTATCGCATTACTTTCTCTGTCTAGATAGCCTGCTTCGTATGTCAGAATACTTTACAACTCAGAATTCATCAAGAAGAGTGCAGTTCACAACCTACTAATTTCCTTCATGTAGGAATTTCACCATTAGACTTCAGCCTTAAAACACCTGATTCATGGCCTTTAAGGTTCACTCATCATTTCTGTGACAAACATAAAACTTGTTCCTATAAATTTGTAAGTGGCCCAGAGAGGGATGATCCTTCCTTAGTTAACAATAATTCACTATGTTATATGATAATTTCTAAATTCATCATGACATGAAATCAAGACTTTTATAAAAAAAAATCCAAATCTTCACATTTCACTAAAGTAGAAAATAAATAAATCTTATATCAATGTAGCTAATGCTATTGCCTAAGAATGAAGCTCAGTAAATTAAAGCCTTCTTCCATGCTTCTGATTGGCCTAAAAGCAACATAATGTACATTACTTCACAGGAAAGACAATAACTGCTCAATTAACTGAGAATTTCCATTATTTTAAAACATAAAACTTGACAAAAAGACTTACAATCTTGGTATAGACATTTCTCCCACCTGTGACGTGCCAGGGCCTAAGTTTGGTGATATGAAAAAATGATGTCATAAAGAGAACAAGAATCCTGTGACATAAGGGGAATGCTGACAGCCTCTTATGCTTGGATTTTCTGTCATCTAAAATTCTAAGAATAGACTGTACTATCATTCATCATTACTGAATAAGCCTAAAATCAGTTATGGTTTAATAAATACTTGTTTTCTAAGAGTTTTAGATATTGACATGTTTGGGTTTTTTGTTTGTTTGTTTTTGTTTTTATTCTTCTCTCACATCCTGACCACTATTCCCCTCCATCTTCTTCTACCCCTAGTCTACCTTACCTCTCCCCTAAATCCACTCCTCCATTTTACTTCATAAAAAGGCAGGCCTCTCAGGAATATCAACCAAACACGGCATATCAGGTTGCAATAAGACTAGGCATATCGCATCATATTAAAGGTGAACAAAGTAGCTCTACAGTATCAAAAGGGTCCTGAAAGCAGGCATAAAGGTCAGAGACAGCCACTACACAACCATAAAATATATGCAGAGGACCTAGGCCAGATCCACACAAACTCCTTGATTGTAGATTCAGTCTCTGTGAGCCCCTATCAGCAAAGGGTAGTTGATTCTGTAGATAATTTTTTTTTGTAATGTCCTTGAGCCCTTGGGTTCTTACCATCCTTCCTCTTACTCTTTAGATGGATTCCCTGAGCTCCACCTAATCTCTGTATCTGTTCCCATCAGTTGCTGGATGAAGCCTCTCTGATAACCAATCTTCAGGCTCTGGTCTACAAATACAGCAGAATATCATTAGGAATCAGTTCATTGATTTTTTTTTTCAGACATGTTTGGCTCTATCCTAAGTCTCTGGGTTATATAATCTCTAGTTCCTGGCCCTCTAGGAAGTGTCAGACATGTGATCCCTTTCATGACTTGAGTCTCAAGTTAGACCACTCATTGGTGGCCACTCTCATAAATTCTGTGCCACCTTTAACACCAGCATATCTTGTAGGTAGGATAAATTGTAGATGGAGGGATTTGTATCTGGCTGGGTTGGTGTCCTAATCCCTCAAGTGGAAGCCTTGCCTAGATAAATTAGGGTTTTGGGGGTTTTTATGGTTGTGGTTTTTTTTTTTTTTTTCTTTTCTTTTTCTTTTTTTTTTTTTTGCTGTGTTTTGTTTTGAGATAAGGTCTCTCATTGTAGTCTTGGCAGTTTTAGAAATTTCTATGCAGAACAAGTTTGCCTCAAACTCACAGAGATCCTCCTCCCTCTGCCTTACAAGTGTTGGGTTAAATACATTTGCCACCATTCAGGGCCTTATTAAAATTTTTAAGAAAAGAGAAAGTTTAGTATCTAGCTCTGACAATCTATTATAACCCCAAATCTTTTACATTCATATACCTTTGGTTAAATATTTTTCTCAGCTTTACATTTCTTTTTGCCTTTTTAATATGATATCAATGCAATTGGTAAAATATGTCTGAATGCTTCAGACAGAGAGGAGCTGAAGATGTGATTCCATAGTTAGTGCTTGCTTTTCTCACAGAGAAATTTGTTCTGCTCCTAACACCCATAATGGGTTTGTCATAAAATCCTGTAATTCCAGCTTCATGAAATATTGCACCTTCCCCTCACTTCTAAGGACACCCAAAAATGAGTGCACATTCCCACATGCAACCATATCCTAAAAATAAATATTAAAATAACACAATACATAAAAAATTACAAACATAATGAGACATCACTGAGCATGAGGAATGATAGAAATCATGTGATTTTTGTACTTCTTAGTGGGTTTTGCTCTTCACCTTTCCTTCATTGCATAATTTGATTTTACCTCATGACTGAATGAATCCTCATTCTTTATGTCTACCCTATTTTTTTTATCCATTATTGTTTAATGAAGCATATAGGTTGGTTCCACCACTAAGCATTAATAAACATGCATGTAGAAGAACTCATAGTTCTTTTGATAAACATCCAACAGAGCTTTGTTGAGAAGCTTCTACATTGATTTCAATAGTTAGTGAAGCAGTTTACATTTCTGCCAGCATGGAATAAGTATTCCTCATTACTTACAGCCTCAATAGTATTTACTGTCATTTGCTTTCTTGATGTTAGTCATCTTGTGATGCAATCTTGATTTGCTCCAACACTTAAACCTCTGTCTGTCTTTCTATCACATGTCATCTAATATTACCATGATTGTTCTCATACACTCATGGTAGGATTTTGAATAAGAAATATTTCCCGAGGGCTTAGTTATTTGACTACTTGGTCCCTAGATTGTTTGAAGAAATTACAGAAAGTTTAGGAGATGGAAACTTGCTGGAGAGAATATACCACTGGTCTGTGGGGGGTGGTGGTAACAGTGTTTAGCCTCATCCCTCTTCTAGGTCATTTGACCTGCTTCCTGTATGTGCACAGAAATTTGTTTATTATGTATCAGTATCACTACTGATACACAAACAAACATGTACTCACCCAGATAGGGGACCAAAGCAGAACAATTGAATATATATTGTGTCTTATTGTATATATGATGCAAGGAGTTTGCTTTTATATTTTAAAGGGATTCAAAATTAAAAGATAGCCTGATTCTCAAAACCACCTTCAGACTTTTGAGTAGTGTCAATTCTGTTAAAGGCTCTGGGAACTTTTGCAATTGGGATGAATGAATTTTGCATTATGATATGGCTATGTTTCTGGAGGCTAGGGAGTGGCATGTGGTGACTGGTCCCAAATGGCTCAGGTTGAATGTAGAGCTATTTTCAAGTCAAATTCAGTAAAATGATAAAAAATAAAGAAAATTGTTTTATCCTACAGTTTATTTAATTCAGAACATGATATAGTTCCGCTTTTAATCTCTCTTTTTGAGTTTTGAACAGAGATCGTTTAGTGAATTTCAGATCAATAGTTTTACCCAGACATTTTGAATCCAAAATTGTCTATTTTAATAACTATGTAAGTGGCTTATATTTTTGTATTTGCAAAGATGTATGTAAAAGGATTTGTAATTGTATAGAACTACTTTTCCTCATGAAAGTCAGAAAGCCCCAAGTATATACAGAGTAGATTTTTAGCATTTGCTGTGGTTTGGGTGTAATTTATCTCCCAAAGTTTCACATACAGACATGTTGATCCCAGTGGGTTTGTTTTGATGGAACCTTAAAGAGATATGCCTTGTGGATAGTAATTAGGACCTGGGGCTCCAACATTGTAAATCAATTAAAGCTTGAATCAGAGTGTGTGTTGTGTTTTATCATAAAACATTAGTTCTCTTGAGAGAACTACTGTTTGTTCCTTTCCGTAGGTGGTTGTTTTTATGTATGTTTCTTTGCCATATTATAGCACAACAATAATTCCCTCCACAGGACATTGATACCATATTGTGTGTACCTTGCAGTTAGTAAAACTATATGTCAAATAAACTTTGGACAGATGCAAAACTCATAGTAGAGCCCAGCAACTTTAATGACTCCCACACAATTTCTGAAAGGCAGAAGTAAGAAAATATACAAAATCCATAATTTGCTAGTGTTGAATTATTTCTTCCATATTAACAGTCATAATCACCTTTTTATTAATTTACCTAACACTTGCATAATAAAAGGAATTTTTTGTGTAGGATTTTTAAAATGTGAAATAAGTAGACTCATTTATAAATTAAATCCATATTTGTGGCAGTGTACATGCCAAAAACAATCCCCATAGCTGTTATTTTGAGTAGTAGTTAATTCTTGGGGGAATAAAATTCATAATTAGAACCTAAAGGCTGATGCTTGCAAAATAATCTGTATCTAGGTTTATATATGTGTGAAAGTATTTTAAGCAAGAAAAGTGTTGGAAACTGGCTCATAACTGAGAATTTACCTACATGTTATTTATGACAATTATATAACTTAAAACTTCCTTTTGTGTATGATTGATAAATAGCACAACACTTGAAGAAGTATAATTATCTTCATCACATTTGAGTGTTGTGAATCGATATAAATTTATATAAAATGATACCCAGTAAGTAATACTTGGTATGTAACAAATGGTCCAGAGTTATTTATTTCGCCATATTTTTCTAACACTTTGAAGTAAAATATTAGTTTGTAAAGATAAAATTATACTTCCATGATTTCCAGAACAGACAAAATTAGCAAAAAGATGGAAAAAGGTAAGGAAAACCTGGGAATCAATGTACACATAGCATAAAATGATAATACCCAAGAATCAGAATAGCATGTTTCACATAACATTTTTTTAACAATATATAAGGGAAGAAAAGACAGCGATTCTGGACATAAGTTGATGTAACAAATCAATATCTGAAAATTGAGGAGAGGACATAGCATTGTGCCTGTACTTTTCAGACTAAGGCTCAGTGCTGTTCTCATTAATACCAAAGAGAATAAGGAAGAAATAAGATGTACAAATCTAGATAGCTTATGAAAGCTTTGAACATAAAAAATATTTTGTTTCCTACTTACATATGAAATTTTACGACTTTTTGTTACCTTAAAAAAGAAAATAAAAAATATTACAATATACTTATCCCTGGCTTTGGGATAGCTTAGATTTATCTGATAATCTATATTTGTGAGAATACAAAGTGAGATTCCCTCTCTCTTTCCTGTAGATATTGCAGATATACCAAGACAGTTATTTTGATATATTATCTCTCATGTAACGATGTACAGCAATAAAAAGTTCAGCATAAATAGTTGTAGTCAATAGATAATGTGTGATTGTGTGAGAGAATTTTTCAATGAATGGATAATATTTTCAGACTCACTTCTAGTCTTCTTCAAAACAATGGTAGCTGTTTAGTCCTGCTGTGATCCAGCTTTGAGTAGCCACTATAACATGCTTCCTATTCAGAGTTTCTTCTTGCAGACAAGGTAGAGAAAATTTTACTTGTTTAGATATATACTAGTGAAATCAATTTATTACCTAAATATAAAATGTTTAGTGATTTTTGTTCACTAGAAGGACAGAGAATCATTGTTTGGACTATATGAGACATAAAATTATTGAAGAATTTTAAAATGAAATGAGCTATTATACTAAATTCCAAATATAGGAAATGCAGAATATATGATATACACTTTACTACGCTAGAAAAATAAGAACATGGAAAAAGAATTGTATAGGTCTAGAAATACTTTTATAATTTTTCCCTAGCAGTAATTAAAAGAAGAAAATCCTACTCTGATTAATATTATTGATCAGCCCTATTTCTTAGCCACAGTGCCAGGTGATCATTGAATGATAACTTGCTTGTGTAGATTTAAACAGATGTAATAATTTTACTCAAGTCAAAATATAAATCTATCAAAATGAAAACAAAGAGTTAGAATCACAGGTTATCATATTTTGGCTCAGTATCATCCGGTTACACTGGATTGTAATGGTCAGAAACGTTCTCCATTCCTCAGTATTAGAAGAAAATAATGCGAAACACCAATCCATGGCATGTAATTAGGCAACACTAGGAAATCCACTTGGAAAGAGGGTCTCTAGAATGCATGAATAAAAGTGAGAGCAAATGTTTATAAGCAGTAATTTAAGCAGTATCACATGCAAGAGTATTTATCTGCAGTACTTCCTTAGCAATAAGAACCTTGATAAAAGAAAGGTCATGGTACTTTATATCATCCAGTTTTGTTGGCTGATTGAACGAAGAGTCTCAGTGTTGGATGAGAAGAACTGGTATCTTAGAAGATTTCCTGCACTGACTGCTGATTCCCTTCTTCCTCTTCTCTTTGTATTTGACAGGAAGAATGCAGGGAAGTAAAAGAGGACTAAAATCTGAGTAATCCCTTTTGTACTTATGTACATTGTACAATCCTGTGTGTGTGTGTGTGTGTGTGTGTGTGTGTGTGTGTGTGTGTGTGTGTAAGGGAAGCTTAGCAATTTAATTCTATTGTATAAAATACAGTAAAATTCATAAACTGCAGTTTTATATATTTTTATACATCTGGTTTGTTACTCTAAATTTGTGCTTGTTCCATTTTGATAAAACAAATACAGAATATTTAAAGACTGCTTCAAAATCACTAAGAGTCCATGGGACAACAGTCAAGATTACATATGATCAGTGTTGGAAAGCACTCAGTGGACAATGAACTATAGGAGGGTTGGGGAAGAATAAAGTATCACTATGATTATATAAAGTAATATTATATATAAAATGAAGTAACAACCTATACACCATCATATCTGCAAAGGTAAAGATATAAAAGAGGTGCTAAAATATAGAAAGAGTATGCATATGCTGCTTTTATGCTTTAGATACGTGTGATTAATAGAATAGCACTGTGGAAACTTTAATGAAACTTCAGACTAAATGTATAGAAACAATGATAGGCCTTAGTGGCCTAAACTTAAATGGTACATAAATACAGCTGGAGAAATCACAGTGGTACCCAGTGACCAAACCACTGCAGTTTCCACAGGATCAAATTGAACAGTAGGTACCTGTGTCCACAGGCCTTGTCCTAAGATTATGTGCTCATTAGCTGATCCAGTCCATGGCTGCTTTTCACACTTCCAGACACAGGGTTTATCTCTCTGTTATTAGTGAGGAACACTGCAAATTCACGTGGATTGCATTGACACAATAGGCTGCAGGATTACGTCATGCCAATGAGTTAGGCAAGAGCTCCTGAACATAAATGTTTTATAGCAACAATGAAAACAAAACAAACAAAACAGAAAACAGAACAACAAAAGACCTCACATTCACCTTGACTCCACTCTAATTCAAGAGAAAGAGGACCACAGTGTTACTCCTGATTCAGAATAGGTACCAACGTGTTTATCCACTTTAAGTTTTAAAATGTGCTGCTGCCATTTACCAAACATACTTAAAGGTTACTCTGCTAAATATTGATGTTAATAATTTCTACGTTGAATACTTATTTAATTTTTACCATGAAAAGCATAGATGTGAAAAACTAATTATTGTTAAAAACAGAGTTTTTAAGTTGTTCTATTTGCCACTGTGAGAAAATGTACGATTACTGTTTGAAAGTGAGACATGATGTGTGTTTTCCAGTGCGATTGATTTTAACACTGAAGCGACAAGACAATGTAAATTGCCTTGTTGTTAGGAGACTAAGTGTCATGTTACAAGGTCATGGGGTAAAGATAGCATTTATGTGAGCTTGCCAGTGATTATGGTATAAATTTATATTCACCTGAAATAAAATATTAAAAGCGACATTTTTTGCAAGAGGATAGTGACATATATGTAAAATAGTTATAGTTTGTTTCTGAAGGGAATAATTTTACTATATTTTATTTTCCAAGGGAATCTTAAATAAAAAATGTACTACAAAGACACATTAGTTGGGTCTAAGTATAAGATATGTTTGTATATTTCTGTGCCTTTTCATATGCTTCTAATATTTTAAGAATAAGTGTGTCCTTAAAAAAATAAAAAATCGACAAAGTGGTTCATACTATTTTCTCTCTTATTGATAAATATATATCAGAATAAGCATAAATAATTGCATGTTTATTAGGCACTATTCCTGGGTGTGTTCTGTGATGTCAGGTAAGTTAACTGCCAGGGTTAAGGCAAGGAGATTTTAGAGATCTTAGTAGGAGAAGAATCATGACTTCTCAGCTAGGAGTAATGATTGTGCCCACAGATGGTCAAAGACTGAGCTTCTGGGCCAGTTAATTAAACCTTTGTAGTTCTCCTTAAAGATTGTGGAATGTCAAAGGACTCAAAAGTCCAGAAGTTTTGAGAAAGGAAAATACAGATGGTAATTCCCCTGACCTGACAGTGATCAAAATAGCGTGGCTTTGGAAACAAACTGTTCCCTTAAAAATCTAACTATTCTATAATGCAGACTTTCTCTTCTTGCCATTAAAAATTACCATTTCTGGTTCTTCCACCACTGCTAACTAATCAGTTTAATTTCCTGGTACCACCTACTGACAAGGTACATTAGTTCCCGTCCTCAAGGAATGCTGGTGATATTGAATGAGATGGAAAATAACCTCTAATATGTACAGTTCATGGTGTTTACTCATACCTCTACACTGCTTACACTTAAGATGTGAATTGTAGAAAATAAGCCATGCGATTTTCACTTAAAATAAATTTATCAAAATTCATAGCATAATGTTTAACCCCAGAGTAAACAGAGTAAAAACTAAATTCAACAAATATCTACAAAGCTGAATTCCTTCAACTCTGTACTGTGTTACAATCTAAACTTCAAATAACTATTAAAATATAACCCCTGATATCAACAAGCCTTATGAAAATAACTGATAGCAATCTATCTATAAACTTGAGATTAATGAAAGAAACAGTAGGGAAGAATAGAAAGCAAGATGAAAAGAAGAATTCCCTTGTCCCTAACAACACAACCCAAAATATTGCATAAATATTTTTCCAAATAGTATTATTATATGTTGAATGAAATAATTCTATAAGATGAGGGAAAGAATGTTTTCCTCTGACTTCCACATGACTGGCTCTCTGAGTACACTATGTAACTTGAAGGATTCTTTTAAAGTATTGTAAGTAAAAATATTTACAGAATATTCCAGTTCAAATTCATTTTAGAAGTTATATTTCTTTTTTTTAAAATATTAGTGATAGAACTTCAGAAATTGCTTCAATTTACAAGATACTACATGGTCATTCATTTCAGGGACCAGCATGAAATAAAAGTCAAATAAATATGAGCTCATCTGTTTATTATGGTCTCTCTATGCTATCAAATAGCTCAAGGCTTTGAGTTCTTTGAAGATGATGTGCTAAAAGCCAAGTATTCAAACTTTATCCAGTGCATACATATGTGTGTGTGTGTGTGAAATATGTTCATTTGATAAACATGCTTAGTGCCAAACTATATACCAAATATAGTAATTGGGAGAATTACCTCTAGGAAGTTGCCCAGAATCACTGGATTATAAATGATGAGAGCTACATATTTTATGGTATGTGTTCCCTGCAAGTACCATAAAGTCACTGATTAGTGACTATTTCAGTTTTAAACCTTGAACTATTTAATCTTAAAATATGAGAGTAATTAAATTATCTCAAGACTTTTCAACAGGTATTAAGTGTTAATAGTTTAAAGAAAGAAAATCCATCAAATCTAAAGAAAATATTTCTGTCTATGCTACTTATTCAGTTGTGGCTTTTCAGTAAACATTTATGGCATCTTCTTAAATACCCT
Organism: Mastomys natalensis; assembly: GCA_021653895.1. Taxonomy (NCBI): domain Eukaryota; kingdom Metazoa; phylum Chordata; class Mammalia; order Rodentia; family Muridae; genus Mastomys; species Mastomys natalensis. Next base: position 298,328 of record JAJTUV010000323.1, on the reverse strand, counting down.
GTTGAATTATTCATTTAATTATTTTTTAAAAATTTGTCACTATTAATAGGTACATATGCTTATAGTATGTATGAGTGGAGTTTGGTGGCAGCACTGCCAGGTCTCTGTGTAGAACAGAGGACCACAATGTGGAGTCAGTTCTCTCTTTACAATTGGACTCAGGTAGTCAAGTTTGCATGGTAAGCATTGTCACCACCAGAGATGTCTCAGTGGCCATTCTAATTCTGTATCCAAGTACTTCATTTTTTAAAAATATGTGTATATTTTCTTTACATATTTCCAGCTTTCTATTATTTTTTAGAAGAATTATAATTTTCTTATGTGTAAGGTTTGTCTAACTGTGAAGAATATTGATGATACTCTTCAGGTAATGGAAGTTGGAAAAGTATGTGAAAAATAATCAGGAAAACAGCCCACCTTCCCTGATTTGATGATATTTTTTCTTCACTCAGCATACCAGATAGCAATCTAGTATAATATTTGTGCATTATATTATGCAGCTCTAGAACAGGTCATCCTTTTGACCCTTTGATAGACAATTCATTCACTTTCTCCAATTGTTCCTTCTTTCTCAGTCCCAGATTTATAAATAGGTGGAAAAGGATCAGTTATTTTCAAGAGGCATGTTTTGATAACAGGGATGATAGTTCATGAAATAATTCAAATTCAATTCAAAACACAGTGCAAGTTGAAATCAATATGTCTTGAAAATAGCATGCTAAATAGGAAAAATATGTCACTAAATGCATGATTCTGAACACAGGAAGTGTATAGAATAGAAAAAATTGCAGTGATAGAATTGCAAAGTGAGCAATTTGGAGAATAGAGGGTAAAAGATATATACCAATAGAGATTATGACTATTTTTGAGAATTTCATACATGACTACTTTATTTGCATCATTTCCATGTTCCTCCTCCAACTAGACCCTTTTAGTTCTCTCATTCATTCTCAATTCTTTTACACACACATACACACACACACACATACACACACACACACACACACACAGGCACACCACATGTACGTGCATGGGCATGGGTCCTGTTGGACTGAGTTGTGGATCCTGCATCTTTGCCACAGCTCAGGGAGGCAGAAGCATGGGAATTTGACTGAGTCCATTCCATGCAGCACCGGGCTATGAGATGCCACGGAGCTCTGTTCCAGTGTGGGGAGTTCTCAACCTGAGATCCAAAGGGGGCAAAGCTCTTGGGTTGAGGATCTTTGGGTCGAGTGGCTGATCAGAGAGCAGAGGTCTCAGCCTTGGATACCCAGACGCCACTGGAGACCACAGAAGGACTGAGACATAGGTGGCATACGGCTGGACCAGGCCTCAACAAAAAGGGATGAGGGAGAGAAGCTCTGGCAGTGCCCTGCAGGGTGGAGACTCTTGGTCACAGCAACTCATTGGCTAGGTCATGACTGGCTTGGCTAGCTTGCTTGAGTTGGTGGGCTCCATGGTGGAATGTAGAGAGGTCCTCAGAGGGAGATTAGATGGTGGCCCCATCCTCAGTTCTCCACTGTGGGCCCAAAGACATAAGGAAGTTCATGGTTTTAAAAGGTTTATTGCCATGGGAAGTAGATGAAGCTGTACCTCGCCCTCAGGGCAGGCCTGAGGTTAAATACTTTTGTAGGGAGGAGGTCTGAGGAAGCTTGCATGCCTCTAATTTGGCATTCGCGCCCTCTGACCTGTGGAGGGGGTGGTAGGGGCATTGCCTATATGACTAAAGGTGTGATCAGTGGAGGTCTTCGGCCTCCTGTTAGGAGCCTGGAGTCTGGGAGCATGGGGAAATGCATGCCATCCCTTGCATGGATACCTGTTGGATCTCTGGCTGTCTCTTCCAGTGCTAAACCAGAAACCATGCTATCCTTTCACGGTCCCCTGTACGGGCATGTACACACACACACACACACACACAACACACATACACATACACACATGATTTGCCAAATCTCTTTTGTATCATAATTTTTAGAAGTTCAAGTTTTAGCAGATATCACTGACAAAATTTCCAGTCTTGCTTATTTATTCTTCATGTTTCATGTATCAACATATTCTTAGCTCTTTTTCTGTTTAACTGAACAAACTTAACATCATGTTATTTGATTTATATATCATTAGCAATGCAGAAAATAAGTCTGAATTCAAAGATATGTGAGAGTGAACCTTGGAATAATCCTAAGGATATTTCCAACTGTAGCAAGAGTGAAAGAAGCCAATGCATAAACTATGACTATGTCTACCTAGAGTGTCTCCATGGAGAATTAAATTGGACAACCACATTACATTACTATTGTCTGTATGGAGCTTTGAATTAAAAAAGTGTGACATGGTACCATTGATTATGAATCTCCCTAGAAAACAATAGAGAGGGCATTTTAAAACATAATAACTTCTTCCCTAACTCTTGTGCTAGGTATCACTCTAATCGAATTACTCAACATAGGTAACATAAAGGGGAAAGATTTATTATTGACTCAAAGTGTCAGAAAATTAAGTGAATTATGGCAGGCATGGAGCAAGTCAGGAAGCAGACCAATTCATATCATGGTGGGCTAGGAAACAATGAAAAGAAATTCTGGTGCTTAGGTGTTTTGCTTTCCTTCTCCCACTTTTATTATCATGGAGTACCTAGCTCACAAAATCATGTGACTCACATTCAGTGTGGCTATTTTTTTATCACCTCTCTGGGAATGTCCTCTCTCTATACACAGAGATATGCCTCAATCTTTTATGTAATTCCAAATCTGGCCAGTTAAACATTACGATTTCTCCATCACAATTCTCAACTCTGAGAGTTGCCCCCACCCTATTGAGCCCAATCTTTTTCATGTTCCTGGCAAATATTAGATTTCCTTTCATTTTTACAGTTTTGTCAGTTATATTTTAGTGAAGGTATTAGAAAGAAAAGAAAGGTCATTACTGGAATCCATTCATTCCTTGAATTTATCAAGGTTATGAGATCTCTGAGTACAGAATAGGATGGAGGTCAGGATAAGAGGACAAAGATGGATTTCTCATCTCTCACCACAGACTAACAAAACATAAAAGATGCACATAGAAGAAGATTTAGTCTCCCCAGACACTTGGGTAAAGGGCATTGAGGCAAGAAGATGGAAGATCAAAGCCCACCTACAGTACACCTACACAGTATGTCAAAAAAGTAGGGTCCTACTGTGTCTGGTTTGTCTGGTTTGAAAGACTTGTAAGATCACATCCCATCCTTACCTGAGCTCATGCATTAGCTTCCTCTACATGTTGTTTGCTAAATTACATAAATTTGGGACAATTAACTTTGTTTAGCTACTTATAAAACTTTTCCTAACTTTCTACTACCATACTATCCTAAGAGGTTACAAATACCTCTATAAAATGTATGTTAGTTGTGGAAGCTTAGTAAGACTAGTAAAGCAACTTTTGAATAGGTTTATGACAGGAACATGAGTCAATTCACACAATGAATATATAAAATAAATATTCAAAAATGATCAAATAACATTATTTCCTTTCCAGTCATTATGAGGCATGATTCTGATACTTTTCATCAATTTAGTTTAATTTTCTTAAGAAAAGAAAATAAAAGAAGCACATAAGCTACTGGTATGTGTCATTATGCTGTGAGAATTATCAAATCCATACAAAGCTCCATATTCTAGCATATAGACCATTCCTCCTACACAATGGCTCCAAATTGCTTTTCCTTAGTACTTAAGGTATCACAAGGCCTTTGATCTATCATATTCTGGTCTATAACAATGGCTTAGCTGAGTATCTAAGACAGAGAGAGGAGAATAAAAACAAGGAATATGAAGAGGAGAAAGAAAAATGTAGAGAAGGTAGTAGAGAGAGATGTGGTAGGAAAAGAAGGAGTATATGATGAGAATATATCATCCAGCCATTCCAGTACTTGCAGAAATTATCATAGTGACCTGAAGAACTCTGACTGGGCTCTGCCTCTTAAGGGTTCCAACACATTATTTCTTAGACTGTCTAATGCTACCACCCTTTAATGCAGTTCCTTGCTTTGTGGTGACTTCCAGTCATAAAATTATATTGTTTATACTTTATAACTGTGGTTTTGCTACTGTTATGAATCATAATGTGAATATCAGATATGCAGTCTGATATGTGACACCTAAAGGAGCTACACCCCACAGTTGAGAACTACTGTTCTGGCATTTTGCAATAACAGCAAGCTGAGGATCAAGATTTTAATGTTGAAATGGGTGCAAAATCAAGATCTACATCATAGAAAATGCTTAATTCAGCAGACTTCGGCTTTGATTGTAACCATTGATCCCTCAGTGTTCTTCTCACTGTCAGATTCTTGAGTCTTAATATTTCATCCATTTAACCCCCTCCAAATGGTACAAAAAGTATAAGCCATATTTAATCAATACTATAACTGACCCTCATTTGTATTAATTCAAATCATTTGTCAATTACTCCAGGGTATGCTTCTAAGAAAAGAAAAACAAGAGGTTATAAAGGGAAAGATTTCATATATGGAGACAAACATATACTTGCCTCTGACAGCAGTTATATTGCTACCATACATAGATCTGAAGAACTAATTTATTTTGAATAAAATGCCAGTGGCTATAAATAGGCATAAAATTCCTTCCTGATAATATGAATTGTAAATGTCTCAACATCAACATCAGGTGTTTTGAACAGAAAGTGTGGCAGTTCCAGATCTCCTCTAAATATCCATAAGGTATATGTTTATAAAAGTGTCAGAGCCACTCACAGAATGTTAAAAATTGATGCTGAACAAATTCTTGTGAATGGATGAGAAAGTAAATAGGTATGTTTGCTGTAACAAAAATGTAAAGCAGTTTGAAAAATTCTGAATAGACTAAAACCCAGTAGACTAAAACTGCTTGGTTTCAATGTTCCTTCCATCTAGAAAAAAACAGAATAAAACTGCTTGGTTGCAATGTTCCTTCCTTCCAGACACTGAGCTTGTAGTGTAACATCTTTGTATTTGCTCACTTGTACTGCTCACTTTCCATCTGGTGCCAACTTACATTATTCTCTGGTTTTTACATGTTTACCTTCATATATATATATATATGATATATATATGATTATATATATATGATTCTCCATTTGCAAGTGAAATCATGCAGGATTGATTTTATGTTGATAGCTTAGTTAACATAGAAATCTTTAACACAGAAACTCAATGCTTTACGGAAGAAAAAATAAAAATTTTAAAAATTTGTATAATATAACTGTTCCAATAACAAGAAGATGAATCAATTTCTACCAACATTGTATACCTACCTTGCCTCATTTTAAGCCTGGGAAATAATGTTGTTAGTACATAAAAATATGTTAGCAAAATAGCAACCCAGGTTGATAGCATTGTTTGTGCCAGGCTGTTCACTGCAAACCTTAAATCTTACCTCAGGTTTCTGCAGGGATTTTGCTCTCTTCATTGGAACTCTCTGTTTAAGTTACTGTACCTAAGCATTCTCCAGACTGTAAACAGACAGTCCTCCTTGTATTTTGTATCTTTCATCTCTTTATGATTAGGTGTTGTTATTTTTATTCACAATAAGGAAGTGGGCTCATAACTCTAAATATTTAGTGTTATGTAAATGTACATGTACATGCATTTCTGCATGTATATTCTTTCGACAATAAATATATCCAATCCTGACTCTCATCCATACACGGTGTTAATTGCTGCTTGTTAGGAACACTCTGGAATCAGGAAAATTATTGCATTTCTCTATCTTTATTGGAAACTATATGCATCTATTTCTATAAGCATAGTATACATATTTTGGCTCATTTTAAATCCAGGAAATAAAATTATTAAGGATAAGGTTTAATTCAATATATATATTTTTTTACTATTTTTATCTCTTATCTGTACCTATCTATCATCTATCTAGTATCTATCCATCATCTAACTACTTACCATTTATCTGTCTATCCATTATCTATCTAGTATCTATCCATCATCTAACTATTTATCATTTATCTGTCTACCCATCATATATTTATCTATCATCTATCCATCCATTCATCCATCCATATACCCCCACACAATCAGCCATCTATCTATCCATCTATATCTATCTCTTTCATTTTTGTTCTTTATTTCTTTAGCAAAATTCACTTTATTCAACAAGATGGTCTTGAACTCAGAAAAGTTTTCTTATTTGTCTATACTTCTAATCACTGGAGATATACATGTACCATACTCTGCTATAGAGTTGTGTGTGTTTATTCATTTGTTATTTGTGTTATTCATATATATATATATTATGATCTGGGTGATGAACTTTTTCACATAAAAGAATTCTGCATACTAAGTAGATTTTATCACAAAACCTCAGAATACCCATGATGCAACCCCCAAATCATATGCAGCTTAAGAAGAAGGAAGAGCAAAGTATAGATGCTTCAGTCCTACATAGAATGGGGAACAAAATAATCACAGGAGCTAGAGGGATGGAGATACCTGGGAAGGAGAGAGAAATGGGTGTGGAAAGGGGTGGGGCAAGAACAGGTATTGGAAGGGACAAGAGAAAAGTACAAAGGATCAGGAAATTTGATAGAAACATGTAGCAGAGGGAGATGGGGAACTGGGGTAGCAATTAAATGTCCAGACTCCAACAAAGCAAGAGTCTCCCAGAAGCCAATGGCAATGACTTTAGCCAACAGAGGGGAGATACAACCTACAGAGAACACCTCCAATAGATAGGCACTGTGCCTAGTTGTGGGATGGGTCTGTGGGAAAAACTGGGGGGCCACAGGCGGCAGCAGCCTGGGGGCCCTCGTGGTGGAGGCTTCCAGGCAGCCTGTCTCTCATACCGGAGGAAGGTCCCAGGTTTTAGTGGCTGGAGGCTTCGATGGCGGCAGGCCCAGCAGGCCCCAATGATACGAGGAAGTCCTTGGTTCCAAAAGGGTTTATTGTCATGGTGCATGGTGGATGGATCTGGATGTACCCCCCCAAACTCAGGGCAGACCTGAGTTAAGTAGGGAGGGAGAAAGGAGGAGGTTCTGGGAGGAATGCTTAATTGGCTCCATCCTCTGACCTTCATTAGTATGTAAATCTCTAGGGCCTGAGGCCTGTAGTTACGCCCTCTACCTGTGCACTTTGGGAGGGGCTGTAATGGCCTACGAGTGACTGAACAATGTAGGTCCATGGAGATTAGACTTCTTTTCAGGACCCTGAGTTCTGGGGGCGTAGCCGAACTCCTGTCGTTTCTCCCTTGGAGTCTCGGGGTTCTAGGCCCATGCCCAGCCAAGAACCAGGATACTCTTATGCAGTCCCATGGGTCCACACATGCATCTCAAAATTTTAAACTCAGAAATGTTCCTGATCAAACGAAAGATAGGGATACAAAAATGGAACAGAAAATGATGTAAAGGCCAACCAGAGACAAGTGCTTGCTGACAGAAGCCTAATCTGGCTGTTGTCTGAGAGTTTCTACTAGGACTTGACTGATACAGGTGCAGATCCTTAGAGTCAACCATTGGACTGTGTCCTGGGACTCCAATGGAAGATCTAGGGGAAGGACTGAAGGAGCTAAAGGGGACTGCAACCCCATAAGAGGAACAATATCAACTAATTGGACCACCCCAAGCTTCTAGTGACTAAACTACCAACCGAAGAGTTTATATGGAGGGAGCCAGGACTCCACATATATATGTAGCAGAGGATGGCCTTATCTGACATCAATGGGAGGGGAGAGAGGCTTGATGCCCCAGAATAGGAGAATGCTAGAGAGGTGAGGCAGGAGTGGGTGAATGGGCGGAGGAGCACCTTCATAAAAACAAAGGAGACAGGTTGAGTGTAGATGGGATGGGAGAGTTGGTGGAGGGTTAACTGGGAAAGGGGATATTATTTGAATAAAAAATAAAATAAAGTAAAAAAAATAAAAATAAATAGAACAAGAATAAAATATTAAAATATCTAAATCAACAAAAATATTGTGGAGAATAAGATGAAACTTAATGTAGAAAATTATAGGACATAATAATAAGAAAGTTGAGATTCATGTTTATGAAAAGACCATTATTGTCATTTGGAATTTATAAAAATAACACTAAGTTTATTAGAGGAAAATTTTGCTTAGTAGTCCTGAAGCCTATGCATCATGAATATATGAACTCCACAACTAATCTCAGCTACCTCTATGAACAATAAACATGATAAAGTGACAGGCCAACATTTCTAGCACTTCTTGATTAGAGACAAGGACAAATGAAAGAATTTTCATTTTTTTAAAATATGTTCTCAAAGGATGCCTCCTAGGAGCACAGGTGGAGTGCTGTTGGCCCTGGACCTATCTCCATTCAGTAACACAGCAGGTTGCTGTAGTGATGCCAACACTTGATTCATTAGAAAAATAGATTACCACTGGTGTGGGTGAGGTAATCATGCCACTGCACCCATTTGTTCACAGTATAAGAAGCTAGAAGTGTCATTGTTCACTATGAAGCATGGTAAGGAAAGGTATGAAGATTCTCACAAGTGCCCATCAGTCTTCCTAACTATGATGTTTATTTTGATTAACCTTAGCCTACTTTATTTCATTCTTTTTTTCAATCAAAATGTCTTACACAGACATAGACTGAAAGAAAAAAATTAATAAACTTTTTATATTCCTTACAGAAACCTAATCCAGCCTATCAGACCAGAGCTCAGTAGCTATTTATTTGGTGATATTCTATATACAGACTTTGATATCAGTGAGTTTTTATTCAACACTACTCATTTTTACTCTTACTTTAAGGTAATTTTAGACTGCATAGCATTTTTAAAAACCCTTTCAATAGAGGAATTATATCCTTTTCAAGGATAATTAAAAGAAAGTTCCATACACAAAGTGATTGTCATAAAAGCATGAAAAATAGAGTTCAGATTCCCAGAACTCATAAAAACCAGGAAGGCCTGCTGGCTACCCGTCATTGTAGCATTGTGGAGGCTGAGTCAAAAAATAAAAGTCTTTGGACAAGATGAAATTGGCAAGTTTTTTCTTAGTGAGAGACTTGATCTCAATAAATAAAATGAAGAGAAATCAAGGAAGACAGCCAACATCAACTTAAATTCTTAAATACATTCTCTGGAATGGGATTACTGGTGTTTATGATAGCTGTACTTATACCTTAAGAACACCTTGTTTATTTTCTCTAATGGCTACAGTCGTATTTTTTCAGTGTATGCTAGGCTCTCTCTCTCAGGTTCCCACTAATACTGTCTCTTGTTGTCTGGTAGTAGCCATCTCGGGAAGGTGTAGCTTTGCCTCACTTTAATATTGACTCCCTTGTCTTGATGTCTCTGAATATTAAACATTACTTTTATCATCTACTTTATGTTATTATGATGCCTTTCTTTTAGAAATGTCTTTTCATGTACTTTGGCCATTTCTAAAATTATATTTTCTTGCTATTAGATTGAGTTCCTTGTGCATTTTGTTATCTCCTCCTCAGATACATGATATTTTAATACTTTGTTTCATTCTACAAGATATCTCCTCACTTTGTGGGTGGTTTCCTTTGCTATGGAGAAATTTTATAAGTTTTTTTTTCCAATTTGTAAAAGTAGTTTTCATCACGAGTATCCAATTTACAAAATTTGCTACTCTCTATAAACCTGGAGCTGAAACTGTTAGCATCATGTAATATCAGTATGTACATTAGTGATAAGGAGTTCCAGTTTCCCTCCATGGCAAACACTAATGTCATGAGTTCACACTTCAGTACCTATGGGAATATTGTTATAGATCAAAGGAAAAACCAACCTTTGATTTAGCTGGAGAAATTAAAAGCTCTTGAGAAGAGTCTAGCTTTTATCATCAAATATATTTTGATAGAACTACTTGCAATAAATTGTAATCTACTACATCCAAGCACAGGACAGAGAGAGAGAGAAAGGGAGAGAGAGAGAGAGAACTTAAATACACACACACACACACACACACACATATATATGGTATATTATGTATACTATATATACTTATATATAAATACTTAAATATATATAAGTACTTAAATATATGTACTTAAATATATATACATATATATAATCATATGCATGAATTTATTTGTTATGAAGTTGCAAAAATATAGGGCTAATATAAAATGGAAACATTAAAACACCATTCTGTCACAATTGATAAATCAAATAAAAATGAAATAAGCTAATGCTAAAATCCTCCCTTTTCTGCAGAAAATAATCTGTAAGAACATGAGCAGTACAATGAATAAAGCTTGTAATTACGGCAAGAGAAAAACATATTCACTTTTTATTACAAAATCTATATTAAATGAAGATGACTCAGTGAATACTTCATAGTAGTGCAATTATTACTAATAGAGATGTAATGAAAGTGACTACTTTATTGAATAATGATCACTGGTGTTTATTGTATTCTTTTAGTGAAACCTGTCCTATTCTTTGTGCATTGTTCTATGTAACACCCTTAACAACATCTCAAATTGATAATACTCCAACTTGAAAATAAAAGAAAGTACAGCATTAAATATCTTACATTCAATACCTAAGAAGGGTCTTGAGTATAGAAGATCCTTCATATTTACAATGAACTTTTATGTTTCTCTTGTTTCTAATTTTCTAATTAATGGATGATTTGGTATAGCACTGCTGTCTGTCACATCAGTTGTACATGCCTTAGAATCCTCATTTCAAAGTTATGACTACCCACAATCGCTGTCTTAAGAAGAAAATGGATTGGTCCTGAGCCTGGTCCCATTGCTTGGGGCATGCACTTAGCTGGTCTGCTCCTATGGAAACACCTGATTCTGACACATCCTAGGGTACCCACTAAATTCGGAGCAGAGGGTAAGACACCTTGCCCACTACCCCACATCCCAGAGATACAACTGGGAGCCAGGTAGGGATTAAGGAACCACCAGGCACCCAATCACCACCCTTCCGGAATACCACCTCCATTCTGCCCGCCCGGAGCCTGGTCCCATTCCTTAGGGCAGATACTTACCTGGTCTGCCCCTGTGGAAACACCTGATCCTGAAAAATCCTAGAGGACCTACTGCTCCAGAGCAGAGGAGGACCTATGGCATCCAGAGAAGAGGGAGCTTAGGATGACAGGAACACAGAGACATTTGGAATCTGAGGAGTTCTGACACAAGCAAGAAACCTGGAAAGACAGACTCCAGTCAGACACAGTGAGCACAGGTAACACTAGAGTCAAACAGATGGCAAAAGGCAAGCGCAAGAACACAAGCAACATAAACCAAAGTTACCTGGCATCATCAGAACCTAGTTCTCCCACCATAGCAAGCCCTGGATACCCCATCACACAGGAAAAACAGGATTCAGAATTAAAATCACTTCTCATGATGATGATAGAGGATTTTAAGAAGGACATAAGTAACTCCCTTAAAGAAATACAGGAGAACACAGGTAAACAGGTAGAAGCCCTTAAAGAGGAAACACAAAAATCCCTTAAAGAATGGCAAGAAAACACAACCAAACAGGTGAAGGAATTGAACAAAACCATCCAGGATCTAAAAATGGAAATAGAAACAATAAAGAAATCTTGAAGGGAGACTACTCTGGAGATAGAAAACGTAGGAAAGAGATCAGGAGTCATAGATGCAAGCATCACCAACAGAATACAAGAGATAGAAGAGAGAATCTCATGCGCAGAAGATACCATGGAAAACATTGACACAACTGTCGAAGAAAATGCAAAATGTAAAGCTCCTAACCCAGAACATCCAGGAAATCCAAGACACAATGAGAAGAGCAAACCTAAGGATAATAGGTATAGATGAGAGTGAAGATACCCAATTTAAAGGGTCAGTAAATATCTTCAACAAAATTATAGAGGAAAATTTCCCCAATCTAAAGAACGAGATGCCCATAAACATACAAGAAGCCTACAGAACACCAAACAGACTAGACCAGAAAAGAAATACCTCCTCTTACATAATAATCAAAACACCAACTGCACAAAACAAAGAAAAAAATACTAAAAGCAGTAAGGGAAAAAGGTCAAGTAACATATAAAGGCAGACCTATAAGAATTACACCAGACTTTTCACCAGAGACTATAAAAGCCAGAAGATCCTGGTCTGATATCATACAGACCCTAAGGGAACACAAATGCCAGCCCAGACTGCTATACCCAGCAAAACTCTCAATCACTATAGATGGAGAAACCAAGATATTCCATGACAAAACAAAATTCACACAATATCTTCCCACAAACCCAGCACTTCAAAGGATAATTGATGGAAAACGCCAACACAAGGAAGGAAACTACAACCTAGAAAAAGCACGGAAGTAATCTTCCAACAACCCCCCAAAATAGGTAGCTACAAAAACATAATTCCACCTCTAATAACAAAAATAATAAGAAGCAACAATCATTTTTCCTTAATATCTCTTAACATCAATGAACTCAATTCTCCAATAAAAAGACTTAGACTATCAGACTGGATACATAAACAGGACCCAGAATTTTGTTGCATACAAGAAATGCACCTCAGTGACAAGACAGACATTACCTCAGAGTAAAAGGCTGGAAAACAATTTTTCCAAGCAAATGGTGCTAAAAACCAAGCTGGAGTAGCCATTCTAATATCAAATAAAATTGACTTTCAACCAAAAGTAGTCAAAAAAGATAAGGAAGGATACTTCATACTCATCAAAGGAAAAATCTACCAAGATGAACTCTCAATTCTGAACATCTATGCTCCAAATGCAAGGGCACCCACATACATAAAAGAAACTTTATTAAAGCTCAAAGCACACATTGCACCCCACACAATAATAGTGGGGGATTTTAACAGCCCGCTCTCTCCAATGGACAGATCTTGGAAACAGAAACTAAACAAAGACACATTGAAATTTACAGAAGTTATGGACCAAATGGATTTAACAGATATCTATAGAACATTTCATCCTAAAACAAAAGAATATACCTTTTTCTCAGCACCTCATGGTACCTTCTCCAAAATAGACCATATAATTGGTCACAAAACAATCCTCAACAGATACAAAAAGATTGAAATAATCCCTGCATCCTATCAGATCACCATGGACTAAGGCTGGTCTTTAATAATGACAGAACCAAGGGAAAACACACATGCATGTGGAAACTGAACAATGCTCTACTCAATGATGACTTTGTCAAGGAAGAAATAAAGAAAGAAATTACAGACTTTCTAGAATTTAACGAAAATGAGGAAACATCATACCAGAACTTGTGGGACTCCATGATAGCCATGCTAAGAGGAAAATTCATAGCTCTAAGTGCCCACAAAATGAAACTGGAGAGAGCACACCTTAACAACTTGACAGCACACCTGAAAGCTCTAAAACAAAAAGAAGCAAATACACCCAAGAGGAGTAGGCGTCAGGAAATAATCAAACTCAGGGCTGAAATCAACCAAGTACAAACAGAAAGAACTATACAAAATATCAACAAAACCAGGAGTTGGTTCTTTGAGAAAATCAACAAGATAGATAAACCCTTAGCCAGATTAACCAGAGGGTACAGAGACAGTATCCAAATTAATAAAATCAGATCTGAAAAGGGAGACATAACAACAGAAACTGAGGAAATTCAAAAAATCATCAGATCCTACTACAAAGGCCTATACTCAACAAAACTGGAAAATCTGGATGAAATGGACAATTTTCTAGACAGATACCAGGTACTAAAGTTACATGAGGAGCAAATAAACCATCTAAACAGTCCCATAACCCCTAAAGAAATAGCTGCACTCATTAACAGTCTCCCCACCAAAAGAAGCCCAGGACCAGATGGTTTTAGTGCAGAACTCTATCAGACCTTCAAGGAAGAACTAATACCAATTCTCTTCAAACTATTCCACAAAATAGAAACAGAAGGAACACTACCCAATTCGTTCTATGAAGCTACAATCACACTCATACCTAAACCTCACAAAGACCCAACAAAGAAAGAGAACTTCAGACCAATCTCTCTTATGAATATCGATGCAAAAATACTCAATAAAATTCTAGCAAACCAAATCCAAGAACACATCAAAACAATCATCCATCATGATCAAGTGTGCTTTATCCCAGGAATGCAGGGATGGTTCAATATTCGGAAATCCATCAATGTAATCCACTATATAAACAAACTCAAAGAAAAAAAGCCACATGATCATCTCATTAGATGCTGAGAAAGCATTTGACAAAATTCAACATGCCTTCATGGTAAAAGTCTTGGAAAGATCAGGAATTCAAGACCCGTACCTAAACATAGTCAAAACAATATACAGCAAACCAGTAGCCAACATCAAACTAAACGGAGAAAAACTTGAAGCATTCTCACTAAGATCAGGGACTAGACAAGGCTGCCCTTTCTCTCCCTACCTATTGAATATAGTACTGGAAGTCCTAGCCAGAGCAATTAGACAAAAAAAAAAAAAAAAAAAAAAAAAAAAAAAAAAAAAAAAAAAAAAAAAAAAAAAAAAACAAGGAATACAAATAGGAAAGGAAGAAATCAAAATATCACTATTCGGAGACAATGTGATAGTATACTTAAGTGACTCCAGAACTTCCACCAGAGAACTCTTAAACCTGATAAACAACTTCAGCAAGGTGGCAGGTTATAAAATCAACTCAAACAAATCAGTAGTCTTCTTCTACTTGAAAGATAAACAGGCTGAAAAAGAAATTAGGGAAATGACATCCTTCACAATAGTCACAAATAATATAAAATACCTCGGGGTGAACCTAACCAAACAAGTGAAAAATCTGTATGACAAGAACTTCAAGTCTCTGAAGAAAGAAATTGAAGAAGATCTTAAGAAATGGAAAGATCTCCCATGCCCATGGATCGGCAGGATTAATATAGTAAAAATGGCCATTTTGCCAAAAGCAATCTACAGATTCAATGCAATCCCTTTTAAAATACCAACTCAATTCTTTACAGAGCTAGAAAGAGAAATTCTCAAATTTATTTGGAATAACAAAAAACCCAGGATAGTGAAAACCATTCTCAACAATAAAAGAACTTCTGGAGGAATCACCATCCCTGACCTCAAGCTGTACTACAGAGCAATAGTGATAAAAACGCCTGGTATTGGTACAGAGACAAGCAGGAAGATCAGTGGAATAGAGTTGAAGACGCAGAAATGAACCCACACACCTATGGTCATTTGGTCTTTGACAAAGGAGCTAAAACCATCCAGTGGAATAAGGACAGCATTTTCAACAAATGGTGCTGGTTCAACTGGAGGACAACATGCAGAAGAAGGCAAATTGATCCATTCTTATCTCCTTGTACAAAGCTCAAGTCCAAGTGGATAAAGGACCTTCACATAAAACCAGACACACTGAAACTAATAGAGGAGAAGGTGAGGAAGACCCTCGAATACCTAGGCACAGGGGAAAAGTTCCTGAACAGAACACCAATGACTTGTGCTCTAAGATCAATAATTGACAAATGGGACTTCATAAAATTGCAAAGTTTCTGTAAGGCAAAAGACACTGTCAATAGGACAAAATGGCAACCAACAGATTGGGAAAAGATCTTTACCAATCCCACATCTGATAGAGGACTAATATCCAATATATACAAAGAACTCAAGAAATTAGGCTCTAAACAACCAAATAACCCTAATAAAAAATGGGGTACAGAGCTAAACAAAGAATTCTCAAAGAGGAAATGCGAATGGCCTAGAAGCACCTAAAGAAATGCACAGAATCCTTAGTCATCAGGGAAATGCAAATCAAAACAACCCTGAGATTTCATCTCACACCAGTCAGAATGGCTAAGATCAAAAACTCAGGTGATAGCAGATGCTGGCTAGGATGTGGAGAAATAGGAACACTCTTCCATTGTTGGTGGGATTGCAAGATGGTGCAACCACTATGGAAAACAGTCTGGAGGTTCCTCAGAAAATTGGACCTGAGGACGGGCTATACCACACCTGGGCATATACCCAGAAGATGCTCTAACATACAACAAGGACATATGCTCCACTATATTCATAGCAGCTTTATTTATAATAGCCAAAAACTGGAAAGAACCCAGATGACCTTCAACAGAGGAATGGATACAAAAAAAAAATGTGGTACATTTATACAATGGAATATTACTCAGCTATTAAAAACAACGAATTCGATAAATTCGCATGTAAATGGATGGAACTAGAAAATATCATCCTGAATGAAGTAACCCAATCACAAAAGAACATACATGGTATTCACTCACTGATTATTGGATTTTAGCCCAGAAGCTTGAAATACCCAAGATTCAACTCACAGACCACATAAAGCTCATGAAGAATGACGACCAAGTAGGGGGTGCTTCAGTCCTTCTCAGAAGGAGTAACAAAATACTCAAGGGAGCAAATATGGAGACAAAGCGCAGGACAGAAACTGAAGGAGGGGCCGTCTACAGATCATTCCACCTGGATATCCATCCCAGTTCAGTCACCAAAGGTAGACGTTGATGTGGATGTCAGGATGTACATGCTGACAGGAGCCTGATATAGCTGTCTCCTTAGAGGTCTGCAAGAGTCTGACATATTCAAAGGCAGATGCTCACAGCTAACCATTAAACTGATCATGGGGTTCCCAACAAAGAAGAAAGAGTGAAGACTGAAGGAGTTGAGAGGATTCGTGACACCATGTGGAAAGCAACAATATCAACCAACCAGAGCCCCAGGGTCTAAACCACCAGCCTGGGAGAGCTTAGGGAGGGACCCATGGCTCCAGCTATATATGCAAGGAAGCAATTTATAAGTATGAGAAGAGATCCTTGGTCCCATGAAGGCTGGACGTTGGGGGGGCGTATTCGAGGGTGGGGAAATGAGGTATAGGGGAGGGTGGGGAGGTGAGGTATAGGGGAGGTTGGGTGGGGGTACACCATCACAAAAGCAAGAGGAGGGGGTAAGGAATAGGGAATTCCTGGGAGGGAGGGGGAAAACGGGGTAAAGGGAAAACATCTGAAATGTAAATAAAGTTTCCAATAAAAAAAAGAAAAGAAAAAAAAAGAAAAAGAAAAGAAAAAAAAAGAAGAAAATGGATTGACTGTCAAGTTATTATAACCCAAGCACTAAGGATAATTTACAGTGGTTCAATTTCTCTTGTAGTGCTTTTTATTCTCATTTTCTTTGTTGTTGGAATGTTTCATTTTATTTCTAATCATGTAAGGAAAAATAAGAACTATTTGGAAGGGAAAATTTAGCTACCATCATGAAGGTAAACTGATTAAATTTATTTAAGACACTTATATTTTTATTTTAATTTATGTTATACCTGCCTTTAAGCATATTTTAAATAGCCAATATAATAAAAAGTAAACATTTTATATCATTGCATCTTAAGATATATATTTCCAAAAATAATGAAACTAGTAGGAAGCATGACAGAATACTTTAATGAAAAACTAACTCTTAGATTTTTTGTTTTATTGCTGTTGTTAGTGCTGTTGTTTTGTTTGTTTATTTTCTTTCAGGGTTTTGGCAATAGCAGTGACAACTTACTACATTGAAGTGATGATGATGCTAAAGCATGTATAACTAATATGGCAGACAAGAATGCCCATAACAAAGCAAAAGAAGTATAAAGCATAAATTAGGCTCAAGAGAAATGGAACAAAAATCATAGCAAACAAGAAGGATACTCAATTTTGTGATGTAGAAATAGAATTAATATAATGATAAGTGCCATATGAATTTAGGCAAGAAAATCTTGAAAATTACAAATTGCTGTTTTCTTAATAATATTAACCCTTTGGGATTCTTTCCTATCTCCTCCACCAATACATGCCAGGAGAATGAATAGAAATATGCAACAGTAGCAGATGGAGGGGACCACTAGAATGTTTCAGACATCAAGGATGTGGGAGGCTCCCAGGATTCAATGGAGATGACATTAGCCAATATGCCCAACAATGGGGAGATGGAACCTGAAGAGACCACCTCCAATAGATAGACAGGGCCTCCAGGTGAAGGATGGAGTCACCTACACATCTCACAATTTTTGACCCAGAATCATTCCTGTCTAAAGGAAATGCAAGGACAAAAAATGCAGCAGAGACTAAAGGAAAGGCATTCCAATGACTTCCTCAACTTGGGATCCATCCTATGTATAGATATAAAATTCTGACATGACTACTGTTGCCAAGATGTGCTTACAGACAGGAGCCGGGCATGGCTAACCTTTGAGAGGCTCTACCAGCACTTGACAGAGACAGATGCAGATACTTAGCATCAATCACAGGACTGAGACACGGGACTATGAAAGAGCTAGGGGAAGAACTGAAGGAGCTGACAGGAATTGCAACATCAAAGGAAGAACAACAGAATCAACTAAACCAGACCCTTCAAAACTCCCAAGGACTAAGTCACTAAACAAAGAGCATACATGGGTTCTCTGTGGCTCCTACTACATATATACCAGAGGACTGCCTTCTCTGGCCGCAGTGTGAGGGCACAGGCTTCATCCAATGGAGGCTTGATGCCTCAGAGAAAGGGGATGCTAGAGGGGTGAGGTGGGAGTCGGTAAGTCGCTGAGGGAGCACCCTCTTAGAGATGAAGGGAAGAGAGAATGGGGTGAGGGTGTGGAGGGGGACCGGGAATGGGTACATTTCAAATGTAAATAAATAAAATAATAAGAATTTTTTAAAAGAAAATTTATATATATATATATATATATATATTTATATATATATATATATATATATATATAATGTATTCTCATTTTATCCACTGTTCCTTCCATCATATCTAACTAACTCCTCCTGGAGTCATCCAAATTGTCTCCTCTCCTTTTATGAAATTATGTTGTTATTATTATTATTCATCACATGTTTTGTCCAGCTAGTGCCAGTAGAATTTCTCATTATTGGACCTTTCACTTCATGAACAGTCACTAACGTGAAACATGAGAATGTAGATGATACTTTTGAGTAAGAAAATCACTTGAGAAAATTTATAGGACAGGAAATGGTCTGTGCCTTTGACTCCACTTACAAAGACGTGGTTTGGTTACTCATATCCTAATGATTATCATTATTTCCCCATTGTTTCAACCAATACCCAGGAGAAAAATTGTAAAAAGTGAAAAGGTATCTTGCCATTGTTTTGGATTTCCTTCTTTCTTCTTTGTTTGTTTTTGTTTGTTTTAATCCACTTTACATCCTGACCTCTTCCAGAATCTTCTCCCCATGGTCTCCTCTTCTACTCTGAGAAGTGGAGGACACCCCTGGATACACTCCTACCTTGGCACATCAAATCTCTGGGGGTTAAGTTCATCCTTTCCCAAATGAGGACAAACAAGACAGGCCAGCTAGAAGAACATAGCCCACAGACAGGCAACAACTTTTGGAATAGACCTTGATCTGATTGTTCAGGACCGAGCTGCATATCTGCTACATATGTGTGAGGGGTGGGTGGGGGCAGGTACAGCCTGTGAATGCTCTTTGGTTGATGGTTCAGTCTCTGAGATCCCCAAGGGTACAGGTTAGTTAATTCTGTTGGTCTTCCTGTGGAGTTCCTATTCCCTTTGAGGGGGCTTCAATCCTTCCCCAAACTCTTTCATAAGAGTCCCCAAGCTCTATCCACTGTTTGGCTATGGGTCTTTGAATCTTCTGAGACAGCTGCTAGGTGGAGTCTTTCAGAAGACATTCATGCTAGACTCCTGTCTGCAAGTATAACATAGTATCATTAATAATGTCATGGATTGGTGTTTGCCCATGGGATGGGTCTCTAATTGGGCCTGTTATTGCTTGGCCATTCCCTCAGTCTCTGTTCCATCCCCTGTCCCTGCATTTCTTGCAGACAGTTTCATGGGTGGGTTGGTATCCCTACTGCTCCACTGGTGGGGTTACCACCTGGACACAGGAGGTACCCTCTTTAGGTTCCATATCCCCAATGTTGTAAGACACAGCTAAGGTCATGCCCTATCCCCACTGATTCTTGAGTGCCTCCCCTATCGTATGTCTCTGTGTATGTCGACTGTGACTTCGAGATGCCCCCCACCTCCCAACCCTGCCGGTTTTAGCTTTGTATTAATTTTTCTTTCTTTCTCTACTAGCTATAACCTTTCAATTTACCACAGCCTTCTGCTCTCATTCATTTTGCTGCCAATTCTCAGTGAACATCTATTTGAAAAGTGAAAACTAAGTATGTCACTGACAATAGGCAATATTTTCTTGAAAGTTCCCCTTCAAATGTATTAGACCTTTATTTCTAATATGGCCCCATTTAAATACTCAGCACATAAAAAATGTAGATAATTTTTTGCCAGAATTCATTCTGCTCCTCTACTAGTAGAGTCCTATTTTCATTCCATCCCCTGTCTCCTGTCACCTGTTGTTTTAGTAACTGTTCAATTACTGTGAAAGGGCAACATAGGAAGGACAATTCTTATGAAGGGAATCACTTAATTTAATTGGGGTCTTCCTTGCAATTTCTGAGGCTTAATTCATTTTCAACATAACAAGAAGCATGGTACCAAGCAGGCATATATGGGCTGAGAACTTACATACTAATCCATGGAGAAGCAAGCAGAGGGAGGAACACCAGTCCTTGCTTTAAATCTCAAATCCACATTCCAGTAACAAACTTTCTCCAGTACTACTATGTTGGGAGCCAACTTCTAACAGAGAGCGGCTATCATCTTTACAGCCATCTCCAGCCATATACCCTGAGAAGAGACATGTTTTCAACAGCCCTCAACAGCTGAGCACACTCTGATAAACATCTTGTTTTTCTCACATATCTTGTTTTGCTGCTTAGTGCCCCCAGCTGCAAGGCGAATGTGGTATCCGTGCTACAAGGCACATGACGTAGTGCCTTCAGCTGTGCTTGTCCACAAGGGAAAGGCATGTGATTAAGGATATAAATACTCAGGATTCCTTTCAATAAACAAGATTTGATCAGACTCTGTCTTGTCTCCATTCTTCGTGTCTCTTGCCCCTCACCACTCTCTCTCTTGCTAGACCCGGACTGGCAGACCAGTCAACAACTCCAGGCAGGAACACCACTATACCTACTAATCTTTCCAACTATTCTCAAACAGTTCCACACCCCAATGACTATGCTTTCAATTATATGAGTCTATGGAGGCCATCCTTATTCAGCCACTGTATCTATCCATGTCTTTCTATCTATTCTATCTATCTATCTATCTATCTATCTATCTATCTATCTATCTATCTATCTATCCATCTATTTATCATCAGGTTTTGGTATTCTGAGTTCCCACTGTAATCATCTAGTAAGAGAGTATTAAGATTTCTACACCTCCTCTCTCTATCATCTGAAAATTTTTAATTTTTTCTCATAAACCATAGGCTTTTACAATACACCTACAATTTCAGTCATAACGATGAATTGACTCTGTACAAATTTTCTTTATTATTTTCTGCAATACAGTGATGAAAATCACTGAGAGATAATGTAAAAGTTGGCAGGAATTATTCTAACTCTCATTCAGAAGTTTGGGCCCATGTATATTTGCTCTGATGCCCATATGTATTATAATGGAGGCAGTGATGTATAGGCTGATTATCAGTTCTTAATTCCCAAGAGGCAGAAGAAAGGACAAGAAAATGATAAGATAAGGTATATATAAGATTCCATACTCAGGACTATACTTATTTCAGCAGTGTCCCATCCCCATAAAGCTTGTAGAACTCCTAAAAATAGTACCATCACTTGGAAAGAAATAAATTAAACTGGAATTTGAGTGGACAGTTGATACTTAACTATGTATATATATATATATATATATATATATATATATATATATATATATATAACAAATTTTATATAAATATATAGTTTATTATTTTTGCACTTACAAAGTTATTTGTGCATTTTGAGTCAGGGAAGGGACAATTCAATTACTGTGACAGTGATTGACTCACTCACAAATTTCTAGTTTTTCTGTGACATGGATGGTAGTGAAAGAAAAAACAGGAGGTACATAAAAATATCACAGGCCAGTTTTAGTGTTATGCAAACTGCTACTTTTGAGCAGACAGTAGGGATTATTTCACCTGAGAGTGGAAAAAAGCAATGATAGACTTTGAATGTACCTTCATTCATTTGTGGTCAGATGTGTATAAGAAGGAAATACACCTAATTAATTATTATGATATTTTAAAAGAAATATGTGAATTTAAGAAAGAACACTGGAGATGGAGAGAAGGCTCAGTGTGAAAGAATGCTTCTTATACAAGCATGAGCAATTGAATTTGCATCCCAGGATCCTTGCTAAAACCTGGGGGTGGATGGATACATGTTTGCATGCCACGACCACAAAGTTAGACAAGGGAACATTTTTGGAGCTTGAAAACTGCAGATTAAATAAAAGATTATTTGCGTTAAACTGTGTTAATACTGTGTTAAAAGAAGACTACAGAGAGTGCTAGAACAGGGCATCATTCTAGGAACTCTGTGTGTTCATACTCAGGTATGTACAGTTGCATACACTGGAGAACAAAACCACTCACACACACTCAGGTAAAGCTAAAACTTAAATAGCAGCTTTATTTGTAATAGCCAGAAGCTGGAAACAACCCAGATATCACTCAACAGAGGAATGGATACAGAAAATCTGGTACATTTACACAGTGGAGTACTATTTGGCTATTAAAAATGATGACCTCATGAAATTTGCAGAACTAGATGGAACTAGAAAATATATCATCCTGAGTGAGGTACCTCAGTCACAATATATGCGATACAACTCACAGATCATATAAACCCAAGAATAAGGAAGGCCAAAGTATGGATGCTTCAGTCTTACTCAGAAGGGGGAAGAAAACAATCTCAGCAAGTAGAGGGAGAAAAGGATCTGGGAAGGAGAGAGGAGGGATAGGGAAAAGAGGGGGCAGTTAGATATGGGAGGAGATGGGGTAGAAGAGCATAAGGTCAGGAATTTGAAAGGAGGTGTGTAGCAGTGTGGGAGGGGGAACTGGGAGTAGCCACCAGAAAGTCCCAGATGCCAGGGATCCAAGAGGTTTCTAGGACCTAACAGGGAGGATATTAGTCAAAATACCCTACAAAGGGCAGATACAACCCGTAGAGACCATATCCAGTGGATAGACACAATCCCCGGTTGAGGGATGGAGCCACCCACCAACCTCAAAAATATTAATTCAGAATTCCTCCTGCCTAAAGGAAATGCAGGGTCAAAGAGTGGAGCAGAGTCTGAAGGAAAGGCAATCCTAAGACTGCTCCACCTAGGGATCCATATGATCAGCAGACACCAAGATCAGATAATATGGCTCATGCCTAGAAATGCTTTTTGACTTCACCCAGCTGATACCCTGTTCTGAAGGTATCTGTACTCCCCTGAACACCTATGCTCTGGTGTCATTCCCTTCCCCACATCCTGCCTTTTTGTGTTTATAACCCTTGTGTGAATAAGTAAATTACTGTGTGATTTAAATAATTAAATTAAAAAAAAAAAAAAGAAATCCTTGTATTGACAGGAGCCTGTATAGCTGTCCCCTGAGAGGTTCTGTCAGAGCCTGACCAATACAGAAGTGGATGCACGAACCAAACATCAGACTGAGTGTGGAGACCCCAGTGGAGAATTTAGGCAAGGACTGAAGGAGAACAATAACAACCAGACTCTCCAGAGCTCCCAGAGACTATACCACCAACCAAAGAATACACATGGGAGCACCATGGCTCCAGCTGGATTGCCTTATCTGACATCAATGGGAGTGGATCCCTTGGTCCTGTGGAGTCTGGTGACACAGCATAGGGAAATGCTAGTGTGCTGAGGCAGGAGTAGGTAAGCAGGTGGCAGAGCACCCTCATAGATGTAGGAGAAATGAGGAGAGGATAGAGGTTTGTGGTGGGAAACTGTGATGGGGAATAACATTTGGAATATAAATAAATAAAATAACCAATTTTAAAAGAAAAGGAAGAGTGCATAGAAAAAAAAACATAAAATAAATAAATGAAAATAAAAAGGAAAACTAAGTGATTAATTTTATTAGTAGCAATTTTCATAAAGTTATTACTGAATGAGCTTTAAAAATATCTATTAATATCTTAAAATAGACAGCACCTCAGTGATCTAAGTGTATTTTTGCGTTTAAGCCCACCACAAATAAGTTTTGAACTACTGACTATGCTTATCTTTAACGAGTATAAGAGTCTCATTAAAAATGGAATTTTGTTTATTGCCTTGCGTGTTCTTTGACTATTTGTGTTTATTGTCTTGCTCCTTCCTTGACTATTTGCATCTGTTGTATTGCTAGTCCCTCAACCTAGAACTGACCTTAATACTTGCATGTAATTAAAATGGTATAAAAGCAAGGAGGAGGAGGATGCGATAGGGATAGGGGGATTCCAGGGAGGGGAAATGGGGAAAGGGGATGACATCTGAAATGCAAATAAATAAAATATCCGATATAAAAGCATAAAACTGACTTAGGAACAATACTAAATGAAAAAATTAACTTTCACAGAAATACTGTGTGCAAACACGTGTTCCTAAACTGGTTTTATTCATATTTAATTAATTGCAGGACTAATTTGAAGGTATTTGCTTTGAGATATGTGACATAACACTTGGAAAAACTTTCCTCCTCCTTGCCTATGCTCTCTAAGACTTTTGGCTTTTTATGGGAGGTATTTTGTCCTTGTATATAAACTATAGTACTTATCAATTTCCTTAATAAAATATTTTGAAATCTTTCATGGTTGACAGACTTAAAATCATAATAAAAGAGGTTCTAATATAATAGATATCAATATCAATACATCCTAATTTAAAATTCTGTCTTTTAGATTTTGATCTATTTAAAAATTTTCTAAGGATATCCAAAACATTTGTTAATGTTTCCAAACTTACAAGAATTTGCATCATAATAATAGATGCTAAATTTTCATTCCCCTGTTGTATAATTATTGTTGTTGTTCACAGAAGGAAAATCAGTGATCATTGCATTGGTCTTATAATCCAAGAGTTTATAATGTTTGTATATCATAGTATTTAGCTTATATATTAGTATCTATAACATCAAACATCTCAAATCATGCCCAAATACATTTTCCTCAAATTTTCTATTTTCCACTTCTACTTTCCCTACATTTAAATGCATCCACATCCATACTTAGTATGCATTTCACATATTTGGAGAAACAGTTTAAGCTGTAGCAAACTAGGAGGAGGCAGCAATTTGCCTTATATCATACCCAGACAGCTATCTTAGGGATGGACTGCTCTGATTTATGGTCACAATGCTGGAGCTCTGTTTTTTTGGCATCTTCTACTCTCAGTTTATTGGTGTTTTCCTTTTCAGGTTCAGTATAAATTAGTTAGGGAAGGAAATAAAGCCTCCAAGATACCAACAGTGAGTAAATAAATATTTCCTTCTTCCTATATATTTGAAAACCTTTTAGATTAACATGATATAATTTCACTATTAAAGCTCAAACTTTAGACCATTGTATCATTTTTGTTTTCCTAGGGAAGAAGAATTTTGAAATAGTCTCAAAAATATCATCATTACTTTTGGAAATATATGTGTAAGGTTGTACTAAACTGTGTTATTCTTAGCATAGTTGAGCTTGTCTGCAGTGTGTCACATTGTGCCTTAGGCTTCCAATGTGTGTGAAGTCTATACATTGAATTCTACCATCAGAAGGAAACATACTAGTCATCTGCCAGGCTTTCTTGTCATTTGCTGAAGCAAGATGTGTTCCATGGGCAGGCTGTTGTGATTGATGCAGCTGTCAGGAGAATCCATCAAGCAGTGACTTTGCCTTAGCATTCTCTTGGATTTCCTGAAAGTGTTGGTATGGAAACCATGAAAAGGGATATTTATGGCCAAGAATCTTTTTAGAACTATGTAAAGGCTATGAACTGCCTCTTTGCTCAAATCAGATAGGCTGCATGTTGGAGATGAATCAAACATGAATCATTATTTTTATTATATCCTGTCTATCAAAACTATGTGAGTACTTCCCTCATTCTGGAAGTTGGCTTGGACTGAGGGCATGGGAATGCCTCATCTGCATGATGGTGCTATTCCTACGTGACCGGTGGCCACGAACCTCTCTGTGGGAGGGAATGTGGAGGGCTGAAGCAGGGGCAGCCAGGCCTGGGAAGAACTCGAACACCTTCTGTGCCAGCGGATATATCCGAAGTGCCAGGGTTCTGAAAGTTCTTTCAACCAGGCTCCTGACTTTCCACAGGAAAATTTGAATACTTCTAAAGACTCAAATGACTTTTACAGAAGCACACCTATCAGGCATTAGAGGTGCCTAGGTGTCACTAAAATGCTATAAAAGACTTTAATATATGAATATATATATAATATAGATATATATATATGAATGAATTTGTATATAATAGAAAATAATATATATATTCAATATGTATTATACTGTATATTTTCATTTTTTAAATTATAATATATACATATATATATATATCATATATATATACATATATATATTAATATATTAATATATACAAATAATATACTGAAGTGGAAGTTCTTTGTATATCATGTGATAGAGACTCATGTGGTATCATGCTGATACAACTCGACATGGTCTTTTGCTGAGGCAAGACCTTTTGGAATATTTGTGATGTTTGTAGAGAATAGTAAATTTGAATCAATTGACAGAGACAGCACACTTGATTGCATGGCTAGCTTTGTAACATTTTATTGATCTCACATTTTCACTGATATTTGCTTTGTTGAGGGAGGCATAGCAAAGAACTTCTACTGGAGTTCTGGGTAGTCCTGGCTTCTCCTGCTGACTAGTCTTTATGGTTTCTGCTGAATCATGCTACCAATGCTGATTGGTGTTTGGTATCCTGACACTACTGACATGGACTGCTAGTATCCTTATAAATGGAGATTGGAATTGACCCAAAGAAATACTTCTAAAGACTCAAATGACTTTCTTATCAGAAGCACACTATCAGGCATTAGAGGTGCCTAGGTGTCACATAAAATGCTATAAAAGACTCTTAATCCAGCAACAGGGCTTCTCTGGTAAGGGATCACATCCAAATATATGATATGACTGGAATGCAGACATATCACACACCATTAAATCCTCTGTCTGGAACACACCTTTAATTCCCTGAAATGATCTCCAATTGAGGGATAGACAAATTGATAAGTCATACAAAGATTTGACAGAATAAGTCAGAGATAGAATACTTCCAACTCTCATGAAAACAGGAAAGAGAGGCTACTTAAAGGCAGTGTATGAAGTGAGTTTAATTTAGTTCAATTTAATTCAAATCAGTTCAGTTCATCTGAGTTCTGTTTAGTCCAGTTCAGTTGAGTGCAAATAAAACTCAGTTCAGATCAGTTCATGGAGTTGACAAGAGGCATTCTTTCCAAGCAGGTCAATTTAGTTAGAAGCTGAGAAAAGCCAATTTGAACAAGTCAGCTTGGAGAATAATTTGAGCCAGAATAGCTGAGTTGGATCAGCCAGCCAGAGTTCAGAAAGAGTTAGAAAGGGTGTGGTTATTCAGGAGTAAATTTCCCAGGCTGAAACATTCTAGGCCTATGTTAGCAGGCAAAGACTGGAAGCTGAAGTCTTTAAGGTCTGAGCTTTCAGAAGATTAGATTGTGCAGTCTAGAAGCTTCTAGACTAGGCCTAGAGATAGTTACATAGAAATACTCTGGCTCAACCCAAGTCATCTATTTCTACAGCTTGGGTATGGCTCTCATCTTATCACATTATCTGAGGAAATAACATGACATTTATATTTACAATACAGCATTAAGAAATATATTTAACAGTATATTTCCTCTTATAGACTCTAAGGCACCTGTATTTCTTAGCAAGCGAATGCCCTGAGACCAAAGTCATCCTTAACTCCTGTGAAATGGGAATCCATCTATGCATGATTTTCTTTCCTTTTGTTTGATAAAAATAATTAACTTAATAGATGCAAAGGTTTAAGAATACCACAAGGGTAAGAGGATAGTTTGCCAAGTACTTAAGGGCACTTGCTACTCTTTAAAAGGACAGAAATACCATTCCAAGCACCTACATGACAGATCACAATAATCAGGAACTCTAGTCCCAGATCAACACCTTCTAGTTACCTCTCCAATCATCAGATATGTTCATGGTTTACATAGATATGTTCAGGCAACACTCACACACATGCAATAAGGAAATAAACAAATCTATAACAAATCTTTAAAGAAAACAACAAAAGCATTAAAGCATTTAGTTGAACACTTAATTTTACTACTAGCAAATATATGATTATAATCTTAAATATATATCTATATACAATTCTTACATCTGTATATATAAATATATATAGATTCATGAATCAAATGAGATTTCTTAACATAAATTTGAAGATATATTTCTAATAAATGTAAAAAATTGCAAATAGAAGTATTGAAACATCATACTATGATATAAAATGAATATTCACATATTTGAAATGCTATACTATGTATTACTGTTTAAAGTGTTTATGGAATGCAGATATAGGGATATGCTACAATCCTGATATAGATAGATATAGATATAGATATAGATATAGATGAATATATGAAATATAGATTATGAAATATATATTGAAATATATATTGAAATTATTGAAACATATATATTTCATTATCTGTATATTATCATATCTAATTAGTCATAAAACAATAGATTTCATCCAAAAAATTGAAACAATCACATAATATATAATAAAACATTGTTGAATATGTGAGCCAAGAATTGGAAAGATAGTTTCTTTTTCTTTAACTAAATCCAAATATGAAAAATATAGGTGAAAAATAGAGTTTAAAGTATAGCATTTAAAAATAAGGCCTGCAAGACTTAAATTTTCTTCTGCAAACTGACACAAAAGCCCATTGATGACAACAACACCTAAACAACTCATTGAATATTGAATGCCAACTTGGTGCCTTTATAGAGCCTTTACCTCTGTGTTCCAGCATCTTTGATATAGGAAGGCATGTAAATACCAAGACAGCTTCAAATGTTCTATCTAAAATGGTATGCTATCTGCAAGAAAAATAGAGCAATAGTGACACAAAGCTTATGCGAGGAACAAACTAAGCATTGATTTAACTTAAAGCCCACTCCTCAAGATAGAACCTGTACCCAACACTGCTTGAGGAATAAGAACCTGGACTAGATAGCCTAAGGACTTAGGGCAAAATCAAATAATTGTTGTCTAAAAATCAATAACCATAACAACAAATGTGATGTCTCCTAGTGATAATGTGCTAGTCCAATAGAGCTATCATCAGAACAGTTTCCTCCTGCACAACTAGACATAATGAAGAGAATTAGAGACTGTAGAATGCTTAGCCTAACTGAAATTATGCTGACAAGGAACATAGAGAGCTGGCCATACCCTCAAAAAATCTAAAGTGCAGGAATATCAACCCTTCAAGCAATAATGTTACTATGACATTGAAAGCAAATATTTCATGTCAACAAATGGGCTCTGAATCCAGCTAACACATTACTAACACTGGGAATGCTGAATGGTAATACTGTTGCAATTTACCACACCCCTTACTGGAGCCTGAGTAAGGTCCTGAGCACCAGATGTTCCAAAGCATGCCTTTTAATACTCAGGGATGCAGAGTAGATGGGAAATGATTGGCATTGTCCCAGTTTTACTCGTCTATTTGGTATGTGAAGACAAGAACCAAGGGAAAGACCAACTGAACAATGATAATAATGACCATCTTACAGTACTGGAATTAGAGTATTTCAATGAGTCTACAGGGACTTGTCACCATGTGAGCTTTCAACCCAGAGGGAGATAAACTATGACTGTTTTCAGAAGTTGTTTAATGATACAGTGTTTCAGAAGGTGAAGTTGTTATGGAAAACCAAGGCAGTTTAAGGTGTGGCAAGAAGTACAGTTGGGAATTTTAAGTAGTTAGTGTTTAGCTCTCATCGAAAAAGTGCTGCATGCTACTAAGAAGGGAGTCAACATACCCATCCATTACCAAATGAAATTTCTTCTTCAATGAATTCCATTTTCCATCTATGGTGATGGGCCAAATATTATGAAAGTTTGTTCAGGTTTTCATAGATTCACAATGGTGATGTCTTGCCCAGAAAACTATGTTTTATGATACCTACATATTTTTCAGACTCTTAAATTCATTTTTTAATCTAAATTTAATTTTGGGGGGAATTTATTACATGCATACCGTATTCACTTAGTTTCCAACCTCTCTTTTCCCAATTTAACTCATCCTATGTCTCCACTCCCTCTCCAACAAATGCCTCTTCTTATTATTTTACTTATATGTATATATGCACATATATTATATATAACATGCTGAGCCCTTTTTAGTGTTTGTATATGTACTTAACAATGGAACTCTTATGCCAATGTCTCAGGAAAATTCCAGAAAAAGGAACAGAAAATTGTAAACTCCAGAGGACCAGGATGCCTCCTTCAATGTACTACTTTCTATATATGATCAGGAGGCTGATCGAGATTTGTAAAATCTTAAAAATATGGTCATAAAGTCAACACTTGTTGACATATATAATGAGATGTGGAAAAATCTCTCAAAGTCTGACCCCAATATGAAGAATTAGAGGCTGAGAGAGGGAAACTCTGGGATAAGCTCCCTCACAGCTTGTGACTCCTTCAAGGTGTTCCTAAGCTAGGAAAGGGATGATAAACATGGCCCGTTCCCAATTTTTTCTATTATACTATGAGAACTTCATTTTCCCCCAAAGGGGTAGAAAATCCTGGAGCAAATACTATATTTATTTTTTAGTATATTTGCTTTAATTTCTTATTTAATATTTCTGACCTAACCTTTGCCTGATCAGCAGCTTATGTTTGTCTTACTTCATTATTTGTGAGCTGTTTTAACAATTAATGAACTATAATTATTAAAGATATCTCTCAAGTATATTCTTAGCAATGATAAGCAGTATTAACATATAGGAATAATTTTTGCATACTAGAGAAATCATGTCACTAAGTGTAGAATATTAAAATTATTTTATATTTTATAAAAATATAAAGAATTTTTATATCTCTTACCCTCCTTTTAATATCCTTTTATTAATACCAAATCTAGATTTTCAAGAAAGCACAGTGATTTTTTTTTATATATCTAAGGATGCACTTGAATAATTTCTGTTTACAATGTCATATTTCAACATTGAATCTGTCAGAAATTTAAAAGTATCTCTGTTTTAAAAATTCCATGTAAATATTTC
Source organism: Mastomys natalensis (assembly GCA_021653895.1). Taxonomy (NCBI): domain Eukaryota; kingdom Metazoa; phylum Chordata; class Mammalia; order Rodentia; family Muridae; genus Mastomys; species Mastomys natalensis. The sequence goes on along the minus strand of JAJTUV010000323.1, from coordinate 267,146 downwards.
ACTATAGTGTCACTTTCTGATTGTTTGGAATTCAATAATAATCCATACATATAAATATTGACTTGTTTTTATTTCTGTATTTTAATTAGTCCAGGAACTAAAAGTCAATTTTCTCTCTTTAGTGACAGCCTAGATGTTAATTCCCTGATTATAATCATGGCCTATGCTGTATATTCAAACACGTTATAGTGGTCGGGTTGCTATACTTGAGTCTTCCTTTCCGTTTAATCATTCATCAGTTGTACACTTGGCTCATTGAGAGGTGTTATGTCAGCTTTGCTGCAGCTGTGCCAGCCACAACTCATTTTGCTTCTTTTTTTGAAGCTCAGTCTCTACATGAGTGCTTCCTGAATTCAAAAATTCCTGACATAATTCCATTCTTTTCTGCCTGGGATTAAAAGTCTTATTTGTCTTCCAAATGCTATGATTTGTTTTAAAAGAAATCATTTCTGATGCTGATGACTTCTGAAGTATCAAAACACAGGCTGCAAATGTAAAACAGATCACTATAACAGTGTGAATTTGTTTTTCCTGGTGGTTTGAAATTTTGTATATCATGTCATTTGTTTGCATCAAAGGCGCTCTCCTAACCCCGCCCCTCCAATTGCTTCCCTGTCCCCTCTGCCCCTGTGCCCCTGCCACATTTTTGTTCTAGTTCTTCGACTTTAATACTAATATTTATTTAAAATAATGTAATAAAACAGCCGTGCATTTCATACTGTATTTTCTGTCTCTTTATGTGCGATACATAGGATCAGCTGAACTCTGCCCAGTATGCATCACTATCTTTTGACGTTTGCTCTAAACAAAGCACAGAATTGTTCAGTCATGCTTTCAGCTTTATGTTTTGGGAAAGAAGAAGCAAGAAACCGTAGCCCATGTTTGACAGCAAGGCTTTGCTTATAGCATTTAACAAATGAGGCTTGTCTGGCCCATTTTCTGGAATCAGAGCTCAAGCTGTAACCAGTTTAACTTTAAAGCCTAGGTAAAGAAAGCTAAGCAATATTGTTTTCCATGTTACATTCCAACAATAGAATTTTCTCTGTAATGTGTTGGCCTGCTATTTCATTAAACCTCTATTAGCACAGAATACTGTGAAAAGCACAGACCCTATGTCATCCAGAATTTGTCTAGTTAACATACAGCTTTCTCACTTTGCCAACTATGATTTTACTGTTTTCTAATATTTTATTAGGATTTGTTGTTATGCAATTTAGGCCATTTTATTTTTAGACATAGGTTTAAAATTAAAATAGTGAATAGTGTGATTATTTCATTAAAATGGTTAACATCATATCCTTTTATTAATTTTTTAAAGTAAAGAAATTAAAAATAAAACAGTAGAAACATATAGTTCATTAGCTGCAACAGGAGGTATCTGATGGCATTCTTAGTGTTTGGATGATGGAGACTAGGGTTTTGTAAAGTTAACAAGTTAATCGTTTCAAAGTTTTTATTTGTTAGTCACAGGATGTTCAGTCCTAGACAAAGGCAGACAAGAAATTGCTATTTAAGGTAATAAAGATACTTAAGATAAAAATAAATAGTCATAGAATCAATAAATCAAAGTCTGTGGGTAAGATTTGGGAGTAGATAGGAGGGGACATGATCAGTATATATTTTATGAAAAACATATTTCATATAATTCTTGCTATATGTTTCAATGTTCTCTAATAATGTTCCAGTGTTATAACAGCAAAGCTATAACATTGAATAAACTGTCATTTATTAGAACTTTATTAGAGAATAATGAAACATATAGCAAGAAAATATCATTAACATACAGTAAAAGTAGGCTTCTGACCAGAAACATACCCACCTCCCCTCAATCACTAAGTTCTAATCAGTTAATCAGCCTTGGAGAAGGAGTAGCTGAAAATGGAATTTCTTTATGAGAAATTTCATTATTCATGATGTTTCCCTCTCTTGCACCAAGATAGTACCACTAAACAATTTGCAGTAAGTGAGTTGAAGTTCTCCCTCTCCAAACTTCTGTTTACGCAAAAACTCAGAATGATGAAGAAGCCACTAGTGAAAACTTAAGATCATGCTAAATATGACATCATGTCGGGTTATCTTAGGCTTGAATTCTAGTGAACAGAGACTACAAGACACAGCACAAGTTAAAGGAAGTAAATGTCACAAGAAAGTAGAAGCAAAGGTTGCTCTTTCTCCAAGTCAAGGATACTCAGCCACTGCTAGAAAGCCAGTAGGACAATGAGACACACCCAAAGAAACAGGTCTTTTTCAAACCTGTGGAAAGAAGGAATGCAAAGAGTTTGACTTGAGACTTATGGTTTCAGAGCTATATAAGGACATATTTTTTATTGATGTGTGCTAAATTAGGGGTAAAGCCCTTGCTTAGCATGTTTGAAGTCTTTGGTTAAATCTGAATGCTACAATAATTAATAAATAAATTAATAAATATCAGATTCCAATTTTCTCTTTACCAAAGAATAAAAGTAGATATCATGTAAAAATCTGAAGATCTGAATCCATAATTTTAAAAGAATAAAGTTATTGTACTGGTTAGTTTTTGGCAACTTAACACAAATTAGAGTTAATTGGGAAAAGCAAACATCAGATAAGGAATTGTCTCCATCAGACTGGCTTGTAGACACTTCTGTGAGGTATTTTCTTGATTAGTGTTGTCGTGGGGAGGCCTAGCTCACTGGGGAGCAATCCCCAGTTGGGCATGGGCTATATAGGAAAGGTAGCTGAGTAAGTCATGGGAACAAGCCAGTAAGTAATACTCCTCTTGTCTGCTTCAGGTTTTGTCTCCAGGTTTCTGCCTTGAGTTCTTGCCCCAATCTCCCTTCATGATGGCTCTAAGCTATAGGATGAATGAAATCCTTTCCTCCACAATTTTTTTTTTTTTTTTTGGTCATGGTGATTATCAAAGCATCAGAAGGCAAATTATTGTAGCAATATCCCCCTTCACCAAAAAACACAATGGCATGTTATAGATATAAACTAAAGTGTTTACAATAAAGTCATCTAGTAGGGAAGACAGATATCTTGTTTCCCCATGCATCATACATGTTAGTGGAGGAAATGTCATCTATAAAGAAAAGAATCATTGGAAATTAAAGGTTCTGTCAATGCTTTGTCATCTTGTCAGTCTCAGTCACATCATGAGAAGTCAAAAAATGTTGAATCTGTGAGTAAATAAGGATCTGGCATGAAGTAGTGCCCACCATCGATTTAGCTTTCCTGATACAGCTCAACTTTTCAATAAGATAGATTATAAAAATTCTTCTGTTATTCCCAAGCTAACCTTCTTTCCACAATTTAGTCTAGAATGCAAATATCCCATAGTATTCATTCAAATATTGCAATCTATGGACCTAAAGATAAACCTCATTTATTTTCCTAAGTGTCTGTGCACTGGCAATATACTTCCTTGAGTTTTCTGTTTGTTTGTTGTTTGATTGATTGATTGTTTGATTCTATTTTTACATGAATAATAATACATATAAAAGAGATATGAGAAATTCTGGATAAAACAGGATACTGTAATTCCTTGTCATTGTAGTAGAATGGGTAGGACTGAGAAGAAATGCACAGTAGTGTCAAGGGAGATTGGAGCTGCAATGACAACTTCATAGGGCACTGTATCTATAGAGGAACTTAGATGTTTTTAAAGGGCTTGTTTTTGAGATTTCTCTAGTAGTTATCATATTCTATGGCAAGAAGGAATGGGGCTGGAATTTGCAAAGAGAAAATATTACAGGGAGAGGTGATTGAGTAGAACATAAAGGACAGAGGCAGTTAGAATGGGATGGATTCAGAAAGCAAGAGACCCAAGAAGCCTGGCTGGCTGGTGAAATCAATAATGACTGGTTACTGGAAAAAGCCTCCATTGCTGCCCTTTCCTTACTTAGTATTGGGTCATTAGGAAAAGCATTTGTTTTGATAGAAGACACCTCACGAGGGTGATACACGTATCATCAAATGAGTTTTGCTAAATATTCAGGCAATGAAGGAAGAAGCGAGGCACAGGCCTCACGTTTGAGTTACTTGGGGCTGATTACGTGGGTGATGGACTCTGTCAGATGTCTCTTTCTCCTGCCTTGCTTTCCATCTGTTGCTCACAAGTGGTCATTTCACTGTTCATTAGTCTTTTTACCAGAGGGATGGGAATCATTTCAAACTCCAAAGTCTTTAAGTGTAGCTTCTTGTCTGCTTCTTAATTGAGATTACATTTGCTTTTGTCTCCGTGGATTCCAGGCATCTGATTCCTAGCTTCAAAGACTACTGTTTAGTGGTTTGGGTGTATATGGTTTGAAGGCTAACTATTGTCTTAAAGGACCAATAAAGGGAATCATCCTTAGGAAAGGCTAATTTTCCTCCCACCATCTGATAGTTGTCTGTGTCTCTTGCTCTCTTATTCTCTCTCTATTCCTTTTGAAAGAAGCGAAAAGTCTTCTATTTTTAAAAGTTTACAGATCATTACTATAGAAAGTATAAGACACCAGAACTAATCTATTTAGGAAAAAATCCTTCTTGTCAAGGTGTTATAGTTAAACTTAATGTCTCCTCATATAACCCATGGTGAAGGCTTGATCCTCAGCTATGTTACCTGGCCTTTTTGAAGGAAGCTAGCTATCCAGTGTATGCTCTTCTCTGCCTCTCTCTTTACTTCCTTAACTGCAGCTTTCTTTCTTTTTTTATTTAATTATTTAAATCACATCGTAATTTACTTATTCACACAGGGGTTATAAAAAGGCAGGATGTGGGGAAGGGGATGACACCGGAGCATAGGTGTTTAGGGGGAGTACAGATACCATTCAGAACAGGGTATCAGCTGGTGAAGGTTCAGGGGACAGGTCACTATGACTCTGCCTATGATTCACTTGTCCGTATCTAAGTTGGTACTGTCCGCCGAGGCTGCCTAGTTATAAAATTATGACTACTCAGGCTGGTAAATTTCCACAGAAGCTGCCTGTTTACAATAGCTTATAGCCATCTGTTTCAGTGTTTTTCCACAGAGACCCAAGACTTGTGTTAGTCATATGTAAGTCAGGCCTATTGCTCATTTTAGGCCTATGACTGATTTTAGGTCTTCAGTGTATACGCAGGGCTGCCCTGACATTCTCCCTTCTCTAAGTATAGAAGGGTCTTGATGATTCTAATCTTTCGAAGGAGGGAATAGAAGCTGACCTCCAATAATTGAAGGGACCTTGTAATGGCTCTAGTCCTCCTGTCGTTGTTCAGTGAGGCATGAGGGCCATACCTATCCCGATGTCTTTTTCCTGGAGAGGGGATACTTTTGACATCAACCCCTATACAGTCAGACTTGTCCCTCAGGGAACCCAGAGAGATATTTTTAACTTTTATTTATATTCCCTTGCAGTGCTTAGCTTTCTTAATACACACTTATCCTATGGCAAACTGTATTATCCTGGGCCACAAACTATGAGCCCAAATAAATCTGTGATCCCAAATAAATATTTCCTCTCATTAATTTGATCTACTTAAATGTTTTGTTATAGCAACAGAAAGCAGCCTATCAGAAACAGTACATAGTTTCTAAACTAGTTGCAATTTTGTTTACTATTTCTACAATCAGGGCCCTCATTTGCTTCTCTTTTTCCAGCTGTAAGCATCCTGAGATCAATCATAAACACAGAAATAATGACAACTATCAACATTCTTTGCTTCCAATATGATTGACATATAATAGGCTATTTGAAAGGCTGAAAAATTAAGTTTTAAAATGTCAGGAAAAAGACAAGATTATATGGACAGTTTTTTTTCTGTGATAGAAATTGTTCAATGATATGAATATTAGTATGTGTCCCCATGCATATATGAATGTGGATTTTTGTTTTTTTTTTACTTTATCTCTGGAAACTGAGATAAATCGCACTGAAAAAAAATGATGTAATCAAATAGATTGTCATGAAATGTTACATACTTTCCTGCAATGAAGTGGTAAGGGGTGTTTGTTTTTTGTTTGTTTGTTTGATTTTCTTTTCTTGTGAGGAATAGCAACAGACTATTTTCATTATGGTTTAATTTACACATAGATTAGAGTAAAAATATATATCCCCAAATTAACTAAGCTTACAGTAAACAAACATTGCTGAGGAATTAACCATTCATTTACTTATTCAAATCACAGTAATGAGATTAATTACATTTTCTTCTATGATCCTTCCATTTCCTTTTTCCTTGACAATTTCCTTTGTTCTTCCTTTAAGACTTCACAGACATTATTTTCAAATTGAAAAGTTTGTGTAGCAATTTTCAAACTTTTCTCTAAACCCTATAGCTTCCAGAAATGGTCTGATACTGTCAGTAAAATGCTATTTATTTTAAAATTCTCTTCATTTTCATTAGGATTCTCTTCTGAGAATGGCTGTCTTTTCTTCTATGCCTCCAAATGAATCCTAATTTATAAATAATAGCTACTAATCAATAAGCATCTAAATGCTAAACTCAAATGTCTACATGCTATTTTATACAATTTTAATCTAAAAGGCAAACACTAAATTTATACACACACATACATGTGTGTGTGTGTGTGTGTGTGTATGAATGTATGTATGTATTTATCATTGAATGTTTATTGCTCTTCCACAGCATCTGAGTTTTGTTCCTAGCACCCATGTCTTAATGCTTATATCTGATGTCTCTTTCTCTCCTCCAAAGGCACTGTATGCATGTGCACATGAGTGAACACACACACACACACACACTACACACACCAAAACTGCAAAAGAAAACATTAAAAAGAAAAGAAAAATGCCAAGAATAGACTTAGTATCACAGAACAAGCAATTATAAAGTAATTATTTAATCAGTTAACCCAAGTTGAGGTCCTTTTTCACTGAGGGATTTAGTTCACTGCATTTATTGCCTTTCATTATATGTATATGTCCACATGTGTCTGCAGTATTCTATCTTTAGTTTATAGGAGGAACTATGAATAATTTAAATTCATATCTCAAAGTGACAAAAAACTTTGTTATACTTCTGTGAAAACAGAACAAATATTCATTGGATTAAATTAGCTTAACAGTATCACAATACAGTAAATAAATAATATTGAAATCATTACTGTAATTCTCATTACCATAATAAGGCAATTTTTAATCCATTAGACAGATAGTTATAATTAATTTAACATAAAATATGTAATTACAATTGGATAAGAGCCTAAGGTTAACTAAGCTGAGATTAAAATTTTAGTGGCAAAATATTTTACCAAAGTTTTATGCTGGGTACTTGCTGAGTAGTGAGTGCTAAACCTGTCCCAGGACAATAGTATGTGTTGCAGTTGATACACATTCACCAATTAACATGGGATATTTTGTATTCAGGGCCCAGACACTTGTCAAACACCAGGAAGATTCCTAACAAGTTTAAATAGGATTCCTTACATCAAATACAATGCTATCTCCTGAAGAATGAGCTGGGATCTCACATTTCCATCTTATTTCAGGATGCTTTCTCATTTGAATCATTGATTTCTAGGGCAAAAGTAGACAAGTTCAATTGGGTTTAAATTGACTGATTTCTCCTGACAGACTTCTTATATGTGAAGGTAACTGGGCTGCATCTCATGAGAGCAATCTTCCATTTCTTTGGAAAGAATTTATATGCAGGCTGTCTTTTTAACCCTAAATGGTAATTAATGAACCATGGATTTGAACCGCTATTGATCAAGCTATTATTCTCTCCTTTGAGGCTACAGACTGAAACTGGAATCTATATCTGTCTTTGGTGGATCTAAACCATATGCCTCAAACAAGCTAGGTCAATAAATACTATCTGACTGGTAAGACATTCTACCCATCACTCAAATGCTCCCAAAACTTTGCCATACTTGAGAAGCATACTTGATGATGGAATATCTTTGCAAACAAGACTTCTTACTACTGAAGAACAGAAATAACAAAATAATCAGTTTCTGGGTTCTGAATGAGGTCCCTACAAACTTTTCATGAGGAGGGATGAAAATAAATATGAAATGGCTTTTGGGTCACAAACTTGTTTATGTTTCCAGAATTTATTTGCAGTAGTTTGTATTTATTTATAAATTTATCCATTTCTTTTAGGTTTTCCAGCTTCATGGAATACAATTTGGAAAATATTCCTTAATGATCTGAATTTCTTAGGAATGTACTGTAACAATTTTATTTCTGTCTTTAGTTTTAGTTCTGTGAGTCTTCTCTTTTTTTTCCTCTGGTAGTTTTGAAAGAGTTTAATGAATTTTGTTGAAATTTCAGAGCACCAACTCTTTATGTGTTTTTTTTTTTTTTTTTTTTTTTTTTTTTTATCAAAAGGGCCTCAAGAAAGTAATTAGATCATGATGGCTTTAAGTTAATAGTTAATCTATACAGTAACCCATTCATAACTAGTAACAGTAGAATTTGGAGCAATGGTATTATCAAAGAGGAGAATTCTAATTGAAGTGATATTTCTCTGTAGACATTCACTGAGAAGGTACATCTTGACCCCAATGCCTCTTCCCTTTTCTTTCCACCTGGTTGTTAGGAAGCGAGCAGATTTCTTCTACCATTTCCTCCAGACATCATACTTTTTCCTTTTGAATTCAGTAAAGCAAGACAGCAATGGTCTGAAGACTTTAAAACTATAAACAAAAATCAAATCATTTTTTATTAAGCTTCCTCAGATATTTTGTCATAGCAGTACAAAGTGATCCAAACAGATTACTATGGAATTTAATATTTATGTATCTAGCCATTGAATTAATAAAATGTTGAAATTTTTTATTTGAAACCTTAATATTTCAACCTATTTATACATACTCAGTCAAGTACTTGTATCAATTAAGACAAATTCCAATGAGTCCTAAATTGTAAATCTAATAACATTTTGTATAAAATAAAATGTAATTTTTTGTAATTTAAATTCAGACAGATGGCTAAAGACTAGTATGACAGATAAAGAGGTCTTAGGTTAAACAGATGTTTTGTAGCTGTGTGAGTCTTATTGAGACTCTTTCCATTTGTTTTCAAAATATTCTATCCAGCTCCATCTATCACGGATTTCATATTCCAGGGAATGGAATAGGACAGGGGATAGGAAGAGTTATTTGTCTTTGTTTCAATGAAAGTATGTGTATGTTATATATAACAGCAACAAATCTTTACAAAAATCATATTCAAAAAAGAAATAGTCTATTACATGTAACTATGTATCCAGACAAAGTTCACAAATTCTATTAATCTAGAAGTAACAAAAAGTTCACAGGGAGAAAATCATAGATTTTCATAAGAGGTGAGCATTGACACTTCAGTGAAGATGAAATAGAGTTTCAAGGATAAAGGGGAAATTATGTAAACTTCATATGGAATCTGCACTAGCTGTCACCCATGTTCACCACAGTCTGACAACTGTTGAGTCCTAGTAGATTAACTGATCACCCCAAATCTTACCTGAGGTTGATTATGAGAGCTGTGCTTGATAACTCACCAACTTCTTCATTGAGATGAGGTTTCCAGGTCAAATCCAGAGTTCTCCTATGTAACTAACATTCCTTATATTGTTGATTCCAAGTATCAGCCTCTAAAATCTTGAATCATCAGCCAACTTTTGTGCCCACTTTGTTTGTTATCTGGAGGGTGGGGAATTATATTTTGGACTTTATTTCTACACATCAAGTATTTTAAGCATGTACTGCTTCCCAAATCTTCTATTCAACGTATTTAAAGCTGTGTAAATGGGATTGCAGAGATGGCTCAACAGTTAAGAGGTTTCCTTCACTTCCCTATGACAAAATTTGGTTCCCAGCACCCTCATCAAGCACAAACTCCTCTAATTCCAATTCTAACAAACCACACAATCCTGTGTTCTCTTCTGGCATCAATAGACACCTACATGTTAGGCATAAAATACACACACACACACACACACACACACACACACACACTCAAATTAAATGAAAATTACCTTTTAAAGAAAACAAAACAGTATACATGGTAAATTGGGCAAGTAGAAAACCAGAAGGGTTCAACCATACATAAAGAACTGCAGACATTTAAAAATTCCCGAGAGGGATAGAAATAATACTCTCCATAGAAGAACACACTAATTTGTTATCCAATTACAAATGGTTAGTCCTGAAAAAGTGAAATAAATGGACCATTAATTTGAAAAACCCTAAGAGGATTTCAGAAAAGATCCTCTTAATTTGATATTCAATACCAAGTGTTTAGTCCTGGAACAATAAACTGGAAGACAACGTAGACATGCTCAGCTGATTATGTTTATCTATTTATGCATACACATGAAACAATTATAACCAAAGAAAAAGTGGCCATCACTTTGAAAGTGAAAGAGAGGTGGGACATGGGGAGCCTTGGACTTAGGAAAAGGTAGAGAAAAGTGATATAATTGTATTTTAATTTTAAACAGAAAAACCTTTCATATGCAAGGAAATAATGGCATGTCTAAGCATGAACAGCCCTTGAGGACATCATGTCAAATGAGAAGAGCCAATCACAAAAACAAACACTCCATTATTAACTGACAGGAAGAAGTCATAGAGAAAGAAAGAATACAATAGTTAACTGATTCTGAAGATACAGTTCACAGACCATATGATGTTCAAAAGAAGGAAGACCAAAGTGTGGACGTTTCAGTCCTTCTTAAAAGGGGGAATAAAATATTCACAGGAGGAAATACAGAGACAAAGTATGGAGCAGTGACTGAAGAAAAGGCCATCCAGAGACTGCCCCACCTGAGTATCTATCCCACATACAGACACCAAACCCAGACACTATTGCTGATGCCAAGAAGTCTTTGTTGACAGGAGACTGATATAGCTGTCTCCTGAGAGGCTCTGCCAAAGCCTGACAAATATAGAGGCAGAAGCTCACAGCCAACTATTGGACTGAGCATAGGGTCCCCAGTGGAGTAGTTAGAGAAAGGACTGAAGGAGCTGAAGGGGTTTGCAACCTCATAGGAAAAACAAAAATATCATCCAACCAGACCCTGATCACTCCCAGAAACTAAACGACCAATCAAAAAGTACACATGGAGCAACCAGAGGATGGCCTTGTCGGACATCAAGAAGAGGGAGAAGAGGCCCTTGGTTCTGCAATGGCTTGATGCCCCAGTGTAGGGGAATGCCAGTTTGGAGATGTGGTGGTGAGTGGGTGAGTAGCAGAGCACTCTCATAAAAGCAGAGGGAGGGTGGTGGGATAGGGGGCTTCCAGAGGGTGAGACCGGGAAAGGGGATACCATTTGAAATGTAAATAAAGAAAAAATTAATACAAAAAGAAAAGATGGTGTAAAAATGCATCAATAAATGTTGTGTAAAGAAAAGAATTTTGAAATTATTGTTTAATTGATAGAGAATTCTGTTTTTAAAACATGCAGAGAATGGTACAAGCAGACATGGGGAATGGTCCAAAGCAATATACTTGCTGTATTTAACATACTGAATGTATATAAAGTCATGAAAAATATACATGAAAAATTAAGTCATCAAGGGAAATCACTGATACCTTTTAAGAACTCTAAGACAGCATGTGCTTCCAGAATATTTTTGCTATGCAAATTACTTAATCATTATATAAATGTTTCCTTCCTTGATGTCATCAAGCAATTACTGTAGATGTTGAAAAACTGTCATTTTCGAAGTTGTATGTATAAATGTTTGCATATATATATATATATATATATATATATATATATATATTTGTTTTTTATTATTTTGTTTTATTTTGGAGCTTATTTATTTATTTGGTTTTTTATGCTTTGATATCTAGATTCCTTTTTAATGTATTTATTTATTTGCTTTTCAACCCAATACAGGCCCTTCCTCACTTTCTAGTACACCATCACACAGTCCTCTCCAATTCTACCTTCTCCTCTACCTACTCACACCCATCAAGTAGCTGAGGAACTAGGTGCATCCTCTCTCATTGAGGTCAGTCAAGATGGTTCATTTAGCGAGTCAGGAGCCATAGACAGGCAGGCAACAGGCTCAGAGACAACCCCTGCTTTAGTTGCTGGACAATCACATAAAAACCAAACTGCTCTTCTGCTGCCATGTGTGGGGGAAGAGGTCCAGTCTGTTTATGCTCTTTGGTTGATGATTTAGTTTCTGGAAGTCCCCAAGGGGCCAGGTTAGACTAAGTTGCTCTTCCTGTGGAGTCCCTGTCCTTGTCACGTCCCTCAGTTCTTCTTCCAACTCTTCTGTAAGATTCTCCAATTTCCAGCTAATGTTTGGATATGGGTCTCTGCATTTCTTTCCATTGGCTTTGGGTGGGGCCTATCAGAGGACAGTTCACTAGATTTCTGTCTGCAAATATAACAGAGTATCTCTGTTTGGGGTATTCATTTGTTCACTATTCCTTCAGTCTCTGCTCTGTCTTTGTCCCATTATATCATATAGTCAGGATACATTTTGGGTTGAATGTTTTCTGGGTGGGCTCCTGTCCTTATCAGTCCACTAGGAGTTTGGAATGGCTAAAAGAAATGACCATTTATGACTCCATATTGGCCACTGCTAGGAGTCTCAGCTATAGTCACCCTCATAGACATTCAGGGTCCTAGAAATTACTCCTACCCATCTCCATTTTCTCTCCCTTGCTTTCTTTACATATGATCTCCACCTCACCACCCTGCCCATACCCTCTTCTATCTAGTTCCCTCCTTTCATCCAATAGCTATTTTGTTTTCCTTTCTGAGAAAAATTTCTTGTTATTTGGCTTCTTTGCATCATCTTATTATAGTATGATTATCCTATACTTTATGGTTAATACTTACTTATAAGTGAGTACATACCATGATGTCCATATGGGTCTAGGTTACCTTACTCAGGATTATATTTTCTAGTACAACCATTTGCCTTCGAAATTCATGATGTCTTTGTTTTTTTGGCTGAGTAATATTACATTTTGTAGATGTACAACATTTTTTTGTAACCATTTTTTACTTGAGAGATATCTAGGTTGTTTCCAGTTTGTGGGTATTATAAATAACGCTGCTATGAACATAGTTGAGCAAGTGTCCCTGTGGGATTATGGAATATATTTTGGATATAAGCCTAGGAGTGGTATAGCTGAGTCTTCAGGTAGAACTATTCTCAATCTTCTGAGAAACCACCAAATTGATTTTCAGAAGAGTTGTACATGTTTGTGCTCTCATGACAGTGTGCCCCTTTGCTTCATAACTTTACCAGCATATACTATGCTTTGAGTTTTTGATCTTATTCAGTATTGGTGGGTATAACGCAGAACATCAGGGTCATTTTGATTTGAATTTCCTTGATGACTAAGGACATTGAATTTAACTTCAGGTACTTCTAGGCCATTTGCAATTCCTCTGTTGAGAATTCTCTGTTTAGGTCTGTAGCTCATTTTTTTATTTGGTTATTTGGATTTTTGGTGTTTAACTTCTCAATGCAATTCCCATCAAAATTCCAACACAATTCCACAAATCTTGAAAGAACAATTCTTCAATTAATATGGAAGAACAAAAAAAAAAAAAAAAAAAAAAAAAAACCAGGACAGCTAAAAAGATCCTGAACAATAAAAGAACTTCTGGAGGTATCAATATTCCTGATTTCAAGCTGTACTACAGAGAAATGGTAATAAAAATTGCATGGTATTTATATAACAACAGACAGGTGGATAAATACAATCAAATCAAAGACCCAGAAATAAACTCACATAACAACAGACACTTGGTTTATGACAAAGAAGATGAAACCATACAATGGAAAAGGGGGAGAATTTTTAACAAATGGTGCTGGTCTAACTGGATTTCTGCATGTAGAAGAATGCAAATAGATCCATATTTATCACCCTGCACAAAACTCAAGTCCCAATGGATCAAAGACCTCAATGTAAAACAAGATACATTAAATCTAACGGAACAGAAAGTGGGGAATATCCTTGAACTTGTTGGTACAGGAGACAACTTCTGGAAAAAAACCAATGGTTTAGACACTAAGATCAATATTAGTAAGTAAAACTTCATGAAAATGAAAAGCTCCTGTATGTCAATTGACAATATCTTTAGGATGGAACAGCAGCCAACAGATTTGGAAATGATCTTCAGTAAGTAACCCACATCTGACGTAGGGCTTAATATCCAAAATGTATAATAACTCAGTAAGTATATGTGTCATTGTGTGTGTATCTTCTTAACTATAAACCTTCCCACGAGATATTAAAATTTATTAACTATTTTAAGCAATTAGGAAGTTGAAGAAGTCAGGGACTGGAAGGGAACAAAAGCTCATTGTCAATATTAAAATGATACTCTTCCTTAATTATGTACTTTTATATTAGAACCAAATTAAATTCTAAATACCTACTGCGCATCCGGCAAATACTGAGATGGTGCTAAAGGAGCTATTAGCTAGCGTTAGCCTGTCTCTAGCAAAACTTTATATGCAAATAAGATATTTGTATAGAGATGTGGAGTATAATTTTCTTCAGACCATTTTATTATAATTTCCTAAAAATTAGGTCATAATTTACACTGAGGCATGAAGAAGTTACTTTCTTTTCTTTTATCTAGGATATAGATAATTTCAGCTATCATAATTTGACCCAAGATGAAAAATGTAAGTAATTTAATGTAAAATCTTCCCATTTTTCACAAGATCTTTATTTTTAGGGAAAAGCAAATCTCACCTTAGGGTGGTGAGACTAGAGAATTTTCCAGTGCAATCTGCCAACATATGAAATGAATACTTAATTATATCAACACACACACACACACACACACACACCACACACACACACACATATATATATAGTCTAACTTCAAGAGAAAGCACTTAGAGCTTTAGAACATGCTAACTATGTGACAAAAAATGTAACAAAATTTGCCTAGTATATTATAATCTTTCTGACCTAGGATTGTATACATTTGTCTCAAATAAATTCAGTGTTTAAAAGATGATACTCTGAACCTTAGTAGGTAGCTTCTGCATGTGTACATGAAAAAGGTTTGAAAATGTGAAGGAAGTTATGTTTCCTTCATGTGATATAGAAATTGATTTATTTCTGAATTGTGGAGGTTACCGCTAGGAAATTGTCTTAGTAAGACTTTCCATTACCTGAGTCTTTGAGTCAAAATTTCAACAGAGAAAAGGAAGGTGTGTTGTTTTTGTTGTTGTTGTTGTTCATTTATTGTTTACTATTTCTTGTATTTTTGATAATATAGTATAACTACATTGATTCCCCTCCCTTTACTAATTGCAAATACTCCCATAACTCCTTCTTTTATTTCTTGAAAATTTTTGACCTCTTTTTCTTAATGATTGTTAAATTACATATATATGTTTAACATATATTTATATATAATATATAATTACTAATAATATGTATTGCTAAATATAACCTGCTCCATCTATATAATGTCACTTGCATATATGCTTTCAGGCCTGATTTATTGGTATTGGTTAACCAATTAATTAATGTTCTCTTCCTTGAGGAAATCTATTTCTCTGCCTCTCAGAATTCTTTGGTTTCCTGTATTTCTTTGTGTAAAGTTGTTTTAAATCTGGCTCAAAAGTGTATACTTTTGGTCCATAGTCAGCTGACTATGTTGGTTTTGGTCCTATGCTAAGCCCTAGAAACACAGAGGAAAGGACAGACAGCAATGAGCTAAATAAGATGAGCCTCCATGGGCAAACCTCCCAGGTTAACTACTTATTCCAGTTTTCTGAGTTCTTTGTGCCCATCCCCTCCTCCCCCAATCATGAATCAGCTAGGGACCAGGCAGTTTTCTTAAGGCTAGAGAGATCGACTCATTTTGAAACTCTAACAGAACTGAAGCACAGCAGAACAAAAAGCATCATGCTGAAGAAAACAGAGGTCAGAAACGTTTATTCTGAATGTCTGATGAAGGCAGCTTTTCCTTTCCTTTTAGGTATTTACACATTCTCTCCAAAACACATGAAGTATTATTATAAAATAACATAGATTGTGTGAACATTTCTGTTATCCAAGATGGGCAGTTTAGTTAGTCCATTTACACATTACATTTTATTTTATGTGTACAGTGTGTGCTTAAGTGTGTATATATGTGCTACATGCATGCTGAAACCCCAGAAGGTCAAAAGACTATCTCTGGCTACAATGTAGGCTCTGGCAATTGAACCTTTGTCTTTGGGAACAGTAAACACTTTTAACTGCTAAGTCACTCTCCCTAGCCCCTCAATAAGAATTTAATCATCTGAATGGATGTATTCCATCCTTTTGTATTTGCATACCCATATTCTAGAAATTTTTATGCATTTGAATATAGTTATACTATAACTATTAAGTGCATGAGTTTAGAGAGGCATACAATGTGCCTTGACTGATGTCACGGCTCTCCTGCCTGCTCACTAAAGGAATAACTAAACTGCACATCTTGGATAACAGAAATGCTGAACACAATCTGTGTTGCTTTATAATAATACTTCATGTGTTTTGGAGAGAATTCCTATTTTTCTACCTTCACATTATTCCATTCTCATGTGTGATTTCTATTATGATTTATATATAAACTTATTTCTCAATAAACAGTAAATCTAGGAGTCAGTGTTGTTGTGCATTGAGACACTTTCCTCACCCTGTAACCTATCTCCTACAACTGCATCTTCTGCAGTGAAGGCAACAGTGTGCTCACTGAGATACCTCAGAAGAAATTTTACTGTAATATCTTTTTGAAGCATGATAGTTATGGAGATTGAGTTGCACTGAATCTATAGTACCAATTCTTGAGTGAGCAGACCTTTCATGAGAAGCCCACTTAAGCAAAGTGGACTCTGGTATTTCCCATTTAGTTGTGTCAGAGCTAGGGTATTTCATTTAGTACTTTTTAAAAATAGCAGCAGTAGAATTTCAGAAGTAATAGAAATCTCCCTGAAGGAAATGACACGTTTGCATTAATGAAGTAAAAAGTGTGTTCCATTTTTCATTGACAATCTAATAATTAATAATCTCTCATAACTCAGAACCATGATAACATGATTTATTATTTAGGTTTTATGCATGTTATCTTCCTCAGAGATCATATGGAATTGAGCTGCTTCTATGAAAGAATGAGACTACTTAAAGACTGTATTTCTGTATTCTAAAACTCAGAGTTAGTGGGTAAGTTTTATCATATTATGGCTTACACATCTAAGAACACATCTTAGGAGAAAGTAAATTATTTTAATTTGTCTCAATAGGTTTAAATTCCATATACACATTTTAGACTTTAGCAAAACCCAAATACCTTCTGATTTGTCATTATTTATAATGACAGTTTACATATAAAAATTTTAACATAAAGATGAATACCTTTTCTATCAGAATGACTTACCTAGATTTTTATCAAGAGTATAGACATGATATTTTAAACACTAGTTAAAAAATCATGCACTTTAGAAGGTTGCTGAAATATATTTATCATCACACAAAGACAGTAATATCAGTCATGACATGTGTCATAGTCCCCTGATTCCAAGTTTTTCTACTTCCTCCCACTTCCTATGCTCTTATAATTTTAAATGATTACCACTGAGAAAATTTCACAATGAACAAATAGAATTCATAATCACCAGCCTTTCCACAAAAAGTGTTGCACATTTTACTCACCTAATAAAGAATATTCATGCTTACTAAGAATATACAGAAAAATTGTTATGAACATTTATGTGATATATACATATATATAGTATATATACATAATATATATGTATATATACACACACACATATATTGTATACATGCATATGTTGTATATATAATGAATATAAATATATTATATATGCATGTACTATATATATAAATATATATATATATATATATATAATGTATATACACACACACACACACACACACACACACACACACACACACATTTAAGAGCTTGGTCACATATTCAGGTATGAATAGAGCTTTTAAGAGTTCAGCTCACATAAAAGATTTCTTTTCCAGAAACAAATCAGAAAAAATGTAAAAATTAACCAGAACAAATCTCTCCAATATTTAACATAAAGCAATATTCTTCTAAATGATGTATGGATTAAAGAAGAGTTCAATCAATTGACAAAACTAGAGATGTTTTAAAATATGGTAAAAAAGCGAAGTATTAAAAATATGTGGGATATAAGAGGACTTAGAGAAAAAGTAACAGCATTGGAAATGTATACTAGAACCTAGAAAGAGATGAAATCAAGGTTTTTGTCACAGCTTTTTTGTTTTTTGTTTTGTTTTGTTGTTTTGGTTTTTCGAGACAGGGTTTCTCTGTGTAACCCTGGCTGTCCTGGAACTCACTCTGTAGACCAGGCTGGCCTCGAAGAACTCAGAAATCAGCCTGCCTCTGCCTCTCAAAGTGATGGGATTAAAGGCGTGTGCCACCACTGCCCGTTTTAAAGTTGGGTTTTGTTTGTTTGTTTGTTTTTCTCCTAGGCTGTGAGATGGACTCACTGTGCCGCAGCAAGCAGAGACTGGACTCAAACTCAGAGAGACGCCCGATGCCCCGGACTCCCGAGCACAGCGATGACTGCAGTGCGCCACTGCGGGCGGCTAAAAAAATCAAAGTTTTAGAGATAAAGTTGGAAAATTGTAATAGATCAAAATTCAGAAAAAGGAGAATCAGAAAGCACAAGTTAAACTCAAATAAACAAATGTAAATATTGTATTAGATTATGTGTATAGAAAGTTACTTGAAAACTTTGTTTACTAAGGAAATAAGGTGTAAAGTTAGCATTTAAAAGCAAGGAGATGATAAATAGATGGAACGGGAATGGAGAGGAGAAGAGAGTGATGACATCATTCCAGTAGAAAATGTTCAAGTCCTGTCACACCCAAATATACTCCATCTTGTGATTTAACTAACAAATCCAGTGAAACAAACCAGGCTCAAGGAAAGTCAGTGCAGAAATTACAAGTGGGAGCATTTCATGTTCCTGTTTGTCCCTTAGGCATATAAAATGCCGTTTTTAAAAAGCAGTTTTTCTAAAAGGAATATGGGAACTAGTAAGAGGATACTCGCTGTGATGGGGATGGAGAGAGAAAAAGGCAAGGGGCACTACAAACTGACAGGTCAGGGGAAGACCCCATCTATTCTCAGATGGAGATAAAGTAGGACTGACATCACTGGCCTCAGAGTTCAGAAACATGGCAATTTGGACCTTATTTCAAAATGCTCTCTCATCTTAGAATGGTTAAATTTCAAATAGCTTTACATATCCACAACATTTTACATAAATTTAGGAAAAAATAGTTTTTGTTTCATAGTGTGTGTTTGTGTGTTTTGAGTATAGGAAGAACAGAAAGCTGATGCCAAGATTTTTTATTCCTATGCTGCAAGACTTTAGTTGCTTCTCAAGCATACATGTGACTTAATAAGATCTTACAGAAGTGAGGAATAAGTAGATCTTATTCCTCAGTATGGGGTGTTTAATATGATTGCTTCCCCCCATGGATTCATAAATTTAAATACTTGGAGCACAGCGAGTGGCCTTTTTGAGAAGGCAGTATGTCAAGGTTGGGGTGGACTTTGAGGTCTCCTATTCTCAAGCTGAGTTCAGTGTGGAACACAGACTCCTCCTGGCTACTCTCAGATCAAGATGCAGAGCTCTTGCCTTCTTCTGCACTTTGTCTGCCTGCATGCTGCCATGCTCCCCATCATGGTGATAATGGACTAATGATATGAAACTGTATACCAGCCCAATTAAATGTTTGCCTTTATAAAAGTTGCTTTGGTCATGGTGTTTCTTCACAGCAATAAAATCCAGATGAAGACACTCAGGCATCATATTCTGGAAAAACAGGGAACAAATGCCCCTGGGCCCTGGATATATAGGTTAGGAGCTGAAGGAAGACTAAGGTATCTTTTTTTTTGATCAGTATTGTATTTACAGAAACATATCAAAGACAATGAAAGCATAGGAAGAGGTGTAATTATTTGTTCCCACTCATGAGATGCTAACATCATTGTGTCAGAGCAGCAAATTCTCAGACTATTCTGTTTCTTTCTTAAATATGCTTTTGTACAAACCCATGTCGGCAGCTACATTGGACAAGCAAGAAAAAACGCCTAGCTTTCATGTCATATTTTTTATTTTATCCATCTAAGGATATTTATTAATCTGATCAGAGATTTAGTAGCTTCTATCCAGATCAGACCCACCAATGAAAGGGCTTTCTGTATTTTTTCTGCTCATCACAAATCAGGTATTTATTATCTATACATGGTGGCTGTTGAAAAGTGGGAAATGCAAAGTTCTGAATGTCTGTGAGAAAGAAAGCCCACCACAGATTCTATTTAAACTTACATACAAGAAACACACACACAAAAATTTTTTAAAACTAGTCTACCCTAACCTCCAAGCCTAAAACATGACATTTTTAATCAAGGACATAGTTAGGTTTCAGTCCACATTTATTTTATCAACCTTTCATTCTTGATTTTCAACCCATTGATCAACTATTGCATCTGAATGTTATCATGCAGAAGGTAGAAAGAGAGACATATGGAAATTATGACAAATGAAAAATACAATACTTGTCACCTTCCAAATCAAAATGATCATGAACATATACAATTATCATAATTCTCATTTTTGAAATCCATATTCTCTTACTAAGAATCCATTAACTATGACTGAAAAATTTGAATCATGAACCAAATCATAACTTTCTATGCTTTCTATAGTATCCTTAAAATTGCCATATCATATAGCTATTACTAATAATTCTCCGTCATTCACAGGATTAATGATTCTTTGGGGTTTAACTTTGGTTTTAAAATTAAGTGTACTAGGTCTACCATGGAGCCTAACATGCCAAAAGTTGCTATAGTTGAAATCAGAATAGAAAAATACAGAGCAAATGGTTAAGACTGCTGATTTCTTGAGGAAATAGCAAGTATATGAGTTCTAGAGCCTGTTTAAGATTTACAGAGACACGCCAGAAAAGACCTGAAGAAGACTCACTATAGTCTATTAAGAAAACAAAAACAACTTGTAGTTCAGTGCCTGCCACTGATGGTAAGAAGAAGCAACACAATGGTGCAAATGGAGGGATACCAATAAATTTTCATGAATTTAAAGTAGTTTGGTTTATAGAACACAGGCATTCATCTCGATAGAGGATTGGGTTCAATTCCAATAAAGTGGCCTAACATAATAGGAGATTATTAGGTTAATAACTTCATTTGCATAAATGGTAAACTGCAAAAGATTTAAAAATTGTAAATAACTGTAAACCATATTGTAGATATGGTTATTTACCTTATTTTTTTTCAGGCAAGCTTTTGATCTTAATAGACATTTTAGACTAGAGATATGGCTCAATAGTTATGAACATTGACTGCTCTTCCAGAAGTCCTGAGTTCAATTCCCAGCAACCACATGGTAGCTCACAACCATCTGCAATAGGATCCAGTGCCCTCTTCTGGTGTGTGTGAAAAGAGTGACAGTGTGTTCACATACAAAGAATAAATAAATAAATATTTTTTTTAAAAGAAGTTTTTACTTGTGTTATTTACTGGATGTTATATCCATGATGTAACATTTGCTGGTACACATCAGTAACTTTGATATCTGAATAACACTCTTGAATTTCTCCTTTCTTTCTTCAATAGTGGCATAATTTTTCTGATCTGAAGAACAAAATAATTTGAGCACAGAAATTTAAGTTATGATGAATAAGGTTATTTTCACAGAGTTATCTCTTTTTAAACCAGCCCTTACCATCTGCTCCCTTCTTTATGTGTTTGGAATGTATATAATTAACTAAGCAATCATGTCATAAAAGGAAGGAGATGAGTCATTTCAGAACATCGCCATAGTTTTTGTGCAGTACAGCTGTTATGAAAGATTTCCTTCCAAACACTTGTTTCAGGTAAAAGTAAAAAGAGATCTTTTTCCCCGTTTGATCAACCTCCCTAAAATACACATAAAATAGGAGAAAATTTGAGAGTTCATATTTGCTGAAAGCACATAGCAAGTTACAGGCCAGAGTAAGGTCACACATTGCTTGTTTTATTCATGGTAAGAACAGTATAATAGACTGTATTTTATCTCCAATCTTATCTGTATGCTGCAACTCAATAAACCCTACCAAACTAATGCTTCAACTTGATATACTGCTTCTTTCTAGTACTAACAACATGCTGTTTATTCTGCATGAAACACCCTGAGGAGTTTGGAAATTATATATCTGTATGGCATATCTTTGAAAACAAGTTATATTCACCTTATATTTACCAGAGCACAGCATTTATAACTTTTCATTGAAATTGTCTCATTATTCAATACAACCATTAACTCTGTGAAGCCTTATAAACTATTTTTCCTACATAACATAGTTCTGGGAGAATGTAAGTAATAGTGGATGGCCACAGAATTTGATATTCAATTGAATTCATAAACTATGCCATCATCATTTTCAATCCTGAACAAAGGTGTATGAGCCTACAAATAGAAGTTATTTGTTAACTGATTGACAACTGAGGATGTACCCATGCAGGTACATTACCTTATAGAACAACTGCCTGTGACAAAGTATAATTGGTGCCATTTTTCAAATGTCATTTTTATATCCACAATGGAAATTGAAATATGAGTGCTCTTTCACATTGGTATTTTAGTCAACTATAGACACACATATGTGCCTGCAAAAAAACTAAATCATAAAATATGTGTCAGTAAAATTTATGTAAAATTGAATCAAAAACTTTGAGAATATTAGAGCGTTGAAGCAACAAAAATGATTTTTTAACAAAAAGAAAGGAAAGGATGAAGAGAGACATCACTGATTAAGAACACTTGTTGGTCTCTTAGAAGACTGAGATCAGTTCCTAAGACCAACCTTGGGAGCTCACAACTGACTGTTACTGCTGTAGGAATTCTCACCTACTCTGCTGGGTAACTTGAGCACCTGAGCATACATAGCAGACACAAAACATACATCGTGAACTGAATCTAAAATTGATATAATAATACAAGAAAATAAATAAGTAAACTAGAATGTGGAATCAGTGATTCATTGTAGATTGTGCAGGAGTATAAATCTCTGATAAAATCCAGATGACTGTGTAGGTATTACACTGACCATAAATAGAAATTTAGCATTGCATAAGCAATGACTACATGACAACAGTATCAACAACAGCATAAATAAGTAAGAATTAACATATTAATATCAAATATTTATAGTCATTCTTATTAATTTAAATAGTTTACTGGAGATAGACATGAGCCCTGTTTTAAACTGCTGTTTTGAATTGATATTCAGCTATGTTTTTTAATATCTTCAATAAATTTATTTATTTTAAATTGATTTATTTCTAATTTGGCTTCTTTACTACTTATTTATATTATTTTCCATGGAAATTACAATGATGTTCTCCATTTCACTAGTAAGTAAAATAAATCTTTAAAATTAAAATGAATAGATCTAGAAGCAATAATGTTCTGATGAGAAGTTGTCTATAAGGTCGGACGCAAACCTAAAGTATCTATAAAACAAACAAGCAAAAAAGAAAAAACAAAGAGCAAAACATAATCTCTGAGTCATAGAACCCCAAGATGCATAGTGATCTTAAACTTTCTAAAAATCATTGAGATTCCCTTCAAAAATGTGTAAAGATGTACTATGAAACCCAAGATGTACCAAAGGTCATTTAGAAAATGTTTGTATATACAAAAGCTTGCTCTTAACACTGAACAGAAGAACATTGACTAAGTGCTATGAAGAAAACAGAAAGGATGTTCTTGAAGAGTTCATGATTTGGCAGTGATAAAGTCAGTAACGATAAGTGGCAACAACAAGGTATGTCTAGCATTGTTTTTCAGTGTTCATTAGCACGCACCTGCACACATGCACGCACACATAAAAACACAGACAAGTGCAAGAAAGTTTTAACTTGATTGATTTTTTTCTTTAATGTGCCAATGGAAAAAATAAATTGATTCAGGAACACAGAAGAGAAACAATTTACATTTCATAATACCAGTGAATAAATACAGACTAAAAATATCCATTGAAACAGTCATAAACCCAAAGAGATAATTTTTCTGAAAGCAATCTTTACAAATAAGTTTTAAATAAATAAAAGATAAGATGGAAAATGTCAAATTGAGAAATTATTTTATTTTTTTATTATCTTTAATCTAGAATGATAGATGCTTAGATACACAATTAAATGTAATTACACACATACACACACTGATCCATATATATGTTGTCACATTAAATAGTGTGGGCAAATAAGAGAACAAATCAAAACATTTGACTACACAAAGTAGTGTCTGTAATCCTAGCACTCCAAAAACAAAGATAGAAAGAAAGAAAGAAAAAAGAAAGAAGTTTTAGTATTATTATGAAAGAAAACATCATAAAATAGCTTAAATAATTGACCTAGAAAACAGAATAAATGTTGTAAAGTACAATAGTGAGAGAAAGGGTGGGTGAAGGTACTATAAGACTATATCTCATCAATTTGATGTCTGTTTAATTAGAATATCAGAAAGAAAAAATCTGTAGTAGAATAAACATTTCACTGCTAAATAATTGATAATGTATACTTTCTTATAAACTGAATAAAAATATATTGTCTCTCAGACCCAACAAAATACATAATATTTTATATCTACATTTGCCATCATGAATCAGAACAATTAGAAAAAACAACAAACCCAACTGACTTTTCACCATATCAGTAATTAAAGGCAAAGTTTTGTAGGATGGTTAAAGAAAATTACTTTCAACTACACGTCCTATAGTAAGAAATAAGCTTTCCTAAACTGATTACATGAGAAAGTCATTGTAAAAAGTTAAACCAATCCTGGCTTAAAAATCATAGTAAACAATTACTAAGTGTATAAATCTTGTACTCCTTATGGTGGAAATCAGCCAGAAATTAATAAAATAAATGAAACTTGAAAGTCTTTTGCAGATTTATGTGTTTAAGAGTACTTTTTAAAATAGCATCAAATATATTTTAAATAATGTATAATATTGATGGATAACACTAAATATCATCATTTTCAAGAACTAAATAAATTTACACTTAGAGAAAATTCTAGTTTTAAATTATCTGACATCAATGGTTGGGAGGCCCTTGATCCTGTGAAGGATTGCTGCCCTAGCATAGGGGAGTACTAGAGGGATGAGGCAAGAGTGGGCAGATGAGTGGGGGAGCACCCTCATAGAAGCAGGGGAAGGGATTGGGAGAGGGAGTTTTCAGAGGGGAAACCTGGAAGGATTATAACATTTGAAATGTAAATAAATAAAATAACCCAAAATATTAAAAGATAAATACATATATATACATAAAAATGAACAAAATGAAAATGAACAAAACAAAAATGTAGATAAAGTAAACAACATTCACTTGAATTAAAAATATAGGACATCCAACATACACTTGCAAGAGTGGGCTGAATCTTGCCTAGGCAGCACAGAAGATCTGGCCCAGGTGGTGTGGGCACAGAAGAACTGGTGAATTGACCAATTTTGCTTCTACCTAGGCCCAGATCCAGGACTTTGAGTTGGCATTCCCCAACATCTACCCCATCTATGAATTGCTAGAGCAAGCAAAGAGCTGGTCTTACAGATTCAGAGCTACAGGATCTCTATGACACAGTGCAACACAGAATATTTAGAGGAGTCCCAGAGAGGATCCAGTACTGATAGTATAGCAGAAGCTAGAGGCCTCAAACCTAACCAAGAAATCACTGCAATGAAGCAATTAAAGCTCTTTGAGCAAAGGGCTACACTGAGAGACACACAGTGACATGCTGCAGCTTCCACAGGACAATTTGTTTGTTTGTTTTGTTTGATTTGGGGGAAGGGAGGGTCGAAGGGAAGATTGTAGATATGAAGAGATGTGGAGAAGAGTGGAATTGGTGTATATGATGTAACTTGCACAAAAAGTAAATAAAAAGTTAAAAAGTGTTATTGTAAATAGAAAGAAACTAAGGGAGACACATAGTCAATGTATATTTTAAAATTTTATGAACATAGTACTCTGAAAAATGCCAATATTAAAGGAGATTGACTAAGTATCAAGTATGCAATAATTAAGCTAAAGTTAAAATCTTGGTCCATAAAATCTATTGAAATCATTATTTATGATAGATTTGATAAACTATAAACAATACGAAAATAATGTCATGATGTTAAAAGTTATAGTGAGACAAGGATGTAAAGGCACCGGGCACTAAGCCTGAAGACCAGAGTTAGGTCTCCATAGTAAAAAGCCTGATGGAGAATGGACCCATCTGATTTGCCTTCCGACCTTTACAAGGAGGCCACAGCACACACATGATTCCTTTCCACCACAAAATAAATGAGTGAAATATTAAAAGAATAACATTTAATATTAATAAGATAGAAAAACTAATTTTGTGACAGTAAAACTTAAAATCCCCTCTGGCACTCTAATATTAAAAGGTGTCTAGGGGCTCTATTATCCAGACTTGAAGGTTATCTCCCTTTTTTGTTAATTATCATTTTTATTTAGAGTATAAGACAGTAGACATTCATATGATTTTTAATAGTTTCTTGGAGACTTTAACCCTTAGATTTTCCTCTATTCTTATTTCCCTTTTTGGCTACATCTTTTTATTTCCATGCCTAATATACCCTCTCTTCTTTCATATTACCCATATTCTACTGGTCACCGCTCCTTCACTTTACCTTTATTAATCATTTGTAGAGTGGGTATACAAAAATCATAGATTAAATCAAAAATAGTTTCCCCTTTCAACATTCATAGCTTTTATAGTTATCCAGACAAAACTCTTAGAGCTAGAAATTCAAAGCTATGACCCATTTTTGGGGAAAATAACCCTAGCCATATCATAATATCAAATATCATAATCTTTTCCTCACATAAAACTTCAAAGGATATTTGAATATTTGTATATTCATAGAAGAGTTACATTAATAGTCATTCATAAATGTTGGGGTTCTATACTAATATTACACAGCTTTGGTTTTTACATTATTCATAATTTATGTCTACTTCCCTAATAACAGGGCCTGAGAGGCAGTATCTGGGAAATGTATGCTCAACATACAGTGTACATTTGTGTGAATTTATCTTATTAAACACAGTATGAGCAAAGAATATATTAAACAAAAATTTTTTTAAGAGAAAAGAAAAGAAAAAAATGATAAAGAAACTTTTTAGACCGATAATGCAAGATGACAGAAGCAGGGTACTGGAAAATGATTAAAAAACTTTCTGGTTTCAGGAAACAGAGAGAGAAAAGCAGTTTCTGTATTGTATGTTAAGTTTTCTAGACTAACTTTCAATGTCATACTCTTTTAGATCATGACTTTGAGTCTAGTATCTATACTGTAAAAACTTCTTTCAGAGACATATTTGCTATAGTTTGGCCAACTCCACAGGGTCATAAGCATTTGAAATAGTATATACGATTAAATCAATAGTTTATTTAACTCTAAGTAAGTTTCTACTCCTGGACCCAGTTTATCCATCTTTAAAAGGATAGAGTTGAGGAAGAGGGTTGCAGACATACTTTTGAGGTCTACATTTCTATTATTTCTGATTTTTTTGAATGTGTATATTTATTAGTTTTTTTTTTTTCTATTCACACTTGTGAAAGTTTGGTCCCAGCTAAGCAGAGCCAAGCAGCAGGAAGGTACAACTTAAAGAGAAGTGAAATCAATAACCACAAAGCAAGTGCTTCGAAGACTATGTTCATCTTTTGTCTCTCTTCGAGGGCAAAATGTTTGTAAGAATAAGGGGGAAAGAAGCCAGAATGAGTGAGAATAAGAAGAAATTTGGGAGTTTGGCTGGGAGTTGAATAGTGAAGAAGGAATTGAATTTGGAAGAAAGCCCTAATAATATACACTATACTCAAGCATTTATTTAGCCTCTATGGCTCCAGAAAATGTCTATGTGTAGTGAATGTTCACTTTTCTTTTTTTGTTGTGTATTGGTAGATCAAAACATTCTTCTGTCCTATCTCCTCCTCTCCTTCCTCCATTCTTCATACTCCTAAAACTACAATTCCAAGTAATATTTTCTCCATGATAGTGCCTTTTGTTCCAGGATATTACAGTCAGTGGGCAAGTACTCTAAAACTGAGCTATACCCAATTCCCTTACCAATAGTATGTAAAGAAAAATGTCCATTGTGAAACTATTAAGAGACAACCACAGCTAAAGATCTCCACCCACCAACCAATATATTTTACTCTCAATTTAGGGACCATACAGCAAGCATAGTCATGCAATTTACCACGGTATTCACCTCATGCAAAGAGTTGACATTCCACAGAAGAAGAATGAGGCAGAGGTATAAAATAGCTCGCCAAATTTCATGAACTAGAAATCATAAAGCTGTAGAATGAGAACTCATTTTGACTCCATGGGACTATCTATGTGTTACTATGTGAAAACAGTTAAAAACAGTATGTATCTTCAAAGATAGGTAGAACTTTAGTGCTTCTGCTTAGTTTATTTTCATCAAAATCGTTCAAATTTGTCCAACTCACGTATATGCTTTTAACATTTTTAGTGAGATTTGGTGAGATATAAATCATAAACAGTAACTCTGGTCTAGGGTTTATTACCAAAATTCCAAACAATGGTCCTTTTTTTTAAGGCAGGTCAAAGAAAGGGTGTGAGGGACTTGATAATTCCAAATACAAACAATTCAAAGATACAACCAATAACTTACAAAGTTGCTTTTAACAATGGACTAATATCTTGAGTAGATTCAGAATGAAATATGATATGTTTAAATGTTTATTTCCAGTTTTGTGCTATTAGGTACTCTGATGACTAGATTTGTTTGTTTTTGTCAACTTCGTACAACTTACGATCATGTGGAGAAAAGGAAAGCCCATTAAGGAAATGCTTCCCTGAAACTGGGCTGAAAGCAAGCCTGTGGAGTGTTTCATTTTGGAGGTCTTTTGGAATTTTTTCCTCATTGATGATTGATGATTGACTGTAGGCAGTGGCATTCTTGTGTGGATTGCCCTGGTTATATAACTGTGAATGCAATCTGCATCAAGCCAAAAGAGATATATCACCATGGTTACCGAGTCAGTTCCTACCTCCATGTTCCAGCCTTGTGTTCCTGCCCCTACCTTCCTCAATGAAGGACTACGATATGTAAGTTGAATCAAAGCCTTATGTCCCCAAGTTGCTTTTAGTTAGGTTGTTTGATCACAACAGGTGGCAAATGCCTTTTATCACTAACCACCTAACGTCAGGAAAAAGAGCAAGGTGTCTAAGTAATATGGAGTAAGAATATGGTCAGCAGACATCTGAATATTGCATGGGAAAAGTGAAAACTGAATAAGTAAAAAGCAGTGTTATAGTTTCTAATAAAAACTAGGAGAGGATAAATCATTTGAGATGATAAAAATCAAGATAAGTAGGCATGGATGTATTGAAGTTTGGAGTTATAGAAGCAATTAAGACAAAATTGCAGCACACTAGTTTTTGCACAGTAATGAAAGAAGAGATCAACATAAAAGGGCAATAGGCAGATTGAGAAATATTTGCAAAATGTATATTTGATATTATGAAATGTGTACAGTTTACTTGAAAGAAATCCTCACAATTCTATAATAGAATGAAATTTAACTAAAAATAAGCATACTGTTTGAATACTTTCTTTTCCCAAAAGAGAAATAAAAATAATCAGTGGATATATGAGAAAGTACTCATTCTTAGTCTCCATAGTCATCAGCAAATACAATTGAAAGCTTTTATGAGATATTACAGTATGAGCATTAACAAAAAGGCCAAATGTAAGTGTTGACAGAAGCAAGAAAAAAAAAAAGAAATTCATGGATATAATTGCTGGGTATATGGATTAACACAGCAATTATCAGAAAAAAGTAAACGGTGCTAAAGATTTTAAAAAAATAAATTACTGTAGGATATAGTAATATTTTTGATAAACAGACAAAGGAAATGAAACCATTCATCTTGTAACAACATTTGTTCTCCTATGCCCATTGGAACAATGGTCAAAAGAACCAAGTCACAAAAAGCTAAATATCTTCAAGAATGAGAGTAACAAAAGAAACTATGACTAGTAAATACACATGCTATATCTATCTTATAGACATGCATATGTATTTCTGAATATCATCTGGTCTTAGTAAGAAGTATGTATTGGCTTTTGAAGGGATATGAAATTAAACTAAATTATGTGAAAAAAGACAAATATTGAAGAATAGCATATGTCCTTAATTCTTCATTAATTTGTTTTAGAGCGAGAAAAATAATGTAATCATAAAAACAGCAAAGTATGCAAGCTAACAACAACTAACAACAAAGAGAATCCATAAAAGCTGCATGTACATTGAAAACAGAGAAAGTGGGGTAATATTTTGCATATGTAGCACATATATCTAGTATGTTCATCATAGAATAACTGCTCAATGAAGAATTTTGAAGTGTTTATTATTTAAGGGCAGAGTAAATATGAGAATTTGACATTTTAAAGTTTACAACTTTTTGTTGCCAGCAAAAAAAAAAAAAAAAAAAAAAAAAAAAATTTGCACAGGAGTGCTGTTTTTGATTTTGATCATTAATTAGCCTACATCCAGTATAGCAGCCTTTCTACTTTTCTGCTCTATTTGTGTAAGCATTTTGACTCAGAAAAGAGTTGCAGGCACTTCCTAACACTGCAAGTCTTTAATATCCTCAAAAGTTTCTCTTGTAGTTGTGGGGAAATTGCTGAGCTTTCTGTGGCACATATCACAGGGTTTTCCTTCTTGTGCATATCTAGTCAGCTTTCAGTAGGGCATGTCCATTTGCATAAGAAAGAGCTTTGGTGGAATTCCTGCCAAAAGTTAGGCTCTTTATGAGTAATACCTGAGTTGTAGGTTTATTTTTTTTCCCAGAGATAAATGAATATAGAGAGCAGGTGTGAATTTTGGAGAAATTTTAAGATACACACACACATATACAGATAAATATTCAGAAATGCAAAGATTAATATACAGGTAACAGATATACATTTCTTTCATTACATTTCATTAAAAATATATTATCCCTTTTATGATTTTATTTATCAACAACTAAGCACAATACCAGGGGAAAATCAGAATATTTTAAATTTTAATTAATGAATCTGTCAAGCACTTAATAAAATATGTTTCGAGAAAATAAATAATACTTTTCTGAAAATGCTTTTACTCAGTGAGGTATTTCTGCAGGTGAGATTCGTTTTTAAAGTGTAAAGTATTAAGTGGTAAATGGAAACTCCAACTTAAGCATATTTATGATGGAAAGAGACAGAATTATGTTGTGCTTCAATACATTTCTTCAATGATAAATATAGAAAAATATATTGCAGACATTACTAGAGATGAAAGAGCAGAAAAATAGTAATTTCCAAATTTGCATTCAAATAATGGATAAACGTTACATTTGAAATAATATCAATTTATTACAGTTTACACTTGGCATTCATAGTGCCCTGACCTGCTTTATGGGTGAAATATATTTGTTTCAGAAATTCAAAATACTGGCTACTTAGGATGATCTTGGCCACTGTGAATAACTTCAAACAAGTTGGCACTCCAGGCACTGCCCACATCCAGTAGCTGTTAGATACATTTTTTTTTAGACCCTAAACTCGACCTGGGAAAAAATTCCAAACTATTTTTCTATATATGTCTGCAAAAAATATTTAATAGGTAAATGATATGGGAAGGTTCAGCTAGTTATAGGTAGCATCATGGCTGTGTAAAAAATATATCTGAGCATGAATTACAATGTGAGAAAATAAGCAGACTTCCTAAATGGATTTTTGCTTCAGGTTCTGGCCTGGAGTTCTTCACCCAACTTCCTTCTGTGATACACTTGACCTGGAATTATACTCTAAAATACCTTCCTACTCTGTGTCATTTTGGGTCAGGATGTTTAATGCAGTAATGCAAAATGAAACACTGACAGATTTAAAAACAAAACAAAACAAAATAGGAGAAGCTGTCATTGATGTGATGAGGATGACTGTTGTTTGTACTGGATAATTATATGTCAACTTGACACAAAATGCTCATGAGTGGAAAAAAAACTTAAGAAAATGCTTCCATAAAATCTGGCTGTGGGCAAGCATACAGAACATTTTCTTAATTAATGATTGATGGAGGAGGTCACAGGCCATTGTAGGTGGTACTATCTCTTGGGTTGATAGTCATGGGCTCTATAAGAAAGCCTAAATTAGAGCCTGAATTTGCCATCTCTTGTAACCAGGCAAGACTTTCAATGGAGGAAATGGGACACCAACCCAGGCACAAAACATTCAGTCTACAATTTGTCCTGCCTACAAGATATGCTGGGGTAACAGTGGTGCAGAAATTGTGGTAAAAAAATGTCCATGCCAGACAAGGAACCCACCCATCATGTAGCCTGGAAGGCCGGGACTCAGAGGCTGGATAGCTCAAGAGACATAGGATAAAAGCAAGAATGGCAAAAACAAACAAATAAACAAACAGACAAAAAGTCAATGGAATGTTTGCTGATGATATTTCACTATACTCATAGATTGATGGCTTCCCTAATTGCTATTAGAGAGGCTTCATCCAGCAACTGATGCAAACAGATGCAGCCAAACATTAGGGGGAACTTGGGGACTCCTGTGGAAGAAGGAAGGAAGCATTGTAAATAAGAAGGCTCGTGGACAATGTAAGAAAACCCACAGAATCAAGTAAGCTGAGCTCATAGGGGCTTACAGAGACTGAACAACTAGAGAGCCTGCATGGGACTGACCTAGGCCCTAAGCACATATATTACAGGTGTATAGTTTGGTCTTCTTGAGGGACTCCTAACAGTGGGAACATGGGATGTCTGAGTGTTTTGCCTGCTTTCAGGACCCTTTTCCTCATACCAGGCTACCTCATTCAGCCTTAATATAAGGGGAGGTACCTAGTCTTACTGCAACTTGATATGTTATGATTGGTTCATATCAGTGGCAGAAATGCCCTTTTCTGAAGCTAAATGAGGAGGAGTAGATCATGTGGTTGGCTAGGAAGAGAGGAGAAAAAACTGCATCAGGATAAAATAAATAAATAAAAGCATGCTGAACAAGTCACTGTAAGCAAACCAGCAAGCAGTATCACTTCATGGCCTCTGCATCAGGTTCTGCATCCAGGTTCCTGCCCTGTTTAACTTTCTGATTCCGGAACTTCAATGATGAATAGTGTATAGAAGTTTAAGCCAAATAAAACCTTTCCTCTCCAACTTGCCATTTGGTCATAGTGTTTTGTTGCAGCAATAGAAACCCTAATTAAGACAGGGATGACTGTGAAAGATTTTGAAACTTTGGTCTTGAAAGCCATTTAAGTGATCAGATCTTAATGAGCCGTTGTAGGAACTTGGAAGATAAGACTATTGAGAGAAACATAGATAATAAAGGTCTTAAGATGATTAAAAGGGAGTAAAAACTTAATCAGGTTGGTCATGTGGTATTTTGGATTTCAATCAGTATACTGAAGTGCAACCTCTGTGCTTTACTAAGACAGTGGATGCCATTCAAAATCAGCTATGATTAATAAGAGATCAGAGTCTTTGATCTGATCACTTCTGGGTCAACATTTGGAAGCTGTTCAATGGAAGGCAAGATTTTATCTTAAGTTGGTAGTCAGACTTATGAGATAAATTATGGTATTCACCTTATGAGATATCTGCTGTCTTGGTTAGGGTTTTCCTGATGTGAGCAGACACCATGACCAAGGCAACTCTTAAAAGGACAACATTTAATTGGGGCTGGCTTACAGGTTCAGAGGTTCAGTCTATTAACAACAAGGTGGAAGCATGGAAACACTCAGGAAGGTATGCCACAGAAGGAATTGAGAGTTCAGCATTTTGTTCTGAAGGCAAACAGAAGACTGACTTCCAAGCAGCTAAGACTATGATCTTTAAGCCCACAGCCACAGTAACACACCTACTCCAACAAGGCCATACCTCTAAATAGTGACACTCACCAGGACAAGCATATACAAACCATAACACCTGCCTTGAAAATTAAGCTAAGTAGATCATTAAGCTAAATGTAAGTTATGATAGTCAACTTATTAAATACCTGTCTAATTCTGGGGCTGGAGAAATGGCCCAGTGGTTAGGAGCATATACTATTCTTTACACAAAAAGTACAACCTAGCACCTTTGTCAGGTGGAGGTCTGACACCTCTGTCCTCTCCAGGAAAATGTACATCATTAAGCTAAAATTCCACTAAATAAAACATCCAATTAAAACAAAATTTACTAATACATCAAGAAAACTGTAGCTTTGAGGACAATGAAATTCAATTTATGTTGCTAATTGATGGTCTGCTAAGCAATAACAATTAATTACAAATCAAATGTTGCATATTAAAATGGTGAGGAATTTTTTATAATCATAAGCAAGTTCAAATTACCTTCTATGGGAAGACAAAGATAGTTGAAAGCCTTCACATAAACTATTTCTAAGAATAGGTAGGATATAGAGGAAGGCCAAATACTAATAAAGACCAGTCTGCTATACCAAGTAAAGTACATTCTCATTGTTAAGACTGAGACTTGAGACAAGGTATAGAATATCTAAGTTATACACACAGAACTTTTAAATCTCCAAAGTCAGGTGAGACTGAGTACATAGATGTACTCTATCCTTCTATGTTGAGGATTTGAAACCCTGTGGTGCTGACAGAAAATGCAAGGAGCTGTCATCTAGTGTAAAGCGTTTACTCCAAGACTCCAAAATCTATTTCCTTATTACCACTGGACTAAGGCACAAAATTAGCAGAATGGGGATGCACCAGGACTGCTGGTATAGGTGAAGTATTATAGTGAAAATTTTGGTTTCTAACAAAACCAAGTTATGTTATATGAATATGTTTTTGTTTCATTCCCAGGTGTGGGATAGGAGGTTTCTTCATAGCAGGTGATTACGATTTGCCTCTTGTACTAGCAAAAAATCACTGGCCTGATTTTTGCCAACTGCAGATAGCTTAATTCTGATGACTCATGAGAGGCTATAACTGGAAGAGCCCCCAGAGGGCAGAGACTATTGCTCCCCCTATTGTTCCTGGTTGTTGTTATTGTGGTTTATCAAGTATTCAGGAGCGAGAAGAAGCTGGAGACAAAAATATTGGACTTGCCCCAAGGAACCTGATGTCCATAATTAGCAGGAAGTAATCTATTTTGTTGACTGAAAGAGATCTATGCCACCTTTGGCTTCTAACCATACTTTCCTACCTAGTGTTAGGGGGAAGACATTAGTGTGGAGTAATGGTTAGAAGAGAGGTGGAGATATTAGAACCCAACAAAATAATAAAACAAATAAAACTAAACAGAAAATTCTCAACAGAGGAACCTCTAGTGGCTAAGAAGCACTTAAAGAAGTCAATGACCTTAGTCATCAGAGAAATGCAAATTAAAACAACTCTGACCCCTTTCAGCATACCAATCAAATAATCATCTTGCCTTTGTTGGTACTGTTTCTTTAATCTTGATTTGCTTCCTACTTTTTGTTTGCTTGTTTGTTTGTCTGTTTTTTTATTGGAAATTTTTTATTGGAAAATTTTTTTTACATTTCAGATGTTCTCTCCTTACCTCATTTCCCC
Organism: Mastomys natalensis; assembly: GCA_021653895.1. Taxonomy (NCBI): domain Eukaryota; kingdom Metazoa; phylum Chordata; class Mammalia; order Rodentia; family Muridae; genus Mastomys; species Mastomys natalensis. The sequence goes on along the minus strand of JAJTUV010000323.1, from coordinate 231,607 downwards.
CACTCTCTCCCAGGAACTCACTATCCCTTCCCCCCTCCTCCTGCCTCCACGTTGGTGTACCCCCACCCACTCTCCCCTGTACCTCAACTCCCCACCCTCAAGTATCCCCCCCCCACGACGTCCAGCCTTCATGGGACCAAGGATCTCTTCTCCCACTTATATATAGCTCCCTTGCCTATATAGCTGGAGCCACGTGACTCCTAAAACTACACCTTTAGGGTAAATGGCTAAATGGTAGAAAAACTACTGCCAAGAGCAGTGAAAGACAGAAGGAAAAAACAATTTTGCAAAAGTAAGATTTAGATATATAACAGAAAATACACAGAAGCCGGAAATGCTGAGTACTACAGATTAAATCAATGATAACATCAGAAAAATCTCACAGACTATGACTTCAGAAAAAATATTTTATGAAAAAAAAAGATCTACCTTAAAAAGGAAACAATGTTTTTAGGCTCTGGTGTTTTCAGAATATATTATTCAGAATTTCAAGAAATTATATATATAAAATATATACATACATAAATATTTTCTACTTCTATTACATAATCTAGAAAGGAAAGGCCAGTTCTACTTCAAATTCTGGAAGTTAGACATTATATATATAAAAATAAATTACAAATAAATATAAATCAATCCAATTTATGAGAGATGCACCCTGCAGGACATTAAAAGACAACTATCCCACAATTAACCTGGGTTTGTTTTATAATGAATTCAAGTCCCCAAACCAGCAAAGTGTGCAATAAACACAATACAATTTCTTAGAGCCATCTAAGAGACTAGAGTTAAAACTATATTTTTAATGACAGAAAACTATATTTTCAATAATAAACTGTATTTTAGGGAAAAAACCAACAACTGGCGTCGGCATGGTGGTATGTGCCAGGGGGAGCACGGGTTCAGAGTCATTCTTGGTTATAACAAATTCAAAGCCAGCCTGGGGTACATGAGACAGCATTTTAAAGAAATGGCTATGTCAATACAAAGTGTAAAATACTAAAACTAACACTATAAATTAAAAACTATGTCAAAAAAAAAATCAACTCTGAGATTCCACATTACACCCACCAGAATGGCTAAAATCAAAAATTCAAGGGGCAGAACATGCTGGTAGGGATGTGGAACAAGGGAAACACTCCTCCATTATTGGTAGGAGTGCAAACTGGTACAACCACTCTGGAAATCAATCTGGGAGTTTCTCAGAAAAAGTAGAAATAGTTCTACCTGGAGACCTTGCTATACCACTCTTGGGCATATACAACAAAATGCTCAATTATATCACAAGGACACTTGATCAACTGTTTATAGCAGCTTTATTCATAATAGCCAGAAACTAGAAACAACTCAGGTGTCCTTCAACCAAAAAATAGATAAAGATATGTGGTTCATTTACACAAAGCAGTATTACTCAACTATTAAAAACAAGAACATCATGAGATATGCAGCCAAATGCATGGAACTGGAAAATATCATCCTGCATGAAATAACCCAGACTCAAAAAGACATGCATGTTATGTAGTCACTTATAAGTGAATATTAGTCATAAACTACAAGATACTCACACTAAAATCCACAGACCCAAGAAGCTATGTAATAAGGAAAGTTCAAGAGAGGATGCTTGAATCTCACTAAGAAGGAAAAATGACATTGTCATTGGAGATGGGTGGAGGAGGAGAAGTAGGTGAGAGAGGAGATGGGAGGGGAAGCAGAGGGGATCAGGTGTAGGGAAATCTGTGGAGAGAGAGCCATAAGAGTGAGTAGAAATTTGAGTTAAGGGTGAAGGGCATCTCTAGAACATACCAGACACATGGGATCCAGGAGGTTCCAGGGAGTCTATTAAGATGACTTTAACTGTGACTCCTAGCAGTGGGAGTTTAGAACTTGAAGTAGCCACCTCTTATAGTCTGGGAGTTCTCCTAGTGGAGTGATAAAGACACCAACTCACTTACAAAACCTTCAAACAAAATTCGTCCACACTTTTTAAGTGCAGAGGAAAGATGAAGCAGAGCCTAGGGGAATGGCCAACTAATGACTGACCCAAATGTGACCCATCTCATGGGCTAGAACTACTATTAATTATACTTAATAATGCTTCAGCAAGAGCCTAGCTTGACTGTCCTTTGAGAGGCTTCCCTCAGCAGCTGGCTGACACAGATGCCGAGATCCATAGCCAAACAGACAGAGTGTCGAGAGTCTTGTGGAAAAATTGGGAGAAGTATTAAAGACCCTGAGAGGATAGAGACCACAAGAAGATCAACAGTGTTAACTAACCTAAAACACTGGGGCCTCCAAGAGACTGAATCACCAAACAATGAGTATACATGGGCTGAACCTAGGACCCCGACATATATGTAGATGTGCAGCTTGGCCATTATCCTCCGAGTCCCCCAACAACTATGGCAGGGTCTTACCCTGACTCTTTTGCTTGCCTGTGGATCCTGTTTCTCTAATTGGGCTGCCTTGTTTGGCCTCAGTGGAAGAGTGTATAGGAAGTCCTGCAGAGATTTGAGGTGCTAGGGTGAGTTGGTACCCAGGGAGGACCTCCCACTTCTCAGAGAAGAAAGGGAGGGGTATAAGAGAGGTGTTGAGTGAGGTGGGGCCTGGGATGAGAGAGTGGCTGTTATTGGGATGGCAAGTGAATGAATAAATAAATAAATAAATAAATAAATAAATAAATAAATAAATGTGAAAAAAAGGAAAACCATCAACATACATTCTTTAGGAACTGAGAGACTTAGCCAACTGAAACAGCAATTACACACTTTCATTCAAATAGTAAAGGTATGAATGAAGTAGAAATAAACCATATTCTTGAAACAGAGTTCGTTAATAGTGTTTTTATTTTCTGAAACACAAAATTTAGCATCAGATAAAGTATCAGGTTTGAAAAGAAGGTGCTACAGTAATAGCTGATGCTTGCATAAGAAAATGGTGCTGGTCAATGCAGATGAAGTAGACGTGACAAAAATAGAAGCTGGCAAAACAACATCATCATCATCATCAACAACAACAACAAAGAAACGCTACAAGTCTCAAAACCATGGCATTAGTGTAGGTATACAATGAAGGGTTAGAAAACATACCAGTTAACTCTAGTTTCCAATGCTATGTGGAAGATAAACCATGTGCTATGAGACAAGAATCTGGACAAAGATATTCAGTTAGATACTGTACAGTGGCCTTTTCATGTAAAACATACCAAGGTAGGAGATATTATTACAATTTTATGATCCAAAACATTGAAAGAAGAGTAGAAACAATTATTGTCAAAAGCAATTGGGCACAAGTATTGTTCATAAGTGTCCAGGCTGAATGACCTTGGCATTCAAGAAGGTTGAGGAAGCTTTATTTTTCAGAGAGTTATAGGAATAGTTAATGGACTGTGACTTTCCTAGAGGCACAACAGATGGACGACAAACAACACTGCCAGTCTGTGTAATCTTCAAAGCCAAGACGATGGGCCGGAGGCTGAGAGTAGTTGCCTTTATTTAGTGCAATGACTTGGCCAGGTTTTAGAGCTCAGAATTTTCTAACCTGTAACTAATTAATTGAAATAGAAACTGGGACCTAAGAAAAGAAGGGTATCACAACAAAATGGCAAGTGTACATTCTATCGTTTCCTCATGTCGTCCTCGGTGACATGGTAACTCAAGGAACCACAGGGAGGTAGAGTGTCTCAGCATATAAAATAAACATGATATGAAAGTGCTTGCTAGTCCATCCTTGAAGTTCATATAGAATATCCTGAATGGCTGGAGGACAATTTTCATGTGACCCCTTCTTTCCTTCTCCATATGCATAGGGAAGTCTGTACATGTGTCAAAAATAAGGGAAAGTATACATTTATCCATTTACAAAATAGCATCCATACTATGGGAGCAAAGCAATAGAAGTCCACATCCCCATAGAGCTAACATTTTAAAAGGTGGCCATGGAATGGAAAATATAAAGTGTATTGAGTTGTATTAGAGAGTAATACATGTGGGAAATTTTAATGGGAAACCTTTGTAAGCATTCCTGAGGTACATGTGGGGCGACTGACATTTTAAATAGAAACGACTTCCAGGGAATGAGATATTTGATCAGATACTTAACCAATTTGATTACATGAGCAGTATGAATGGGTATTAAAATAAATTAATTTCAAAAACAGTGGGAACATAATATGTAACAACCCAAAACAAGGGCTAAACAAGCCTATTGAGTCCAGACCACAAACATCCATTTAAGCCCAGGACTTACAGGGCAGCGAGAGCACAGACATATCCAAGGGATTTCCCTACTTGTCATTACAGCCTAGACATCATTTAACTCCATGTTCAGTGTGAGAACTTGTTTCAGAAAAGGGACATATAAAGTTATAGCAGAAAATATCAAAAGGCAACCTATGTTCATTGCAAGGTTTGCATGGTATATGTGTATACAGACAGGTAGATGGACTGAAAGACACACACAGACACACACACATACACTAGACAAGGTGTGGTGTGTTTCAGAAACAATAGAGGGAATGTTTTAGTGATGAACAAGTGAGGAGGAGCAGAAGATAGAAGTTAAACAAGTGCTAGCAATCCTTAGTGTGTTTGTTTTCCGCCACAGGGGCATCTTGGCAGTCAGGAGCAAAGGAATACCACAAAGTCACATCATGTGTCAAGCCTCACAAAGGAGATTTATTGGTCGGAAAAAAAGAAAGAAAGAATGGTAAGCTACCCCTGAACAAGAAAAAAGATAAAAAAGAAAAAAATTCCTGGTTTGGCACAGGAATTGGTTTTTATAGGGTCTTTGGAGCATGAACAGTGGAAAAGTACTGCCAGGTTGGAAACATTGTTTGGCTATTAATGCTTAATCACAGGGGTACTTTCGAAGTCTCACAGACTGGGGTCAAATCAGGGGTAAGTTATCTTTATCTTGGCCTTATGACCCTACAATTATGGTCTTTTAGAGTGTAAATGTCACACATTATTTTTGCTATTTGTTTGATATATATATAAAACACAGTAAATTTTCCACTCATAGTGTTCTAAGGTAGGACGGAGGTCAAAATCTCAGGTTGAGATGTCAATTCTGAGATGATAATGAGTCACATTTTAGAAAGAGAGAGTGCCCATAGGAAGGTCCAGGCCAAAGAAGTAAAGATTTGTTCATCATCAGAGGGAGAAGACTTTAGACATGAAAGGCTTGACAAAATCCCTGGATGAGCCAAAGGTTGATGATAGAGAAAGCCCTGTGTTCCTTCTGCCTACAACATGTAGACATCAAGCAGACAAGAGAATGAATGCTAGGTCATTGACAGAGATATCTAGAGAGTTATTTTTTAAAAATCTACAAATATTCCAATATATCTGCTAAATCAGAGACTAAGGATTTCATCAAAGCAGCATACTCTCATTATTTATTTTACTTAATTTAGAAAACGTTTTTACTATGTTTAATTTATAAAAATACCATCAGTATACAACCCCAAGAAATTAGAAAGTAGAGGAATAATTGAGACTGGAGACATGGCTCAACAGTAAATAATGAGGAGCAGAATTTAAACCTCAGCATAATACTTGGCATATTACAAATGCCTATAACCCAAGTTCTGAGGGATGTATATCCTCTACACACACACACACACACACACACACAACACACACACATGCACACACACACATGTACTTAATTAAATCTTTAAAATTATTTACAAATTTAAGGAACATAGGGTTATATTAATGTTTTAGAAAGCCATCTTAAGACAAATTGCATGAATTAAAAAAATCTAAGAGAATAATTCTATTAACTAAGACATTTGTTCTCTAAGTACCCATCTTTATCTAGATCTTAGAAGGGAATACCCAGTCACATAATAATCCTTAGCAGCACTCTATATTGAAATAGGATGTGGAGCAGAGGATTCAAGAATGGCTACATAAATTTAGTTATAAGAAGCTGAAAATCCAGAGTTGTTCTTAGTTGATGCAGCAAAACATAAAAATGGAGACCATTATCTTTTTTGAGACACCTCTAGTTATAGCAACCTAAATTTAATAAGTTTGATAAATAGCAAATGGAAATGCTATGTAGACTGCTTATGTGTATATCGGAGAGTCAGGAAGTATGTTTTGGCTGGGGCCATTGCTATTTGAGACTTAAAATATAATGATTCTGAATTAGGTCACCAATCCATGAATTTAAGTAGAAAATAAAATAAAATCTAAGGTATTGAAATCTGAGGAGCCTAGAAAGGAAATCATCATGAAGTTGAGAAATCTGAGACTCATGGAACAAATGTGTCCTCTGTGCCTATTGCTCTGTGAATAAAAAGTGGATACTAACAGAAAGAAATACACATATGCACAAAGAAGAGTTGACCCAGTATAAATTTGTATCTCAATATAGACATATATTGTATACATACTGAACATACAGGTGTGGTTTTTATCCTGTTCATTTCCATCAACTATATGATATAGCTTATATACTTATCTGTCGTTTGCACATTGTCAGGTATTATACCTAATCTAGAAATTGTTGAAAGAACATAAGACATTTTTCACCAGATCTGCACAAACACTACGCCAATTTGTATAAGGGACTTGCATATACAGGAACTGAAATGTCTATGAAGATTTTGGAACCCATTGTCCCTCTTTGCCAAGGGATGAATGTGAAAATATGCATATACAGAATACATATATATTCAGGACTCAATCTAAAATCCAAAGGGAGTCTGTTTATATTAATAAAAGACATCATTGAAAACTTGAGCAACAATATAGAGGGAAGTACACAAAAGAAATACAAAAATCTTGTCCAAACAAAAAGATCACTAACTTGCTAAGGGAGCTAGTGAGGAATTGTGTAAACTCACTCATCTCCATGCTACTTTATGATGCAGGGTCTGGAGTTCAGTAAAGTCATCACTGTGCTAACAGGGGCTCCTGGTGGAAAACTGGAAAGTGAGGGAAAGGAGTGGATCTTTCATTTTCTTATAAGTCCGCTCTCTTCTACCTTAAATACGTTAATTTTAGCTTATAAGTAGGCAGCTCACCTAGAGAGACTATGGAAAACAGGGTCCAATATCAGAACCAGAAAATTGAAAACAATCTAACAGAATTTATTTTATGTTTGGGGATATAATATAATTACTATTCAATATAAATAAATATTATCAAAACGTTTTAGGCAATGTGCTACAGTTTTCAGAAGAGGAAAAGAGCACACACACACAACTACACCACACACACACTCACACACAACTACACCACACGTACACACACATACACACACATACCACAATGAATTAGAAAATTAAATTAAAATGGGACATATATTTAGGGGACTGACAAGAATACATTGTTTATGAAATATGTTTATAAACCTAGAAAAAATTAACAAAATGTGTCATCTTAAACATACATTTTAAATGTAGACAATTTTAATAATGCAAAACAATGAATAGAAAAGCCAAAATTACGATGAAATTACAGAGCAATGTTTTTTTGAGATTGCATGCATTCAGTTTCCTTGCTTTTAAACATCTGTTGATTTTTCTTTACAACACTTTATGAAAAATGATTAAATATACTTCAAAAATCATTTCAGATTCAGTAGACACAGCCTGATAGTTTATCCAATGCAAAATCTATATTTATTAGAGCACTAAGAAATGTTGAGTGCATAAAACCTGGCTTGAAGACATTTCCATACATATGCTGCTTTGTTGCAAAACCTACTTTCTCTTCTGTCCCTCAGTGGCATCTCTTGCCATAGAGAGCAAGCTGTTAGGCAGTACCCATGGTTGAATGAGATGCACTATATAAAAGGTCTTTTGATTTTAAACCACAAGGGCATGATAGATTACTATATAAGGTAAAGGTTAAAGGATGTGATCGAAAGGCTCCTGTCTACAAAGAGTCCCTTGTGGTCCCCATCACAAACCTATTGAGAGAATCAGGGCAGATGGTATATTCTGAGGATTCTGAGCACTAGGGAAGCTACACAGCTTGTACGAAAACTGAAAATTGTCTCCTAACTTCTCCTGAAATCAAATATCAGTCCTTTAACCTTACAGAGCCTCACCACAAGTTGCCGAAATCATCATTTTTCTCTGCACTTCTTTGTGCTAGTTTGAACTAAGAATCAAACTGTGTTATTCCCGACAAACTTCCCCATCTGAAACGTATGTTCTGAAGATTCTAATAAAGGAACCAGAGTCCTCAGTGACTATGGCTATGGAAATTCACTAAAGTGTATGATAAAGTCTACTTTTGGGATCTCAGAATTGAACAGCTGGAACTCATCTTCATTCCATGCGCATTCCAGCTTTATCTTGTTTTGCTATTGAAAACACAGAAGGAAGAGAATTAAATAGTGTGGGTGCTGCTCTCACCCTGCTTCTATAATCAAGCTGCATATATATTCATGATGTATGGATAATATGGCTTTCCACAATTCATTTCATGTTGGTGCAATCAATTTATTACTTAATCTTAAATAAATAAAATTTTGTCCTTTTTTTTTTTTTTTTACTTTGAATAAAACAGACAAGCCCTCGTTCTGTTTACATGACTCTTGAATGCATTCTCAGTTGAGGATATTCTCTTCCAGATGTGATTGTCAATACTGGTCTGTAAATACCTCTCCCTGAAAAACACCTAATTATGTTTTCTTCACCTCTAACTAAGGCTCTGATATCTGATATGCTTTTCACAAACCCATTATTAATCTCAATATTAACTCTAAGGGAGATGCTGGTGCTGAAACACCTCATAGGGTAACATGATGGAAGAACACAGTTCATGGATTTAGTCCCCCCAAAGATGTCTCCGTCCCTCTGAAACGTGCAGTGCATGGCCATTCAATTATTAGAAGGTTGACATGTTTATCCTGTAGCCATCTGCTTATCATAGTCAAATAAATAATCTGTGAAACCTTGATAGAAATCTAGAACCTTGCACAAAAGAATGGCTGTGTTCATTTCTTTACTGTTTCCAACTGAGTTTTCTGTGTGATCTAGAAAATGGAACATGAACAGGAAAAACTAAAGCCAGTTTCTGAACTTCCTTTACCTGATTGACAGCTCTACTGTTTTTCCAGGATTTCAGGTATTGTTTCTTCTTATATGTGCTGGCTAGTTTTTATGTCAACTTGACATACACCTAAGAATAATTTGAAAGGGAAACCTCAGTTGAGAAAATGTGACCATAGATTAGATGGTAGGCAAGGCTGTGAAGGCCTTTTCTTATTGATGTGTGGGGGCCCAGCTCATCATCCTGGATTGTTTAAGAAAACAGGGTGAGCAAACCATGAGGAATAAGCCAGTAAACTTCTTCCATGGTTTCTGCTTTACCCTCATCTACAGATTCCTTCACTTACTTCTGTAGATGATAAACTGTTTGCTTTACTTGAAATAAACCCTTTCATTCTACATTGCTATTGATCTTGGTGTTTGTTATGGTACAAGACACCAACTAGGTTACTAAGAATCACAAAGGAGCTCACTTCTGAGTAATTCCCAATGATTTGATACAGGGAGCACATTCTTGCTTCTCTCTGAGATAGAAACAAAATAGAAGGCAGTAGTATCTATTGTCTGAAAGCTTATACCTTAAAGGGAATACATATATTTTTTTCTAGGCATTGAAAGAATGAATTCTTAGATATCCTACTTTTAACTGGGGATACATCCTTTCAGGATGTAAAGTAAAAAATAAATAAATGAAAAATAAAAAATACAGTTCCAAATATAAAAAATATTTCAAAATGCTAAACAAAACAAGAAACTATTGATGTTTTTTACTACATAATTATTCTGTATGTGCATGTGTATGTGTAGGTGTGTGTGTGGTGGACTGTTCATTTTGAGTTTAGAAGAGGACAACTTTGTGTAGGCACCAGCATCATTCTCTCTTTTTAATGGTTTATTTACATTTTAATCTTATGTGCATGAATGTTTCACTGCATTTCTGTTTGTGAACCACATGCAAGCCTGTTGCTACTGGAGATCAGTAGAACATATCAAATTACTCTCACCTGTAGTTACAGATGGTTGTGAGTTATCTTGTGTGTCTTGGAATCCAAATCTGGCTCCTCTGCAAAAGCAGCTAGTGCTCTCAATTGTTGACTTACCCTGCTGTCAGCCCAGATTTTTTTTATTATTTCAGAAAAATTGTTAAATGTATGCCAAAATTTCACAAAATGATCTGCCGATTAAACAAATGCTGTCCAGTATATGTTACTAAAACTGGTGATAAATTGAAACTGTTTACATTTTACATGTCTATGCCAAGACTGTCATTGTATTAAACCTATATAAGGTTAAAATTATATATTATGATGCTTCAGATGAAAAATAGATCATGTAAACTTCCTCAAATAGATTAGAAACACTTGGTTGCTTGTTTTTTCACTTTCTTCCATCAGATTGAATCAATTCTTCTCTCTTGATAGGTAATAATCGATTTCTTTTTCTCTATGTCCCTCTTTTAACTTAATTTGTCCCCTGTCATCATTCATTTCAATTTTTGAGAGAGCCTTCTCATTGGTTTGGCTCTTACCTCTGTGTGAGGCACGCTCCACCATGATCTTTTAAAATGCAAATCAGATTAGAACTCACTCTATCATAAAATTTTTAATGGATTCAAATTGCCTTCAGCATTAAGTCTTAAAGTGTGCGACAAGACATACACATTTATGAGCAGGCTGTCTCAGTTTCTGGTCTGGATTCTTTTTATTTTTTTTTCTCAATCCTTGTCATACTTAATCAACTTCAACTCTTTGTATACCCAAAATATTCTTAGTTCTTCTATGTATGATCAATTCACATGTAAATCTATGGTTCTCAACTTTATTTTTGATCATCACATGCGATCTCATATGAGTTGATTTCTTATATTTCAAAGTTTTTTATTGATTAATTTATTTATTGACTTTACATCCAAAGTGTGCCTCCATCCCTTCTCTCCTACTGTTTCATTCTTTATGAATCCCTTCCCCACATTTCTCCCTTCCCTTCTCCTGTGAGAAGGGGCAGTTCCCACTTGGGTACCACCCCACCCTGTCAGACATCCTGTCAGGGTAGGACTAAGGGCATCATTCCACCCTGCAGCCTAGCCAGGAAGTTCAGTTAGGGGAAGGTTATCCAATGGCAGGTAACAGAGTCAGAGACAGCCTCTGCTCCACTGTTATGGGTACTCACATGAAGACCAAGCTACACATCTTCTACACATGTGTGCAAGGCTTGGTACAGCCTGTGCATGCTCTTTGGTTGGTGGTTCAGTCTCTGTGAGCCTCCATGGGCCCAAGTTAACTGACTCTTTAGGTGTTCTTGTGGTGTCCTTGAGCTTCTAGCTCACTTAATTTTATCCCCCACTCTTTAACAAGACTCCCTGAGTACCCCATGATTCTTGGCTGTGGGTCACTGCATCTGTCTCCATCCCCTGGTAGATAGAATCTTCTCAGGAAACAGTTATGCTAGTCTCCTGTCTACATGCTTGGCAGAGTATCATTAATACTGTTAGAGCTTGTTTCTTTCCCATCAGATGTGTGTCAAGTTGGGATAGTCATTGGTTGTACATCAATCAGAATATCTAAGATCAAAAACTCAAGTGACAGCACATGCTGGTGAAAATATGGAACAAGGGGAACACTCCTCCATTGCTGGTGGGAGGGCAAACTATGTGGAAATCAGTTTTATGGTTTCTCAGAAAATTGGGAATAATTCTACCCCAAGACCCAGCTATACCATTCCTGGGCATATATTCAAAACATGGCCTAATATATCACAAGGACATTTGCTCATATTTTTTCATATCAGCTTTATTCATAATAGCCAGAGACTAGAAACAACCTAAATGTCCATCAACTGAAGAGTAGATAAAGAAACTGTGGTACATTTATACAATAGAATATTTTCAGCTATAAAAAACAAAGATATTGTGAAATTTGTAGGCAAATAGATGGAACTATAAAATATCACCCCTGAGTGAGGTAACACAAACTCAGGAAGACACACATGGTAAGTATTCACTTATAAGTGGACATTAGCCATTAATAACAGGACAACCATTCTAAAATCCACAGATCCAAAGAAACTAAGTATTAAGGACAGTCTAATATAGGATGGTTGAATCTGACTTAGAAGGTGAAACAAAATAGTCATTGGAGGCGGATGGAGGGAGGGATGACTGTGCTGGGAGGGGGTGAAGAGGAAAGAGGGATGATGATGAGCTATTGGGAGCCAGAGTGTGGGTAGGGATGGGAGTAAGAAGGAGAATAAATGGGGGTCATCTCTGGGAGAGTCTGGAGACCAGGCATGGGGGGCATTTCAGGAGTCTATGGGATTGATCCTATCTGAGACTCCTACCAGTGTGGGAAATGGAGACTGAAGTGGCCACCTCCTATATCCATGTGGGACTTCCAGTGGAGGGAGGGTATATTGGTTTGAATATGTGTGGTCCAGTAACTGAAGGGTACAGGCAAAGAGAACCAATAGGAAGCTATTTGTGAAGCTTAGTTGCAGAAGACCCCAATGTATTGGAGATGCCAGTACCATATGATGATAACCAAAAACAGCAACAGCAGTGGAGTAGACTCAACCAGAGCCTAAAGTGCTATAGAAGGCAGATTTACAGATGTGCCCAGTCCCTTAGTAGGATACCAGAAGATCATGACTGTGTCCCAGAAATTGCAACAGAAAGCTGTCATATTAATGTTGCCTTGGAGACCCCAAGTTGTTTGAGATGCCAGAGCCATGTGATATCTACTGATCAAAGCTTCTAACAGGAAGTAGAACAAGACAAAGAGAATTGTACTGTAGTCAACAAAGATGAAAGGAGTTGGAGATCTGAAGAGCTCTTTACCATCAGACATGGAGATGCAGAGTTTGGAGTTTGTCCAGCTGGTTTTTTGGTCTTACTTGGTCTAGTATTTTTTGTACTGTGACATTTTGGAATGTATTGTGATGTTTAAGATATGTGATGTGCTTTTTGATTTTGACTTTAGAGGGAATTACAATTAAGTGATTGAGTGACTCTCAGAAGAGACTTTGAACTCTTAACATTGTTGAGATTGCTATAGACTATGGGGACTTTTGAAACTCAACTAAATATGTTTGCTTTATGCTATGTTTAGATATGGACCACATAGACTCATATGTTTGAACAAGCCTATAGAGGACAGGGAGAGGAATGTGGTGGTTTGAATATGCTTTGCCCAGGGAGTGAAACTATTTGGAGGTGTGGCCTTATTAGAGTAGGTGTGATTCGTTGGAAGAAGTTTGTCACTGTGGGTGTAGACTTTAAGAGCTTCCTCCTAGCTGCCTAAAGATGTCAGTCTCCTCCTGATTGCCTTCAGAACCAGATGTTGAATTCTCAGCTCCTCCTTTGTCATGCCTATCTGGTAATTGCCATATTCCAGCCTTAATGATAATGGACTGAATCTCTGAACCTGTAAGCCAGCCCCAATTAAATGTTGTACTTAAGAGCTGCCTTCATCATGGTGACTGGTCACAGCAGTAAAACCCTAACTAAGACATAGGGAGGATGTCAACCTACCCACAAATCCTTCAACTCAAAATATGTACTGCCTACAAGATAAGTTGATTTCTTTGTTTTTATTTTTATTTTTTACTGGATATTTTATTTATATTTCAGATGTTATCCCCTTATCACATCCCCCCACCTAGGAACACTCAATCCCGTCCCCCCTCCTCCTGCTTCTATGAGGATGTGTCCCTAACCCCCCCACACACACTCCAACCTCTCCACCCTCGAATTCCCCCACACATGGCATCCAGCATTCTTGGGACCAAGGATCTCCTCTTCCACCTATGCCCAACAAGGCCATCCTCACCTACATATACAGCTAGAACCATGGGTCCCTCCCTATGTGCTCCCAGACTGGTGGTTTAGACCCTGGGAGCTGTGGTTGGTTGGTATTGTTGCTCTCCTCATGGGGCCACAAACCCTTTCAGCTCCTTCAGTCTTCTCTCTAACTCGTCCATTGGGAACCCCTTGATCAGTTCAATGGTTAGCTGTGAGCATCTGCCTCTGAATATGTCAAGCTCTGGCAGACCTCTAAGGAGACAGCTATATCAAACTCCTCTCAGCATGCACTTCATGACATCCACATCAGCATTTATCCTTTGGTGACTTCACATGGGATAGATACCCAGGTAGAATGGTCTCCAGACAGTCCCTCTTTCAGTTTCTGTCCCACACTTTGTCTCCCTATTTGTTCCCTTGAGTATTCTGTTACTCCTTCTAAGAAGGACCAAAGCACCCCTAGTTGGTCTTCCTTCTTCATGAGCTTCATGTGGTCTGTGAGTTGAATCTTGGGTATTTCAAGCTTCTGGGATAATATCCAATAATCAGTGAATGAATGCCATTTGTGTTCGTTTGCAATTGCGTTACCTCACTCAGGATGATATTTTCTAGTTCTATCCATTTACCTAAGAATTTCTCAAATTTATTGTTTTTAGTAGCTGAGTAATACTCCATTGTGTAAATGTACCACATTTTTTGTATCCATTCCTCTGATGAAGGACATCTGGGTTCTTTCCAGCTTCTGGCTATTATAAATAAGACTGCTATGAACATAATGGAGCATATGTCCTTGTTATATATGGTTGAACATCTTCTGGGTATATGCCCAGGAGTGGTATAGCTGGATCCTCAGGTAATGCTATGTCTAATTTTCTGAGGAACTGCCAGACTGATTTCTAAGGTGGTTGCACCATCTTGCAATCTCACCAATAATGGAGGAGTGTTCCTCTTTCTCCACATCCTTGACAGCATTTACTGTCACCTGAGATTTTGATCTTAGCCATTCTGAATGGTTTGAGGTGGAATCTCAGGGTTGTTTTGACTCAATTCTTCACAGAGTTAGAAAGGGAAATTCTCAAATTCGTTTGGAATAACAAAAAACCCAAGATAGTGAAAACTATTCTCAACAATAAAAGGACTTCTGGAGGAATCACCATCCCTGACCTCAAGCTCTACTACACAGCAATAGTGACTAAAAAAACTGCATAGTATTGGTACAGAGACAGGCAGGAAGATCAATGGAAGAGAACTGAAGACCCAGAAATGAACCCACACACCTATGGTCACTTGATCTTTGACAAAGGAGCTAAAACTGTCCAGTGGAAAAAGGACAGCATTTTCAACAAATGGTGCTGGTTCAACTGGAGGACAACATGCAGAAGAATGCAAATTGATCCATTCTTATCTCCTTGTACAAAGCTCAAGTCCAAGTGGATAAAGGACCTCCACATAAAACCAGATACACTGAAACTAATAGAAGAGAAGGTAAATAAGAACCTCGAATACTTGGGCACAGGGGAAAAGTTCCTGAACAGAACACCAATGACTTATGCTCTAAGATCAAGAACTGAGAAATGGGACTTCATAAAATTGCAAAGTTTCTGTAGGGCAAAGGACACTGTCAATAGGACAAAAGGGCAACCAACAGATTGGAGAAAGATCTTTACCAATCCCACATCCGATAGAGGACTAATATCCAATATATACAAAGAACTCAAGAAATTAGATTCCAGACAATCAAATAACCCTATTAAAAAATGGGATATAGAGCTAAACAAAGAATTCGCAACTGAGGAAACTCAAATGGCCGATAAGTTGATTTCTTGATGCTTATTCCTGTTATGTGCTAACATAACTATCAACTCATCAGGGTTTAGGAAAACTTAAGATACATCTCTTTAATCACAATTATGAGATTTTTATACCTGAAAAGTTTTAATGAAGAAGGACATTCTCTGCATGCAGACTGTACAATCGCATGGATTTTGATCCTAGACCAAATAAAAAGTGAAAGAGGAAGATGTCACCTAAGCATCAACTTTCATCTTTGTCTTCTTCCTGACTCAGGACACAACTTGACCAGCTCCTCAAACTCTTCCTGTAACAACTAGCATTTGCTCTCATGCTATATCTTCCCTGCCATGAATGACTGGGACCTCAATTTGTGAGCCAAAGCAAACCCTTCCTTCATTCCTTAAAATGCTTCTGTCTTCTGTGATCATTGGAACAGGAAAAGCAATTAATGGAATACCTACACCCAAAATAAGCAGTCCTTTATTATCTGGTCACTAGAGTTAGAGTTACAGTATGAGCTCCTTATGTGTACAAGAATTTCTTTTAACATTTCGTTCTGGAGATTTGTATTTATCAACTACATAGTGAATTCTTGGTAACTGATTGAAGAAAAAATGAGAACAGAGCAGCATACGGACAAATGGCTTTCTAGTCATGTCAAATTTCTTTCTTTTATCAGCATGTTTTCTGTGGTCCTTTGCAATATTATGCAAATTGCTTTCTGAGCTTGCAATTACAAGCACAATAGCTATCCCCAAAAAGAGTTACTTTTTATTGGAACATTAAAGATTACAGCTTTGCAGAATAGGATTTTGGGTACTTTGGCAGTCTACGGAGACTGCCAGTTGTGGATGCTTCTCTTTCCTGCTGAAATAGGCACTCCTTTGATAACCCTGCTTCCGACAGTTATTACTAGGCTCATCAGGTTTCAGATATAGCACCTAAATGATGTAATGGTGCCATGAAAAGCTGCTATGTGTGGGTTTCTAAGCTGATTGTCATTTGTATTATCTTACAGAAGAGGCAAATAAACCACTCAAATACATAAAACATTGTTCATATATAGCCTTCACTTAAAATGAGGCAGATTTGCAAGATGCACAATTAAGCTTTATGGCACTAAGGTTTTGATTTATATTATCTGTATGAAAGAAAAAGGTTTAATTTTTTTCTTTTTTTAAAAGAGAGCCTTGATGAGGCAAGGAAATGACACAACACCCTAACAAATAGTAAATTCAAGCAGTGTACTTATGAACTGTCAGCTGCTGAAGCAGATATAAGTACATGAAAGAGACTCATCTGTGAAGTAATGGCTCACTCGGATGTGTTTGTTCAGATAAACCTGTCATTTTCTATCTTTCCATTCATGCTCTTTCTCTCCTTGTCTCTTCCTCTCAAAACACCTTTGTTATCTCCAGGATCCATATGTTTTTTTTCTGGATTTATTCACACTTCTTTACCAGCTCTTTTCCAGTAATATGGATGGCAACCCTGGCAGACTTGTTTGTCTGTTTTCTCTAGAATGTACTACAACATGGATTCCATGAACATGGTTGATGGAAGTTTCTTGTGTCATTTTAAGGAAATGATTCTATGCAGCAATAATAGTTCTACAGTTGACGAAAAATACATAAATGAATGTCCAATGAGTACTCTAACCCATGTCATCTGTAAAACCCTTTCTACTATTCTATGCAGCTACTTGAGATACTACCAGTGTGCCAGCAGCTATTTTAGACATTTAGTCTAGATATCTTACTGATACAGTATATCTCACAAACATAAAACAATAGTTTAAGAGTCAAGTAGTCTAAACTATAGATACTCATATTACAACCTTTTTAAAAATAATTAACATAATAATTATTTTCATACATGGAAGATTAATCACTTTATCTATGAACACAAGTATTTTGTATAGCTATTTCCTTAAATGAAAGCTTGTTTTAAGATACAGTTTCATTTTTAGTTAGTAATAGATCATCTGTTATCTTAAGCAATCTATATTTTTATAGGATTTCATATTATAAACATAGCAGAATTTAGCTGTTTGATTAATCATAACTAATGATTTATAATCAGTGTTTAGTATGTTATTTTAAGTCACCATGGCCTCATTTTCATCCCTCAAATGATCTGAGCTCATATCTTGTAATAATATATAAAACTTTTCATCTTGTCTACATATTTCCCTACCCCACTAAGCACAAATTAACTGTCACTTCCATGGAGGATAATTTTCTGATCCCACAGATTGAATTTCACTTTTTCAAGCTTACTCTCTTTTTATTTCTGGAATATTCCCTCATATGCCTAAAATGTCAGGCTAGTTATGTGTAATTAATTCTGTAATATTTACTTTACCTTACCTTAAGGCATACTTCCACCACAATGCTCTCATAGGATCCATTATTAATTTTCATCAATTTCTCATAGTTTATATCTAAACAACTGTGGGAATATCTGATTATGCTTTCTTAAAAATGATTTATACATTATTTTATTACTCATATGTGAAATGGTTCCTGAAACATCCTAGATGCTCAATAATCTAGGATGAATGAGTTGGTGATTCAATGAACCACCAATTAAATCATCAAAATTTGCTTTTCTTTCATTTTGTGAGGTTGCTTAAATTTATTCTTGTAAATATAAAAATAGACAGTATGTAAATATAAACAATAAACAGTCTCATATTTAAGTTTTTAATAAAAATTATTGGTTTTCTCAACAAAATATGTTATTAAAAGGTATATATTGAAGTGAAAAGAAATGCTAATATATTTAGGTGATGACAGACTAAGACAGACTAAGGTTTACTTTTTACATAATCAATTCACAGGGGTTAAAAGATCAGTGAAGCCAATAACATAGGAAGGCATGCATAAGGCACAAAGACTAAAGATATTTCAACTGCTCCACAGAACTTAGGAATATGAGCCATTCTTTAAGGCGGCAGCATTCTAGATAACAACTAGGTAGTACGTGCAGTAATTTGGCTGGAAAAAAATGAGAACATTGTATGTCTTTTCCCAGGAACAATTAAACCTGGGATTTCTTAGTAAGTTTAAGTTAACAAGGGAGATAAAGTTGTATATAAATTACAAGTATGGTGTTCAAAATCTTGAATGGCTATTTAAGGGAAAATATCTATATAATAATGAATGAATACAGTTTGATGGGGGAAAAAGATTTATTTCACCAGGTGCACATTATAAGCCCACAGAATACTTCAGAAAGTATCTTAGTGACTAGTGCACTACCCAGATGAATATATGTGTTGAGATAAGGGAAAGTTATTAGTATATTTTTTTCTCATAGATGTTTCAATGCACAGCCTGACAAAGATCAGGTGTTGAGTGAGATTTACTCAGTTGTACTGACTAACACATGACGAACAAGAGAAAATGTGAAATACAATCAGAGATAACTCCAAATGTCCTAGTGTGACTGATAAAGATGGAAATGCATGTGTGAATGCCATTAAGTTTCCTGGGGTCAGTGACAGAAATGTAACAATATTTTCATGTATGAGGTCGACTGGAGTTGGAAATATAGATTAGTTTATATAATTTGCTAATTATTTTCCCAGTTTTAAAGCCTGGGTTATTTTGTTTCCTCTTTTTCCAAGTGACATGTAAATGGCTTAAGTACTCAGAATTGAATAAAGTTGGTAATTACTCTTGAACGACCAATAACATTTTTGAACTAGAAAATGATGAATAAATATTCCCTGTAATTTTACTGAGAAAATAGGTTGGGTCTCTTGTTAATAAGACAAATAAAACATGAAATACAACACAAGGAAAGTGCAAAGTGCCAGGTAAGGCTTGGGAATAGACAAAGAAATCACAAGAACTTTAGCTGGCAGAGTCTAACTTCATTGCTTAGCAGTTGTTTCTCGGGAAGAAAATAAAATTGAATATTGGTAGTTTTCTTCATGTGCAAGATTTCGATTTTGATTCTATAATTTAATTTACTTAGGAAAACTAAAAAAATATGCATCTAGGAACAGCTTAGTCTTCTTGTTAGGTTCCTTACAGTGGGAGCAGGGGCTATTTCTAACTCTTCAGCCTGGTGTTTGGACACTTTGCTCCTACTGAGTTGCTTAGTCCAGCCTTATTGGAAGAGGAGGTACCTAGTCTTACTGTAACTTAATATGCTGTGACTGATGTCCATGGGAAATCTACACCTTTTGGAAGAGAAGCAGAAGAGGAGTGGAAGCTTTAGGGAAAGGGTGGAGCTGTGAAGGAGGGGCTGGGATGAGAAGACAGGGGAAAAATGCAATAGGAAAATCAAAATAAAAATAATAAGATATTGATTGCACAAATCTAACACTTTTGAAAGTGAGTATATAGATATATATGATATCATTATACACTAAAAATAAAAATAAATATCCAAACACCAAGGCAAGTTAATCAGTTATTAAGAAAAACTTAACTGTATTAGCACTATTTCCATCTGATAGCCATGAACAAAAGCGATACATACAAGTTATTCTTTCTCATTTCCAGAATGATTACTCATAAAAAAAATTTGAAAGCACAATTCTGAAAGAAGAGTGTTAATTATCATTAAATCCAAAAGTTCACAAAATTGTAAGAGGGTACAATTTATTTATGTTAGAAATCTAAAGACCAATTGTTTGTCTCTTACATACTAAAGTTAATGGATTACAATTTCTCTATACATTTTATTGATTTTTAAACTGTGAGTGATAGATTTTAAGAGCCTTCTCTGAGCTGTGATTGATTTTACTATATAAAACTTAGCTGTCTTCATTATCTTTAAGCTAGGAAAATAGAAATTAAATATAGATGAACACATTGAAATCAACAACAGACATATGTTGTGAGACACCATGTGCCTTTCTGAATTCAGAAATGAAATAAGTGACTTTATAATAGTAAAGACTTCCACAGAACGCCTGAAGCAACAAAAATCAGTCTATGGTCATCCCTCCCTTCTCTCGTTATGAGTTTGATAATTAATGCCTTTTAAGTGTATTTTAAAATACACATATGCTTTTCATGATGACATGCTTCTATGACCCTTATGTAGTTATGTTACATGAGTGGGTTTTATATTTACCAGTAGACTCTCCTAATTAGTTTCCAGTTGTGAACTTTGTCTGTTTTAATTAGGTCAATGGTGTAAGTTTGTGAAAGTGAAATTACTTAGCAAAGTGTAGAGAGAGGAAAATAAAAACAGATAATTTATTTCTAAAAATAATGTTTCACTGTCATGACCATTCACTATATATATGACTCTAATAATACCAAGATACAAAGATACATCTATATCTGTAATTGTATCTGTATCTATATCTATCTTTATTTTAAAATCTATTACATTTATTTATTATGTTGGCGATGGATATGTCATATAGTAGACATGTGGAGGTCAGAGGTCAATATAGAATACAATATAACATACAATACAATCTAGTTTTCTTCCTCTACCATATCAGTCTTAACAATTGAGGTTGGCAGGTTTGGCAGCTAGTGCCTTGACTTGTTGAACTGTTACACTGGCTCAGAATAAAATCTAATTTTTTAAGTTGTCAATTTTCAGGCGTTTTATAATGAAAAGAAGTGGTGGTTTAAATGCTAGTAAAATGGAGACTGTTTTATGTAGTTTAATCTAAAAATATACATAATCAAGATCCTTGAATTAGAGAAATGAAAGCAGAAATAAAACTACACCTTATCTAGAACCTTATTATAGCCATGAAAACTAAAATAAAACTACACCTTATCTAGAACCTTATTAAGCACTGTTAATGTGTTTTCCTTGCTCCATTTTTCAACAGAACAACTATCCCAAAGTAATCGAAAGAAAAATGAAGAGGAGATTGTGGCACACATAGAAGAGAGGCAGGAGGGGAGGAAGTAGAGAGGAAAAGACAAGACAAAGCCTAGGAAGGAAAATCAGCTAGAAAAATGAGCAATTCATAGAAGATATGCTAGTAGAAATGTTTCCTATGGGAAGGACTAAAAGAATATTTACTAAAATCGAAGCTTCCTAAATATGTATGCACATACAAAATTAATTTACATAGAGTTACCCTATTACACTTTCATTAGAAAATACATGCTAACAACAACAACAAAAAAGTGGGTTGCCCCTTTTACAGTTGATGGTCAATGAGGTCCTACAGACCTCAAAACTATTGTCTGTTGTCATTGTTCAATCACCACTCCGAATTTGAAGATAGTATCCTATTATTGTAAACATGACATACTTGAGTCCAGGTACTGGTCTGGAGGTTTCTTCCCCACTTGCAAGGTTTCATAATGGTGAGATATTGTGCACACCCCTAGAGGGAAAAATAATCATCAGTTTACATAACTGTTAATCCTGTAAGCTATGATGACTGTCTATCTTAGCAATATTAACCCAGTGGTGTGATAAAGGCAGAAATGTTATGGGAGTAACCAAATGCTCTCTGATTGGATTTTATGCTTTCTAAATGTGATAGAACCCATTCTTAGCACCAATAGTGAGTCAAAATAATGGCTACAAAGTGCATAGATCCTAGGAAAGAACCTACAACTATTCTTCTACTAATGGAAATAATATTACAATTATTTCTAATGTTTTATTTACTTACTTATGGATCAGTTTGTGGAAATGATATGGAATCCTGAGTATGCATCACTAAAATGGATGGACATGCACATTTAAAAGCTCCCAATGACTTAGATCCATGACAATGACAAAGCCTTACTCTGGTCCAAATATGCATATAATGAACAATTGAACTTTTGCTAAACAAGTGTATACCAAAACTGTCAATTACCATTTCTTCTGACTAGATGACTGCCTCCTGAAGCTGCTATACTATGTAGAATTACTACAAAAATTAACCTAGCTTATCCCATTCAGATGTATACAATAAGCCTGTCTTCTCCTTCAGCTGAATATAATAAACATGCCTCTTTACTCAGTAGTATAAGATACGCTGAATTTTTGGGATGCTGGTGGGTCTCCAGAGCACAGGATCCAGTCAATTTCAGCTTTCTGTACATGTTTCTGCCGATTTTATTTCTTTTGTAGTTCCAGTCAAGTGAACCCAAAAGGGATGTAGATTTCAAATTCAGCATCTATAAATCCTCCTCAGGAAAAGTTTTTTTTTTTTTTATTTTTTTTTTTTTTTTAGTGGAAGCCAATTAGCACAAAGATCATCCACTGGTCAGCATATAGAGAATAAGAAACTGTGGAGGGTTTAAGGCCTAAGTGGGAAATACTTATCATATCACTGTCTTTAGCACTCAGGGACCTGTGTGGGAGAAGTCAAAAAATTATGACCCTAAGGTGGTGGATGACAACATAGAAATGGTATTTTCCAAAGATAGTAGGTCAGTAGGTCATATAAACTCAAAGTGAAGCTGTCAATATGCAGAATGATCATTAAATGTTTAAGCCAGACAGAATCACAGCATGGATCCCATAAGGTCATGAAGTCTCAACCCTAGCTGAGGAGCTATTGGCTTCTTATAGCTGTTAGAAGAGGAAGAACTTGTTTTCTTTTAGTGTGTAATCCATTTTACTTCACCAGGCTTCACCATGTACCTCACCACAACTAAGCCTATTTGCGCAACAAAAATTGGATTCCATTTTTTTTTTTAAAGAACATAAAATTGCATGGGTAGAGAGGTGATAGAGCATCTAGAAGGAGTTAGTGAGTAGGATAAATGTGATCAGAAGGGATTTATAAACACTATACTTACACAATAAAAGAGGACAAGACAAGTAACAAAAAGAGTAATACAATTAGTCATTATTTAGTGGGAATGAAAGAATTGAAAGAGAGAAATGAGTAATTTGAATAGAGGAGTGTGGAAAGAAGAAGGAAAGGGAAAGGAATCTGTAAGACAAAAGATAATAGAGGAGAAAGAATTAAACAAGACAGAAAGAAAAACTGAAAGACACAGAAATGAATTACTGAGATTCGCAAACCATTTTTGATTTCCAGTCAGAATTTAAAAATATACTCTGCATTTATCAATTCTTAAAAGAAAGCTATCAAGTATAAAAACTAATTACAAGCTTAAAAATAGTATCTCTTTATAACATGTCATGGGTTGGTGGGGGTGACTTAATAACTAATTTTGCAAATACAAATTCAGTGTTAAAAGATCATCAAAAGGATGATCAGTATTAAATCATTTCATTAAAAGGTTATTTAAAAGAAACATTCAAAATTACATTTTATTAAACATTTAATGGTGAGGTTTTTCTCAGTATATATCAAAGTAGTTTTAGGTGAATCAAATGTCTTTTCTTAACAATTTGTATAAAAACAAAAAGCACAGAACGTAAGCGGTATAAGATTATGTGACAAAATATTAGAGACTTTTCAATATCCAAAAGTCCTTTGTATAAAAATAAAAAAAATATGTATACATATTTGTATCACAAATAAGAAACATATACTTCCCAATCATGGAAACTGTGTATAGTTGTACAACATTTGAAGTCTAAGAACAAAATAATAAAAAGATTTTATTGTTTGTTTTTCTGTCTGATCATGATCATACATGCATTCAAAATGATCAAACAAGATATCCTTTCAGGCATTCTGTGGGAGAACAAAGTTCTATCTCAAGATGAATAATAGTTTTAGCTGTCCTGGGAATGGGGGATGGGCAGGAGAGGTCTATGCAATGAAACAAAGGTGCTAATCAATCCTAAGCACCAGACAGAAGGAAGAAGAACAATTTGGCTAAGACAGCTTCAAAGACTCCAGGAGCAGCTGGAGATCTGGGTCATGCCATGTTGATCAGGCATTAGCAGCAGAATGCACACATTTTGTTTCCAAAAGAACCCATGTTTGTGTGAAACAGATGAACAACAACAACAAAAAAATGATTACAAAACATTTCATCGGTTTTTCCTAAGAAGTTATTTGCTGGCACACTTGATTTCATGAATTATTCAAATTTCAAGCACAAAGACTCTTAGTAGTTAATTTTTTTCTTGGTTTAAAATATCTAAACACCAATTGACTGATAGGAAAATATCATACTTCCTGATGCATCAGTAATTCTCTAAAAGACAGAAATGTGCAATTATATTCAGGCTTGTTTAGAGTTCAGTTAAGACCCAATTTGGTCCTAAATAATCATAAAAATTTGCTTAATTGGCTGTCACTGTAGTTACTTGTTTTTGTTTATTTGTTTGTTTTGCTTTTTTTACTTGTTTGTTTTATGTTACAGGAATAAAGTGCTTGAAAAATAAACACATAGGAAGGGACAAAATTTGATTGTATGACACTTTGTATAAATGTATTTTAATGGAGAATAGTGTAGACACTAATTAAGAACTTAATTAATATTATAAAATACACAAGAAATCTAAAAGTAGCAGATTGTGCACATACATAGAATTGGACATCCTCTGAGAATAAATTGAGGGTATTGAGAAACATTTTTGGTGCAAGGTAGAAAACAGCAGAAGTACTAGCACAGAAAGAAATGAAGCACTATAAAACACAACAGAAATAAGTCAACATTCTGTTTTCATATGTTTTTATTGAACATAATTTTACTTGCTTTGTCAGAATTATTCCAAGATATATACATATATGAGGCTACACTGAACATATTGTTTTGTTATTTTTTTTAATTTGTGTGGAAGTCCTCCAAGTTCAAGAAAATGAGCATAATGGCTCAAGACAAAGGTAGAACTTAAGAAAATTTCAGTTGCACCTTTCAGTAACAAATGAGAGAGAGAGAGAGAGAGAGAGAGAGAGAGAGAGAGAGAGAGATCCTTACAGAAGAAGAGGTTATACTAAAACAATCTTCTCTTGAATGAATGGCTAGGCAGCTCTAGAAGCAAAGGTTCTTCTGTAAAACTGTCTCTGGGAACAGCACTGTACTGGTATCACAGTACTAAATGCGGAGGCTGAGTCTGTAGATTCCCACTAGCTCCAACAGAAAAACTTTCCAGTTTTCCAAGAAACAGAAATTTATCTGATCAGATCCCTAGATTGAGTACATTCAATATAGAGTGGAATGGCATCCAAATTCACACTCCAGAGAATCAAGCCAGGCATAAGACTCACAGTTGGAACTGCATGGAGATCTTTATTCATACCATTCATACCAGGTTCAAAATACAGACAAATAGTGACTCTGAAAATCACTCATTGATCATTCGTTCACTATGATCCTTCTCTTACTTAAAATCAGATCTCATTTTGATGGACGAGTATTTTCTTCCCTGTCCTCTTGCTTTTATTTTTTAAAGCCTTTCCTGAAGAGAAAAGTTTGCCATATACTTGGGTGATCCAGTGTCTCAGCCTCCTAAGACCTCTGATTCTTTTAAGCTGTTTGGTTGCATTTCTTTGTCTTTTTATTCCATCTTTAGCTACAGATTGCTTATCTCCTGTTTCATCTTTATTCCTTTCTTTTATTTGTCATCTTCCAGTTTTTCTTGGCTTGTTTAATATCAATGTGTGTCTTACTATTCATTTCCTTTCCATTCATACCGTTAAGTACCATGACACATACATTACTATCATTGTTGTTTTACTTTCCTTAAATTACTTTGGTTGAAAAGGTTATTTTTAATGAGCTGTTGAGACATTTTCATAGTGGGTATATCCATTGGTCACAAACTGGTCACTTCTCCAGTTTGTACTTCACCTTTGGATCCAGGATTTAATGCTATGGGATTGTGGGTTAAGGATTTTTCTACTAATCTGAAATGAAGTACAGTTGGGGGACGAATGATAGTACATCCTGACTACAACCAAAGCCTATTTGAATACTGCAGTTAACTTCCACTGAAAAAGTACAGGTGACTAAACAATCAAGCAGATAATATCACCTTGGTTTCACTAGTCTCAACACAAAATCCAAGAAACATAAAAGGGCAAGGCAATAATAACTCTTTTGAATAGTACAAAACCAAGAGGAGTGGACTACAGTTAATGTGAATTAGATGAAAACAAAGGAATTCAAAAGAATGATTATAAGAATGCCAAAATAAATGAAAAAGGACATGAATGAAGTTTGAAGGAATTAAAAGGCAACACTGTTGAAATCTCCCAAGCAATAGAGTCCCCAGCCGAACAAGCATGGTGGCCCATGACAGATCCATAATATCCATGGAAAAAGAATTCATTGGGGCATGTGTCTATAAACCCAGCAGTAGAAAGACAGACAGGCAGATGACTGAGGCTTGCCAGATTGCCAGTAGAGTAAAATTAGTGGCTGCAGATTCAATGAATGAATTTGTTTAAAAAAAAACAACATGAAAATGAAAAATGGAGAGATTGAGGAAAGTATCCAGTATTTAATTCCATCCTAAATACACACAAACAAACACACACAGCACATATACAAAAATATATACTGTACATACATAGAGAAAACACAGTTTAGAGTTCCTTTTTACATTCACCTACCTGCTAGAGAGCATTATACAATGCAGCTTGACAGAAACTCTGTCATTCAAGGGATGGTACTGTTGTATATCATCATAGGCAGGCTCAGAATTCACATGAAAAAATATGGCTACTTGAAAGGCCACTCTGAAATCTACAATTCAAAATCAACCAAAATAGTTGGACAATGTCTAGCTTTGATTCATGCTTAAGTGATCAATCAATAATAAAGAAATGATAAGTGTGTTCTGTTAGTATGAGTAACCAAAATTTAAATAAGTATGGCCTACTTTTACAACATCAGGCTGTTGAAAGATCCTGCTATTAAGATAGCAGCCAGAAATCTCTGAGCATTCAATGTTCAATAACAAAATGGAGGACACCCTTTGTTAGTGGGGCTTCTCCTCCTTCACTAAGCTTATCTTGAGATTGTCTCTAAGCACAGGTCCCTGACCTTATCTGGTGGATGTACCTGTACAGAGCTTCTTGCAAGCCCTGTATGATTCAACACACAAGTCCAGCTTAGCCCTTATGACCATATGATAATTAGGTACTGTGTTATATCAAATCAACCCTTTCTGCCTATAACCCAAACAGACCTTATATATCCTACCCCTGAAACAATAAAAGAGAATTGTCTGTCTAAGCTGTCCTTCTGGAT
This sequence comes from Mastomys natalensis, assembly GCA_021653895.1. NCBI lineage: Eukaryota > Metazoa > Chordata > Mammalia > Rodentia > Muridae > Mastomys > Mastomys natalensis. Next base: position 203,943 of record JAJTUV010000323.1, on the reverse strand, counting down.
ATCATCAAATCATACTCTTAGCTTTCTGAATCTTGACCACAGCATCTTCTCACACCAACATCATGAGTCCAGGGATCCCTAAAAACTAGGATACCCACACTAGGCTAGATTTTTTTTATCCTATCATATATAAATTTACCATAACTTTGAAAATTTTCAGTAGATCTTTCCTAAACTCCAAAATTGATTTTAAATATCTAAACTGATACATTTATTGATTGATTACTTAAGTATGAATCAAAGCTAGACATTGTCCAATTATTTTGGTTGATTTTGAATTGTAGATTTCAGAGTGGCCTTTCAAGTAGCCATATTTTTTCATGTGAATTCTGAGCCTGCCTATGATGATATACAACAGTACCATCCCTTGAATGACAGAGTTTCTGTCAAGCTGCATTGTATAATGCTCTCTAGCAGGTAGGTGAATGTAAGAAGGAACTCTAAACTGTTTTTCTCTATGTATGCATAGTATATATTAAGACTGCTATCTTAATAGCAGGATCATTCAACAGCCTGTTGTTGTAAAAGAAGGCCATACTCATTTAAAATTTGATTACTCATACTAACAGAATACACTTATTTTGTGTAGATTGATACAGATAAACCCATTGTTTTGTTTGAAATGTAACTACATGCCTTAAATTTTTGCTTTTATATCTACAAGTCTGATTGTAATAACAACTGCTTGTGATCAAAGTCTTCCTGTACACTGTTCCTGGACTCAATACATTAGAAAAAGACTAACAAATGGCTTTCAGTGAGAAATGCAAGGAATCAATCAGTCCTAGGCATCCCTTAGCCTCAAATCTTGGATGCTGAGGCTTGTTTCTTTGAATTATTATGTATTCCTAATTGATAATACAGCATTTAGAAGGATATATTGAATATTGTGATGTTAGAAAAACAGAGAATAACAAAAGAGTTGAACTATTATTTATAAAGTGCATTTAAGTGTCATCTCTCTAGTCTTTGATGGACTGTAGTGTTGAAGCAGTAGAAGTTAGTGAAGGCAGGACAGTCTACCTACATTTGCAACCATGTAGACTTTTTTAAAGAATGAATTCCAGCTTAAACCATAACCTGGGTCCTCATATGGAAGCTTCATTGTGAGCTTTTAAGATGGGTCTAGGAAACAAATTATTCCACCTAAATACTTCATCATCGGGAACCATTACTGAAAAAAGCTGAACTCCACAGTAGGTATTGATAGCAATTTCTAAATTTATGTCTATAAAAGGTAGCAAAGGTTATAATAGCTCTTTTGGAAAAATTGGTTCAGGATGGAGGAGACGGGGATATTACCTCATACATAGTCTCAGATTCTCTATGATTAGTCTCCAGTTCTGCTAATAGTATGTTGGTTTTGCTGGGGCTGGAACTGTATTGGAGAGGATTTTAAGTTTGTACTATTACTCTCTTGGAAGTAATTTATGCTCTGCAGGAGCTCATGAGTTTAGGGTTTCAGATAGTAATTCATCCCTTCATATCTTAAATAGCATGGAGATGAGACTTGTGAAAACTAGTTTGGGTAATGACAATTCTGGCGAAAATTACTTCTTTTAGATATGTTGTTCCTGCCTATTCCTCATATTTTAATACCAAAACCAATATGATGTCTTACAGCCAGCTCCCAAAAGGGAATATTTTAATAATATAGTAAAGAATTTGGGCATGTGTCACAATTCCAGACTAAAGAGAAAGATTTCGACTGCTTTCTTTTCTGTGCAGAATTTTTCAGTATGATTTCAAGCAGCAGATTCTACTGAATTTGTTCTATTTCTTTGTAAAACCATTAGAAAAATAATTATACAACACTTTAAGAGGTCATTGTTTTTAGAAGATCATGAGCGAGGGAGCACTCCTCCTACACATCACTCTGGGGATGCAGTTGCTTCTGGTTGGTCACACATAGCATACATGACTTACAGCCTATGAACACAAATGCAGGAAGGTGATATATTTTGTAACATAATATATTCGGGGCAGATTAATTATCCACCTATCTTCAGAAAGGTTTTCAGTGCTATTTGTATATAGAACAAACTTATAATATAGATTTTAGGTTTATTGTTTTTAAGCCATAACAATCTCTAACATAATCCTCATTAGCAAATGAATGTCACATAAACTATTGGTTAAAAAAAAATATTGTGATTCCAACATTAATATTTCACTTTATTTGCTCCCTGAATAACAGTACCCTGAAGAACAGAAAATAACTTAAGATTCTTTAAGCTAGAACACTCATTCAACTCACAACATTTTTACTACAAGAAAAATAAGAATACAAAGAAATGTCACAAAAATTAATGCTACACACTTATCCCTAATGGGTCATCATAAACAGTATTCTCTGTTGTAATATATGTGGAGAAATACCAAGCATGCTAAGGCTACAAATATCCAGTCAGAACTAACCATCAGCAGCTCTGCAGATTTTGATGGAATTATTCATCTGTCTTCTTCCCAGGGCATACATTTATTTTTCTTATTCATGTGTATATGGATATTTATTTTATTCATGATTTTGAGTATGGGTGTACATATATCTTCTGAAAGGATTCATGCACATGTGTATATATGAATGTGAATGAAAGATATCAGCCTTGCATGTCATGGTTAGGAACTCCATCCACCGCCTTTGAGAAAGTGCCTACAGATAACAATTATGTGAGACTGTCTGGAAGCAAGGACAGGGGAGTATTCAATCTCCACTCGTGAAACATCTCACCCCTGGGATTAAAAGCATGTGACATCACTCAACATTTTTATGTTGGCGCTGGGGATCAAACTCAGTTCCTCATGTCAATGAAGCAAATACTTCATCAACTAAACTATCTCTTGAGGCTCTCTTTGTTTAAAACATTCTGCAGAGATAATAAACAATATTAATAAAAAATTTCAACTAAGTCAGAATATGTACATTTAATACCTGTCCCACAGGATGTATAGTCCAAAGATATCTATGATGCTGCCAAGATCAAAATAGTACTTACTTAAAACATTGACATTTTCTTTTCTTTCTTTTCTTTTTTATCTTTTCTGTTCTGATCTTTTTTCTTTTCTGTCTTTCTTTACTTCTTATTTTTCTTTCCTCTTTTTGAAATTTTATTTAATTTCTTAGTAACTAGATTCAATGGTATCATAAAAGCTTATGGACAAAAATCACACACAAATTCCAAAAGTAAGTTGCTATGAGATGGATAGAAGAGCTAAGTGGTAAGAAGGTGTGCAAGCCAGACAATCGAGTCCTACCTCTAGAATTCATGTTAATATTAAGATTATAGCCCAGGGCAGAGCCTGCACTCTAGACACCAGCCCATACAAAAAGACAGCTTAACTCCCAGGATGACTTTCACAAACAGGGTCACAAGTAAGACACACCCCACCCTGAAACCTGGCCTGACTGGGACACCAATGGGGCCTAGCATAGACGGGCTCTAATACTCCCTGCCCTGCCAGAGACACATCTTTCTTCTTGGCCTGGGGAAGAACCAGCACTGCAGACCCCCTTCAATACCAAGAGACAGCTTGATTCCAAGGAGGTCCATTACAACCAGCTTTACAGGCTCACAAGAGGGACAGGATCAAGTCAGAGATGACAAGGCCAATTAACAGCTGAGATAACTAGATGGAAAGAGGCAAGCATAAGAACACAAGAAACAGAAACCAGTGCCACTTGGCACCATGAGAACCCATTTCTTTCACCACAGTGTGTTGGTACCCTAACACACTGGAAAGGAAGAATCTGATCTAAAATTCCACCTCATGAACATGATAGAAGTCCTTAAGGAGAACATAAATAACTCCCTTAGCGAAATACAGGGGAATAAGGTAAATAGGCAAAGTCCTTAAAGAGGAAACACATAAAATATATGAAACACAATCAAACACTTGAAGGAATTGAACAAAACATTCCAGGATGTAAAAATGGAAATAGAAACAATAAAGAAATCGCAAAAGAAGACAAACTTGGAGATGGAAAACTTAAGAAAGAGATCAGGACTTATATATATAAGCATTACCAACAGAATAAAAGAGGTACCAAAGAGAATCTCAGGTGTAGAAAATACCATAGAAACGACACAACAGTCAAAGACTATACAAAGTGCAAAAAGCTCCTAACTCAAAACATCCAAGAAATTCAGGACACAATGAAAAGATCAAACCTAAGAATAAAAGAAAGAGGAGAACAAAGGGCCAGGAAATAACTTCAACAAAATCATAGAAGAAAACTTTCCTAATCTAAATAAAGAGATAGTCATAAATGTACTAGAAGCCTACATAATACCAAATAGATTCAAACAGAAAAGAAATTCCTCTCATCACATAATAACCAAAACAGTAAATGCACAGAACAAAGAATATTAAAAGCAGTAAAAGAAAAATGCCAAGTAACATAAAAAGGCAGACTTTTTATTACAAAAGACTTCTCAACAGAGACTCTAAAATCCAGAAGATCTTGGACAGATGTCATGCAGACTCTGAGAGAACACAAAAACCAGTCCAGGCTACAACACCCAGCAAAACTCTCAATCACCTTAAATGGAAAAACCAAGATATTCCATGTCAAAACCAAAATTATACATTAACTTTCAAGTAATCCAGCCCTATAGAGGATAAGAGAAGGAAAACTCCAACACTAAAAGGGAAACTACACCTAAGATAAAAAAAAAATTAGTCAACTCACAACAAACCAAAATGCAGAGAACCACACAAACATAAAACCACCACTAACAACAAAAATAAGAGGAATCAACAATCATTATTCTTTAATAGTTCTCAACATCAATGTATTCAATTCATCAATAAAAAGACATAGACTAACAGACTGGATATGTAAACAGGAACCAGCATTTTATTGCATACAGGAAAAACACATCAGTGACAAAGATAGATATTAACTCAGACTAAAAGGCTATTAAAAAAAAAAAAATTCCCGAACAAATGGTCCCAAGAAACAAGCTGGAGTAGCCATTCTAAATTCCAATAAAATAGACTTTCAACCAAAATTATCAAAATAGATGGCAAGGGCACTTCATACTCATCAAAGGGAAATCCACCAAGATGAACGTTCAATTATGAACATCTATGCCCCAAATGCAAGGGGCATTTGTACAAGAAACATTAGTAAAGTTCAAAACGCACATTGAATCTCATACAGTAATATTGGGAGCCTTCAACAACCCATTCTCACCCATGGACAGATCACGGAAACAGAAACTAAACAGAGGCACAGTGAAATAAACAAAAGTTATGAAACTAATGGATTTAACAGATATCTACAGAAAATTTCATCCTAAAACAAAAATATATATCTTCTTCTCAGCACCTCATGGTACCTTCCCAAAACTGACCACATTATAGGACACAAAACAAGCCTCAACATACAAGAAGATTGAAATAATCCCATGCATTCTATCATATTACTATGGACTAAGGCTGGTATTCAATAACAACCAAAAGACAACAGAAAGTCCACATACTCATGGAAAATGAATAGCTCTACTCAATTATAACTTTAACATGGAAGAAAGAAAGAAATTAAAGACATTCTATAATTTAACAAAAATAACGGAATAGCATACCCAAACTTATGGGACACAATGAAAGCAGTACTAAGAAGATGATTCATAGCACGGAGTACCTTTACAAAAAAATTGGAGAGATGCTACACTAGCAACTTAACAGCACATCTGAAAGCTCTAGAACTGAAAGAAGCAAACACACCCAAGAGGGGTCGATGGCAAGAATATATCAAACTCAGAACTGAAACCAATTAATGAGAAACAAAGAGATCTATACAGAGAATCAAAGAAAATAAGAGGTGGTTCTTTGAGAAAATCAACAAGACAGACAAACCCTTAGCCAAACTAACTAAAGGGCACAGAGACAGTATCTAAATTAACAGCATCAGAAAGGAAAAGGGAGACATAAAAACAGAAACTGAGGAAATTCAATAAAACCATCAGATCCTACTACAAAAGCCTACATTCAATAAAACTAGAAAATCTAGATCAAACAGATGATTTTCTAGACAGATACTAGGTACTGAAGTTAAATCTGAACCAGATAAACTTTGCAAACAATCCCATAAACCGTAAGGAAATAGAAGCAATAATTAAAAGCCTCCCATTAAAAAAAAAAAAAAAAAGCCCAGGACAGGATGGCTATAGTGACAGATTCTATCAGACCTTCAAAGACCTAATACCAAATCTTCTCAAACTAAGATCAAGAACTGATAAATTGGACCTCATGAAACTGAAAAGCTTCTGTAAGGTAAAGGACACTGTCAGTAGGCAAGAATTGCAACCTACAGATTGGGAAAAGATGAAAAGGTCTTTACCAACCCTACATCTGATAGAAGGCTAATATCCAAAATATATAATAAAGAACTAAGAAGTTAGATTCCATAAAACTAAATAACCAAATTAAAACATGGGGTATAGAGCTGAACGAAGAATTCTCTGGCTTTTTTTTTTTTTTTTTTTTTTTTGGTTTTTCGAGACAGGGTTTCTCTGGTCCTGGCTGTCCTGGAACTCACTCTGTAGACCAGGCTGGCCTTGAACTCAGAAATCCGCCTGCCTCTGCCTCCCAAGTGCTGGGATTAAAGGCGTGCGCCACCACCGCCCGGCAAGAATTCTCAACTGAGGAATCTTGAATGCCCTAGAAGCACTTAAATTGGTTGGAAATCAATCTAGAGGTTCCTCAGAAAATTGGAAGTAGATCTACCTGAAGATACAGATATTTCAATCCTGGGCAAATACTCAAAAGATGATATACCATACAATAAGGACACATGTTCCACTATGTTCACAGCAGCCTTATTTATAACAGCCAGAAACTGGAAACAACCCAGATGTCCTCAACAGAAGAAAAGATAAGGAAATATGGAACATTTACACAATGGAATACTACGCAGCTATTAAAAAGGAAAACTTAATGAACTTTGTAAGAAAATGGATGGGACTAGAAAATATCATCTTGAGTGTTGTAACCTAGATCACAAAGGACATACATACAACTCACAGACCATATGAAGCTTAACGAGAAGGAAGTCCAAAATATGAATGTTTCAAATCTATTTAGAAGGCAGAACACAAATAATCACATCATGAGAGGCGAAGGAGGGAGGATCGTCGGAAGGAAAGGGGAGGGGAAGGAAAAAGGGGGGCAGCATCAAGTATGGGAAGACAGGAGAGAAATCCAGAGGGGCAGGAGAACAAATAGAAATAAGTAGCAGTTGCGGGTGGGGAACTTGGAAAACCACCAAGAAGTCCCAGATGCCAGGGATGTGAGAGGCTCCCATGACCCAATGGGGATAACATTAGACATGGCTCTCAGTTAGGATGGGGCAATAATCCTATCTCAAAACACTTAAACAATAATTGTCTTTGTTTAAAGGAAATACAGGGACAAAAAATGGAGCCAAGGCTGAAGGAAAGGCCATTAAGAGATCACCCCACTTTCAGATCCATTCTATCTTCAGAAACCAAACTCTGACCCTATTGCTGATGCCAAGATGTGCTGGTCTGGTTGGGCTGTCCTCTGAGAGGCTCTACCAGCAGCTGACTAAGAGAGATGGAGATACTCACAGTCAGCTATTGAACTGAGCCGGGACCCAGTGGAAGAGTTAGGTTGAAGGAGCTGAAGGGGATTGCAACCCCATAGGAAGGAAAACAGTAACAATTAGCTGGACTCCCTCAGATCTCCCAGGGTCTAAATCACCAACCAAAAAAATATACATGGGTGGTTCATGACTCCTGCTACACATGTAGTAGAAGACTGCGTCATCTGGCATCAGTGGGAAGAGTGGCACTTAGTCCTGTGGAGGCTTGATAGCCCAGAGAAGGGAGATGCTAGAGTGCTGAAGTGGGGGTGGGTGGGGTGGGTAAAGGAGCACCCTTTTAGAAGCAAAATGAATGGGGATGGGGATGGGATGGGGATGGGGTGGGAGTTCGTGGAAGGCAGTCCAGGAAAGGAATAAAATATCAAATACAAACAAGTAAAATGGTTAATTAAAAAAAAAAAAAAGATGTGAATAAGTCACACCTGTAGCTTACATAGAATAATTCACCCACTGAGACCCAGGATGCCACAAGAGGCAAATCACCCAGAAACCATTTGGCTAGCTAGCCTGAAATACATCACAAGGCAGAAACAAGAGAGTGTCACATACACTGGCATGGCCACACTCTCCACACACACCATGCCATATATCTCAACTATCAATACAGAGATAAAATTGAAAAAATGCAAAAGGATGATATTATGTAAAAACCTTATGATTTTCTAGTGAAATCTATTCATAAATATCCTTGGTTACGTGTGTTCCACATACTGTGGAGTGGAGAAACCTGACATTTATTAAGAATTAATTTAAGCATGACAACTGTATATAATAGCTTCAAGTACATACTACAAAATTAATATGTACATAAAATGTCTTTTGTACTTGGTACATATCTGTATGTTGTAACTAATTACCTTTGGAAGCCACCCTAAAAATGATAGCTAATACCCATACTTTTCTCTATAGATGACAACTGAAAGTCACAAATACCAAGGCTATTAAATGGAACACTTTACAATATAACTGAGAGAAGGAAGTCAATAAAATACCAATAGATTTCTAAACAACGTAAGTGAGCTAAAGGAGGCAATTAGGAAAATTCTTAAGTAATTAGATGTAACATTCCTTATTCTATATATTACATATGGGAGAACTTAAGACATATAAAATGATCTATTCAGTTAACCTAAGTGTGAATTGGGAAACTTTATACTTACATTTAGGCTCTGCCACATATTGTATGATAATGGGAACTCTCATTACATGTTACATTACGTGATAAGTGGTGAAAATACTTTTCTATTTGCACTCTTTTCAATTTAAATTAGTATGTAGAGGAACTGAATATACTGTCAGTTGACAGAGGTTATTCTAAAGCCATTTTTAGGATATAAGTCATATTTGAATCTAGCTTTATATTTCTTTTATTTTCCATATACACTGTAAGGTGTAGATAATGGATTTACAAGGAAGCTTAAAATGTATAAACACAAATATGGAAAGTTTCCACCATAATGACTTGATAAAGGTATTTCTATTTTCCCATATTTATCAGATAATTTTAATGTGTAGAAAAGTGATAATAAGTATCTCAGAGGTAGAAAACCTGGTACAATCAAGAGACTCACCACTAGCTCAGGAATGCCATACACATATGAAGATTAAATTAATATATATACTAAATATTATTATAATGCAGCATAGTAGTGGACGGTATATGCAAGAAAGATAGATTTCAATTTGAATATTTTGCCATATTTACTTTCTCAATTTGTCTCTTCTTCCTTACTCTGAAATTTATGTTAAGGTTGTGTAGCTTGATGATTTTGTGGGACTACTAACACTGGAAGGAGGAGCTGTCTCTGATCTGCTTGCTCTTCTAACCCTTTTCCTCCTACTAGGTTGCCTCCTCCAGCCTTAATATGAGGGGCAGTCCCTAGTCTTATTATAATTTGATAAGCCATGCTTTGTTCCTTTTCTAAAGGGAAAAGAAGAGGATTGGGGCTGGAGGGGTGAAGAAAGATGGGGAGACAGGATGGAGGAGGAAACTATGGGGAAAAACAAAATTATAATATTCCATATTTATCATAATTTCTATATTTATTATTTTACAACCATGTATTTAACCCTCAACTGTACACTGTTTTTTTTAAAGCATATACCTTCTATAACAAAAGTTTAGACATCTCCAGTGACACTGAAGTTTCAAGGTAAAAACGTCCGACTTGTTCATTTACATCTTCACTATACTATGCACCATGTCTGTTTTCCACTGTTGATGATATTCTTGGATAATTGCACATTCTTGTCTTTATTTTAAAACAATTCTTGTTTTTAAATTATTAAAATAATTCCAAACACTGAGATGACCATAGCAACTAAGAAAAATATTTTTTTTTCATTTCTTCTAACCCATTTACACAGGTGGTTATTAATGTCTCCTGGTGTTTGTTACTATGCTGAAGCAATGCCTTTGTTTTACAGTTGAGACTCTGTAACAAAATAATGGTTAAATTGCTGAAAGGAATCATTTATAGCAGTTTTATTTCCCAACATGGGAGAAAATAGCTAGATAAATCAACAGCGCAGATGTGTACTAAAGCATGTACAAGCATACTTGTGAGCGAGGGAAGCAGCAGCCTGGGATCTCTTCATAATAACCTTCCATATAGAAATTCCAGCACCTGCCCATTCTGGAGAAATAAAAACAAAGTCATATTTGAACAAACCATTTTGCATTCACATTTATGTGCCTGATTTAGCAAAGATGTTTTGGTAGTGGGAATTTTAAGTAGTGGCAACTTGTCTTATGAAAAATACATTTTATTTTTTTGTTGTTAAAAGTCATGAGTGCTAGAAGTCAGCCCCAGTGAGAGCCCAGTTTGACAGAAAAGATAAGGAGTCGGCAAAAGAGGAGTGAGTCAGGCAGGCACTGGAGTTGAGGGGCAAGCTTGCAGCCTAATTGACCTGCAGTCAGTTTATCTCTAAAGAACTTCATTTATAAAGGCAAGAATAGATTCACGTTGTTCCAAAATACAAACCATATCATTTTTGTCCTTAAACAAGTGTTTTAACTTCCTCTTGGTCCTAAATCTAATCATCATTGATAAACTGTGACAGAACAAGAGTTATTCTTTTGAGTCATTCTCCCTCATCGATCTCATAACCAAATATTTAAGAATCTTTTGGTTTCAAGGGATCTAGACATGAAGAAAATCTCCAACCAGCCTGAGCAGATTGCCATGTCCTGAGCAGTGTATTGTCACCTTTTAATGATCAGAGTGTTAATTGTCATTAGACCTAAGAAAAATCTTCAGGTCAAAGCTGTTGCAATTATTTTAATTTCCAGCATAATACAATGTATATTTTATATATTTGTACAATTTATTTATATGTCTAATCTTGGTATTCTTTTTCCCTTGGTCATATGATACCACAGTTGCCCTGTATGAGCTAATTTTTCTAAGAAGCGGAGGTCTTATTATTTTATTCTTTTTCATTTACTGCAACATTCTTCATCTATCAATATAAGCCCCTGTGTAGGTTAATTATAACCTTACTCTATAAAATATATTATTTATAATCATCAGTTATAAATTATTAAAATGTAAACATTATTTAAAATAACTGTGCTTCGTTTTTCAAAGTGGATTATATTGCATTTAACCTAAATACCACAGACTAACTGGACCATCAAATATTCAGTTGGTGATTACATGCAAGATAGCCATACAGAGAGAAAAATTGGTTTTCATTACACACAAAATGTTTCAATACATTTCACTATACTTACATTTGCATACACACAGAAATGTACATATATATATATATATGTGCTTATAAAGTATCTTTCAGAAATCTGCAGAGATTTCTTCCATATAGCCCTGTAATAAGTCCTATATTCTTTATAAGTTATGAGTCAATATACACTTAATTTAGAATTAAAGTTTATTTTAATTAATCTGTTCCATATTTGACAGTTGTGATTTTCCAGTTGTGTAGACTCAACCCATGTTTCTTCCAATTTTGTGGTTGTTGTAGTTGTTGAACCCTTACTAAAGGTGGTAATAGTAAGTAGTGCACAGGTCTTTCAGATGTGGTTAAACCATAAGGTGTTGCCATTCAAATGGAATTCATGTTCCTTTAAGGCTGGCACTGAGTATTTTTACCCTTTGAGCACATCACAACAGAATAGACATATTACACAAATTAGGACATGAGGATTCATTAAATACCGAGTTTGATTTTTGTAGATCTAAGTTTCTTGAACTGTGGAAAATCAGAGTCTGCCATTTAGAAGACACACATAGAGGAGAGTGTAAAACTTCAGCAGAAAAAAAATAGAAAAGGTCTCTTGATTACCTATAAGTAGATACATTAAAACATGTTAAAATGTGCATTTAGAAAGGGTGAGGATATAATTTTTATTTGTAAATCAAATATTTCTCAAAAGAAATTATCTTTCAGTTAAATCTTTTTTAGCATCATACCAAATAATGTTTATTTTAAAAAATATGATTTTTTATTCTTTGTATGTTTTCTGTTCACATCCCACTAATGTCTAAGTTTTTGTTTACTATTAATAGTTTTAGTTACTATTGATTTCATGACACTGACCTGTAGTTTTCTATTCTGTTGGTGACACTTTACCTGGTTGTGTAATATGGTAATACTGGCTTCACAAAAGGAGTTTGAAAATGATCTTTCAGTTTCTAGTATTTTGAATAATTTAAGAAGTACATTTTTTTAATCTTTGAGTGACTATCTTCTTTTGGGATTGTTGGAGGAGGATTACTTTCTTGCTCTGTCTAGGGTATAATTTCCCTCCTTGTATTGGAGCTTTCCCGCTAATATTCTTTGTAATGCCAGGTTTGTGGAAAGATATTGTGTAAATTTGGTTTTGTCATGGAATATCTTGGTTTCTCCATCTATGGTAATTGAGAGTTTTGCTGGGTATAGTAGCCTGGGTTGGCATTTGTGTTCTCTTAGGGTCTGTATGATATCTGCTCAGGATCTTCTCGGTTTTATAGTATCTGGTGAGAAGTCTGGTGTAATTCTGATAGATCGGTCTGCCTTTATATGTTACTTGGCCTTTTTCCCTTACTGTGTTTAATATTCTTTCTTTGTTTTGTGCATTTGGTGTTTTGATTATTATGTGATTGGAGTGATAGGAGGTATATCTTTTCTGGTCTAGTCTATTTGGCGTTCTGTAGGCTTCTTGTATGTTTATGGGCTTCTCATTCTTTAGGTTAGGGAAGTTTTCTTCTATAATTTTGTTGAAGATATTTATTGGTCCTTTAAGTTGGGAATCTTCACTCTCATCTATACCTATAATCCTTAGGTTTCGTCTTCTCATTGTGTCCTGGATTTCCTGGATGTTTTGTGTTAAGAACTGATACAAACTGGTATAGTTATGCTCTAATTGTATTTTGAGAGAAAAGTTTTATTTTAATAGGAAGGGTGATATGTAGGAGGAGCTAAGGTAGGAGAAGTAAGGAGAGGAAGAGGGGAGATAGGCGATGAGAGAGAGAGAGAGAGAGAGAGAGAGAGAGAGAGAGAGAGAGGGGTATGGTGGAGGGGAACATGGAAGAGGATGTTCGTGTGTCTCCGTCAGTCAAAGATAGTTGGTATATCTAGGTTGGGTTTTGGGTTACATTTCTGATTGTATGGACATCTTGTTATTGAGCATTACCAAACTTATAAAGCCTTTGATTAACATTTTTTTTAAAAGTTACTAGTAAAATAAAAGAAGAAGCAGGAGAAGGGGGGTGTGATAGGGGGTTCCTGGGTGGGAGGATGGGAAAGGAATCACATCTGAAGTGTAAATAAAATATCCAATAAGAAAAAAAAAAGAGTACTTTTTTTTAACTGAAGGACAAAAATCATATGACCATCTCATTAAATGCAGAGAAGGTCTTTGAAAACATTCATCACCCCATTAATAATAGTAGTCCTTGTAGAGATTAGAAATACAAGGGATATACCTCAACAAAGTGAGGGCAGTTTATAAAACAATAGCCAGAATCAATGTAAATATAGAGAAACTCAAAGCAATTCCACTACAATTATGAACAAGAAAATATTGCTGACTTTTTCCATACTTATCAAATATAGTATTTGAATTCTTAGCTAGAGAAATAAAACAACTGAAATGACTTAAGGGGTATACAAATTGAAAAGAAAAATGTCAAGTGGGAATATACTTAATTGACCATTACCAATTCTGTTGTGAAAATCCTAAAGTTAAGAGAGACTTTCAGCAAAGTAGAGGGATAATAAATTAACTTTAAAAAACTCAGAAAGTTGGGGACTGGAGAAATAGCTTAGCAGTTAAGAGCACTGACTGCTCTTCTTGAGGTTCTGACTTCAATTCCTAGCAACCACATGGTGGTTCACAACCATCTGTAATGGGAACCAATGCCACCTTCTGGTGTGTTTGAATACAGCATCAGAGTATTCATATACATTAAATAAATAAATCTATTTTTAAAAATCAGAAAGTCTGCTATATACAAATGATAAATTGAGAAAGAAATTAGGAAAATAATATCTTTCATTATAACCTCAAGTAATATAAAATATGTTGATATCTTGGGGTATTTTTCATGATGCATGTGAAAGAGTTGCATAATAAAATCTTTATAGCTTTGAAAAAAGAAATTGAAGAGGCTATCAGGAGATGGACATATTTACTCCCTGTACAGATTGGTAGGAGTAACATAGCAAAATGGTCATCCTACCAAAAATAATCTTCATGTTCAATATAATCACTGTCAAATTTCTAATAGTTTGTCACAGAGTTTGAAAGGATAATTCTTAACTTCATGCAGAATAATAAAAATCCAGGATAGCTAAAAAAAAATTCTGAACAATAAAAGAAATACTGGAGGTCTCACCATTTCCAATTCCAAGTTGTACTACAGAGTTCTAGCAATAAAAACTTCATGGTATTGGCATAAATATAGATAAGTTATTTAATGGAATCTATTGAAAAATCTGTTCCCTTACCTCTCAGTCCCATTGGTCATAGTGGGTAAGAAAGCTAGGGATCAACAACACAGAACCAGTGCAGGGATGGGGTCACCAACCCACCTACAAACATTTTGACACAGAATTTTTCCTAAGAGAACACAGAGTTAGATATGCCCAACAGTGGGGAGACGGAACCAGAAAGTGTTTCATCAATAGTATAAGTTTCCAGTGCTTAATATTATATATATTATATATTAATTTGTCACATTGCCAGTTGATAATTATTTCTGATTACATTCTGAATTAATGTGTCACATTGCCAGTTGATAATTATTTCTGATTACATTCACATATTATGTCTTAATCTGTCACCTACACTGACCATACAATGCTATGTAAACATCAGAAATGAAGATTCAGTATTATCCTGAGACAAGGGTTCTACTAATCATAAACTTTATGTAACTTAGAGTCATTTTAATGAATAAATATGTTGTTTCACAGAAAACAATCTAGATAAGCTTGTTAACTACATTGTGATTTCTATAAATTGTCTATATTTAATGTCTATAGATCAGTTGCAGATATGATGAAATCAATTAAGAATAGATGTTTCATTTGGAGGAAGATGCTAATGTTAATGACTAGATGTCAGAATTGGTAAAAATTATTATACAAAACAACAAAAACAAGAGAAAGCCCACATACCCATGGAAACTTAACAATTCTCTAATCAACAATAACTTAATGAACAAAAAATAAAGAAAGAAATAAAAGACTTCCTGGAATTCAATGAAAATGATGACACAGCATACGCAAACTTATGGGACACAATGAAGGCAACAATAATAGGAAAATTCATATCACTAAGTGCCTTCATAGAGAAATTGGAGAGTTTCTACACTAGAAATGTAGCAGCATACTTGAAAGCCTTAAAACAGAATGAAGCAAATATGCCCAAGAGGAGTGGACAGCAAGAAATAGCCAAATTCAGGGTCAAAATAAACCAAATCAAAAGAAAACTATACAAAGAATCAAAAACCAAAGGCTGGTTCTTTGAAAACTATCAACAAGATAATTAAACCCCGAGCCAAACTAAATACATAGCACAGCGTCAGTACACAAGTTAACAAAATTAGAAATGAAAAGGGAAACATAAAAACAGAAAATGAGGAAATTCAAAAAACCATCACATCCTACTACAAAAGTTGATACTCAACAAAACTGGAAAATCTAGAAAATGGATGATTTTCTAAACAGATACCATGTAACAAAGTTAAATCAAAAGTATATAAACTATGTAAACAGTCCATATCCCCTAAGAAAATAGAAGTAGTCATTTCAAAATTCTCAATCCCAAAAAGCCTAGGGCTAGATGACTTTAGTGCAGAATTCTACTAGACCTTCAAAGTAGACTTAATATGAACACTTCTTAAACTATTCCATAACATAAAAACAGAAGGAATTCTACCTAATTTATTCTATAAAGACACACTTTCTCTGATACCTAAACCACACAAAAACCCAACAAAGAAAGAGAACTTCAGACCAGTTTCACTTATGAATATTGATGCAAAAATACTCAATAAAATTCTCGCAAACTGAAATGAAGAATACATCAAAGTGATCATTCACCATGAATAAGTAGGCTTCATCCAAGGAATGCAAGATTCGTTTAAAAAAAATCCATTAATGTAATCCACTATATAAACAAATTCAAATGAAAAAAACCACATGATCCTCTCACTAGATAATGAGAAAGCATTTAACAAAATATAACACCCCTTCATGTTAAAAGTTTTAGAGATATCAGAATTCAAGGCCCATACATAAACATAATAAAAACAATATACAGCAAACAAATAGTCAGTATCAAATTAAATGGAAAGGTACTTGAAGCAATCCCATTAAAATCAGGGACAAGACAATAGACTGTCCTCTCTCCCAGTATTAATTTAATAAAGTGCTTGAAGTTCTAGCTAGAGCAATAAGACAACATAAGGAAATCAAGAGGATAAAATTGGAAAGAAGTCAAGGTATCACTACAGGCAGATGATATAAATGATATGATAGTATATGTAAGCAACCCCAAAAGTTCTACCAGAGAACTCCTACAGATGAAAAACAACTTCAGCAAGTGGTTGGATGTAACACTATAGCCTTCAAATCAATAGCCTTCCTTTATCCAAATGATAAATGGGCTAAGAAAGAAAATAGGGAAACAACACTCTTCAAAATAGTCACAAATACTATAAAATACATTGATGTAAATCTAACCAAACAAGATAAAGGCCTGTATGACAGAAATTTCAAGTCTCTCAAGAAAGAAATAGAAGAAAACATCAGAAAATGAAGATATCTCCCATGCTCATGGATTGCTAGGATTAATATAGTAAAAAAATCATCTTACCAAAAGCAATCTACAGATTCAATGCAATTCCCATCAAAAATCCAACACAATTCTTCACAGAGAATTGAAGAAAGACAATTTACAACTTCATATAAAAAAACAAAAACCTTAGGATAACGAAAACAATTCTGAACAATAAAAGACCTTCTGGGGGAATCACCATCCCTGACCACAATTTGTACTACAGAAAAGTAGTAATAAAAACTGCATGGTATTTGTACAGAGACAGGCAGGTTAATCAATGGAATAGAATTGAAGATCCAGAAATAAACACACACATTTCTGGACACTTGATTTTTGACAAAGAAGCCAAGAATATACAAAGAAAAAAGAAAGCAGTTTCGATAAATGGTGCTGGTCTAACTGGCAGTCTGTATGTAGAAAACTGAAAATAGATACATATTTTTCACCTTGCACAAAGCTCAAGTATAAGTGGATCAAGGGCCTCAACATAAAACCAAATATACTGAAAGAAGAGAAAGTAGGAAAGAGCTTCGAATTCATTGGCATGAGGTGGGTGGATGGGTTCCTAAACAGAACTCCAATGGCTCAGGCTCAAAGATGAAGAATTGATAAATAGGACCTCTCTAAACTGAAAAGCAAAGGACATAATAAATAGGACAATCCAGGCCACCTACAGATTGAGAAAAAAAAAAAAAAAAAAAAAACCTTCACTAACTACACATCTAATAAACACCTAATATCTAAAATATATAAAGAAACTAAAATATATAAGAAAATTAACCTCCAAAAAATCCAAACAATGCAGTCAAAAATGTGGTACAGAACTAAACAGAAAAATTCACAACAGAGGAATCTTAATGGCTTGAACACTTAAAAAAATTCATATTTTCTAGTCATCAAGGAAAATGCAAATCAAAGGACCTGGGGACTCCACATTACCCAGTCAGAATGGCTACAATCAAAATCTCAGGTGACTGAGGACATGTTGCTGAGGATGTGGAGAAAGAGGAACACTCCTCCATTGCTGGTAGCATTGCAAACTGGTACAGCCACTCTGGAAATCAATCTGGAAGTTCCTCAGAAAATTGGAAATAGATTTACCTGAAGACCCATCTATAAGATCTTGGACATATACCCAAAAGATGCCCCACTATACCACAGGAGCACATGCTTCAGCTTCATTACGTTCATATCAGCCTTATCTGTGATAACCAGAAGCTGGAAATATACCAGATGTTCCACAATGGTAGAATGGACACAGAAAATGTAGTATATTCACACAATGGAATACTACTCAGGTATTAAGAATGAGACATTTGAGTTTTGCAAGCAGATTGATGGAATTAGAAAATGCCATCCTGAGAAAGGTAACTCAGGCCCAAAAGAACATGCATAGTATGTACTCACTAATAAGTGAATATTAGTCAAAACTATACAGAATACCTAAGATACATTCCACATAACTCAATAAGGTTAACAAGCAGAAGGGCCTAAGTGAGGATGCTTCAATACCACTATGGAGGGAGGAGAAAAGAATTACTGGAGGCAGGAAGGAGGAACTTGTGTGGGAGAAGGGAAGGGGAGGGGAAAAGGGAAAATGATCAGGTATGGGGGGGTAACAGGAGAAAAATCTTGAGGGCTAGCAGAAAAAATTGAAAGTATGCAACCTCAGGTTGAGTGGGATGTAGGGGTACCCTCTAGAAAGTACCAGACACCTGGTTGATGAGAGACTTTCAGGATTCAAAGAGAGGGACCTTAGATGAAATACCCTACAGCAGGGAGAGGGAATTTATAGAGCCCACCTCCAGAAGAAAGACAGGTCATTAAATGGAGGGATGGAGTTGCATCCCACAGTCAAAAACTCTGACCCATAATTGTTCCTGTCTAAAGGAATGCAGAGACAAAAACAGAGAAGAGACAGAGGGAAAGGGAGCCGAGTGACAGACCCAAGTTGGGATCCATTTCAAAGGGAGGCTCAGGGCCTAAAACTATTAATGATGCTATGGTGTGGTTACAGACAGGAGCCTAGTATGGCTATCCTCTAAGAGGCCCAACAAGCAGGTGACTGAGACAGAAGCAGATACACCCAACCATTGGACTGACATCTAAGATCCCAGTGGTTGAATTAGGGAAAGGCAGGAAGTTTAGGAGGAGGGAAACCCAATAGGAATACCAGTAGTCTCAATTAACCCAGACCCCTAAGATCTCTCAAACACTGTGCCACCATCAAGGAAGCATACGCAAACTTGTCCGAGGCCCCTAACACATTCACCAGAGGACTGCCTGGTCTGGCCTCAGTGTGAGAAGAGATGCGTACCCATTGAGAGACTTGAGTTCCCAGAGAGTACGGCGGCCTGGGAGGGTGGTAGAGGGGACATTCACTTGGAGACAGGGGAGAGGAGGAATGGGATGAGGAACTGTGGGAGGGCAGACCAGGAGGGAGGGACTGGATTGTAGTGAAATAAAAGTAATTTAAAGAAATCAACAGAAATGACCTGCATCAAATTACTATCTAAACGACGGACTAACAGGTTCACAGCATAGGAGTCATGTGCTCATCAATAACTTCATTCATGTCCATTAACTGTGAAAGAGCCTGTGTAATTATCTTGGGTCTCTTTATTATATAGTTTTCACCCAAGTATCTGGAGATTTATTTCAGGTTGAGCAGGAGTTACTGAACAGAATTTAAGTAATAAAATACTTGGATAAATCTTGATCACTAATGATAGCATGTTACTTTTAATTTAAAGGAGATTTCTACTCAATTTATCTTTTATATTTGCCTAAATTCTTTGAAGATTATTCTCCATCTTCCCTTTTACCTTTTCTTCACAAAATATTACATCAAATAGTTTTCACATTATAGAAGGAGGAAGCTAAAGACATGCTGTTCCAGCATACATAAAAGTACTGATTCTATATCAACCACACTATTTCAGATTTCAGTTGTGAAATTTATGTCATTCTTTCTTGAAAATCCGATGCCCAGGAACAAGCCAGATATGTTCAAAGACGCTCCTGTTTCAGATAAAATATGAAGTATAGTGAGAATATATGATTGTCAGGACCATTCAGTCCCATTAAGGATTCTGTATTTCATGAAAGCAGGCTGATTTATTCACATTTATGACAAAATTTGGATGCTGTATTTTTAAATGATTGATCAGAAGCTAAAATAATTAATAAGTACCCAAATGTATCTGTGTAAACATACCTTTAATAATATATAATCAACATCAAGATGCTATGGCAAGAACACAGATAATAAAATTTTAAATGTGATTTCATCCTAGGGTATTTCAAGAAATATTTCACAACCGAGTCATGAAAATAGGTCAGTGACAACCAAATAAGAGGATAGCTGTTTTAAAATGTAATAGCACTTTAGTAAAATTAGAAAATATATAACTTTTTTCTGTCATGAAATATTCAAAATGTAATTTTCTATACTTAAAGTCTTCATATGATTTTATTCAGCTGTCTTAACTTGAAAAAGACAATATTGTAGGATTCAGACAAATCACTTTAAATAATACATTTTAAAAATAACCAAAATATTCTATTTATTAAAAAACAGACCTATACACTAATGGTATTAAGGTTATAAACTTGGAAACAGCTAACTTTCAAGATATCTAAGCATATTTTTAAAAAAGATTTAAAGGGGAATCTGGGTGTCTTTTGCAGTTATCTTTGTTTTTATTTTTACATGTTTGTTTTTAAGGGAATTTTATAATTATTTTTGCTTCTTTGCTATAAGCTGTATTCAAGCTGTTACTGTCTGAGATTTAGAAGTTAGATACATAGGAAACAAGAGAGTATCCATATACACAATTATAAATCTACAAGCACACCTAATACTGCATTTACTAACATGGACTAAAGTACACCATAGGATTGCTTTTCCTTGGGTATGGTTAAGTAAAATTTTCTCACATACGATGCCAAAAACATAATTAAAGATTAATTTCTCCTCATAAAATTTATGAAAATTCATTATTTGAAGTTCACACTTAATGGAATAAAGAGAGAAGCTCCACAAAATGAACATTTTGACTATGTAAAGAAACTGAATTAATGGGAACTAATGTGGTCTAGAAAAGTAAAAACTTAATGTAAAACGTTAATACATAAAAAACTTTTCTTGCTTTATGAACTGAGGAGAAAAGATTTTCTTCAGTTATCATCACCTTATAGAAGAATATTCTATGTGTAAAAATATAGTATATTTGTAAGAGATAAATATTTCTGAGTATAGGAAGTTTTCCCGTGTTTATTTTTCTCTCCTTTCAAAAATAATTTTATCTGTCTTCTGAGTATTTTATAGATGTTTTCATCATAGTGAAATTCCCTTCTGCAACTCTTTTTATATTTATACCTATTCCCTTCTGATCCAAATCTAGTTTTACAATGAAGGCCAATATGTATTTGGCAACTATTCTCAGCTGTAGAGAGTTCCACTAGAGCATGGCAGAATTTTCAGGGGCTACGCTTATAGCAAAAACAACCCTTTGCCTACCAAAAGTCAACAATCAACAAACTCCCTTGTATAGGAATACAACTTCATATGCAACAAATCTTTCCAAGATGGAATTTTGTCTGATTTAAGTTTGCACACTTTGTGTGCATACTTTCAGACATGCTAGGTATATCATATCTGTACTTGCTCTGTTGTTCCCAGAAGATACTTTTCCCTTGTAGTCATCTATTTTATCTGGATCTTAAACTCACCCACCCAATATTTACAATGATCCTTTAGCCTTTAGATCATTGTGTGTGGTATATGACTGAATATTTTGCAGTCTATTCCTTGAACCTTGGCCAATTGTAGGTCCTTCTGATCACTTCTCCAGAAAACAGAGGTTCTTTGATGAGAGTTGAGAGCTGCTTTAATTCATTTGTACAATAATTCATCAGGATTTGTGCTACTACCATGATTATAAGAATAATTATCCCGGTCTCTTTCCTTGTGTCTCTCCATGTAGTCATAGGAATTTGTTTTCAGTAACAGAATCAAGTATGGGTTACATATTATGGAATGGAATGGAACATTTTTACTATCCTTTCCTCAGCTGATAGAAATCTAAGCTGTTTCCATTTCCTGACTATTGTTAATAGAGCATTAATGAACATGCATGAGCAAATATCTCTTAGGATGAAGAACATTTTGGTGTATGCCAGAGAGTGGTATAGCAGAGTTACAGTATAGATCTGATTTTGAGTTTTGAAGGAACCTGCACAGGAATTTCCAATGGCTGTTCCAGTTTGTACTTCTACTAGCAGTGAATAAGTGTTACCTTTCTCCACATTCATGCAAATATTTGTTGATACTTGGTAGTTTATCTACCTATTTATTTATTTATTTGTTTATTTACCTATTTATCAATTTATTTGTTGGTCTTAGCCATTTTGAATGTGGAAAGATTTTGAATGTTCAAGGCAGTTTTTCATTTGCATTTCCTTGAGATGTTGAACATTTTTAAAAAATGTTTCTTAGTCATTTGCATTATATCTTTGGAGGATTCCCCTCCCTCTTAGTTGACTGGGAATGTGTCCTGACCTTTTCTTGCTGTGCACCTTCCAGACAGTTCTTTCTGGTAGAACCCACAGACTTGCCCCACTAACTGCCAATTCCATCCATTCATTCTGAAAGCCCTGATTTACCTACTCTCACCTCTAGACATAAACCTTTGACTCCTGGCAAATAGTCTATCTACCCCTGTTAACTCTGCTCATTGCTGTTGCATTACCTGACCCCTTCTCTATACAGAAACATTGGACTCCAGTGGCCAACTCCACAATTTGTATGAATTGAGGATTGGTGCTCTACAAGAAGGGACACTAATCCTCCACAGACAAATCTGCCCATCTCTGCAACATGCCAATGGACTATCTGTTCTATACCTGCCATCCTCACCATTCCTTCTTCAGCACAGATCATACACTCTTATTTGCAACTCCATCACCAGTTATTGCTAGAGGAAACCCTCTGACCATCTGGTCCACACTCACAATGATTGGCCAGGAAACTCTACTATCTAAACAGAAGGTCTCCTCCTGGGATTAGAAAGCTCACTTAGCTCAAGCTGAACTCGGGCTAATTCTGAAAACTCATTGGAACAACAACACTGAATTTCCCAAAGTCTCAATCAAAAACTGCATACATATGCTCAACTGTCAAATAATTATGCATAATTGGATGATACCTGTATATATTATGCATGAATGATGACCTCATTAAGCTTACCAATCACCTCTATTATTTATCACTTTTAGAGGTAAGAACATTCAATATTTCCTCTTCTGGCTATTCTAAATACATACAGAAAGGTATTATAGATTGTCTTCACTTTGTTACGAAACATAAAATTAGAATGTAACCTCCCTCCAAAGCTATAACTTTGTACAATATACAACTGTCTTTGATTCATCTTTTTTTTGTTATATCGATAACACTTGATGACCATTTTATATATTTTATCTGCAGCATCAATATTTTAGATTTCACATATAAAATATTAATTTAATTTTCTATCTGTGCATGGTATATTTTATATAACAAAATTCATTTGGTTTTATTCATGTGGCTACATAAGATAGTATTAATTTTCAATGGCTACATATATTTAAATATGTAACTCTTTTAGTTTATTCATCCAGTGATGGTCACTAAATTGATTCTGAACATTGGCTATTGTAAATAATGCAAGACTATTCATGAAGGGACAAATATCTCTTTGGCATACTGGTCTAATAATGGAAGCAATCTTTAGAGAGAAATGAAAGTATATCAAGTAGAACAAGAGCTTGAATCCATGATTTTGATGAAAGCTAATGTCAAGAAAATATACAAAATTGAACTTTAAAAACTCTGATTTACAAATGCAAAAATACTAGAAAAACAGGTCTAAGAAGACACAGAATAGTCTAAATATACAAAAAAAGATACCAAAACTACATGACAGAACAGTCAAGGTTACAATTGATCAGGGCAATGCAAATTAAAACTGAAAAGGATATTCAGCTCAGTTACACTTGCTATTATATAAAAAGCCAAAAAGGTAATTGTTGGTGTGGCTGTCAAAAAGATAAACATTTAAATACTGTTAATAAGTAATAATAAGTTAAGTTCAAATTTTAAAACGAAAACCCAAATTAATGAAAATGCAAACGAGGAACTCAGTCCAAATAGATACTTCTACAAAATATTCCATCACAATGGGCTCATGGAACTTGCAGAAGAAGGTGCACAATGAGTTTAACACCCAGAGCAGTTTATATTTAGAAATATATATATATATATATATATATATATATATATATATATATATGGAACTAGGGTGGGAGGAGTTAGGAGAGGAAGAGGAAAAGGAAGAGGAGGAGTTAGGAGAGGAAGAGAAGAAAGGAAGAAGAGGAGCGAGAGAGAGCAGAGATGTAGGAGGATGGAGAACCACACAGGTATGGAGAGCACTCGTGGGGTACAACTTATAAACTTATAATTAGGTTAGCTAATTGGGATACAACTCTCTTTGTATGGGCATCTTGTAAAGCCTTTGATTAATCTATAAGAATTAGAGTCTCATTCTCTTACTGGGCCAGCATGGATGGCGGAATGGTATGGGCAATGCCCTGCCTTAAGGAGACAGCTTGGAAGATTGGCAGTGCCATCTCTCATGCTGGCATCTAGTGGCAGGGCTGGTGTTTCTTGTGATCAGTTCTAGCTTCAGCGTGCACTTGGCCTCATGCCGAGAAACATGGTGGCTGGGCTAGGCAGAGCCTCTGCAGCTTAGAGAGTCGGCCTGAGGTAGAGGCCTTCTTAAATAATTATTAACTTAATTGTAGTAATAATAATTATTACAACATATATATATATATATAATACATATTGTGTGTGTGTATATAAGTGTATGTGTATGCATATATATATATATATATATATATATATATATATATATATATGAGAGAGAGAGGTATACATGGATATGGATGTAACAGTAATTTAATGAAAAAGAGGAGTATAGGCTTAGAGTATAAAACAAAATAGAGAAATAATGTGATTTTGTTATAACATCAGAAACAAAATAAAAAACTGAAAATATATTTACCTTATGACACCGTATAGATACACAAAGGAAATAGAATTTCTTTGCTTAAAAAAAAATGTTACCATTGTCTTAAAATGGAAATCATGGAGAAAGTCTGGACTTGGTATGAAAAGAATGCTATTGTATGTCTTTTGTTAGTTGTATTTTGTAATGGTGATTATATGAATGCATATAATAAGTTGTATTTGAGTTCAAAATTTGTTCTTTATTAAATTTTCACTTTGACAAAAATACTAAATTTATAAACTAAATAAATACATATGCACACACACACATATACAGAGAGAGAGAGAGAGAGAGAGAGAGAGAGAGAGAGAGAGAGAGAATGTGCATGTTTTGTTTTGAGGTGAATACTATATTTAGAGAACTAAGTTATCCCATTAAAGCTACAAGAGTACATTACACATTTAAATATTGAAGGCCCAGGTATAAGATGCAGAATCAGTCATATGCAAATGCAATGTGAAAAATTTTATATCAGTGAGTGTAGGTAAGAATGAAATTATTTTTAGATTTGGCCTTTAAATTCCTAGTCACTAAGCTATGCTATTGCCTTAAAACATCAATGCATGTTGTGTATTTATATGTAGATTCATATATGCACCTGTATGTTTATAATATATTTTAAAAATGTATATGATCTTATTTCCTATGGAGTTTAGATACATAGAATTATCTACTAAACTTATTTCTCTTTAAAGTATTAGAGGAACTACTGGCACTTGATAGACGTTGAAAGAGAATGGTAACAGGTAGATTGCTCATCCCCTAATTGATAGCCAAAAGCTCATCTACACATTGAGAGCCCCAACTGGACTGAAGATATTATTTGTAACAACAAAGAATGAAACCATGAAATAAGAATAAAGAAAGGGCAAGGGCTACTATGGGACCTGTATGGTGTGGGCAAAAGTGGGCAGATATGTCAATATGTATTCTACACATATATAACATTCTTGAAGAAAATAAACAAAAGATATCAAGTTGAGGAAGAAATGTTAGAAGATTAGGGTGATGCTGGATTTGGGAGAGGGTTGAAGGAAGAATGTGGAGTGGATATGATCACAATGCATAATAAAATACTCAAAAAATAATGAAAATATTAAATTAAAATATGTTAATAAAATATTGGAGAAATGTGGGTATGAGCCAAGGTTACAAACCATTCAATATTATCAGAGATAGTTTATCTATCATTTAGTGAGATTAGAAAATATTTGACTTATGCACTGCAAAACAAGGTAAGTATTCATGGTTATGTGAAGACAGTAAGCTGCCAATGAAAATGCAGAGTCCATGACACTCAGTTATATGAATCTCTCAAGCTTGCTTGAAAATATTGCATCATATTTGTACACCAACACGGTTGGTATCTGGTTCTGAGGAATGAGAAGGAGCAATCACAATCATGGATGCATGAGAACACAAACACTCACATAGTTTATGAAACAAATGAAACCTGAGGGCTGAGCTCTGATAACAGCAAACTCCACCTTTAGTAAATATTTTAGATGGTGTTAGATAAAATCTTAGATTTTTGATAAGCTTATTCCTAGGTGTTTAAGGGCCTTTACTAATTGCCTTAAGGAGATTATCAGTTATAGGACAGAAACAGTCTTCTGGGGTTCTATTGTCCCACAAAATATCAAGCAGTTAGCTAAAATTTTTAGTCAGTCAAAACAAACAAGCAAATAAATAAAGAAATCTAAGGACCTAATTTGTGATGCCACTGTTTCTTATAAACTTCAATATTTTTTATTTAAATGTCCATAGCCATGTGCCAGTCAATGAGAATAATTCACATACAACAGAATTCAGAGAGGACATGCACAACTATGCATAATATTGCACTTTCTCTCCACTTGTCTACAGTCAAACAAAACTGAGCCGGCTATGAGTTATGAGTGAAGATAACTACTGAAATTTATTAGATAAATGAAATAATTATAGTATCAAAGGAAAATCAGATTCAAGTATTAAGAGTGTCATTTCAAGAAGACCATCAAAAATAATGCCTAATCATTGATTAATAGCCAATATAAAATAGTATTTCCTCACTTTTGAAATATACTTTAAAAATATATATCCATATGTGCTACAAATGACCTTTAATTTTAATTTTATTAGGATGTTATGAGTGGTGACTCCCATGTATAGAAT
Organism: Mastomys natalensis; assembly: GCA_021653895.1. Lineage (NCBI taxonomy): Eukaryota > Metazoa > Chordata > Mammalia > Rodentia > Muridae > Mastomys > Mastomys natalensis. The sequence goes on along the minus strand of JAJTUV010000323.1, from coordinate 176,756 downwards.
GTTTGAATGTTTATTTATAATTCTGTAAAGTATAAAGTTTTTAAAATTTTATTTATAACTCACAATACTTTTGTATATTATTGAATAATATGTAAATATATATAGTATATATTTTACAATATTTCCAAGTTTTGACATATTTACAACAGAATAACCATATTCAATAATAGTGTGTTGTATTCTTGAAAATTGCCAAGACATTACTGCTGATGCCAAAAAACAGTTGCTAACAAGAGCCTGGAATAGCTGTCCCCTGAGAACCTCTGCCAATGCCTGACCAATACAGATGAGGATGCTCACATCCAACAATCAGATTGAACACAGGGATCACCATGGAAGAGTTAGGGGAAGACTGAAGGAGCTGAAGTGGTTTGCAACCCCATAGGAATCACAACAGTATCAACCAACCAGATCACCCAGAGCTCCCAGGGACTGACCAAAGAATACACACAGAGGGACCAATGGCTTCAGCTGCCTTTGTACAAGAGGATGGCCTTACCTGGCATCAATGAGAGGGGAGGCCTTGTTCTTATGAAGCCTTGATGCCTCAGCATAGGGCAGTGAGGTGGGAATGGGTGGATGATAGATAGAGTACAACTGAGGCCCTTTCAGTTGTACTATGAGGGTGGAGGAACACCCTCATAGAAGCATGGAGGAAAGGGGTGGAATAGGGAGTTTGTGGAGGGGAAACCAGGAAGATGGATAACATCTGAAATATAAATAAATAAATAAAATAACCAATGAAAATTTAAAAAAGAAAATTTCTCAAAATATAAATGCATGCTTTGCTAACTGCGTGAATGGAAAATGAGCTAGGAAATATATCAATTAGCATTATTAATACATATGCCATGATTATCAACAATATAGACTTTGGCATTGAATATTATTGACTATAATTTTCTTTAGGAATTTTTTTACAGTGTAGTCCAGATTAACATAGTAGTAATTAATTAAGTGTATTTATATTGGTTTGATCCAAGTGTAGAGATTAAGTCTGAAACATATTTAATAATTTTTAATACAGAAATTCACTGTATGCATTTATTATATTGACTTATTTTTCCACAACAATTTGTTTTATTCAGTTTTCACATGTTTTATATCTTAGGAATATTACATATGGATAATACCACTTTATATTTTTCTTTGTGGTATTTATGTAGGTTATAAATCATCAGTCAATTAGTTACTACAAAATTATAAGTGTCATGATAGTTCTATGCTGTCTAGGAAACCATTTTCTTGATTTCCATAGAATATCAGTCATTAGCACATCTCTTAAATACCTGATTAGACATCCTATGGAAACTAGTCAAATTTTGTTCTAGATATAGGTTATTAATGTGAAATTTGTAATATTAATGCAAAAGTACTGAATGGAAGGATTCTTCTATTTACATACATATTGCCATCATAAATTTAGATAAATTATACAACATGTTATGTAATGATCCTAGGTAGGAGTGAAGAAAAATGAGTCTTAATTATATAACTTTATTACATGATTTATTATCGCATTTACACATTTATTCATTAATCAATTTTTCACCTATTAACCTCTTAATAGAATGTACAGTGGGTTTGTAAAAAATAAGGTTTCCTAGACCTCTGATTAGTCAGAGAGTTTCTTCTGATGACAACTTGATGATTGATAATTGTTGTCCCATTATAAATCTATTTACAATACTGTAGTGGTGTGAGAGGAATTGAAATCACCTAGAGAATGTCTGAATAATATCTTCCTGCTCTATGAGAGTTAGGGAGCTGTGCTGGAATGAAGATAGAGTACAACTGAGGCCCTTTCAGATGGCAACATAAAAATGAATAGATACACAGCCAACCTAAAATGAAACCACCAGAACAAAACAAAATAAAAACAAGCTACCCAGACAAAATCAAAGAGCATCCCATTCAACTACTTATTCACTCTCACTACACCAGAACAGCTTTAGAATATGTTTGATGCAAAATGGAGATTAAATACTGTCCTGTCAAGCAGGGCATTGAACAGGGTCTGGGAGATCACCTGAAAGAGAGAGTGGGAAAACAGAAGAATGAAAAGAATGATGGTTTGTTTATAGTCTGATCAAATGTCATTCTTTGCATTTGCCTATTTCCTCCATTCTCTCTTTCAGGTGATCTCCCCAGACCCTGTTCAATACCCTGCTGGATGGGACATTCTGGCACCCAACATGGGACTCAAAGAGATCACAGAGGAAGAACACTGACTCTTCAGAGGAAGATAGGCCTACCAGGTTTTTTTAGGAGCTGTGTACAGCTCTAGACAGTGTACAGCTCTTAAAAAAGAATGTTGTTTTTACATAGATAAGACAGGGATGTTTAAAGAGAACATAAGGGAGAAAGATGAGAGCTAAAACAGCAATTGGTTTTCAACCTCTCCATGGTTGTCAACCCTACTTCCTTCCATTTGGAGACCATTAATTGGGTTATTTTTGCTTACTTTTTTTGGTCCCTGGGCCTTAAATAGGCTTACTAATTTTGTGAAGCAACAGATAGATAATTTGATAAAAAAAAAATTTATTCAGATACATTATCATAAGTTAGCTATGGAGGACCACGAGACTCAAGACGAGGTTGTTAATCTATCCAGGGTGTTCACAAAACCTATCTCCACTCAACCTAAAAGAGGGGACTTCTGCCCCTAGACCAAGCAGAGAGGGGCCACCCAGAGCCCTCTCTGACTGGTGATCTAAATTCTTGCTTAGGCTGCGAGGCTAAGCACTGCAAGAGAATATAAGTAAAAATTAAAAAGATCTTTCTGGGTTCCCTGAGGGACAAGCCTGACTACATAGGGGTTGATGTCAAAAGTATCCCCTCTCCAAGAAAAAGACATTGGGATGGGTATGGCCCTAATGCCTCACTGGACAATGACAGGAGGACCAGAGCCATTACAGGGTCCCCTTTAATTATTGGAGGTCAGGTCTCTATCCCAGCCTTTGCAAGATTAAAATTGCCACGGTTATTCTATACTTAGAGAAGGGAGGAGAGGTCAGGGTAGCCTTGCTTATACACTGAAGGCCTAAAATCAGCCATAGGCCTAAGTCAACCTGCTAGCACAAAGTCTTGATCTCTGTGGAAATACACTGAACAGATGGCTATAGGATCTTGTAAACAAGCAGCCTTGGTGGAAATTTACCAGCCTGGATAGTCATAGACCTTGTGGATAGTTAGCCTTGGTGGATAGTACCAACTTAGATAAGGACAAGTGAATCATAAATAGAGTCATAGTGGCCTGTTCCCTGAACCTTCACCCTGCTGATACCCTGTTCTGGAAGATATTGTACTCCCCCTGAACACCTATGCTCCTGCATCATCCCCTTCCCCACATCCTGCCTTTATGTGTTTATAACCCTGTGTAAAAAAGTAAAAATGATGATTTGATCAGACTATAAACAAATCGTTGTTCTTTGTGTTTACCTGTTTCCCCCATTCTCTCTCTTTCAGGTGATCTCCCCCCAGGACCCGGTTCTCTGTCCTGCTGGATGGGACAAAATAGTGTTTCTATTTTACATGTAGTACATAATGTACAATACTATTTTTATATATTTGTTAAAATATTAACTGGTTCAGCAGTTAATTTTGGTAGAAGTTGTTTTTTAAAAGACATATTTCTACTGATATCTCCACTTTCCTATTGATTTTTTTCCCTTAAGGATATGCTAGATTTGGCTCTTAAGACTACAGGTATAAATCAGGTGCACATGCAGAGTAGTTTTCATTTGTAGCTTGTTGAGTTATTTTTATACTAACAGTATTTTATTAGTTAATTATGACTTTATTGGTCAATATGTAAAGTGAGACCATTTTGTAAGCTCTATCATTTTAGTTTATAAAATGTGTGTGAAGTCTGAAAATAAGGTGGTGGTGTTTGTGGTGAATATTTTACCTACATTTTGGAAAAATTGTGATCTGAAGTCATAAATTACTATATAGATATTAACTAAATGTCAATAATTACTGGCACTATCAGTTCAATTGTGTCATTATTGATTTTCTTACACCTGGATGTCAAATGCTGATAGGAAGCTTTTGAAATTCCTAAGAGTGGATTGTTCTATTTCTTCTTGCATTTAAGCCACTTCTTACTTCAGATATCTAGAGTCTCTTTGATAAGTTACAGACATTCACATTACATCTTTACTTTGGTATTTTGCTTTAATATTTAATCAATATAGAGTTACAAGAGAGAGTCGAGAAAAGCGGCACCATGCAATAATCACAGCTCCTCAAAATTGAAATGATTTAATGCATACTAAGAGCCAAATTTTCTAGCCTTTAATTCATGTGATATACACCTTCTTTTTTCATCACTTGCTCCTTTTGTGAACATTGTAGATGAAATTCAGATGTTTATGGTCAGTGGTTTATAAAAATATAATTCAAAACATTCATGAAAATATTAATTACATTAGGATTTTAATGAAATGTTGTAATTAAAAGACACTGAATAAAAATAATTATTTAAAGTAGATGTAATTGTTCTGAACATGTCTTCTTTTATTTTATTAAAATTCAAGTTGAAAATTACTTAGTATGGACGCACTAGCTGTTACATGGGGAATGGGTAAAGTGGAGTGTGATCCTTTGATTTTGATGCTCAATGAGTTTCATAGATTGTAGGCAATTTTCTATCAGCAGCACTAAAATTAAATATGGTCTTCATATTAGACAAGGCTGAATACAGCCACTGGCCTATTTAATTTAGTGGAGAACATTAATGCTTCAAGGTTAACAGAAATGAGACTTGAATTGCACATCCTATTTCTCAACAGTATGCAGATATCATTTCTTTGAAAACTGTGAGATGAAAACTCAGAAATTGTGGCTGAGGGTGTGCCTGTCACATGCCTGTAACTCCAGCCATTGAACTGGGACAGCGTGAACATGAGTTTCGGGCCCTCCCGGATTAAACTCTGTCTCAAAAAATATCACACATTGTGAAAGATTTTAATAAACATACATACTCATCTAGGAAACAAATACCCAAACATCATTTTCTTTCATTAAACACTCTACCACTATGTTTTTGCATGATTAAACATCTTATAAAATTGACAGAATTTTATCTTTCTGGGAAGTGTTTTCTCACTTATTCATTATTCATATGTTTTAAAATTATGGTATCTTATAGATTTTAATACTTAAAAGTTATGCATGTCAACAAGATTATACATTTCCTATCATAAATGTCTTTGGTTAAAAAAAATCAGGAATTCTAATATCACAAACATGCCATGATATTTCCACCACCAAATCTAAAATAATATTCAAAACTTAAAAGGAGTAATTTTTATTCTTATTGAAACCAAGTCTTCTATGAACATGTATATTTACAACACTCTACTAGTAAAACTATTCTTTAGAAAGTTTGGAATATATTATGGATTATGATTCATATCTAAATTAGTATAATTGTAGCAAGAATGTCTTTATATCCTGTCATTTATAGACAAAATTAGAAATTTATATGTGATAAAGATTTTTCACTTAGTAGCCTAATTAAAAGAATATGTCAATATGTATCAAGTTGATGAAATTTCAGCACCTAAGTTTAAAGACAGCAGTATATTGAACCTTTACTGAAAACTAAAAATTGGTGAACTATGGGGTATAGTTGTTTTGGGTGAATGTATTAGATTTCTGTGATGGCTATGATGTAATGCCAACAATAAATATAAATTTAGTAAATGGCTTTAAAATTGTAGTGAATGGCTGTACAGTTCTGGAACCCAGATGTCCAAAATCAAGGTGATAGTACCTTGTGTTCTCCCTTTCCAAACCGAAAGACTAGAATCTTTTTTTTCTATTTCATGTTCATAGTGGCTTGCCTGAAATTAATTGGCTTCTTTGAACTGATGTATGAGTGTGTGTGTGTGCGTGTGTGTGTTTGTGCACGCGCTTCTTGGTATTATTTAGCTTCTATTGGAGAACTTCAAACTCTACCTCAATGTCCAGATTCCACTTTCCTTGTGTTAAAAAATGAATGTGATTTTCTTAGATTTAGTCAAATTAACTTATCAAAGAAGAAAACAAAATATATTTGTAAATTTAACCAAACAATCTATATAGCAGTATATTATAAAAGGATTGTAATATTGCTTCCTTGAAGATACTTAAAATTTCTATAATTCTCAACTGAGGACATAAATTTTAAAAAATATATAAATTCATCAGAAAGGTTCATAGTTATAAATACCATGAAAGAAGCTAGCGGAAAAAAATTTGATAAAATATAATCATTGTGTTGTTTTATTTGTTTTATTCCTTTATTTTTCTCATAGGGTCTCACTGTGTACTCAAGCTTGGTCTTGAGATTCCTGCATAACAAAAGTTGGCCCAAAAATAGTCATTTTGCCTAAATCCTCTTCACACAGGGATGGCAGGCTTTTAATAAATTAAAAGTAAACAAAGGAAATATTCATGTGTTTTGGTGTGTGTGTGTGTGTGTGTGTGTGTGCATGTGTGTATGTGAGTACACTGTTACTATCTTCAGACAAACCAGAAGAGGGCATCGAATTCTATTACAGATGGTTGTGAGTCACCATGTGGTTGCTGGGAATTAAACTCAGGACCTCTGGAATAGCAGTCAGTGCTCTTAACCACTGAGTCATCTCATCAGCCCAGAATATTCTTAATTATAAGGAGCAGAATTGAGAAATCTAAAATTTATCAAATTAAAAACTATGCCAGGCCGTACTAATGTATATCTTAAATTCCAGCATTAAGGAAGCAGGTGCTGGTAGATCTCTGAGTTCAAAGCCAGTGTAAAGAATCAGTTGCATCATAGCCAGTGCTACACAGATGAATCCTGTCTTGAAAAACCCGAACCAAACCTAAGAAACAAAATCATCACTATATAAAAATGGTATGAAAACTATAGCACATTAATTAAATGATTTGATCCTACACATTCTCTGAATTTGTCACTGAATCACACACAAATAAAAGCCTTAATAGAAAATGTTGTAAGCCTGATGGACAGAACTGCCTAACCATATCTACTGATCGGTGTATCCCAAAAGGGCACACCAACCAAATGCCATCAATGGCACACAACTGGCAAAGGGGAATGGAACAGGATATCAAGTAAAGAAATAACCCCATGCAATTATCATAGAGTCAGACAGAAACATACAGTGGGAAACTGTCAGGTATTCAAAATGCTGCTGAGAAAAATGAATATATCCAGGTATGTGAAATCATGTTATATAGAAAAACAAAAAACAAAAAAACCCAAAAACAAAAACAAAAACAAAAACAAAATTGTTAAAATGTTAGCCTAAATCAAGAACTGTGAAGACATTGGGTGAAAAAAAGAGGACTATATTCATGGTTATACTCTAAATGAAGAATTTTCCAGATATAATTACAGAAACACAGACAACAGAATCAAAATGTTAAACTTGGATGACTTGAAACTAATAATCTGAAATGAAAAAGAGACAAAATAATGTGAAAAGATGACTCACTAAAGGAAGAGGGTAAATTTACAATCTGTCAATGAACACAGATGAACATTCAAATTACCAAAAGAAATCAAGTAGTTAACAATAAAGCAAACTAAACATCTAAAATATTGTCAATGTAATTCAGTATGTACTTCTTTAAAGAAAACATACAAATAAATATCAAACTGTCCAAATATCATTAAATGTGGCAAAATGTTATTTAATCTACAGTAGACACAACCTAAAAGGATCAAAAACAAAAATGTTAATGAGATTACAGAGTAAAGGCAGGTCCTTTACACTATCAGATATGATAATTCGTACCAGCCTTATTTATGAACTATAGATATTTCTAGATTAATTAAAGTAAAATTTTATGACCAGCAATTGTACTCTAGAATATATTTTTGGGAATGGAAACAATATTAGACTGATGTCTGTATTTTTATGTTCACTGCCCAGTAATCAACAATGGAAAGATCAAGTAACTTCCCATGAATAAATAGAAAGTATCACCTATACTCGGCCTTTTATAAATATAACAGACAAATATAACAATTATAACAGCATGTCTGAAACTCATGGACATATTTGCCAATTATTACAAGGTATACTTTGAAAGACAATACTGAATTCTTCACTTCAGTGTGGAGCAGAAAATACTGTTATACTCATTAGGGAAATAAAGCAAAATGGGAGTGATCAAGGTTGGGATAAGATATAGAATTAAGGTATTTGTTAATAGAATCAGTTAAGTGACATAGCTAAATTCAGGAGATATATTGTATATCATGCTGGCTTCAGTTGATGACACATTGTGTGCTTAATTTCTAAGGGATTATATTTTCAGTGGATGGAAATAGAAAATATCATCCTGAGTGAGGTAACTCAGACCCAAAAGGACATGTATGATACTCAAAACTAATTGGATATTAGCCAAAATAAAGTACAGAATATCCAAGATACAATCCACAGAACTCAAAAAGGTGAACAAGCTGAAGGAACCAAGTGAGCACATCTCAGGCCCACTTGGGAGGGAGAAAAAAGCTGAGGGGGAGGGTGATCCTGTAGGAGGCCCAGAAGTTTCAATTAACCTGGACCCCTGAGATCTCTCAAATACTGGACCACCAACCAGGCAGCACACATAGACCAGCTGAAATGTGGCCCTGAACACATATACAGTAGGGTCTGGGTTCACTCAGAGATGCACCTAACTCTCAAGAGACTGGACTTGGTAAGGCATATGGAAAAAACAAAAACATTCCAAGAACATTGCAATATTTTTGAGAATTCAGAAAAAGTCTACGGTAAAAGCCATCATGTGCCTATGTAAGCGAATTTTCAAAGAATTCAACTTCGTTGTAAATGAAAAAAAAAGAGACTGGAGGCCCCAGGGAATTTAGAGGTATGGTTATGTGGGGGGTGGGGTGTGGGTCTTGGGACATCCTCTTGGAGACAGCTGCCTGGGGAGGAGGTATGGGAGGTGGAACAGTCAGAAGGTAGACCAGGGATGGGGAATAACATCTAGAGTGTAAATAAATAAATAAATAAATGAGAAAAAAAGAATATGAATGACATGTTAATGTTATGTAATAATCACTGAGTCATTCTAAGTATATTCAGATATCAAAATACTTTGTTATAAATAATAAACAAATATAAATCTGCTAATTAAATATGAAGATTACCTAAAAGTCAGAAGGGAATATAACTTCTCTTCACATTTGAGTGACATGAGTGAAGATAGGAAATCATAAGAGAGACAAATTTCACTAATCTAGATTATAAGTATTCAGCAATAATTATTAAAAGCATCTTGACTTACCAATTAATATTACTTGTACTTTTTTATTAAAAACTCTCCATTGAGAACCTATCTCCTCATTGCTTACTTCAACAGTATGCTAGGTTCCACGTTCATATTCACAGGGAATCACCAAGAAGTATGCAACAATTACACTAAGTTGAGAAGTTTTAGTATTATATAACACCATTGTATCAAAATGAGCAGATTTAAGCCATTTTCAATTTTTTATTACTACTTATAAAACTTTTAATATTTAATTAGTTGGCTAATTGATGGCTTTATGAATTTAAGTATGGCACATGGATGCAGAGGCCAATGGAGAAAAGAAGAGAACATCACATCCCCATCCTGTCCAACTGGAGTTACAAACCATTGTGAGCCACCATTTGGATGCTACAATGTGAACTGGTTTCCTCTAAATATGTGATAATCATTAACAGCCAAGCTACCTCTAACCCTTTCATTATTATTATCATGTGAGGGATGGGTGTATGGATGTGTGTGTGTGAATGGGTGTCAAAGTACCACTGTTGAAGTCACAAGTTTTTTGGGTTTGATTTTTTGGTTTTTCCAAGTAGGTTATTTCTGTCCACTATTGGCTTAGTTGAAATCTAGTTATCTGGGTTGTTCAACTAGTACATTTTTCAGAACTATTTTGCTGGCCCTTTTCAAATATATTTTAACTTTGGTGCAATGTTTATTTTAATGCAGTTGTATGTGGGTACATTGGATATTGGAAATTATCTCAAATTGCATGCCAGTATAACCAATGAAAATGTTTACATTATTCAGAAATCATAAGCTTAATTGCTTTGCCAAGATATTAAAAAATCTTAATTAGAATTTTTAAAGAAGTGGGACATTAGCATAAATTATTAGATGAGCAAGTCAGAGGAAAACAATTGAGAATACACCCGTAGATGTAAATAGTTATGAGGATTTTATTACATAAAAATAATTGCATAAACAATTTATACAAGAACTGAAATAAATTGCTGATGAAATCTTCTGTTATTAAAATTACACAATTAGAAATCTGCTGGTCTTTGAGACAGCACTTCGCAGGCTTGCACTGTGCTGATAATTTCCTCTAGAAATAGCTGTACAATGTAAAGTGCTTTACCTGGCAATGGAAGAATGCTTTGAAAACACATGGAGAAAGACCATTCATGTACTCAGGCAAAAAAATTTAGATAGTGAAGCCTATGAGTAAAATTTTCAATGTTAAAGGGGATAAGCATATAAAAGCAAATCGTAATGAGAAATTATATTAAAATAAATATTGGCATGGAATTAAGCCAAAATAAAATATACTGTTAATATAAGTTAAAATGAAGTCATAAGGGTAGATTAAAATTGTTTGAAAGAAGAATTCTTCCACAATAAACTCTCCTCAGCGCTTCCTTGGAGCTTTGCAGAGATTTTCCATGAGCAATCTAGAGATTGACCAACAGCAAGTTTTCCATGCAAATAATTGAGAGTTTGTTGGGGTTTACATTGTGTCACTGAAAACCTTCTTTTTTTTTTTTTATTGGAAAATTTTTATTGGAAAATTTTTTTACATTTCAGATGTTCTCTCCTTACCCCATTTCCCCCCCTCCCTCCCAGGAACTCACTATCCCTTCCCCCCTCCTCCTGTCTCCACGTTGGTGTACCCCCACCCACCCTCCCCTGTACCTCACCTCCCCACCCTAGAGTATCCCCCACCCCCACGACGTCCAGCCTTCATGGGACCAAGGATCTCTTCTCCCACTCATATATAGCTCCCTTGCATATATAGCTGGAGCCATGGGTCCCTCCCTAAGCGCTCCCAGGCTTGTGGTTTAGACCCTGGGGGCTCTGGTTGGTTGGGATTGTTGCTTTCCTCATGGTGTCTCGAATCCTCTCAACTCCTTCAGCCTTCACTCTATCTTCTCCATTGGGAACCCCGTGATCAGTTTAATGATTAGCTGTGGGCTTCTGCCTCTGAGTATGTCAGACTCTTGCAGACTTCTAAGGAGACAGCTATATCAGGTTCCTGTCAGCATGTACATCCTGACATCCACATCAACCTCTACCTTTTGTGACTGCACATAGGATGGATATCCAGGTGGAATGGTCTGTCTCTTCTTCAGTTTCTGTCCTGCACTGTGTCTCCATATTTGCACCCTTCAGCATTTTGTTACTCCTTCTAAGAAGGACTGAAGACCCCCTACTTGGTCATCATCCTTCGTGAGCTTTATGTGGTCTGTGAGTTGAATCTTGGGTATTTCAGGCTTCTGGGCTAAAATCCAATAATCAGTGAGTGAATACCATGTATGTTCTTTTGTGATTGGGTTACTTCACTCAGGATGATATTTTCTAGTTCCATCCATTTATATATGAATTTATCAAATTCATTGTTTTTAATAGCTGTACATTTATACAATGGAATATTACTCAGCTATGAAAACCTTCTTTTTATTAAAAAGGGAAAGAGTCAACATTTAAAGATTAATACTTGCAATTTTAGACTATATTCCAATAGTATTGTAGTGTTAGAAAATTCTCTTTATGTCTAATATAAGCTGATTAAAAATGTTTCATAAGATGTGTATTTGTGATAGTCTCTCTCATATTGTATGTGAATTAAAATTCCAAATGTTTAAGTTTTTAAAAAAAATAGTATTTATTTAGGTATGTCTTTTATCAGGTACTGAATATTGAAAAAAAGGCAAGATCAGATGCTGGCTGAACTGTAATGTAGTGTCCTGGCATTCTTACTTTAAAAACTATGCTTAAATCCAGGTGTTTTCTTATTGTGAATTCATCAGTTAATTGATAACTTAGCCATGGCATGTGATTAAAAATCCTTAGAATTGCCTCAAGTTGAATCTCATCCCCTACTAAACTCTATTTTTTACACTTCTGGGACTGGTCTCACATATTGTTGCTTATTGCTAACTTTTTTCAGAGACAATTTTTACACATATTATACTACCTGTAACAACTTCTTTATATATTCCATCTTTTATCAGACTGTAATCTTATTAAAATAAAAAGGAGAAGCCCAGAGGATGTAGAAGTGCTGATAGATTACAAAAACTTGCTAAGTAAACATGCAGACCAAAGATTGCACCCCAGCAGTCATGTAACAAGATGAATATCCCACAATCACTGGTACCTTCATATTCTAGTGATCCAATGATTACCTCTGCACTCTTTGTGTACATATGCAAATATAGACACATACTCTCCACTTACACCCAAGCATACAAAAATAAATCTTAAAATTTCAAAGTGTGTAGAATATTAATACATTGTTGTCTGACATGAGAAAATATAATTTTGAATATCCTTTTTCTGATACTGACTGAAAGTGGTTATGATTAGCCAATGTTACAAATGCTCCTTATATGACGGAAAGAAAAAAATGCCTGAAGATAAGTAAATAAAATGTGAAAATTCCTTCACATGACAGAACAACAGATAAGGGCAAAAAATTCTGTAGCTTTGAGGCATCAGAATGAAGGTGCTTGTCATAGGTAAAATGAATCCGCGTTCAATCTACCTTGTAATTTCCTGACAGAAGGGAAAGCTGACCATCCTATCATCTAGGAATCCCTCATGTACTTTAGTCTGTCAGCTGAAAAGATTCAATTGATTATGACAGATGGGCATGAAGTCTATCACAGTCCTGATGATTCTAGGAGGGAACGGCTTGCTAAATGCTAAGTGACAGATTATGCCTTAGTTATTTGTGTAAAGCCAATCATCTCTACACTGGGCATTTGCTACAGTAAACTTTAGAAAAGTTATCATTCTTCAATAATTAGCATATATTTTATTTTACCTTTGTCTTAAAATGCCAAAATTTCTTTCCTGAAATAGTACTACAGAGCAACATGGAAACCCATTTAATCAACATTATGGCATCTACACTATTAAATTGAGTGGATGCTCCAAGGTTTATCTCAACTGCATGACTACCAGCAGTGGATGAACTGTACAAATGTGAAGAAAAGATATGATAAAGCTTAACTGTGACTATTGTTAGTCAACAATGAGCTAGTGTTTATAGTAACCTAATAACACACCTTATATTAGATTCACAAAATTCCCATTTAAAACTCACTGGGAAACTACAGATATATGATCATTGTAAATTATAAAATAGCATGATAATTTAGGATCATCATATAAAACACAGTCAGGAAAGGTGAGAAGGGGCACTGTTGTTATACTTTTGTCAATATGTGCAGTATGTCAGAATACTGGTTTTAATGCAAGTAATTCAGGAAAGGAAAACATGTAGACAAGTATCTCTGTATTCCATACTTCAGTTTTGATCATCACTACACCTTGGAAGATGTATTCATTTTATAGAATCTATACTAGCCAAAGGTTTTCTTCAGTGCTTATTAACACAAAAAAGTATTAAAGTGTAAACAGTCTTCTTTTCGTTAAAATACTCATATTTCACCTTTTCATAGACAGTTGCCCTCAGACCCCTTACTGCCCTTGTTTGGCTTGGTCCTGCACAGGATCTGGTCTCTACTGATTGTATTTTCTTAGTGAAGTTTTAGCAGCTTCCATATTGCTTGACGTTAATAAGAAGCACTAGCTAACTTGGCTCTTTTTAAATGCTAGTGAATAATAAAGGACACCCATCATCCCTAGCTTCCAAGTATCAGAACACAGTTACAAATTCTGGACTCAACTATCCTACTCCAATTTTTTGTTTGCCTCAAAAACCTCAGCAGTTGTACTCTGGGTCTCTCATAACTGTTCTCTCTATTTCTTTTTTCTTTTAATCAGTTAGGTTTCCATTCAATTGCCTGTAGTTTAAGTGCTTTGGGTGGCTTTAATTTTCCTCAGAGAATTCTGGGTAGGAAATATCTGAACTGATGAAAAAGAATGACAGTAGATGTTGTGACGGGTAATGTGGGAAATGATCCTTAAGGATATACCGTGTTTGTAGTTCAGCAATGGAACTGATGATCGATGCATGCTTAATATGTATTAACATATGTTAATGAAAAGAAGATATCTGGAGTTTATTTTACCATGTCTTAATTCTTTCATACTTATCTTCAAATCTCAGTTTGAGAACTCTACTCCTGAAAATTAATAGATAAGAATTATACCATGGGAGAATTGCTTGTTAACTTATTTTTCTTAATACAACATCAATGTACTATTGGTGACCTAGTTCTTTATTAACACATTCAAATTGACTACATTAATGAAATTATAATGATAAAAATAGTTACAGGAAGGGAGGCAACATTTGGAATGTCAGTAAATAAAATAATTTAAGAAAAAAAAAGAATGATTGGAATAAAAAATAGTTAAAGAAAAAAAGTGTCTGAAGAAAATAGTTTGTGGAACACACACATATACATTTAAAGCATAACACATATATATCAGAGATACTGGTCTCTTGTATTTCAAGCATAGTTCAAACTAACACTCATACTCACAGTTCTGACCTGTAATTGTAGTTGTTTGAATTATTTTTAAATTGTACAATCTAATGCCCCTACCATCATTTTGTTAATGTACAAGTTGTTGGTTAAAGAAAGCCCTGTTTAAAATAGTGTTTGCCTTAGGAGTCTCAAGTTGACAAAAGATTCTTTTTTGAGAATTTGTAAATTATCATGAGCTCAACAATACAGCCTAATTTTTTAAAGATAAAGTAAACATTGTTTTTCAAAAAGTTAAAAAATACAACCTCTCCAAAAAAAAAAAAACACAAAAAAGACAAAACAACCAAAAAAAAAAAGGAAAGAAAATCAATAGGCAAGATCGGTTTCCATTCTCTGTTCTAGCAATTATTATGTGTGTGTTCCTGCATGTGTATGTGTGTATGTTTCTGTGTGTGTGTATGTGTGTATACCTATATGTGTACACACACACACACGCGCATGTACACACACAGACACAAAGGAGCAATTACATTGGGCTGAAGATTAAACCTTGAGTTTTCTAAGCAAGCAATCTGCAGTCAATATATGTATGTGTGTAGTATATATATATATATATATATATATATATATATATATATATATATATTCCTTCCCCCAATTACAGAGGTTTTAATCATCCTAACAGATACTTCATCATAACAGTTAACAAAAAAGGAAATCAATAGCAACAATTTTCTTTATTTAGAAGAAATGTATATATAGAATAAACTATAGTATTTACAACTGGGAAGTCAGGCAGCTTTAGATAAACACAAGTTCAATCTAATGGAACAGCAATCCAAGAGCAGAAACTTAGCCAGAACCAGCAAGAAAAGGAAAATATCTACCCTCAATGACAAGTCTCTTAGAATAAATTACCCACACATTTCTAGAAACAGAAGAAAAAATTTACTCTTTTAATTGACTTTGAATTTTCTTACCAAAGTATTTATTCAATAGAAAGTGCACTTTTACCAGAAATAAACTTTTGGGAGTATCAGAGCCTAGAGAGTATATTGAAGAGATTTAACTAAGCTTCTCTCGGCTGGTCTTCCTGGCCAAAGAGTTAATATAAAAAAATATCTGAACAGGGCTTGAGAAATTCATAATACAGAGGTACAACTTCAATAGAAGAGAAAGATTGGGTTGTAGGACTTCAGAAGACTTCTTCTGTTATGTGTTCATATCAACCATGCTAGTTGCAGTATCACAGTGTTCTCTCTATATAAAAACATATAAGGAAACCTACAAGGAAGATTGGGAATGTCTTTGAATAAACAAAACAAGGACCATGTTGAAATCAGAAATACCAAATTTAGGAGACCATGAATTTGAAATAATTATAATTAATATGCATAAAATGAAATGAATTAATAATATGCTCGAATAGGTATAGTATAGGTACTATAGTATAGTATAGGTATATAATAATATGCTCGAATAGTATAGGCAGAAAAGTAAAAATTTAGAAAATAAGAATTAAGATACTAGATATAAAAAAGCACTGAAGTAAAAAAGGAAAATGTATTATGTGATTATTAGTACACTACCAAGTTACGGAAAGAGTCTCAGAGATTTTGAGAATATATCAGTAGAAATTTCCAAAGATAAAAATTACTGAATAAAGATTAAGAAACTGTAATGAAAAGGAGAAAAAAATGAAACAAAATGAGAGGAAAATGTGAGGTGAAACTGACTAGAAATTTCTCCAGGTCAATATGTGGCACTAAAATATAAATCTAAGAAGCCCAGAAAATGCCAAGATAGAATCCATTTTAAGAAGCTAATAATTACTTAAAAATAGAAAAAAATGAAATCTTGAGTATTACAGACGTGTATTACTTTGACTGTAATTGATTAGAGGGAAGTTTCTATCAGAAGTAAAATATGATCCCTAACAGCAGAGCTACCAAATCTGGGACTCCCAAGCGTATGTACCTGCAAAGCATCGTGCATTGTTATACATCTTCTACCACCAAATGGGCACATTCAGAAGGCAGAAGATTAAAATAATCATCAGTCATCTGGAATTCAGAATCTATGGACTACCCCACCTGAGGATTTCACAATACACATTTTATACTCACATGGGCATAAGAGTGTGCTATATTCTAGATCTTAAAACTATTTAAAAAACAGATATTGTTTTTAAAGTGTTCTTTCTTACCAAACCATAGTTCCATTAAAAATTTCTAGGATTGCTGGGAAAAACAGAATTATTTGGAGATACAATTAAAGATAATTAAATTTATGTGTATTTAAACTAAATAAAAAGATATCTTTACAAGATAGCAAAGCTTAAAGGGAACTTTATAATACTTTATGCACATATTAAAATCAGGAAATACAAAAATCAACAATCATTTCTGATATTAAAACAAGAATAATTTACATCTAAAAAGCATCTCTAAAGATTGAATATAAAGATGATACCATTATGAGCAACCTCAAATTTAAAATGATATGTTGAAGATAAAGTGGACCAGTTCTCTGAAAAGCCATAGTGCTGAAACCTCACACATGAGTGAATAGATAAGTTGAACAGGATTCAAAATATTGACATGATTTAATTAAAGTTGCAAAACTGCTGAAACTACAAAAGACCCAGATGATTGAGGTGATAAATTCTATAAAAATGTAAGTAACAAACTATACCAATACTAAATTTTTTATTTTTGTGTGTTAGTTGTAAAAACTAATGTTTCATTATGATATTTTTTTATACTCTTAATGCATAGTGATGTATTATACATTACCTATATTATCGTTATTTCTCCTACATTCCCTATCATTCACGGGAACCCACCATTCTAAAAATTATCCTTTAAATTTAATTTTTCTTTAAAAAATTATTATCATTGTTATTATGATTATCACCTGTGTTGTGGTGTGTGTTTGTGTGTATGTGTGTTGGTATATATGTTACTACATACAAGTGGTGATCAGAGAACAACTTAGTGTATCCATGTCTCTACTTCCATATTTATATAAGTTCTAGGAATCAAACTCAAATCACCAGGCTTATGTTGCAAATACCTTAACACACTGAGCCATTCCCTCAATTCCTCATATCCATTTCTTCTCCTTATTCTTTTGAATACTGCATATGATAGATAATGTGTGACACTTGTCTTTGTGTTTCCTAGTATTCAGAACATAAGTATCCCTGTTGCGATTTATTTTTCTGAAAATTTTAGAGGTGATTTTGTATATAGTATATATTTTTATCAGCTTGTCCTTTGATTAGCATCAAAGCTAATGCCATAACTTGGCTATTATAATAGTGTTAGGAAAAAATGTGATAGTTTGTGGTATATATTCAAAGTTAGTATATTCTATTATATGGAAAAATTATTTTAAATTTCAAAATACTTCTTTGAAATAATTTATATAGTATCTAGATTTGCTTAGATTTCCATTAATCTTTCATTTCCTACCATATTTTCTTTAGAAATTTCTTTATGATGGGGCTGGAGAGATGGGTCAGAAGTTAAGAGCTGAGTAGTACTATTCCAGAGGAGTAGAGTTCTGATTTCTAGCACTCATGTATGGCTGCTCACATGCACCAGTCACTCCAGTCTCAGGGGAATCCAGTGTTCCTGGTCTCTGAAGAAATCTGCATATTAAAATCCTGTCTCTATCTTTTTCTCCCTGTCTCTTTCTTGCTCTTTCTCTTGTTCTCGCTCCCCCTCCCCTCTCGCTTGCACACACACACACACACACACACACGCACACAAATAGCAATAATAAAAACAGGGAAATGGATAAATGTCAGAAATTTTAATTGGTGTGAGACAGTATATCAACATGTCTTGACTGAACATTTTTGTAATAGCTAAAGGTGTTTGATACTTCTCATGTACTCATTGGACACTATTTCTTTTAAGTGACATCTATTCAGTTAATCTTCTAGTTATTAGTTAGGTTATTTACTTTTTTGATATTTAAATTTTGACATTTAATTATAAAAATATTCCAATTCTGTGATTCATCTTCATTGTTTTACAAAAATTTGCTCATTTTATATAATCCCACTTGAAAGTTCATTTTAATGTTACTTAAGCTATTAGAATGCTGTTCAAAGAGTTCCTATATGTGTCCTAAAGTCTTCCCTATGACTGGAGGATGGGATTTCAAGGGTATTTTAAGAGTGTAGCCCTCTATGGCTTGCTTTATTTATTGGACTCAGAGGGAGGAAATTATTGAGAATTTTGGCATAACAAGGCACTTTATGATCAAAGACAGAAAGAAGGAGGCAAGAAAATGGACCATCAAATAGCATATCTGACATACTTCTGGTGAACTTGTAACAAAAGCAATCAAAAGGAAAAACAAAGTTGACTGTAAAAGCAATATAATGCAAATAGACACCGAAATTGTCAACATGTGGTAAAATGCAACCATTTTTGGCAGATTTTGTCATATATTATGAAAGAATAATTTCCCAAAAGAAGCAGGTAGACATTTATTCAACTTTTGTATTTGAAGGAACAAAATCATGTTTCTTGATTTAGTCTCCACATTATGATGCTCCAACAATTAATGTGCAGGCTCCCAAGATTCTTAGAGTCAAAAACAAAAACATTTGACAATGCCATCATTTCTTCGTCAAAGTAAGATTGCCCTCTCAGAAGAAACTCTTGCTTTCAGAGATTCACACAACACTTTCAAAAGCCAGAGGCATCAAATTGAGTTACTGCATTTAGGTTCCAAAGTTTATGTTATGAAACAGGAGCAGAGGAAAAATATAAATAATGAAAGGTTGTGTATTATTCAGTTGGTTTTTTACAGCAGTGAAGGACAGTGACTCGTGGAAGAATTTATATTTATTTAACCTTTTAAATATTAAAAATTGTCTATGAATATCTGAAGGGTTATATTCATGGTGTGGCAAGGATTTATGCCAGTTAACATATTTCCTGCTTTCTTTCTTTATATCATTTGCTATCTAGTAAAAACATTATTTTTATATCTATGTGATGATAAATTTACTTCATTGATTCAGCAAGCTTGATTTGAAGGCAGGGGCACCAAAATTATTTTAGAAGAAGATAGTTTATATATGAAGCTATAGCTGCAGTTTGTGTTGATATAATTTTCTTTCAGAGGAATGAACTGTTTCTATTAACTGCGTGTAGTATGATTTGACAATATCCATAATACACAAATATTGATTAACTTGCTTAAACGATGTGAAATTTGTACAGAGTCCACAATTTCTGTAATATCAAATATAGTGACAAAGTTACCTATAATTTTAATTCCTTTTAAAATTTTATTTATCATTTAATTTTGGAACATATTTTGTAATCTTTGACTGCTGAAATCTTGTTGAAAAATAACTTGAATTTTTTAAAATTGTGATTTCTCAATAAATTGGTGCATTTGACTATATGTATACTTCACATTTCTTTTTAATCAAGAAGTTGATCTATAAGTTACATAAAACAAAACACACGAATTCTAAATATACAGCTCAATTGATGGCACAATAGCCCAGTGTCTAGCATCTGAATTTGTCTCAGTCTGGTTTCTGACAGTGAAATCACCCACCTCCAGCATATTTTATGACAAGAAAGAATACAGGACATTCACCATGCTTCTGTCATTCCCAGTGACCCTGGGTCTGAAGGCTGCCCATGTGCTTCCTGTGATAAGACTTTTCAGTTACCTATTCTATGGTATTATACTGGAATATGTTACTGTATGTGTCACATTTCTTCTTAGTTGTGTGAATAATTTGACATTTACAAACTGTAGCTTGATCATTTCTTGCTATATCTAATTCTATTTTCAAAAACTCCCATCTCTATTCTTTGATAATAATTTGTGATCTCTTTTTAGTTGATAATTTAAGTAAAAAAAAAAAAAGTCATAAAAGAAAGCCTGTAAGTATCAATTTATATTTATTTTGAATGGTGATAGTTTCCATGTATCCCATTTATGTTTGTAAAACATAAATATGTGGCAAAAAATTCAAAACTTCCAGAAGGAAAACTTCAAAGCAGCCAGGATTAACTAATACAATATCCATTTTTTATTGCCACCACGTATGGGTAAATGAAAGAATCTGTTTATCATTTAGTTCACTTGTATTTTCTTTTTAAAAATATACATTTAAGCTATTCATTGAAAATTTTATATATGCATTTGTATGTGTTTGTATCCGTGTATGTATATTCATGTCAAAATGTATCTCTTTTTACCTCGCATTCTGTTCCTCACAGACTTCTACACAAGATTCATCTCATTATTTTATGTTCTAGTTTGTTTTAACTATTGACTCTGATTGATGATGCTGGTATTTGCATGGGTGTAAGAGCATGCACTGAATTATGTACAACCTACCTTGGCCATATCCCTGAAAATAACTAACTCGCCTTCCTCAATATAAGGTCCTTAGATGAGGTAAATTTTCATAAAGTTTCTCTCACATCCACGCTGGAATTTTAGCTGGCTAGATTTTACATAAGTTTTGTGCTGGCCAACAGTGACACTGTGAGTTCATTAATCCAATCCCTGTCAGTTCCAGAACATAGTGTTTCTCCTACATATGTCTCTATGTCTCCACATAATGTCTCAAAGAGCCATGGAGACAGATAATATAGAGAGACATGTTCCATTTGTGGCTAAGTTCTCCATAGGCTCTTACTCTCTGAACTTCCACCAGCTGTGAATTTTTTCCTTAAGCACTATGTGCTGTGCAGAGAAACTCATCCGGTGAGGTCTGAGACATAGACTAATCAATGAGTATCATAGATATATATTTTGAAAGTGGTTTGTTACTGTGTGCATTTAGTAAAACAAGAGGAGCAGGTTCTCTTTTTAGGATCTATCATTACTGAGTCACAGGTTCTTGTCTTAGCAGCAGCCTGATTTCTTGTGACAGGATGGCCCTTACACTTAACCAGAGAGAGATAGATTATCCCAGGATATCCATGCTATCATTTCTTTTGCAAAATAAGTAAACATACATACATTTTTTCCTCTGAATTAAAAAGCAAATGATAACACGTACAACTTTACTTTGTCTTAAATATATTTGTTAATCTAATTTTGTAAATGCCTTCCTCAAAACTGTATGGTAATTTAATACTCCATAGTGTGGCTGTAGCAAAATTGATCAAAGCTATACAAGATTGAAAAAAAGAATCAGTTCCTAACATGTACTATTGCATACTTACAACAATATACAAAATAACAGTATACTTAATTTATTTGGATTTTGGAGTGCATAACTTCTAAGATACATTTCTAGAAGGGAATTTGCTGAATATGAGGATGTTGGGATAAACTATTATACTATTACCCATTTTCAATTTTCTGACAGCTAACATTTGGTATTTTTTTTCAATTTGCTCTAAGTACAGAAAATATTGGCTCTAATGCACTGTTGTATTACATTTTCTATACATTTGGAGATTATTTTTGCTCTAAGGAAAAAAATAGAGATGGTGAGGGCTTTCTGTTTGGGATGCTAAAAGATTGAAAGAGTGCTTACTCTAAAATGACAAACAGAAAAAGTAGAGATGATATATAAAATATAATGTTTTCCCATCAGATAATTGAAGTCAAGGGCAGCTTCTGCAACGAAGAAAAGTCATTGCCTCTAGGGACATGGAAAATTCTGACTTATCTGAGAGTGAGGGAGAAGAAAAATTTAGATAAATTTATTAAAAACATATCTAAGTATGTCTTTGGAATGGATTTATAATCCTTTTGGAGAAACATTCCTAAGTATGTCTTTGAGGAACTTCTAGAAAAATTTAAAATGAGAACACCAAAAATTGATATGATTAGCACATTTCTATTGTTTGGATATCAGGAGAGAGGGAGAGAGAGATAAAGAGAGAGAGAGAGAGAGAGAGAGAGAGAGAGGGGAGAGAGAGAGAGAGAGAGAACACTAGTCTAGCATGTGCGTTCCTCATTTGTCTCAGTCTGTTTTCTGAAAGCAAACACAGTGAGATTACCCAACTCCCTATCCTGCTATCACTAAGAGAGAGTTTCTCATGTTTTAAAGCCCCAAAGTGTAAACCAAATCAAAGATTTATCTTTGAAAGATTTTTGTTAAGTGTTTAGTCACTACAAAGAAAAGTTACTAATCTAGCTAGGATGAATTTGCCAAAACTTGAGACCCACAGGCACAAGGGGACTTCTCACCCACTTTTCTCCAGGGTTTTTCCCTGAAACTACATTAGTTCTTGTCAATGTGCAGAGAGTGAAAGACTAGAGTGATTCTTGGTGGGTGGGCTGGATATGCATGAGATAAGAAAGGCTAACATACAGAGCCAGACAGATTGTTCTGTTAATAGAGTGTTTGTGATTCAAATATGTGTATCTCACTTCAATCCTCAGTACATATATATAAAAAAAATCTAATAATAGCAAAAGATACCTATAATTCCATTGGTGTGCACAAGGAGCCAATGAGATGCTACATATATCATCAGTCTACTTAATTCTACAAGCTCAGTTAAGAGTCAGCTACCACCCCACCCATGAATTCCCCCCCACAGGGCATCCAGCCTTCATGGGACCAAGAATCTCCTCTCCCACCTAGGCCCAACAGGGCCATCCTCCCTTACATATACAGGTGGGACCATGGGTCCCTCCCTATGTGCTCCCAGGCTGGTGGTTTATACCCTGGGAGCTCTGGTTGGTTGGTATTATTGCTCTCCTCATGGGATCACAAACCCTTTTGGCTTCCTCAGTCTTCATTCTAACTCCCCCATTGGGAACACCTTGATCAGTTCAATGGATAGCTGTGAGCATCCGCCTCTGAATATGTCAAACTCTGGCAGACCTCTAAGGACACAGCTATATCAGGCTCCTGTCAGCATGCACTTTCTGACATCCACATAAGCATCTACCTTTGGTGACTGCACATAGGATGGATACCCAGGTGGAATGGTCTCCAGATGACCCCTCCTTTAATTTCTGTCCCACAGTTTATCTCCATATTTGCTCCCTTGAGTATTTTGTTACTCATTCTAAGAAGGACAGAAGCACCCTGACTTGGTTTTCCTTCTTCATAGCTTTATGTGGTCTGTGAGTTGAATCTTGGGTATTTCAAGCTTCTATGCTAATTTCCAATAATCAGTGAGTGAATACCATGTGTGTTCTTTGTGGTTGGGTTACCTCACTCAGGGTGATATTTTCTAGTTCCATCCATTTTCCAAAGAATTTCTCAAATTCGTTGTTTTTAGTAGCTGAGTAATACTTCATTGTGTAATTGTACCATAATTTTGTATCCATTCCTCTGTTGAAAGACATCTGGGTTCTTTCCAGTTTCTGGCTATTATAAATAAAGCTGCTCTGAACATAGTGGAACATATGTCCTTGTTATATGTTGGAGCATCTTCTGGGTATATGCCCAGGAGTGGTATAGCTAGGTCCTCAGATAATGTTATGTCCAATTTTCTGAGGAACTGTCAGACTGATTTCCAGAGTGGTTGTATATACCACCAACAATGGAGGAGTGTACCTCTTTCTCCACATCCTCACCAGTTTCTACTATCACTCACATTTTGATCTTAGCCGTTCTCACTGGTATGAGGTGGAATCTCAGGGTTGTTTTGATTTGCATTTCCCTGATGACTAATGATGCTGAACATTTCTTTAGGTGCTTCTTGGCCATTTGGGTTTCCTCAGTTGATAATTCTTTGTTTAGCTCTATATCCAATTTTTAATAGGGTTATTTGGTTGTCTGGAGTCTAATTTCTTGAGTTCTTTGTATATATTGGATATTAGCCCTCTATTGAATGTGGGATTGGTAAAGATCTTTTCCCAATCTGTTGGTTGCCATTTTGTTCTACTGACAGTGTCCTCTGCCTTACAGAAACTTTGCAATTTTATGAAGTCCCATTTGTCAATTCTTGATCTTAGATCATAAGTCATTGGTGTTCTGTTCAGGAACTTTTCCCCTGTGCCTAGGTATTCGAGGTTCTTCCCCACCTTCTCTTCTATTAGTTTCACTGTACCTGGTTTTATGTGGAGATCCTTTGTCCACTTGTACTTGAGCTTTGTACAAGGAGATAAGAATGGATAGATTTGTATTCTTCTACATGTTGTCCTCCAGTTGAACCAGCACCATTTGTTGAAAATGCTGTCCTTTTTCCACTGAACAGTTTTAGCTCCTTTGTCAAAGATCAGTGACCATAAGTGTGTGGGATCATTGCTGGGTCTTTGTCCATTGATCTTCCTGCCTGTCTCTGTACCAATACCATGCAGTTCTTATCACTATTGTTCTGTAGTACAGCTTGAGGTCAGAGATGGTAATTCCTCCAGAAGTTCTTTTATTGTTGAGAATAGTTTTCACTATCCTGGGTTTTTTTGTTATTTCAAATGAATTTGAGAATTTCTCTTTCTAACTCTGTGAAAAATTGAGCTAGGATTTTAATGGCGATTCCATTAAATCTGTAGATTGCTTTTGGCAAAATGGCCATTTTTACTATATTAATCCTGTCAATCCATGAGCATGGGAGATCTTTCCATCTTCTGAGATCTTCTTTGGAGTGGTAGGTGGGGGCACATCCTCATAGAAGTAGACGGAGGGGGATGGAATAGGGTTTCCTGTGCTGGGGAAGGGAATGGGGTAAGGGATAACATTTGAAATGTAAATAAAATATCCCATAAAAATAATTACAAAAAGAGTCAACTACCAACTCAGTTAGGAATGTCTTTAATATATCTAATGGAGCTGCACATCTTTGATATATATAGTGGAGTTTTATTTAGGAGTGTTCTCTTAGAGGACAGATATAGCCACTATATTAGGTTAAATACATCTGACATGGTTATTCTGATCTAAATAACCAATTCTATGGAATATAAGCCTTTTAGGTTTTGAGTATACTTTGTCTACAATGCTAGCACAAATGAAGTTAATGGAAATAACTCAGTTCTTGAGGTGTTAATAAACATTGGTATTGCCCTAATTTGCTTTCTATTGCTGTGATAAATACAAGTTGGGTTTTACAAATGCAAAGAGAAATTTGTGGAGAATAGGCTTTATGTGACTTGCACATCCCTATCATTGAAGGAAGTCACATCAAGTGCACAACCTGGAAGTAAAAACTGAAACAGACACCAGGAAGGAATACTGCTTACTGGTTTGCTCTCCAAGTTCACGTTCAGCTACCTGTCATATACTTCCAGGATTCCTTCATAATTGGTGGCAATGCCCACAGCACATGAGATTTTCCCACATCCACAATCAACCAGTTAACTGCTACACAAACTTGTCAACAGATTATTCTGATGGAAGCATTCTCTTAATTGAGGTTTTATTTCTTCCTTGGTGATAGTGCCTTATGCCAAATTGCCAAAAAGGAGAAGGACAAGGAGGAGGAGGCAGCAGAGGAAAGAAAGAAAGAAAGAAAGAAAGAAAGAAAGAAAGAAAGAAAGAAAGAAAGAAAGAAAGAAAGAAAGAAAGAAAGAAGTATGACAACACAAATGTCTAACAGCCTAGCCTATAGAATGACATTCTGCAAAGTTGAATACAAACTGGGCTCAAATTTTTACTTAAATCCTTTGTTAGGTATAATTCACTTATTGAGATTTCACTGAATTATGTACAGACTGCTAAGTTCAGATGTTTTTAAAACACAGAATACAAAATTGGTTATTAACCTTACAGTATACCTTGACATATTTTTAACCTGCAGAAGTTATTAGCATGCTTACTAGGTATGTTATTGCCATGAAATTGCATTCTGAAATGCACACAACATTTGAATCATATTGCATCTGTTAAAAATGTGTGCATCAGCAGCAGGCTGAGAAGAAGTGCATCCCATTTGGAACCTTAAGGGATATGAGTTCTTTTATGTTGGGTAAAGGATTTTTGAAAATAACCTTCTTCAGTGAACTATAAAAGGAAGAGAGATAGGTATTGTAAATATCTTGAGAGCTAGCCCAAACAGTAAGTGAATTCTCAGATAGATTGAAGAGAGCTCCTTTGATCTTAATACTAACAAGGAACTTTGATAAAAATCACAAAAGATTCCTTATGAGCATGAGAAGTGTTGTCCCAATAGGACATTTCTACTAGTGTGGGCAACTCTATCATGACTCGAAAATCCATTCCCTGTCTCTTTCATATTGAAATATATATTAACTCATACAAAGAAATGACTGTATGATATTGAGGCATAAGTGAGGTGGTTGGAGTCCAATTTAAAACTAAAACATTGTGAAAATCACATTCAGACATTTAGTCAATGAAGCCTTGACTTGGTGTGTTCTGAGAATAAAAAACAATGGAAGTTTACTTAGCTCAGCAATCTCTTCTAGGATGTGTTTGGGATAGCTTATATTTCAAAATCTTACAGTCTTTGTCTATTTCATGCTGTTATAACAGTATACCTCAAATTATAATATGTGGGAAACACAGACTTTTTTGGAGCTCAGAGAGTTGGGAAATGGAAATCTTTGATCAAGGTACAGTGATTGATAAGGGCTTTCTTACTTCCTCCTTGCATAACAGATGGCAAAAGGCAAATATAAATTAGAATTCTTATGCTTGAAATGTTCCTTAGAAGACCTAACCTGGCATCTCCTAAGTCAATAACATTATATCCTCATAATAATCTGTAATAATACATTTCTCTCACTTTAATTAAGGAAGGTTTCTTTGAGACACATATGATTTTTTGGTCCTGTACACATAGTTCAGGCATGGCAACCAATGAACATACTTATATTATACCTATCAAGCAAACAAAACTAAACCTCCCAACAAAACAGGTAAGCAAACTATAAATTTCCATTTATAGTAACATATTCACAGGTTCAAGGAATAGGATAGAGCCATCTACAGTGGTTCTATACCTTAATATTATGAGGTGAGTTCATAGCTTACAATTCTGAGGCAAGCTTTATTTCTATCAGACTCTGCAATATTTCATATCAATTTTTATAGTATTTGCATCTTCTCTGTTAGTTGGGCTATATTTATGGGAAAATGGTCTCTTCTTAATGTCACAAGATTAAAGGATCCTACAGAGATTTAAACTGACCTTTCTGTAATACAAGAAATACATTTAAAAAAACACATAAGAGTTCTAGAAGGAAAGTCCACATAAGAGCAAAGAACCAGCAACAAGGCAAAGATTATAGTCAACTGTTATGATTATTTATTTTTCCAGAAGTGAGTTACTTGAAATTTAATTGCTCATTAATATAACTCTTCTTTCTTAATTGACAAAATTACATTAAAAGCTTTCAGAAAGGTAAAATTACATATTTAAATTCAATTGATTTTGTTTAGGGGCAGGGGTATTTCAAAGCAGGAGTACTACAGATTTATATTCTAAATAATTATGAAAAAGAAATACAGCAGAAAATTGAGGAAGAAAAAATGAAAAGGAGAAATAAAAAAGGAAGTAAGAAATAGGAGAGGAAGAAGTGGAGAAATAAACTGAGAAAGGAATGTCTGGGGCTGACATACAGTGAAAAAAGAAGGAATGAAAGAAATAAAAGCAAAGAAAGAACCATTTATGTGAAAGAACTGATGCATGTCACAGAAACAGTGAAATGATAGTCTACAGAATAGAAATGGCTTCAAGGCTATATTTTTATTATCACATAGTAACTATAGATGATAGTGAATTTCACCATGAATTTTATATACATATATAATATGTATATTATGGTGTACATTTATAAGAAAACTAATTGAATTTTGACAAAGAAAGTCATGGACAAGTTAGTTTTAGAAGAACTGTGTCTAAGAAAGGACTTGGAACTACTTTAAAAGATTATACACACACACACACACACACACACATATGTAGAACTTAGCAGAAACACCTAGAAGCCCTAGAAAAAGAGAAAGAGAAAGGAAAGAGAAACAAGAAGAAAGAAGTAGAAGGAGGAGAATGAAGTGGAGGAAGAGGAAGCAGTAGCAGCAGCAGCAAAGAGTTTGTTCCTTGAGAAAATAAATGAATAAAGTTGACAGATCCTTAGCCAGATTAACCAAAAAGCAGAAGAGACATTTGAAGTAAACAAAATTAAACATAAAAAGAGAAGTGGGTAATTAAACAGACACTATGAAATCCAGAGAATTATAAGAGCAATTTAATATCACTTTAGTAGTTAGTCTATATTTTAACAAACTAGAAAATCTAAAAGAAATGGATAATTTTCTTGATATATACCACTTGCTTTAGCATCCAAAATATATGAGGAAGTCAAAAAAAAAACCTTATATGAAGAAAACAAACACTGTAACTAAAAGATGGTGTTCAGATCTCAACAGAATTCACAAAAAAGAAATTTCAATTGGCTGGGAAATACTTAAACAAATATTGAACATCTTTAGTAATCAGGAAAACACAAATAAAGACTACTTTTAGATTTCATCTTATACCCCTCAGGATGACTAAGATTAATAATAATAATAATAATAATAATAATTAAACAGCTCATGCTGGCAGAATTAGAGTAAGAGAAACATTCATCTATTGCTGGTAGATATACAAATATGTATAGCCACTATGGAAATCATGGTAATGCTTCCTGAGGAAGAAAGGAATAAATCTATTTCATGATCCAGCTATACCATTCTTAGGCATAGACTCAAAAGAAGCTACATCCTACCAAAGAGATGCATACTCAATCATATTCATTTTGCTTTATTCATAATAGATAGAAATTAGAAATAACCTAACAACACCAACAGATGAATGGATAAAGAAAATGTGGCAAATTTACACAATGGTTATCACCTAAATGCAAATAAATAAACAAATACATACATACATGCACACATACATACATACATACATACATACATAAAACTTTTAAAATACACCATTAAGTATGCAGGTAAAAGAATGGAAATAGAAAAAAATATTCTGAATGAAGTTTCATAGACCCAGAAAACAAATATGAAGTGTATGCAGTTATATACAAATACTAGCTGTTAAATCCATTGTTAATAAATTATAATTCATAGAACCACAGAGATTAGAGTAAATGACTAGAGGAATAAATAGGTTTCACTAGGAAGTAGAAAATAATATATAGTTGTGGAAGAGGAATGGTAGTATCAGATTGGGAAAAACAAACAAGGAGGTAGAAAGAAATGGAGAATGGCATAGGAAATACGGTAAAAACAGCTAAAGTTATTGGCCATTTGAGTGGTAGTATGGAAACATAATACAATAGAAGCTTCCAAAAATATACATATATGAAAGAAATCTAATTGAAATCACCAATATGGTGGATAGCAGCCACAACTGAACATCTCTGGTCACCAATTGAGGTTTCCAGTATTGTGGCTGGATTACATTGCTGGCCAAAGGAGTTCCATGGGAATTCCTCAAATAACACAGACTCTTCTCAGTGCTATATAATAGGTTGTTTTCCACACACTAGTATCAAGTCTCCACTACCAAAGAGAACACCTAGACACTAATAGAATTTTGAGAAGTCAAGCTGGTGCCTACAGCAGTCCTTCACCACTATGTGCTAGCATCTTTGTTACAGGAAGGTTCTCTGAAAAGTACCAAAGGAGAAACAAAGATACACACCTGATTACAAACCCTTAAATCAACAATGATGTCCTGCATGAGAGATATGTCAATGGTGGCCCAAAGCTCCTAGGAGTAACCAACAAATATATGATTTGTCTTAGGTCCTACTCCATGAGGGGTACTCATACCCAACACTGCTTCAGTGACAAGGACTTGAGACTAGATAATATAAGGACCTATAGGAAAAGCAAATACTACTGTTCTATTAAACATTTGTGGGAGTGAAATGACTTTAGATTACATTCTGCTAAACTGAAAGATCAGTCCCTTGCTCAGGCATCATCAGAGAAGTTTCCTCTTGCAGCAGATGGAAATAAATATAGAAAAATGCTGCTAGACAGTATGCAGGATAAGAACTTGAAACTCTAATCCTTAAACACAATTTCTTCATCAAGTCCCAACCCGGAGACTCCTGGAATATTGTTGAAGTATATAAGGATAAAATGTAAGAGCCAGAGGGGATGGAGAACAATATGGAGACAATGCCTTCTAAGCATAATAAAATTGATGCATATATACATTCATAGAGAACCATGTAGGATGTACAGGGCCCATACTAGTCTGTACCAGAGAGAGTTCTAGAACCAGAAGGAGAAGTTGACACATGCTCCCAGACCTATCCCAACAGTTGTCACAAGTTGTTAACTATTTACAAATGAAAATTTATTTACTCTAAGGGAATCTCACTGAGGAAACTAACTACACTTAAGGGTAGGCTGCAATCCTCAAGAGTAGATGGTCAACAGAAAACTAACTTGCCTGTATCTTTGACACTTCTTGTTTCATAAAGTCATGTCAGGATTTTCCTTTCCTTTCCTTCTCATTTTTTTAATCTTTAATTTTTTTCCCTTTTATGTTTTTTTCATGTACATTATAGCTTCAGGTTTTATGTCCTTATACAATTTCTAAGTATGAGAATGAATACCTCTGTTCTATATGTTTCTCATATCTTTTCTTGGGCTCTTATCTCTGTTTATTTAATTTTTCTCTGGCAGTTTTTTTATTTTTGATTTATCCTATTTTATTATCATTACTTAAAGACAGGAAGGGGTAGATCTGCATGGAAAATAGTATGGGAAGGAACTGGGATGTATAGAGGAAGAAGAAAACTCTCAGGATACTTTGTATGGAAAAAATATTTTCAATAAAATATTTAAAAGAGTCAAATATAAAATAAAATTTGCTAAATATATATGTATATATCTGTACATATACCTATCATATGATTTTTGTTTATTTATTCTTTTAAGAAATTGTTTATATAATTATAATTTAGTATTCTTATCCCAATTGGTTTTGGTCCCAGAATTATAATCACTATCAAACATGGAATAAATTATATGAAAATGTATAGTTTTTTATAATAAAAAGAGATATCATTATGTTACTTGTATTAAGTCTCTATACAGCCTCATGTTCACATTATTCTATTTTCTTTTAGGATAAGGATAGTCATGTGTATATTTTATATGTAAATCTTGGTGAGTTTTAAAAAACAAGGATCTTGAAAGGGTTACATTTTAAAGATTTCTTTTATTTCTTTTAAGGTACTCCAGAGAAATCTTTCAGTGCCACTACAATAACTGTGTCAAGACATTCAGCACAGAAACAATTGGCTTCTCATTGCATCTTGGAGATTGACAACAGACTTGAGCTGATGTTGGTGAGAACAAAGCACATACTAGAAAAATTGAACAATGTTGTATCTTTAGTTTGCTGATGCAGTTAGAAAAAAAGAGATATTCCCTATGAAATGTTCAAAAGACATTCAAGTGGGAGAGATTCTGTAATGATAAATGAAATTGCATGGTCTCCATGGCCCATAAAATTGGATTTTATTTTATTATAATTGGTTTTTGATTTAAAACTCCAAGCACAAATAAAAATCTCAAAAAGAGCAGAAGTTTAAAAAGAACTATTTGAGTATCTTTATTATATGGAGTTTGACCTTAATGGTTCTCTATCGAACAATGTAACTATTTTATTGTTATTGGCGAAGAGTGTATTGAATCTCTAAGAGGACTTCTTGTCAGGATATTGCTACAAATCACTCACTCGTCTACATCAGCTTTAAAAATCTCTTTACATAAGTTACATTAGTCATTTATGGTTCTTATAGATGCAGGTGCTAATATTAATTAATTACCCATGTTATCTTCATTTTCATAGAATCACAAAATAAACATAATTAATAATGTTTCCAGACTTCTAAACTTCCAGATAAGTTATAAAATTATGATTTTATAACAATTGTAGACATCCACAAATGCTACTTTTACCGGATACTACAACATGGGAGACCGTTTAAAGAATTTATAAATATGACTAGTTTCATAGTTTTCTAGCTGGAGGTTAATACAGATATGATATTTCCTCAAGTGACTTGCTCAATATCAGATTGTAAAACTTAAGGAAATTGAGGTGATTTTAGAGTATTTCATGTCACAGATGAAAACAGACGGTGTGGCATTTTAAAGTATAAACAGTATTCTCACAAGAGAGTTGCATGATTGCTTCAGTATGGAAATATATTTGGGGATTAATTATTTTTTAAGTATAAGTATTTAAATTTTAGATGTGTTCAAGTAAGGGCAAGGTTTTGAGCCAGAAGGACTAAAGTATATATACTCCTTGAGTTGGAAAGCTTTCATCTAAACTTTCAAAAAAATCCCTAAGATTATAATATAATTTATTAATATAATTTCAGTATTTCTTTATTTTCATTTTTCCCTCAAACCCTTACATATATCCCGTTTAGTTCTCCTTCAAATTAATCATTTTTCATCAGTTGTCATTGCATGTACATATATATATATATATATATATATAACCATATAAAATTCAATATAGTATTAATTTCAACAAATATTAGTATTATAAAATATTTAGTACATATTCAATATTAAATGTATACTAGATTTATTATATATAAATTTAATATCTATTGAAATAATATGTATCAAATATATATTATATAGTAAATATAAATTGAATTGTGACCATTTAATGTTACTTGTATGCATGTTGACATGGATGATCATTTGACAGGGGCAAGCATGTGGTATGCTCTTCACTGGGGATGACTGTATCCAGCTCCCAGCTTTCCATGTTTGTCTATAATTCTTTGTGTAGGATTGAGGGCCCATGAGTTTTTCCTTATCCTCTTTGGTGTGTTGATTAGTGCTTTCTTCCTCATTCAGCCTACATATGTGCATTTTATAAAATGTATCCTTCTCTCATGAATGACATCCAGACTGCCTTTTTCTCTTTATCACTTCTCCTACTTCCTTTGAACATATATGCACTTTAAATAAAATAATATTTTCCCTGTGGATATTTCAAACACCCTTGGTAATGTTTACCTCTCCTTTCAACCGTGTTTTACCAATTGCCTTTGATAGTACCTATGTCCTACCCTTTCTGTTTCTATGAAGTCCTCTAACATAACCCTTTTCTACTCAATATCTTCCTCAGTTAGTTTGGGGTATATACACAAATTTAAATATTTCCAGGTAAGAACCATAAATGGGAAAGAACATGCAGCATTTTTTTTTCATTCTGGATTTAAGTTACAATACTCTGTATAGTGTTTTCTTTTTCTAAACATTTAATTGTAGTTTTTAATTTTCTTTTTCTTTTTTATATAGGTATGGATTATTTTTCATTCAATATAGCCCATGATTTCTGCTACCAAATCCTCTCTAATCCTGCTTACAATCCCTTTCACCTAAACCTAGATCCTTTCTTTCTCCCTAATTAGAAAACAGACAGGTTTCTACTAAGAATAAGACAGTGATTAAATAAGTACACACCAGCATTAAACAAAAGAGGAAGGAAAAGTCAAATAAAAATACAAGAAATACATACAGACACAGAAACACACATTTCAACACATACAAAACCCATGAAAACAAAATTGGAAGACCATAATATTTAAATAAAGGATTTTTAAGGTAAAAAACAAACAAACAAACAAAAAACAAAATAAAACAAAACAAAACAAACAAACAAAAAAAACAAACAAAAACATAATCGAAAGGGTCAATGGAGGAGTTAGTTAAAGGATTGAAGGAGCAGAAGGAGTTAGCAATCCCATAGGAAGAACAACAATGTCAAACAACCATACCCCCCAGAGCTCCCAGGGACTAAAACACCAACCGAAGGGTACACATGAAGAGATCCATGGCTCCAGCTGCATACACAAGCAATTGTACATCACAACTACAACAGTATAGTTGCTGACTAGTCTCTGCTCTATCTTCCATTTTACTGCTTCTCGCTTTACTTTCTAATAATAATTATTCTTACCACTACTTTTATCAAATCAAGAATGACTTGTATCACTTATAATGCTAAGTCCATCAGTCACAAAGGACAGGAGTTGGTACGTTTTATTACCAAATGCTTTGCCAAACTGTATTTTATCCCACATTTCCTATATGAATTTCTTTAATGGAGAGAGGGGCTTTTAAGTAGAGTGTATATCCTGGCCTCACCCAAGTAAGAAATGACTATTTTCAAAAAGCAAAAGAGTAACAAAGCTTCGCCAAAATGTAGAAAAGGGGAACTCATCGGTATTGTTGATGATCATGTAAAATAGAAGCACTATTTTAGAGGCATTATTAAAGTTCCTAGAGAAACTGAAAGACAGACTGCTATATGTATGGTTCAGCAATCCCACGACCTGATATGTGCTCAAAAGAAATATCATCAGCAGATTTACATGACATCTCTATTCCTACATTTCCTGCTATGCTGTTCAAAATTCTATTTATCTTAATACTGGCTGTGTCATTTTAGTTTGCTCTGCAAAGTGTTTATTATTTTTCACAAATATGTATTAAAAACAATCTATACTCTTTTTTCCGTTTTATTTGTTGTGGTTGTTGCTAGTGTGAAAGAAATTGCCATTGACTTTCCATTGGTTCCAACATAGTGAGTTTCAATCAATATATTTACGCAAGTACAGCCAGTTGCTTGAATTTAAACTTAATAAATAGAACTTTTATTGCACAGTTTTTGTAAAATAGGTAATGGTGGAAATGTTATAATCATTTACTTTAAATAACTCTGGATTTCTTTACTGAAATATCTACAGCTGGCCACATGCGTAAATACAATATAATAGAAGAAACTATTCCTTATGTCCACAAATCTTCTCTTTTTCTGATATATTTTTTGCCTTACTATTACAAATATCGATTTTATTCTTGAAAATATTTGAACTTGTAATTATGAGAGAAATAATTAACTATACATTGATCATTAAATCAACTTTATCAATCCAGTTTTATCTACTATGCTTTAAATTTTACTTTATAAAATACTCATGTTTTCTCCCCTTCCTTTTTTACTCCCACCTCTGATTTCACATTTCCATTTGTAAATGGACACAAAATTAAGTAGGAGTAGAGCTAATTAGACTCCCTTATTGGAAGTGTCTTATTTGGGATGCAGAAGGAGAGTAATGATGAGTCCACACTGAGAAATGGTATGATTTGAGAAAGCAAAGCACAACCACTTGGATGAGGATACACCTGCCATGGGGTAGAGCAGTACAGATTGTTCATGGAAGTAAGAGTCCAGTAGCATCAGAAAAACATCCTCCTACTGAAATGTGTCTCAATGTAAGCAGACCAAAGAGATTATTCTTATATTTAGAAAGCCCGATTCAGGTAAATAGTAGGTAAAACTAAGTGTCCCTTGCCTGAAAGAATTCTAACAAATTATGTCAAAGTCAAAGCCGGTAAGGAAGATAGACATGCAAGTTGGTGGTAGCCTACTGTGGAATTGTGAGCCCTAACAGAACAAGTTTATCAAGGGTTGAAAATGAGCTATCAGAAAGCGCTTGACATATCGAACCATTTGACACCAATTCTGACATGTTATGCCACATGGATGACACATGACAATCTATGGAGGAGGCTTTCTTTTGATAATTGTAACCTATAAAAAAAGTCAGTTTTTATTAACTAAATATGTTCTTTGATTTTTCTTTGTTTAATAATTATTTTATTTATTTTCATTTCAAATGTTGTCCCCCTTCTGGGTGTCTCCTTCCATGAACCTCCACCCCTTCCCCCTTCTTTTTGCCTCTAAGTGGATGCTCCTCTGCCCACCTATTCATTCCCACTTCACCTCTCTTTTGTGGGGCATCAAGCCACCACAGGCCCAAGTGCATCCCCTCCCACTGAAGCCAAATAAGGCAGTCCTCTTCTACCTATGTAGTAGGGACCAAGGACTGGACTGTGTATGCTCTTTGGTAGGTGGCTTGGTCCCTGGGAGCTTTGAGGGGTCCAGTTAGTTGATACTGTTGTTCTTCCTATGGGATTGCAATCCCTTTCAACTCCTTCAATCTTTAAACTAACTCTTCCATTGAGGTTCTGAGCTCAGTCCAATTGTTGTCTGCTTAAGTATCTACCCTGTCTTAGTCAGGTTCTAGTAGAACCTCTCAGATAGCAGTCATGCCAGGCTCTTCTCTTTCCTTTAGACAGGAACTATTCTGGGTCACAAATTTTGAGATAGGTAGGTAGTCCCAAACCTCCACTGGGGGCCATGTCTGTTTATTGGAGGTAATCTCTTCAGGTTCTATCTCTCTGCTGTTGGGCATTTCAGCTAATGTCATCTCCATTGGGTCCTGGGAGCCTCTTGCATCTCTGGTGTCTGGGACTTTCTAGTGGTTTCCCCCACCTTGTTTCTCACCCCACAATGCTGCATATTTCCCACTTCCCATCCCTGTTAAATACCCTGCTTACAAATCCATTTTCTAAATTTACATATTGTCATCTTGTGTTGAGATTTACTAAGATTTAACAAGGTGGCACATGCACCTAGTGGTCTCAAAATATACTGGAATGTAGTGGGTTCACTAATGGGTACACAACTAAAGATAGCAATTCCCTTTATCATGGAATCTTTCAGTTTCCAATAGATCTGCATGGAGGGGTACAATGCAATAACTCACTTATTAATATTTGAGTAGCGGTTAATACACCTAGGATGCTGTAGCCTTAGTACAAAATCCAGCAGATGTTATGAGTTCAAGATTGAAATAGCTATGTAATGCTTAAGATGACAATTTCAGGCCCCTCCATATCTTACTGCTGTTTGATTCTTCCTGTTTCCTATTGCTTGATGATACCTGTGCTTTACAAGTGTGGCTTAAATGTCTTATTTAGAGCTCAGTATTTATCCATCTCATATTCTAAGAAACTTGATAGTCTCTGTATTCACCACTATACCCTGCAAAGATAGACTGATTAAGACTGAGAGTAGCAAGTATCTATTGACATAAACATATTTATTTATTTTTTTATTGGAAATTTTTTATTGGAAATTTTTTTTTACATTTCAGATGTTCTTTCCTTACCCATTTCCCCCCTCCCTCCCAGGAACTCACTATCCCTTCCCCCCTCCTCCTGCCTCCACGTTGGTGTACCCCACTTCCACCCTCCCCTGTACCTCACCTCCCCACCCTCGAGTATCCCCCCCCCCGACGTCCAGCCTTCATGGGCCCAAGGATCTCTTCTCCCACTTATATATAGCTCCCTTGCATATATAGCAGGAGCCATGGGTCCCTCCCTAAGCGCTCCAGGCTGGTGGTTTAGACCCTGGGGGCTCTGGTTGGTTGGGATTGTTGCTTTCCTCATGGTGTCGCAAATCCTCTCAACTTCTTCAACCTTCACTCTATCTTCTCCATTGGGAACCCCATGCTCAGTTTAATGGTTAGCTGTGAGCATCTGCCTCTGAGTATGTCAGACTCTTGCAGACCTCTAAGGAGACAGCTATATCAGGCTCCTGTCAGCATGTACATCCTGACATCCACATCAACCTCTACCTTTGGTGACTGCACATAGGATGGATATCCAGGTGGAATGGTCTGTAGACAGTCCCTCCTTCAGTTTCCGTCCTGCACTGTGTCTCCACATTTGCACCCTTGAGTATTTTGTTACTCCTTCTAAGAAGGACTGAAGGCTCCCCTATTTGGTCATCATTCTTCATGAGCTTTATGTGGTCTGTGAGTTGAATCTTGGGTATTTCAGGCTTCTGGGCTAAAATCCAATAATCAGTGAGTGAATACCATGTATGTTCTTTTGTGATTGGGTTACTTCACTCAGGATGATATTTTCTAGTTCCATCCATTTATATAAGAATTTATCAAATTCATTGTTTTTAATAGCTGAGTAATATTCCATTGTATAAATGTACCACATTTTTTGCATCCATTCCTCTGTTGAAGGGCATCTGGGTTTTTTGCAGTCTCTGGCTATTATAAATAAAGCTGCTATGAACATAGTGGAGCATATGTCCTTGTTATGTGTTAGAGCATCTTCTGGATATATACCCAGGAGTGGTATAGCTGGGTCCTCAGGTAGTGATATGTCCAATTTTCTGAGGAACCGCCAGACTGATTTCCATAGTGGTTGCACCATCTTGAAATCTCACCAACAATGGAGGAGTGTTCCTCTTTCTCCACATCCTCGCCAGCATCTGCTATCACCTGAGTTTTTATTTTAGCCATTCTGACTGGTGTGAAGTGGAATCTCAGGGTTGTTTTGATTTGCATTTCCCTGATGACCAAGGATGCTGAACATTTCTTTAGGTTCCTTCTCAGCCATTCACATTTCCTCAGTTGAGAATTCTTTGTTTAGTTCCTTACTCCATTTTTTAATAGGGTTATTTGTTTGCCTAGAGTCTAATTTCTTGAGTTCTTTGTATATATTGGATATTAGTCCTCTATCGGATGTGGGATTGGTAAAGATCTTTTCCCAATCTGTTGGTTGCCGTTTTGTCCTATTGACAGTGTCCTTTGCCTCAACCGAGTAGAAACAGAAAGAACTATACAAAATATCAACAAAACCAGGAGTTGGTTCTTTGAGAAAATCAACAAGATAGATAAACCCTTAGCCAGATTAACCAGAGGGCACAGAGACAGTACCCAAATTAATAAAATCAGATCTGAAAAGGGAGACATAACAAGAAACTGAGGAAATTCAAAAAATCATCAGATCCTACTACAAAGACCTATACTCAACAAAACTGGAAAATCTGGATGAAATGGACAATTTTCTAGACAGATACCAGGTACCAAAGTTAAATGAGGAGCAAATAAACCATCTAAACAGTCCCATAACCCCTAAAGAAATAGCTGCAGTCATTAAAAGTCTCCCCACCAAAAAAAGCCCAGGACCAGATGGTTTTAGTGCAGAATTCTATCAGACCTTCAAGGAAGACCTAATACCAATTCTTTTCAAACTATTCCACAAAATAGAAACAGAAGGAACACTACCCAATTCGTTCTATGAAGCTACAATCACACTCATACCTAAACCTCACAAAGACCCAAAAAAGAAAGAGAACTTCAGACCAATCTATCTTATGAATATCGATGCAAAAACACTCAATAAAATTCTAGCAAACTGAATCCAAGAACACATCAAAACAATCATTCATCATGATCAAGTGGGCTTTATCCCAGGAATGCAGGGATGTTTCAATATTCAGAAATCCATCAATGTAATCCACTATATAAACAAACTCAAAGAAAAAAACCACATGATCATCTCATTAGATGCTGAGAAAGCATTTGACAAAATTCAACATCCCTTCATGGTAAAAGTCTTGGAAAGAACAGGAATTCAAGGACCATACCTAAACATAGTAAAAGCAATATACAGCAAACCAGTAGCTAACATCAAACTAAATGGAGAGAAACTTGAAGCATTCTCACTAAGATCAGGGACTAGACAAGGCTGCCCACTCTCTCCCTACCTATTCAATATAGTACTGGAAGTCCTAGCCAGAGCAATTAGACAACAAAAAGAAATCAAAGGAATACAAATAGGAAAGGAAGAAGTCAAAATATCACTATTTGCAGATGATATGATAGTATACTTAAGTGACTCCAAAAACTCCACCAGAGAACTCCTAAACCTGATAAACAACTTCAGCAAGGTGGCAGGTTATAAAATCAACTCGAACAAATCAGTAGCCTTCCTCTACATGAAAGATAAACAGGCTGAAAAAGAAATTAGGGAAATGACACCCTTCACAATAGTCACACATAATATAAAATACCTAGGGGTGAATCTAACCAAGCAAGTGAAAGATCTGTATGACAAGAACTTCAAGTCTCTGAAGAAAGAAATTGAAGAAGATCTCAGGAAATGGAACGATCTCCCATGCTCATGGATTGACAGGATTAATATAGTAAAAATGGCCATCTTGCCAAAAGCAATCTACAGATTTAATGCAATCCCCATTAAAATACCAACTCAATTCTTTACAGAACTAGAAAGAGAAATTCTGAAATTTATTTGGAACAACAAAAAACCCAGGATAGCGAAAACCATTCTCAACAATAAAAGAACTTCTGGAGGAATCACCATCCCTGACCTCAAGCTTTACTACAGAGCAGTAGTGATAAAAACGGCATGGTATTGGTACAGAGACATGCAGGAAGATCAGTGGACTAGAGTTGAAGACCCAGAAATGAACCCACACAACTATGGTCATTTAATCTTTGACAAAGGAGCTAAAACCATCCAGTGGAACAAGGACAGCATTTTCAACAAATGGTGCTGGTTCAACTGGAGGACAGCATGCAGAAGAATGCAAATCGATCCATTCCTATCTCCTTGTACAAAGCTCAAGTCCAAGTGGATAAAGGACCTTCACATAAAACCAGACACACTGAAACTAATAGAAGAGAAAGTGGGGAAGACCCTCGAATACCTAGGCACAGGGGGAAAGTTCCTGAACAGAACACCAATGGCCTATGCTCTAAGATCAAGAATTGACAAATGGGACCTCATAAAATTGCAAAGTTTCTGTAAGGCAAAGGACACTGTCAATAGGACATAAACATATTTAGAAAGAGGTCACACACTCTGACAACTTACCCAAACAACAGTGGTAATTTTCAGATAAGCTCTATAGAGCTATAGCTTTACTCTAGGAATTTGACTACAGTGGCATCTAGGTGCCCTCTAGAGCTGTTCTGAAATGCCATCAGAGAGGTTGGCTACCCCATCATAGTCAGACCTTCGTGGCATAAGTCATCTTGCCTTGTATTTTAGAATTCACCATTTAATCCTTTCATTCTCCAAACTTCTGTACATACTTGCAGAGATTTAAAAGCTGACCAGTAGACTGGAAGCTTCAGCTCACTTCCATACAGTTTTGTCTGTATCTTGTAACCAATATCTATGGTGTCTTCAGCAATAGGTTATTATTATCTAGCTGTGGTGAGAAACCGAGAGAAATGGCAAGTGTTTCTATTGTTTATGGACTCTCTGAGTCCTCCCTAACAACTCATACAAAGTATCAAATACCTGGTTTTAGTAGAGAACAAGTTTGTGTAAACGCAAGAGAGTTATGGTGACCAGAAAAAAGATCATCTAATTCTACAGATTCAAGAAACTCAACAACTGTCTTACCCCAAAACTTCAAATTGGAAATGCATATTCAGGGTACATTAAGCCAAATATAATAAAAATGAACTTTGGAAAAATTATTAAGAAAAAACTTAAATCTAGTCATTTTAATTCAACAGCAGCAACAATACCGATTTTCTTTTTTTTAACTGTGTGGTATTTTTATTTCTTTCCATTTTTAATAAAGTGAAAAAGAGATATATGAATAAAACAAAACATCAAGTACAGGGATATAAAATCTTGACAAAAGTTGACATGTATAAAATGTGTTTCCATGATTTCATACAGGTACACAGTACATTGTGATCATATTTATGCCATTACACTCTATGTACTCCTCCCTATCAAACTTATTGTATTCCTTTGCTTTTCAATATGCAAAATCTTAAAGAAGAAAGAAGGAAGTGTTTTATATCTTATAGGACATTAGAAACAGTATTAAGAACACCATAAACTTCACGTTAGAGACAGCAAAATAAACAGAGCATTCAAGATATAAGATAGAAGGTACCCACTGTGCCTGCCTTTATGTGTTTTAGCTGTTATCTATTGATGTGCTCTCCTAGTTTAACTGACTAATATTCTCACAGATTCATCTGTAACACTGAGTCATAAGATATTTTCTGAAAGAAATTCTTTTGGGGGTTACTTTAATCTTTTTCTCATTGTATTTTTTAAATGGAAAATAGATTATTTTATCAAACAGCATATCCTGACCATACTTCTTCTTTTTCCATTCCTCCCAGCAACCCAACCAACCTCCCCTCTCTCCTTTATCCACTATCCCTCCATTTCCCTTCAGAAAATAACAGGCTTCCAAAAAAAAAAACAACAACTAAATATGACAAAACAAAATACAGTAAGACAAGGCAAAAGCCCTCACATCAAGGCTGGACAAGGCAACCTAACTGAAGGA
Source organism: Mastomys natalensis (assembly GCA_021653895.1). Taxonomy (NCBI): domain Eukaryota; kingdom Metazoa; phylum Chordata; class Mammalia; order Rodentia; family Muridae; genus Mastomys; species Mastomys natalensis. The sequence goes on along the minus strand of JAJTUV010000323.1, from coordinate 134,161 downwards.
AGAGACATAAGACCAGAGAAAGGAGTCAAAGACACATTTATTCCTATTGTCAAAACACCAAACTAACTACAGTAAAATATACTCAGAGAATCTGGTGAAGATCCTTTCAGGTTCTGTGATTGCTGCTTTTTGAGCCACATGTGCCCTGCTTAGTTGATTCAGTGGGCATTGTTCTCCTGGTGTCTTTCATCCTCTCTGACTGCTACAATCTTTTTTCTCCCTCTGCCACAGGGTTCCTGGACTCTGAAAGGAAGATCCAGATGGAAATGTTCTCTCCTAGTGCCTGGCTGTGAGTCTCTGTACCTGCTCTCATGTGCTGCCAGGGGAAACCTTATTGATGACAATTGCATAAGGCACTGATCTATGAGTACAGCAGAAGATCATAAGGAATCATTTCAATGGTTTCTTCGTTGTTGTTGTTCTGATTATTTGTTTGTTTGTTTATTACCAGTAGTATTTGATTATATCCTAGGTCTCTGGGATAACAAATCTCTGGTCCCTGAACATCTAAGTATTGTCTGGCATGGATCTTCAAGTTAAATCAGACATTCACAAATTCTGTGTGATATTTGCCCCAGAATATCCTGCATTTAGGACAGATTGCGGGTTAAATATTTTGTGCCTAAGTTAGTGTCCAGGTTAGTCTTTCATAGACTGAAGAATAACTTTCATTGTCAAAGATACTAGAATATAGGGGCAAATACTCTAGACAGTCACTACTTTGACATTCCCTTGTTTAAAGAATGATGTGATTGTGGTCCTAAAAAAAGAAAAAGAGAGAGATAATAAAAATGCCCTGCTGTCAGTTTGCAGAAAGCAACCACCATATAGCCTATCATCAGCCTGAGTTGTTTGGGAATCTCCCCAGGACCTCCTCCACACTAACAATTCTACCAAATGCAACCCATTCCTGACACTGGGAAACTACTCTGAATAAAGTGATGACCAGTAGAGAATCCATACCCCTTATTACCAGGAGTCTGCAGTAAGATCACCCTCATAGATTCCAGCAAGTTTACATTGCACTAAGTTCCTACACTGCCCTACAAAATGTCCCTCAATTCTCTATTCTATCATTTCCCAACCTGATCCCTTCTGCCCTTGTCCCACCCACTTGCAGCCCATGAGGAAAATCTATTCTATTTCTATACATTCTCCCCTAGACCTGTCCTTTCTACCTTACCTTTTTGGATCTATAGATTACAGCTTGATTAGCATTTAAATGACGGCTAATATCTATTTATAAGTGAATACATACCATGTTTGTCTTTCTGGGTTACCTCACTCAGCATGATTTTTTTTTCTACTTTCATCCACTTGACTGAAATTTTCATGATGCCATTTTATTAATAGGTAAGTAATACTCTACTGTGTAAATGTACCATATTTTTTAATCCATGTTTTGTTAAGGAAGATCTGAGTTATTTGTACTTTCTGGCCCCTATGAACAAGTCAGCATGAATATAGTTAAGCAAGGGTGTTGTGGTAATTATTTAAAAAGCCTCTGGCTCAGGCCGACTATCTAAACTGCAGCTGCTCTGCCTAGCCCAGCCCCCATATTTCTCGCCCAGAGGCCACGTGCGTGCTGCAGCTAGAACCGGCCACCAGAAACACCAGCTCTACCACCCACTAGATACCAGCGTGAGAATGGCTTTGCCAATCTTCCACGCTGTCTCCATAAGGCAGGGCATTGCCCAAACCATTCTGCCATCCATGCGGGCCCAGTGAGAGAATGAGACTCTAATTCTTATAGATTAATGAAAGCTTATATATTTGGTAATGATCAGTAACAAGATACCCATAAAATCAGAAGTGTAACCCAATATCCAGCCTAGGTATACCAACTACCATTGACTGCTACAGACATGTGAACATCCGTCTCCATCACTCCTACATCTCTGCTCTCTCTCGCTCCTCCTCTTCCTTTTCCTCTTCCTCTCCTAACTCTTCCCACCTTAGCTCCTTCTACAGTTGGTCAAGCCAGCCAGTTTTCACTGGGAATTATCAATCTCCTTTTCTGAATGTTGGGATTATTGGTAGGAGGCATGCTAAGCTTTTATATGGTTTATGTTGATCCAAACTGCTGTTCGCAAATTTCCCTAGCAAGTACTTTATATATAGAAATATCTCACTGACACCCAAAGGAAACTTATTTAAACTCTTTAGGGTCAAACATTTTTGGCATAAAGGCAACCTGTAATCTAAGATTTTTGCAAATCATCCCATTGCTACCTAATTTAGTTTGACTGAGATTTAATAATACACTGAAAGAAGAATAATGTCTAGGATTAAGTTTCCTTTTATTTATGCAAAATACAAAATTAATTCTCATTTAAATCGACAATATCACTAAAAAGACATTGTGACTTTTTAACTTGTGACTTGTTTTAACCAGAGGAATCTTGCATCCTAAATGTGAATATTGATTATATGGATAGCAAAAGCAGTTGTGAGGAAGTCATCTACTCTTTCCTACTGTATGGTGTAAGAATCCATGGAGATTAGCTACAAATACAAGATAACATTAGCATCAGTGAACTACAAACTCATTGTTAAGAAGTAGTAATGACATTGGGCATATGTGGACCTAACACAAAGATTAGGAAGAGATAGTAGATCCAATCCTCACTAGGATAATCTGAACATTGGTTACAGTAGCAAACACTTCCCCACCAGCCACATTGACACTGTGGGAGCTTATTCCAAAAGAAGTTCTCTTAATGCAGGTCACAAAAAAAAAAAAAAAAAAACAAACAAACAAACAAAAAAAAACCCAATAGTTTAATAGCCAGTCAGGTGACTATAGTTAGCAAGTTGAAAAATTTATTATAAAATGTATGAAAATATTTTATTTAAAAAATGTTTCCTTGATAAGATAATTTATTCAAGTCTCATCTCTACATAAGTTACATAAGTAGAGATTTTCTGGTTAGTTTCATACACACACCACACACACACACATATATATATATTAGTCTGAGACATAGAGACACAAATAGAAGATCTCGCCCAATAATACAAGTCTTGATATGTTGAACATGTAGATATCAACCAAAGTCATTGTCACTAAAAAAATAAAGAGAAAAGATGTTTTATAAAGGCATAAGCTTGGCTTTGAGGTAGTAGACTCCTGAAGGACAATGAGAAGAGACTATGAACAAAATAAAAACCAAAGGCCTTTAGTGTCTTAGAGAACAAGGGGGATGAGACAAGACAGGAGACAGTAAATCACAGGGAGGCCAGTTGAAATGTCAGCAAGCAGTGACTATTCACAGGAACCTGTTGACACTGGAACAGGGACTTAGCAGGGTTCTGTGGAGTGGTAACAGCAGAAGGTTACTCTAAGGGTGGAGAAATGAGGACAGACAGGTGAGCCTAATGTGCCTACACTTTCAGGAAGGAAAAAGGGAGTCATGGACAAAAATGATGAAAGATAGAGAAACTTTACAGGGGATTTGGTAAAAATGCCCAAAGAATTAAACGGGAAACATGAAAAAAAAAAAAACCTCAGAAATTAGAAAAGTTACTAGAGAAATACAGAGATGTGCTGAAAATGTAGGTAACTGTGTTAAGAAAAACATTTATTTTATTAATTATTTTATTTATTTACATTTCAAAAGTTGTCCCCTTTCAGATCTCCCATCTGCAAACCTTCTCCCCACTCCCCTTTGTCTCTAGGAGGGTGCTCCTTCACCCATCCACCTACACCCACCTCACCCCTTCATTATCCCCTTAGGCTGGGATAACAAACCTCCACAGGATCGAGTACTTCCACTCCCACTGATGCCAAATAAAGTAGTCTTCTGCTAAATATGAAGAGGGAGCCATGGAAGTGCCCATGTTTACTCTTTGGTTGGTGGTTTCGTTCCTGGGAGCTTTGTGAGGTCTGGTTAGTTGATATCATTTTTTATTTCTATATGGGTTGCAATCCCCTTCAGCTCTTTCAGTCCTTTCCCAAACTCTTCCACTGGGGTAACTGGCTCAGTCCAAAGATTAGCCACGAATATTAGCATTCTGTCAGGTACTGTCAGAATCTCTCCGAGAACTGCCATACCAGGCTCCTGTCTGTAAGCGTATCTTGGCGTCAGCAAAATTGTCAGGGTTTGGTTTCTATGGATGGATTGGATCCTAAGGTGGGGTGGTCTCTGGATGGCCTTTCCTTTAGTCTCTGCTCCATTTTTTTTTGTCCCTGCATTTCCTTTAGACAGGAACAATACTCAAATTAAAAAAAAAAATGAGATGAGTGAGTGGCACCATCGCTCTACTGGGGGCTATGTTCATCTATGGTCTCTACAGGTTCTATCTCCCAGCTGTTGGGTATTTCAGCTAATATCATTGCTATTGGATACTAGGAGCCTATCAGATCCCTAGAGTAGGGGACTTTCTAGTGGTTCTGCCTGTTCCTCATATGCCATTGCTATTTCTTTCTGTTATTTCTCCTGGCACTCTGGACTTCTCTCATGCCATATTTTTGATGTGTTCTTTGATTCAGTATGCAAGAATTTTATTAAGAATTTTTTCATTGATATTAATGAGTGAAATTGCTCTGAAGTTCTCTTTCTTTGTTGGGTCTTTGTGTTTAGGTATCAGTGTAACTGTAGCTTCATAGAATGAATTAGGTCATATTCCTTCTGTTTCAGTTTTGTAGAATAGTTTGAAAAATATTGTATTAGGTCTTCTTTGAAGGTCTAATAGAATAGAATCCTGCACTAAAACCATCTGGCCCTGAACTTTTGTTTGGGGTCGGGGGGTTGGAGACTTTTAATGACTAATTCTATTTCCTTAGGGGTATGAGACGGTTTAGATAGTTTACCTGATCCTGGTTTTACTTTAGCATTGAGTATCTGTTTAGAAAATTATCTATGTTATCTAGATTTTTTAGTACTATTGAGTATAGGCTTTTGTATTAGGATCTGATGATTTTTTTAATTTCCTCAGATTTTGTTGTTATATCTCTCTTTTTATTTCTGATTGTGTTAATTTGGATACTGTATCCGTGCCACTTAATTAGTTTGAGTAAGGGTTTATCTATCTTGTTGATTTTCTCAAAGAACCAGCTCTTAATTTTGTTGATTCTTTTTACAGTTCTCTTTGTTTCTAATTGGTTAATTGTAGCCCTGATTTTGATTATTTCCTGCCCTCTATTCTTCTTTGGTGCATTTGTTTCTCTTTATTCTTAGAGATTTTAGATTTGCTGTGAAATTGCTAGTTAGGATCTCTCTTATTTTTTTTTACAAAGGCATTCAGTGCTATGAATTTTCCTCATAGGTTTGTTTGGTCCTTTTGATTGGGGCAGACACCTAGCAGGTCTGCCTCTGTGAAGACACCATATCCTAAATCATCTTAGAGGAGTGGTGGAACCACTGCACTCAGAGCAGCTGAGGAACCACTGCACTCAGGGCAGCAGGATTTCAGGATCCCAGAGGAAGCCTGAGTTCCAGGAGTTCTTCCACCCAGGAGGTCAGGATCACAGGATCACAGAGACATCTGGACACGGAGGAGTTTTGACACAAGCAAGATAACTGGAAAGACAGTCTTCAGTCAGAGACAGTGAGTATAGGTAACACTAGAGTTAACCAGATGTTGAATGGCAAGCACAAGAATATAAGCAAAAGAAATCAAAGTTACCTGGCATTATCAGAACCCAGTTCTCCTACCATAGCAAGTCCTGGACACCCCATCACACTGGAAAAGCAAGACTCAGATTTAAAATCACTTCTCATGATAGAGGACTTTAAGATGGACTCTCTGACAATGTCTTCTATGGTATCTTCTATGCCTGAGATTCTCTCTTCTATCTATTGTATTTTGTTGGTGATGCTTGATTCTTTATCTCCTCATCTCTATCCTAGGCTTTCCAGGATTGCCTCTCTTTTGTGATTTCTTTATTGTTTCTATTTCCAATTTTATATCCTGCATGATTTTGTTCAATTCCTTCACCTGTTTGTGTTTTGATATGACTTTAAGGAATTTATGTGTTTCCTCTTTAAGGGCTTCTACCTATTTACTTGTTTTGTCTAGTTTTTCTTTAAGGAAGTTATTTATGTCCTCCTTAAGGTTCTTCATAATCCTCATGAGATGGGATTTTGCATCAGAATCTTGCCTTTTAAGTGAGCTATGGTATCCAGGGTTTGCTGTGGTGGAAGAAATAGATTCTGTTGGTGCCAAGTGGCATTGTTTTTTGTTGCTTATGTTCTTGTGCTTGCCTCCGACCATCTGGTTATCTCTGGTGTTAACTGGTCTTGCTGTCTCTGACTGAAGCCTGTCCCTCCAGTGACCCTTGAGCCTGGTTTTGAAGGACCTCCTGGGAGTCAAACTATCTTTGTGTGTAGGTATGGGAGGTATGCTGTAACATCTGATCTGGGTCCTGGTCAGTTGTAGTTCAGAAGGATTATGTGTCTTCGGCAGGGTGGATATGTCCTGCTTCAGCTGGGCCCTGTAGTGGTCCTGGTTAAGTTAGGTATTTGGACAGGGGATGGTGTCTTATCTGTGAGCCTGGTTGTGATGAACTTCCAAGGAGTCAATTAGTTCATCGTGTGGAGGAAGTCTGGAGAGCTGGCTCTACTCTGGGCAGAGTTGTGGGCCAAGAGTGAGTGACATTTATTTGTAACATCTTTGTTATTCAGATTTTTTTGACAAATGATAGGAAGATTGGGATTTAAATTACTCTACTAGCCAACCATTCATTGAAGTTCTGGAAACCTGAAGCAGAGACTATTCTCCAGCCCCTGGCTAATTGTTTTAAATACTTGTAGGATTCTAGGAGGAAGTGTTTACTAATTACTTGCTCTGTTGATTATTATGCAATATGTGTATATGTTTTCTTCTATATTAGGAAGAAATTGGGTAGTGTTTTGAATGGTATTAAAAATAAAGACATGATAGAAGCTTATTTCTTTATGTATATCTTACTAATAATTAAATACTGGTTAATCAAGAATGGCTTCAGAAACATAATTCTCTAATTTAAAAAACAAACAAACAAACAAACTTACCTAAATCAGACTTTGTGGCATACATCTTTGATTACTGCATGTAGGAAACAGAGGAAAGGAGGCCTTTATGAATTTCCACTTATCCTGGTTTATATCAGAATGTCCAGGCCAGTGAAGGCTACATAATAAGAACTTATCTAAAAAAAAAAAATAAGGAAAATCTTAAGTAGATTAAATTACACAAACTTTATTGCTTAGTTGATGTTAAATATTATAACATCATGAATATATTTAACAGATATATACTAAAATTCACACATAACAAAAAGTCAGCTGATCTTGCCTTTCCAAAGAAAGTGGAGAAGTATCCATTCATGGAAAAGTGATAGCATAAAAATTATGATAGCATAATTAATGATAGCATAACTTCATCATGACATTGCTGATACTCCTTCACTATCATATCAGTTACGAAGGCATTCATCTATTTCAACCAGGCAGTATAAGAACACAAATGTGGACTATTGTTTCAATTACTATGTACCAGAATGCACAAGATAAAAAGGAAAGAATCATCATAGATCTATGAGATCACGACCCCATTAATCAGGCTGTAGGGGCCTGCTACACATAGAGAACTTCAGTACCTTATTTTCAAGCATTACTTTTTCTCAGAAAGTACCCTCTGGCATTTGTTTCTGTTAAAAAGTTTTCTATCTGTGAAGTCACAAATGTCATTAGCCTCATGGGGTAAAACCTTCAATCTGATTAATGAGGTCATTCAGGACATTAGCCTAAGCTCTGATCATTTAGTAGCCTAGAGAGGCATTCTATGAATGTTATATTTGTAGAGAAATTAGACACTGAGGCACCATTTTTAAAGATTCTTATTTACATACATATATTGCACATATATAATAATACATTTAATTTTTACTATTTTCTTGTAAGTATACTTCAATAATTCGCACACATGCACATTTCCCTGTTTTGAATTAAATGGGGAGGCTCATGTGTATCAGAGAAGAATATTGAAAAACTTTTGAAAGGTATAATATGATTGTATCACTTCTCATTATTCATTTTCTCCCTCTAATGCCTCCGATATACTAGTATGTTCAATGTATATAATATTGCTTGTATGTATACCATTGATTTCAGGGCTGACCACTTGGTTTTGAATAATAAATAGGGTCACTTTCCTCAGGGAAGACTGTATTCTCTTGCTCCCAGCACTCTTTAACTGTTTATAGTTTTTGATCTAAGGTTGTTGTCCTGTGAGATAACTTCCTTTCCTGTTAGTATGTCTGTTGACATCATCTTTATTCAGGGGCCAGCCATGTTGCTTAGACATCATAGATGTAGCTACATTTTTAAAGGAAAAGCATGCCGTTTTTCCCATAAAGTTTCTAAAATCTTCCATAACAAGTAGAAACAAGTGTCATCATTTTTATTTTTATGATAATTTATGTTAATTGTACAGGAATTAACATCATAATTAAACCAAGTATGTGTGTGTGTGTGTGTTGTGTGTGTGTGTGTGTGTGTGTGTTGAAAATAGATTCTTCTTCTCTCATACAATATATCCAGACAACTTTCTACTTCCTCTCCTCCTTTCAGATCACCATCACCTCACTGCCCCTCCACTCCTGAAAAGAGCAGGCCTCCAATAGACAACAAACAAACGAAACTAAACAGGATACAATAAAATAAGGCAAACACCTACATATTGAGATCGGGTAAGTCAACCCAATAGTAGGAAAAGAGTCACAAGAAAAGGTAAAAGCTGATATATACCTAGTCTGTTAGGAGTCTCACAAAAACATCTAGATAACAGCGATAACATATACTCAGAGGACCTAGTACTGACCCTTGCAGGTTCTGTTTTTACTGCTTCAGTCTCTGTGATCCATATGAGCCCTATTTAGTTAATAAAGTGGAAAATGTTCATCTGGTGTCCTCTATCTACTTGGACTTTTATAATATTTCCTCTTCTTCTGCATGCTTTTCAAATCTCTGAGGGGAGAGTTATAATACAGATTCTCCAATTAGGAATTTTTCTTTCCATATCTGGTAGTGAATCTCTGCCTCTGTTCCCATATGCAGTCGGAGAAAGTTTTTCTGAAGACTGGAGAAGGCACTGACTTATAAGTATTGGAGAATAGCATTAGGTTAGGAATCATTTCTATTTCTTTCGTTCTTCTTTTCTTCTTTCTTTCTTCCTACTTTCTTCCTTTTTTCATTCCTTTTTGGGGATAAGTTGTGTTTGGTTCTACCCTAGGTTTTCTGAGTTATCCTGGCTCTGGTTTCTGGCCATCCAGGAAGTGCAAGCTATGAGCTTCTGCTCATTACATGTACTAAAAATTAAACCAAAAATTTGGCCACTCCTACATATTCTGTATTACCATTTCTCCAGTTTATCTTGAAGGCAGAACATATTGTAGGTTGAGTGTTTTGTACCTGGGTTCCTGTTCAGGTTTCTCTTTCCATAGTCTGCTGTCTTTCTTCCTTTGCATATAAGGAAATTGAGGCCAAGAGAATTTATGTCACTTGCCAAAGGTTACCGAATTGAAAGTGGCAGATTAGAGATAGGAAGAAAGAGTGTACGATTTATAGGTCTACACTGCTTTTCTCTTCAAAATTCTGGGATTGCAAAACATAGACTCTGTGAAACTGGAAAAAGATTCACTCAAGTAAAGTGTTTTGTTAATAAAGAATCAATAAGCTAGACACTTGAATTAATAAAAAAAAAAAAACCTGTATTCTGAATGGCTTAATATAATGAATATTTCATGGTATTTTATAAAATTGAAATAGGAATGGTGGATTTAATAATTAAGCATTACTATTAAATATCATTTTTGTCTTTAAAAATCCTACAGATAAGTAAATTGACAAGACTGTGTGATCTGTACCAGGATGAATAGGGAAAAGAACAGGAAAGCAAGCCCACAGAGAGAATGTAAACACCTGACTCCTCCTTCTCTGGCGTTAGCAATTGTTTATGCCTCCATGGATAGACATAGAAAGGTGTGTCAAACTGCCCACTCAATGCTGGGATTTAGTCTAGCTTGGGTTTGTGCAAGTTTTGACCATACTATGACTACTACTGTGAGTTTATATGTGATTCTGACCTGCTGTATCCAGAATATGTCTCCTTATATCAAACATCTTTGGCTCTTATATTCTTTTCATCCATTATTTAGAAATGATCCCTGAGCTTTGGGATTCCTTGATGTGTGTATGTTTGTGTGTGTGTATGTGTGTGTGTGTGTGTGTGTGTGTGTGTGTGTATGTGTGTATATATAGGGGTGTGTGTGTGTGTGTGTGTATGGTATATAGGTATGGGTATTTGTATGTGTGTGGTGTATTGGTATGAATATATATATATGTATATGCATGTATATGTATGCATGTATGTGTATGTATATATATGTATATGCTGTCATAATACTATTCATTATGTTAAATTTTAGAATCAATTTCTTCATTATTATTTCATATGTATTGTTCATTTATTCTTTACCAGCAAAAGATAGTTTATCTGGGTGAGAGTATTTGTACTTTTATATACTTTTTTTTTGCATTCCCAGGATTTTAACAGATGAGCAATGTAGAGTTATGGATCATAGATTCTTTTATTTTATTCTATTTATTTATTTTTATTGGAAATTTTATTTACATTTCAGATATTCTCTCCTTACCCCATTTCCCCCCTCCCTCCCAGGAACTCACTATCCCTTCCCCCTCCTCCTGCCTCTACGTTGGTGTACCCCCACCCACCCTCCCCCGTATCTCACCTACCCCCCTCGAATATCCCCCCCCATGACACCCAGCCTTCATAGGACCAAGGATCTCTTCTCCCATTTATATATAGTTCCCTTACATATATAGCTGGAGCCATGGGTCCCTCCCTAAGTGCTCCCAGGCTAGTGATTTAGATCCTGGGGGGTTTGGTTGGTTGGTATTGTTGCTTTCCTCATGGTGTCACAAATCCTTTCAACTCCTTCACCCTTCACTCTATCTTCTCCATTGGGAATCCCATGATCAGTTTTATGATTAGCTGTGAGCATCTGCCTCTGAGTATGTCAGACTCTTGCAGACTGTCTCCTTAGAAGATCATAGACTCTTGATTACTAGAATAATCTGGTACCTTCAACTGTGTAAACAAGTGGTGATATATACATATATACATACACATACAAACATATATACATACCATATACACACACAGACACACACACACATATAATATATGTACACATATTATACATATATGAGAGAGGGGTAGGCTATTTCATCTTCTAGAGCAGGATTTAAATCGAATAACAGGGTAGATGGATATTCCTACAGTGTGTTAATGATACTATACACCAGTGACAATGACTCGCCAGTTCAGTTATTGTAGTTCAGAATATGCTACTAGGTATAACTCATGAGTACAGTCCTAGCCAGTAGGAATTGAGCTCCCAGAACCATACAAATTTAATTATGGCCTATCACTCAAGTACATGATATCTTATGCAATAACTTCTAATCCTTGAATTGTGTGAAGAGGGAGAATAATCAAGAGCAATGGCAATACTAGGTAATGATTTGGTATCTATCAGACCTCAGTATCCAACAACTCCAAAAGAAATAATGAATTCGCAGTACCATGCTTGTTATTTGCTAGCCCTTGGCATCTAATATTTTGACTTATAGGGCTATATGCTAAATACATTTTAACTCTACACATATGTATTTATATAAAATTTATAAAACTTCAACAATTGTATTTTTATCAAAAGGTCTTTAGTGTTATATATCCATCTCCATACTCTACCATCTACACTGAATTCTATTCACCTGACCCCAATTTAACTCTTATTGATCTATTATTCTCTTTTAACCCTGTACAAGTACATTGTATCTTCTGTCTTCTGAATATCTTTTCTCATGGACCCTTAGTATATTTCTGGCATCTATGGGCATTTCACATTAAACACAAATACCTGAAGATGTAATGATTATAAGGAAATATCTAAAGATGGGAGATCGTATGTGAGATGAACTTCTTGGTTACCTCACTCAGAATGATTTTTTCCAGGTCCATCTATTTACCTATGAAAGTGGTTTTTCTTTTCCATATATTTTAATTTACTTTCTGAGAATTTCATAACATGTATTTAAACACTATTCACACCCAACTACACTTTGAAACTACACTCATGCCCAGCCCATATCCTTATACCCCAATTTCATATCTATTTTTAATTTTGCTTGTTAAGGTTTCTTTTATCTTCAATTATGTGTATATTTGTATTTCTGTGTGTGGGTATATTTACTGTTGTCTTCAGAAGCCAGAAGAGTTGGAATAACCCTGTGGGTGTTGAAGTTCCAGTTATTGGAAGTAAACTGAAGTGTGTACTGGGATCCAAACTTCAGTACTCCAAAAACAAAAGTATGATCAATTGCTAAGCCATCTCTTCAGCACTCGCCTCTGTGTTCTTTAGTTAGTAACTAACCATATCTGATTTGTGCTATCCATTTATAATTCTGGGTGTGGGGTCATCCACTGGAGTGTTGTTGATCTATCGGTGGTAACACTATTAAAGAAAATTGACTCTCCCTCCTTCAGCAATCATCAACTATCCATAGCTCCTCAGTCAGTAGAGGGAGATCATGAACCTTTCCAAATCTATGTTTTAATGTTGACTGTTTTTCTACTTTATTTTAATAGTTGATTTTATTTTTTATTAGAAATTAAAAATGTAAATTGTAAACTGTCAAAAGAAATTCATCACTAAAATGAGTACATAAAATATATTTATGTGCTATGAAAAAAATAAAAACTAATGATGTAAATTTATTTTATCAAATTATTATTTGATCAATATCTTGAACCATTTGAAAGAGGAAGTCATGAGTCAATCTTGGTAAATATGGCTGAGTTAGAAACATAGTATAAAAACTTGTATTCGAGGGTGGGGAGGTGAGGTACGGGGGAGGGTTGGTGGGGGCACACCATCATAGAGGCAAGAGGAGGGGAAAGGGATAGGGAGTTCCTGGGAGGGAGGGGGGAAAATGGGGTAAGGGGAAAACATCTGAAATGTAAATAAAATTTCCAATAAAGAAAAAGGAATAAAATAAATAAATAAATAAATAAATAAATAAATACTTGTTGGGATTGAAATGAAATTCTTTAGTGGAGAGAATATCACTGATAAAGAAGGTATTATGATAAAGTCAGATCATTGTATTGATGATAAGGTGTTTCAAGGATGTTGGGAAAGAAAATAAAACTACATGAGACACATAAGTGATATGTTCATATTCAGCATTTGAGATGTGTTTATACAAGGTTGTATTGGAATAAAGTAGAAGTTAAAGACTGTTTTGAGGACACAGAAATGGTTCATCTGTTGATGTGATCATGGACACAATGATCCTAAAGGAATAGTTAGAACAGGTCTAAATGATATCTAAACCAAAGAAAATCTAAGTAGGCATATGCTGTAGATGGAGTAACACATGCATGAATGTCTTCAGAAATGCCCTGAAGATGAGTGATCTGAGGAAACCACACAGGGAATTCTTTCATTTTCAGAGCTCCCTTGTGCTTTCTGAAGACATGTTGCATGAATATACTGCCAAACACCTCCCAAAAACATCTAAAGAAACAACAATTTAAGGCCACTTTTGCCAGTTATTTCTTTTTCCATTAATTTAAATTTGGCACAGAATACATTCCTGCTTACCCTTCTCTCTCTTCTTCCATTTCTTATCAGTATGCTTGACCTCCTTAATATAGAACAGAGATCATGTCACTTTTATTCAAGTAATCACCAGTTCAAGTATATTTAAATTAATTGTATGTAAGTAAGCATTTATAGATAATTATGTACAGGAGTATACACAAGACCATTCTATGTTTATTTACTATGTTTATTGACTATGTTAATTCTTAAAAGATTTCTGTGGGAAACATATTTACTGTTTCTTTTCTTCTACTGTCTGCTGGAAATATTCCTTTTTCAGAAGTCCTATATAGTTTGTCATGTCATTCTATTTCCATGTGAAATAATATCATATCCTGAATTGTCAAGGAAAGATTAAATCCAGCACGCTTGACAATGACATTCATCTAGTCATGGTAGAACTTTTATATCATTGAGAACAGGTCTACTAATTAATGTTTATAAATCACTCTGGAGTAAGGTTTGCATGTTCTTGTATATTCAACAAGTATGGATTTCCTGTTCCTACACAACACACACACACAAACACACACACGCAAACACACACATAGACACACACACAGAGTTAAAATTGCATGAACTCATGTATGCCAAAACCCAAAGTTAATTTCAAATGATCACATTAATTGCATAAAATCATTTTAATATTTTAAATTAATTATTATTTGTGTTTTAATATATTATATGATTTTTAGATGAGATTATATATCTTGCTTAAAGATCTTTCCTAAATTTTATAAATGAAATGCAATTCTTTGAATAAGTGCATTTCCAATTATAGAGCAAATCCTGGTGATTGTGGCTTTTCAGCCAGTCACATAACAGGGAATGTTAAATAACTGCAGAAAATAGTTCCTATTTAATATGACTGTGTATCCCTTTTTAAACAAACAACAAAATTAAAATATAAAGAACTTGACTCTACCAAAGTAATATGTACATTTTATACAACCTTGGGGTGATTTCTTTCCCCCAACATTTAAAACTTACTATATTGTGGCAAAAATAAACATGCAAGAGATGCATGCTTAACACCAGTTTTTATGGTGTTAAAAAACATAGTTGAAAAGCTGGTAAAGATTATATTCACAGTCTTCCACAGCTGCTGCGGATGTAAAGCCCTGGGCAGGCTCCTATGGGCTAACTGTTCTGTACTGTGTCAGATCAACAACCTCAGTGCTACAGGTCTAGGTGTGATGTGTTGCACTGGCTATGACTTTTCTCATTGGATTGTTCAAGAAGCAATTAGGGATCAAAATCAATATATCCCCTTTGTATCCATCCACCTTGTCAACACCAACTGTTATCAGCAAGCTTGTACTCTGACTTATGATTTTTCACTGTCAGCCATGTTCACTTGTAGCAGCATTGTCATTTTCTAAAAGGAAGGCTGAGGATCAATATAACTACTAATAATTTTGACTCACTACAGCTAATCTACACTGTGAATTGGATCTGCTTTATTACAGTCAGTGACAGATGGGAGCCAAGGCAACTAGCGACTGCTGTAAAAAACTTCAGAAAGAAACCTTGTGTCATAACCCATAGGAAAGAACCTGAATTATCCTTTTTACAGTAAACAAGATCTTACTCTTTGACTGTGTGGGTTTTTTGGACTATGATTTTACTTACCCAAAATGGTCTAGAAATAGTACAGCAATATTTACAGCAATTTTAGTAGTGTACTACAGTAGACAATTTTCTTTAAGTTTCATAAAGAAAATGACTATATTTCATGATGGTTCTTTTACCCATTTATTTGATATATGGGAGGAATGCAATGTGATTAACAATAACCTCAGGCCTTCAGAGCAACAATTCTTCAGTTGGCACTTCTTAAATTAGGCAGTGATGGAAGAGAACTGCCACTTGACATGCTAGAAAAACATTCAAATTAGCTCCTTTGAGTTTTGAGTTTTGATGGAATTAAGTGCCCATGATGACATTCCTTTGGTCTAAACAGTGTATGGAATAGCACATGTTTTGGGGTGTGACATAGGCTCAGAAGTTACAACTGGGTTAGAAATAGTTGCCTATGACTTGCCTGACATCATTTCAGTGCTGTGAAGGCTGAGACAAGAATCTTACTTTTAAATGTATTTATTCATTCATTGTATATACTGATAGCAGATGCCTATTTCCTTCTACTCCCACTCTCACACCCCCTTCCCCAAATCTCACCACGGGTAGTACAAGAATTTTTAAATGCCATCACAGTTAGGTAGCCAAACCCCAACTCAAAAACCATAGCAATCCAGACAAAGTGAGTATCACCGCAGCACATTAGATGCAATTGTTTTAACATATATGTACATCTTCTTTCTCTTCTTATAGTGGTTTATGCAGTGTTTTTCAGTTTTCATAAGCTTATAAAATCTGGATTCTCATGAATTGTTGTAGCTAACAGTTCCTGTAGTAAATCATGCAGCATTTTCTCAGGACCTCATATATAGAATATAGCTGAGAATCATTGGAGAATTATTACTTGTTCAACAAGTCCCTTGCGGCTCAGTGTCTCTGTGGCTAAATGCTTATTTTCACATTCCTGTCATGAATTTTTTCTGTCATTACTTTATGGTATTGACAAGCTCCTTCCACTCTAAGATTCATGTTTTCATGATTATTAAAAACACTAATTCATGATTCGTGTTTTTAATGGTTCCCACAGAGCAGTCTCATTTCAACTATACCCCTAGTCTTGAAGTCACTGGAGCAATTAAAAGCAGACTATGACACAAAACAGAAAGTTATTAAAGGTTCAGAGACAGCAAACAGGAAGTACATTTTCTGCAACCTGTAGCAGAATACAGGCAGGGAAATAAGATCAGAAACAAAATGCATTTCCACACTAAGGCTTGGACCATCCATCCTAGAGGTTTACAATACAAGCATCCTCTAACTGGGGCATTTCATTCCCTTCATTTTCCTGTCTTTATATTGAACTCTCCTAAAGGTTAATTGATGATACTCCTGTGACAATATAAAGGAGCAGAAGACCATAGGTACAACCAACCATGAGAAGAAAACATACATAAAATCTATGTTATGTTATTGGACCGTAGTAGAGATATAAAGGAAGTAGTACTTTCCTTCAGAATTTCCAGTTTCATCTAACCCATTTCTTCTTTTAAACTCAGGACAGAATCACTGAAAAAATTCATTCTAAATATATAACATTTTCTTGGTATATTACTTTTTTTAATAATTGATTTTGGTTGCTTAAAGAAGGACACAAAACTACAGACTGAAGGAATTAATTAGTTTTATCATATTTATCATAAAAAATTGAAATTACTTTTCTTTCTTGTATAATTTTAATCAATCAATGTGTTTTTTTTCTACTGAAATAAATTGAATGCATAGATATTAAATGCTTGTTCTAAATTAATTGTATATGAGTGAGGTATTTAGCAAAATATCCATTGAACAGAAATTAATAAATATTGTTCAGTATGTATTAGAGAAATTCATTGGCCATCTAATTAATTTAAATATATATAAGCAAAATATTGAGTGATGTATTTAGGAATACAATTCTCATTAAATTGTCTCAACAATGCATATTAAACTATAAATACTAGTGATGTTTAATGTTAACTTTTGACTAAAATTACTCTCAATATTAAAAGATATTTAACTTTATGTCTAATTGTTTTTGTAGTTTGGAAAGTCACACTGAGGGCTTTGTGCATATTCCATAAGTGTTCTACTATTGAGCTATATCCTCAAATATCATTTTTGTTTTCTTAAATATTTTTATATTAAAAATTAAAAGCCATAAACCTATGGAAATTTTCTAAATATTGTACAAAGAATATTTTTCTTGAACTATTTGGATATAAATTACTAATCATTTAATGATTTATCATCTGGAAACACCATAGTGTTCTTTGAACACTGGAGAAAGAAACATTGGAAAATAGGAAAGAAAAATATAGATAGAATATATATATATATATGATCCAATAATGAAGTATGAAGACTCATTAACCTCCAGTTTAAAAATTACCTGTATGATTTGGTTTCCATGGCTTTTTATTTTCCTTTTAAATCATTCTAATTTTTTTTATTTCCATAAATCACATTGATAAATTTACAAATTGTTCCCTTATTTATATTTACCTGATGACTCATTTGATTGCATTTATGCCATGCTTCTCAGCAATGATATAAACAAACATGATTATACCATCCTCTTATATGCTATGCAAAATGACAAGATATCTTTCAACTTATTCCTGTACTGATATCCATATCCCTTACTTTATAGAGTTGCCCTGCTTCAGTTTTTAAAATTATAAGTATGATTTTTTTATATCTTATACTTATTAAAGATGTCCTTTGAGATTACAAATAATTTATGTATGAAATTTAAATATTCTAAAGATTTTTTTAGTTTTATTTCTGTTCACTGGGTTACTCATGATTTATTAGGACATTCAAGATGACAAATATTTGGATAAATAAAATCCTTTGATTCTTTGCATCCTTTTAATATATTACTAGTTAGAACGAACAAGTTCTGGGGTCATAAATACATCTCATCTCCTCCCCTGCTAAGTAGATTTGTCATCCTTTCTCTCTGTGTCTCTCTGTCTTTCTGTTCCTCTTCTCTGTCTTTTTCTCTGTCTCTTTCTTTCTCTCTCTCTCACTCACTCTCTCTCTCTCTCTCTCCCTCTCTGTCTCTGTCTCTGTCACTCCTTCCCTCTGTGTTTGTGTTAGTTTGTGTGTGTGTGTGTGTGTTGTGTATGTGTGTGCATTTATGTGTGTTTGTGTTATTCTCTTGTTTCATTTACACATTACCTTATTCTACTCCTATAGGGATTCTGTCCCTTAGCCTATAACTAGTCATTATTCACTGGCTTTCAATCTTCAACAATTTTCATGTATAACCCCAGGGTAGTATTCGGTCACACCCAGCATTTCTGTTGGATGCTGAGAGTGCAAATTCAATTCTTTCTTTCACTCTTTCTTTCTCTCTCTCTTTCTTTCTTTCTTTCTTTCTTTCTTTCTTTCTTTCTTTCTTTCTTCTTCCTTCCTTCCTTCCTTCCTTCCTTCCTTCCTCCCTCCCTTTCTTTCTTTCTTCCTTCTTTTCTTTCCTTTGTTCATCCTTCCTTCTTCCTTCCTTCCTTCCTTCCTTCCTTCCTTCTTCCTTCCTTCCTTCCTTCCTCCTTCCTTTCTTCCTTTCTTTCTTGCTTGCTTGCTTGCTTGCTTGCTTTCTTTCACACTCCAAATTTTATTCCCTGCCCCCCTGTTCACCTGCCAACTGTTTGATATCCCATACCTCCTCAAAATACCACTGTCTCCACGAGAATGTCTCCACCCTCATCCCACCTGACCTCTAAACTCCATGGGGCTTCCAGTCTCTTGAGGGCCAAGTGCATCATCTTTGATTGAACACAGACCTGGCAGTCCTCTGCTGTATATGTGTTGGGGGCCTCATATCAACTGGTATATGCTGCCTTTTTGGTGGTCCAGAGTGATCTCGAGGGTCCAGATTAGTTGAGACTGCTAGTCCTCCTGCAAGATAATCCTCCTTCTCAGCTTCTTTAAAACTTGTGCATGGAGCCATCATACTAACATCACCAGTTAATTCATAACTATGAAAGCAAAAGTATAAAAATAATCTATAAATCCATTTTGAATTCCTGATTGTTCCAAAAGCTATCTGAGCTGTGTTAGTCAAATTTCTATGTCTGTGATAAAATAGTAGGGATATTCTTAGGGGTAATTATGTTAAAAAAAGGAAAAGATTATTTTGGTTGTTGGTTTTCAAATACCCAGTTGTTTGGTTCTAGTGTTTCTGGGCCTGTGTCTACACAGCACTTGATGCTATATAGCACAGAAGGAAAGAGGACATGTGATCCATGGAGAGAAGAGAAAAATAAGAAAGAGCCAAAAGTCAGTATACTCTTCTAGGATATTAGCTCAGCGGCCTAACTTTCTCTCATTGGGTTTCATCTACTAATGTTCAACATCCTTAGTCATCAGGGAAATGCAAATCAAACTGACACTGGAATTACAACTCACATCACTCAGAATGGCTAACATCAAAAACTCAGGTGA
Source organism: Mastomys natalensis (assembly GCA_021653895.1). Lineage (NCBI taxonomy): Eukaryota > Metazoa > Chordata > Mammalia > Rodentia > Muridae > Mastomys > Mastomys natalensis. Next base: position 114,420 of record JAJTUV010000323.1, on the reverse strand, counting down.
CAGCAGATGCTGGTGAGAGTGTGGAGAAAGAGGAAAATTTCTTCATTGTTGGTGGGATTGCAAGCTCATACAACCACTATGGAAAGCAGTCTGGCGGTTCCTCAGAAAATTGGACATAGTACTACCTGAATACCATTCTTGGGCATATACCCAGAAGATGCTCCAACATATAACAAGGACACATGCTCCACTATGTTCATGGCAGCCTTATTTATAATAGCCAGAAGCTAGAAAGAACTCAGATATCCATCAACAGAGGAATGGATACAGAAAATGTGGTACATTTATACAATGGAGTACAACTCAGCTATTAAAAACAATGACTTCATGCAATTCTTAGGAAAATGGATGGAACTAGAAAATATCATCCTGAGTGAGGTAACCATTCACAAAAAACACACATGGTATGCACTCATTGATAAGTGGATATTAGCACCAAAGATCGGAATAACCATGATACAATTTACAGACCTCATGAAGTTCAAGATGAAGGAAGATCAAAGTGTGGATAGTTCAATCCTTCTCAGAAGGGGGAACAAAATACTCACAGGAGGAAATACTGAGACAAAGTGTGGAGCAGAAACTGACAGGCCATCCAGAGACTGCTCCACCTGGGAATACATCCCATACACAGTCACCAAACCCAGACACTCTTGTAAATGCCAAGAATTACTTGCTGACAGAAGCCTGATATAGCATCTCCTGAGAGGCTCTGCCAGAGCCTGACAAATACAGAGGCAGATGCTCACAGCCAACCACTGGACTGAGCATGGGGTCACCAATGGGGTCACTGATGGAGGAGTTAGAGTAAGGACTGAAGGAACTGAAGGAGCTTGCAACCCCATAGGAAGAGCAACAATATCAACCAACCAGACCTCCCAGAGCTCCCAGGGACTAAACCACCTACCAAAGTGTACACACAGAGGGACCCATGACTGCAGCCTCATATGTAGCAGAGGATGGCCTTGTAGGCCATCCATGGGAGGAGAGACCCTAGGTCCTATGAAGGCTATATGTACTAGTGTAAAGAAATGCAAGGGTTGGGAGGCAGGAGTGGGTGGGTGAGTCAGTGAACACCCTCATAGAAGCAGAGGAAGAGGGGATGAAATAGGGGAGTTTCCAGGAGTGAAACTGGGAAAGAGGATAACATTTGAAATGCAAATAAAGAAAGCATCTAATAAAAAATAAAAAAAACTTCTCTGACAGGGCACAGGGTACAATACAAGCTTTGAACATATGGGACAAATTTGTTGAACTTGATGACAATTAAAACATTAATGTGTCAGTTAAATTGTAAAAGGAAACTCAAAGCTTTGTTCTCTACAGCATTGTAATGTCCACATTATCTTACTTGCAAAGGTCCTGTGTGGCAATAATAATTTTAAAGTGAGTAAATTTGAGATTAACCTAACTTGCTACTTCTCAGGTTGAGAGTGAGTAAAAGTATTTTAAACAATGCTTGGGCAAATAGATTCTTATTAAGAAAGCAGTTTCTATACCTGTGTCTTATAGGATGCTGTCAATGTTTTCTTCTAATTTTACACATTCAGGATTCACATTTAGGTCTTAGATCCATTTGAAGTTACTTTTATTTTTATCAAAATGTAGATAAATGTCTAATTTCATTCTTCTACATGTGGACATTAAGTTCTACCAGCACCATATGTCAAAGACACAATCATTTATCATTTTTGTGATTTGTTATCTTTGTTAAACAGGATGTATCTATACTTATGTATATCCATGAGACTATGTCTACTAGAAATGACAGAGAAGCTTCATCCATAATTGTTCAACAAAGATGCCTAAATAATACCTTAATATCTGAGCATGTATAATATCAATAGACAAGTTAATAAAGAAGTGACAAATCTTATGGGGCCCCACCATTGAACAAAGAATTACAAGTATCTACAAAATGCAGAAAGGGTTAGAAATAGTCTTCCACAAAGCTTCATTCCCAACTGGTTATACAATACCAAATGGGAATCCCTTAAACATCATACATACAAGGAACACTAGACATACTAAATAAAATGAAACTAAGTATTTATGAGTACATGTATACATGTAACAATTATAAAAATAGAAAAAAACTATAAATTTGAGAAGAAACAAGTAGGATATAGGAAGGAGGTTTGGAGATAGGAAAGGGAAAAAGAAAATGATGTCATATTTTAATTTAAAAAGGGAAAAATATAATTATCTTGTCAAACAGTGAAACTCTGCACAGAAAGGCAATAATACATTTATGCAGAATATATACTGATCTCAAGAAGCCAAAATATTATACATGGAAAAGCAAAGGAATCTAAGATAGTTCTTTGAGGTAGATGCTAGCAGTGTCTTAATTTTGGTGACACTTTTACAGGTCACCAAAGGAAAAAAAGTACTTTTTTATGTAAAAAAAAAAAAAGTACCAAGATGTTACCATTACACATACATATGTGGACACTTTTCTGTATATTAAATGTGATTAGGATATTATTACAACTATTTTAGTCAATTACTGTATTTTTTCTTAATTTGTATAATTTCTTAATTTTCAATTATTCTTTATTATATATAGTTTTTTATTTTATCAATTACATATTTATCTTGTCTATATGTGTTGTATTATATTTAAGCTTCTGTATTATCTATTTGGATATTGTTGAATTTAGTCTGATACCTTATACTTGTTTGCTTTCAGATACATTGATAAATATGCAAATAATCCTAGAGACACATTTTTAATGGAAATAAGTTCATCTTTTTCATGTTATAATTTCTACTACATATTAAGAAATACTCCTATATTTTCTTTATTATCATAGGCAAGTTATTAGTGTTATTATCAAAGATGTTTTAAAACTGCATTTATTACTCTTTATATTTCATACATATATACAATGTATTACAATTTAAATGGAGTGTTTCATAGCAAATTTTATCATCTTCTAAGATATCACCTAAACTTATGCTTTGACAAAATAATTTTTCAATTATTTTACTGTTATTTTGCAGTTGGATTGTAAAAATTACTCCTCTGAGCTGTATTTTATTTCATTTGCATTGTAACTAGATTTGCATTAATTACTGTAAAATTCCTGCAGATAATGATCATTTTTAGAATGCTATAACTAGATACAGGGAGTTGACTCAATATATCAAATCCCTTATTGCACAAGACTGAAGAGTAGATTTTGGTTTCTCATCACCCCATAAAAGTAAGGAGGATGTTGCTAACTGCCTATAATTTTAGAGACAGGAACTCTGAGAAAAGCTACCTAGCTAGACTATCAGAATCCTTGTACTCTGGTTTGAGCTAGTGTTTCTGCCTCACTCAAAGGAGAGATAAGTGGAGGAAGAGATCTAATATGACTATGACCCACATTCATATACAGTGATAGTGTAACTATTCATATATTTGAGTATATCCATGCAAACTGAAAACACATATATACCACATACAGATACACAGTAGAAATAAAATTAAGTCAAGCAAAAAAGGAAAAAGGGAGTGAAATGATAAAAGAAAAGCAAAGGAAAGAAATAATGTTTTGACATTGGAAATCTTATTTAATGCTTTCAGGGAGATATCATAGTGAGAATTGTATAAGCAATTTTCTGACTTCTCTGTAATCTTTCATGTCTAATTTAACGAAGTATTTTTTCTCTCTTTTAAAAATATTTTAATAAATATTTGAAGTTTTGTACAAAATATTTTGATAACTTTTACCTCAACTCTTCCAAGGTCTAGCCTCACTTTGATACAGTCCCAGTTTCATTTCTGCCCATTAATTATTCCTTTAATTACAGCTCTGCTTGATTAGTGCTGTTCAATTACTTTCTGGTGAGAGGCTATCTGCTTGTGGCTGGATCACATACCAGGAGCCACATCCTTAAGAGAATTCTGTAGTTCCTCCACAAACTATCAACTACCCCTATCCCCTCAGTTTTTGGTTGGGACTCATGAAGCAACCCCCCATTCCATGATAGAATGTTGATTGGTTTGATCTTATTCAGCCTTTGTCAAGGCTGCTGTGGATTCATGAGTGTCATGTAGATATCTTTCATGCACAAAAAGACACTTGTTTCCTCTTTTCCTTCCTGACTTTACAATCTTTCTTCCCATTTCTCCTAAGTGGCCCCTGAGGCTTGAGAAGGAGCTGTGGTATATCTTCATAGTTACTTATCCTTTGCACTTTGAGCATGTATGAGTTTTTCAGCTAACCACTATAGACGGTGGGTCTAATGCTAAGGTCCTGTTCCCCAATTGGTTCTTGATCAATCAATAAAGATACCAGGGACCAATGACTGAGGACAGGGCAGAACACAGAGTTGTATGGGAGGATACAGGGAGAATCAGGAGACTGGGAAAGGAGAAAGAGAGTAGCAGCAGAAGATAAAGCCAGTGACCCATGTTAGTTTTTGTTTGGAGTGGCCAATGGCCACTCTATGCTGATTACGCCTGAGGTAGTGATGGGAGCCTGATATCGCTGTCTCCTGAGAGGCTCTGCCAGAGCCTGACAAATGCAGAAGCAGATGCATGCAGACAACCATTCGACTAAGCATGGGGTCCCCAATGGAGGAGCTGGAGAAGGGACTGAAGGAGCTTAGTGGTTTGCAGCCCCATTAGGGGAGAAGCAGTGTCAATTGGCCAGTCCTGGGGACTGGATCACCAACCAAAGAGTACACATTGAGGGACACATGGCTCTGGTTGCATATGTGGCAGAGGATGCCCTTGTTGGCCATAAGTGGGAGGAGTAGCCCTTGGGCCTTTGGGGGTTTGATGCCCCAAGGTTGAGGAATGCTATGGCAGGAAGAGAGAAGTGGGTGGGTGGGTAGGGGAGTACCCTCATAGACCCAGAGGGAGGGGGGATGGGATAGGGAGTTTAGAAGGGGAGACCTAGAAAGAGGATAACATTTGAAATGTAAATAAAGAAGATATCCAATAAAAAGAAAAATTAATTAATTAATTATAAAAAGGAAAAAAAGTGTGCCCATTCATTGAGTTAGCAAAAGCATTTTAGGATTAACTGATGTGCGTGTGTTGTGTGTGTGTGTGTGTGTGTGTGTGTGTGGTTGTTGTTGTTGTTATTGTTGTTGTTTTTTATCCATAGATCCAAGGGAATCTTGGTGGGAGCTATTAGCACTGTCTACCCAGAGTGTAAAGTGGGGTAGCAAAAACTACATGCTACAAACCACCATACACTGCACAAAGAAACTTCTCAGATTAGATCAGAGATTAGTTGCACTAATCTGTTTTGTTCTGGTCTTATTTCCAGACTAACAGAAGCTAGTAAACAAGTTGGGTGACATGGAACTTCTATGTTTTATTTGTAATTTAAAATTGCTAGAATGTAAAACTATTTTTCAATTGTCTTATTAAATTTATTTATTTATTAAGAAAATTATCTATTAATGGGATACCAGGTCATTGGTGCAGGTCTGTAATGCAAGTATTAAAAGGGATAAGGCAGAGGCAGGCGGATTTCTGAGTTCGAGGCCAGCCTGGTCTACAGAGTGAGTTCCAGGACAGCCCGGGCTACACAGAGAAACCCTGTCTCGAAAAAACCAAAAAAAAAAAAAAAAAAAAAAAAAAAGGGATAAGGCAAGAGGAAAAGAGCCTCCTGAGCAAGCTGACCTAGAGTGTTCAGTTTAGCCTAAGCAAGTTAGCAATATGATAAAACTACTTTTACATAACGTATTTGTTTAATTTGTAAAAACAAAATGCCCATTTTAAAGAAAATGTTTATTTTTTTCTTTTTGAAAATTGTATCCTTCAATTTTTACATTATTTCATTATTTCTTGTTTTTTCACTCTTCATATATATATATGCCCTTATTTTGTATATATGTTGTGTTTTCACGGGATTTTGCAGTATAAGAATGAATGAAATGAGGGTGTGTGTGTGTGTGTGTACATATATCTCTTGTGCCTTTTGGGGGGCTCATTTTCTTCTGTTTAATCTTTTTGGTTTGAATTAGAATCCTACTTGGTTTCTTTTTTTTTTTTTTTTTTTTTTTTTTCCGAGACAGGATTTCTCTGTGTAGCCTGGGCTGTCCTGGAACTCACTCTGTAGACCAGACTGGCCTCGAACTCAGAAATTCACCTGCCTCTGCCTCCCAAGTGCTGGGATTAAAGGCATGCACCACCACCGCCCAGCCCTACTTGGTTTCTAATGAGATACATAAAGGAGATATATCTCAATGAGAGGGGCGGTGGGAGGAACTAACAGAAGTAGAAAGAGGAAATACGGTAATCAGGATATATTTTATATTAAAAATTTTTCAATAAAAGGAAAAATTAATCCATTTCTTATTTTGAGTATTCTAAATTATTAATTAATGGCTTTAGCTAAAAAACAAATCTGTACTGTTTTATTATATGTTCAGTGATTAGAATATACATTAAATAGCAAAATGCTTATGTAACTAAGTGCTAACATACACAGTAAAATATTTAGTACAATGAAACATATGGCTAGCAAGTTATGGTCATAATTTTCATACATGATTTAATTTCTTAAACACTGAAGTATTTATCCATCAAACAAAAGGGGAGTCATACCCTCTCCTTGTTTGACATGAAAACTAAAATGAAATAATGTTCTTGACAATATTTAACAATTTATAAATGAGTAAGCTTGTAAGATATCTCATTTGAATGAAAAATACAAAGACTGTCAGAATCCTTATTGTTGCTAAACGCTGTAAATAAGCAAAAGGAAGGAATTAATACTGAGGAAAACTAGACTGTACAATTAGATGAGCCACTTCAACTGCCACATTCAATGTGGAATCGTGTTATTTGATTGTTCTCTATTCCAAAGCCACAAGTGGATCATTAAACGCTGTTGTTTCTAGAATTTTATTCCTAAATGCAGAAGCTTAATTGTCTTTCTGATATCTTTTTGGTCACTGTATTTCTCTATATTCTTTCATATTCTTCATTTTATTTATTCTTCTCTCACATGCTGACCACAGTTTTACATCCCTTCTTTTCTTCAGTTCCTCCCTTCCACATTCCATCTCTCCCATATTCATTCCTCCTCTATTGTCCTTCAGAAAAGGACAAACCTCCCAGAGTCATCAACCAAATATGGTAAAACAAGTTGCATTAAGATTTATGCACAAACCCTCAAATCAAGGCTGAGGCAACCAGTAAGGGGAAAGAGATTCTAAACATAGGCAAAAGTGTCAGAGATAGCCCCTGTGCCCATTGTTAGGAGTTCCCTTAAGAAGACCAAACTATACAACATACAGAGGGCCTAAATCAGACCCATGGAGTCTAGGCTCCCTGGTTGTTGGTTAAGCCTCTTTGAGGCCCTATGATCCCAGGTTAGTTGATTCTGTTGGTTTTCTTCTGGTGTCCTTGACCCCTCTGGCTCCTACAATCATTTCTCTCCCTGTTCTACAAGATTATGTGAACTTTTCCTGATGTTTGGTTTTGGATATCTGCATCTGTTTCAGTTTCTGGATGAAGCCTCTCTGATGATAATTATGCTAGGTACCCACTCTATGAGAATTGCAGAGTATCAGTAGAAAGCATTTCATTGACTGTTTTTGTTGTTTGTTTTGTTTGGTTTGGTTAGGTTTTTGTTTTTTATGCCTGTAGTGTTGGTCCTATAGTAGGTTTCTGAGTTATCCTGTCTCTAGTTCCTGTCCTCCCTGCAGTGTCAGGGGTTGTCTTCCTCTCGTGTCAAGAGTTTCAAGTTTGGTAGTGTTTGACCATGTCCACAAGTTCTGTGCCACTTTTACAACAGTGTATCTTGCAGGCAGGATAAATTTTAGTTCCAAAGATTTGTGGCTGGGTTGTTGTCCTGATCTATCCACTTGAAATCTTGCATGGTTACAAGAGACAACTGGTCTAGGTCCCATATGACCATTGTTAGGAGTCCTACAGAGGGTCAGCCTCATAGATCCCTGGGAGTTTTCACTCACTAGATTTCTATCTTGCCCTGAAATGTCCTAAAATTCAAGTAATCTCTCCAAGTACTGTCTCACTCCATCCTCCCTCCACTTGATCTCTCCTGTTTCCACACCTAAAGACCCCAAATCCACCTATGATATTTATTTTTTTCCCTTTGCAAGGAAATATATATGCCCTTTGCATGAGATCTCTTTGCTATTTAGCCTTTCTGGAGCTGTCCATTGTAATATGATAATCTTCTATTTTACAGTTAACATCAACTTATAAGTGAGTACATACCATATTTATCATCTTAGTCTGGGTTACCTCACTCAGTATATTTTCTAGTTCCATCTATTTGTCTACCAATTGCACATTGTCATTACTTTTAATAGCTTAGTAATAGTCCATTGTACATACGTATCACATGTCTTTATCTATTCACTGATTGAAGGAAACCTAGTTTGTTTCCAGTTTCTGACTAATACAAATGAAGCTATTGAGCAAAATGTTCTTGTACTAGGATGGTGCATCCTTTGAGTATATGCCCCGGAATGAAATAGTTGTGTCTTAATGTAGATTGATTCCCAATTTTATTAGAAACTGCTATATTGATTTCCACTGTTGCTGCAAAGTTTTGCACTCCTACCATCAATAGGGGAATGTTCCCCTGGCTCCACATTCTCACCAGTATGAGCTGTCACTTGAATTTTTGATCTTAGCCACATTCTGACAATTATAAGATGGAATCTCAGAGTACTATTGATATGCATCTCCCTGATGGATAAGGCTGCTGAACATGTCTTTAAGAGTTTCTCAGTCATGAGATTCCTTTGTTGAGAATTCTCTATTTAGATATCTTTCCCCTTTTTAAATTGTATTATCTGGTTTTGTTTATGTGTAGTTTCTTCAGTTCTTTATATATTTTGGAAATTAGTCCTCTTTTATCCACTAGGACTGGAGTTTTGTGCGGGGTGATATATATTATATATTTCCATTCATCTACATGCCAACATTCTGTAAGATCCAGACAAATTCTTTGTTGGTATATTTTGTGTCTTACTTATTTTGCTTTTGCTTGTTTGTGTGTGTGTGTTTATCTTAACTTTTATTTGATGATGCTATTTGTTTGTTTTTGACAAGAGAGAGAGGGGAGGTACTTGAAGTTGGATGAGTAGAAAGAACTGTAACACTTTGGGAGTGAGCTGGTGTTGTGGGTCATCACAATGTCTTCAAATGTAGAAATTTGGGGAATCAGATACCAATTGGTGATCTATAAAAACCTTTGGAAGCATGAAGTGGAGTATTTAATGTAATCGATCGAGATGATGACAGGAAATGAGATGAAGAGGAACATAATAGTAATTTCTACAAATCAGGAGGGTCACTTTGAGAATAGAAGACTGAAGCAAGTAAGGATGGGAGATGATTGCATATATTGTCATTAATACATGAACCTAAAAGTTCTTGTGAAATCATCTTTTTAAACAAAGTAGATTGAACTATCTGCAAATAGAAACCATTCTTTCTTATATTTTATTCTGATACCAAATGAGTTTTCTGTGAATATCATCTTGATATAGAACCATAGATTAAATTGAATATATTTATCCACATATCTAATTTGGATAGCTTGAAAAAAAGTAGTCTCTGGTTTATATTAAGAAGTAATTGTGTTTCCCCTGACAAACTAATTTTATGTTGTGACTTATTTTATGACTTTTGAGAAACATGTTGAGGTTTATAGACCTATTTTTTCCTACAACATACTCATGTAAACTTTAATCAATTTTAGATTCTCTGCTAAGGTTCTTTGGTTTATATAAACATACCAGATTCCATGTTTCTTCATGAACTCTAAGAAACAGAGTGACTGCAGCTAAATTCCTTGAAATACTAGGGTCAATGATTCATATAATTAATAATATTATAAAGAAGATTGAAACTTTAGTATAAAAATCAAAAGAAAACTATCTTTCACACACTAAGTTTGTTATTTAAAATATGTTAAAATGTACAAATCTGATGCTTATTAATTTCTGGTGTAGAGACATGGGGTTTTATTATTCTCAATTTTTACCTGCATTCTAAAATATCAAATGAAATTAAAAATGATTACATACCACAGTGTAAGCTTATGCATGAAACTTGCTTATGAAGTAACAAGAAAATGCTTCGCCATGAATCTACACCATCAAGCTAAGAGCCTACAAAACTACTGTGAACTCATAATAATTTTGCCAATGAACTCTAATAGCCTTGTGCCATGTTTGTAATTTGGTCCTTAAAATAACTTTAAAATGACGACCATTCATCTACAATATCTGGCTTCAATAAAGTCCTGTTTCTGAGTTTTCCAGGCTTTGTACATGGATGATTAATATGCAGAATAAGAAAACTAAAACAAAAATCATTGTCACCTGACAAAAAGAACACATGAATCCGTTAGTCAGATTGCTCTAAAAGCTCAAAATAGCATAATTTGGGTGCTGAATCTAGTAAAAGTTCAATAAATTATACAGTTACTTAAAGCGTGTATTGTCATTGATGCTACATGCATGTATGTTGAATGAATGTAGGGAGAATATTTTGTTTACTTAAAATATCCTCCTTACCACATAGATAGAATAAGTAGATACAAAGATTTGGAGAACACATGATGGATAATATTCATGGGAGCAAAAAAAAAAAAAAAAAAAAAGGGACAAGAGCCCATGAAGGGTGCAGTTTGTCAAAACACAGTAACTACAGTGTTACAGTAACTACACTGAAGAACACTCTTTGTCACAGATAGTAAGTACAGTGAAAGCTGAAGCCTTTACCAAGAGGACAGCCAATTTCCTACCTGTCTTCCAGGAAATAAATAAGATTCCTAACCAAGTACAAAATATTGTCAGAATTTAATGAGGTGCTTGCATCAGGAATTTGTTGACATACAGATGAAAGATAAATACCCAGAAAGCTTTGCTGGAAGATAGGTGAGTAAAGGATTGTAGTACAAATATGTTCAAAGGAAATTGCTCAATTAGAAATAAAATGCAATTCATGTCTGTAATTTTGACTCTATCTGTTTCTGAGAGAATCTGCTTCCTATATAGGGTGAATAGTTAGCAGTGATTCTCATTCAGTAAGATTTAATCCTTAAGATTTGAGACTGTAAGTTTCAATATATACCATGACACTGCTAATAAGTTTACATTCAAACATTGTCACTGAGTGGTGAGCATTCTGGGTAAAATGGATATGATTGCTTCTGTTCAGTTACTTACAAGAGAAGCCAGAAACTATGACAACAGCTAATAGAATAAAATATTATTTCAATTAATATGTATTTTAAATTTTTAGATGTAGAAATAAATGTTAAAATAAATTAATCTTAATTTGAATTTTTATGTCCTACGCATATTCAAGTTAATAATTCTTTACAAGTTGATCCATTCAATTAAACAATGAAAAGTGTTAGCAAATAGGTAATTTTGAATTTTTGTGCGGATAATCAGCAAAATAGAAGATAATTTTACTACAGGTATTTGTAAATGTTTGAATATATTTATAGTTTCTGTACAAAGAAGTAGTATGTCATATTTCATGCCTGATTTGTTTTTTTATTCTTCTTAGAGAAGATAAACAAATGTGTTTATTATATTAGTGTCATTCAAATTACACGTAAAAAGCAATTCTTTAGTTGGAATAATTATTCTATTTTGTTCTACATAAGTCATAACCTCAATTTGGATGATCAAAGTTACAATGCAAAAGTAACAATAATAAGGATGGTAAAGAAAACTGAAACGGTTTTTCACTATAACAATGGCCTTTAGGAGAGTTATGCCATATTCATCATTCCATATATAAGCTTGGAAAATGTAAAACACTATCAGATGAAGCAAACATAATTTCTATTGGTTTATCAAATTCCTTTTTACATCTTTAGAAAATAGTAGAATTCAGAAATTATCTCTAGCTTTTAAATATTGATCTAATTTCCTCTTGTGATTTGATAAAAAACAGTTAAACTAGAACCCTGAAAATAATGTGTAAATAAATAGGTAAGAAAGTAGTTTTTGAAAGATAACTTTTGCTTGGGTCTGGAGAGATGGCTCAGCAGTTAAGAACCCTGACTGCTCTTCCAGAGGACCTGGATTAGATTCCCAAGAGGCAGCTCTCAGCTGTCTGTAAATCTAGCATCGTACGACCTCACACAGACATGCACACAGGCAAAACACTGATACACATAAAAAAAAAATTACCTTTGCTGGAAGATGATATGCTACCACTCTATTTCTTTATTACTCACAGGATTTGTTGTCTAAGGAATCTGTTACTTGAGTTTAGTCAATGGAAAAGTGATAATACAGGTATTGATTTAAGCAGTAAAGGAGGTATCCAACAGCTATGTACATGGTTACATAAATGAAATTACCAAAACCAAATTAAAAGACAAAAAGGGTCTTCAAAGACTTCTGTTTTTTATTATTTTAAAAATATTTGCTACATCTTTTGATTCTTAAATCTCCTATAAGTAAAACTAGAAGAAGAATGGTTAAGGATTATGTTTCAGGCACCAAGCTCTAATCTCTTAGTAACTTTTGGCTGTGTGCTACTTCCTAACATCTCTGCAGAGATTACCCACTCTAGGAGCTTGTTTTGAGTCCTCTCTAGAAAGGTGGTAGCTCTTTTTTTTTTTTTTGTAGTTACTTGAATTTGTAGTTACTTGAATTTGTAGTTACTTGACATAACTTATGATAGTTGGCCTCTATGAGAATCAAATATTCTAATTTGAAATGAAGCATGAATTTACCCAGCCAAGAGAATAATATAAGGGCTAAATACCATGTACTCCCCTTCCATACCTCTTCTGGCATAGTGGAGGCACAGTGATTAGTTATATGCAAACTGAAGAGATAATCAGTTGCTCATGGTTGAATGTTTATGTCTCCCAAAATTCTGTCCTGGGGTTGTATCTGCTAATAAAGAACTGTACTTAGACCTTCCTTGAAGAAAGGGAAGCACTGTTCAAAGGTTTCCTGTGTACAGAATTTGTCCCACAAGTCTATAGTTGCAGCCGACAAGACATAAAGTTGGGTAGGGGGTTGCATGGTTGCAATTACTGTGTGTTTCTGAAAGACCTTTCCAAATTCTACCTGACACCCTCCAAATGTTCATGGTTTTGACTCTAGTTTACTACTTAAACTTGTAGTTTATCCAAAACAAATTGTCAAAAGCATGAATATGGATAATACAGTATACACCAAATTTTCAAATATTTTGTAAGAAAACAAAAATATGAAACACAATTGAAAATGGTTATACAGTGGCATCTTCATTATTAAGAACTTTTTCATAAAATGCTGTTATGAAGGTAAAACGTAAGTGTCAGAGGGAGAAAATACGTTTTTATGCTCAGCTTTTTAGTCACTAAGCTTACAAGTAAGCTCCCAAACACCTCAGACTAGTTCCCAGGACTTATGCTTAGGCAGAAAGTTATTTAACCACAGAGCAAACTCTCCGTATCCTATTGAAGTCATTTTTAATGGATAATATTATGACTGATTTTAGTTTCATTGAAATCTTTATTCATAATTTTGCTGTATTACTAAAAACATTTAAGAATTTTGTTTTAGTCTTTTTTTGTACATATTCTGGAAATAATTTCTACAGCATTACAAGAAAGGACCATAAAGTTACAAAGATATTTTCTTATACCCATGAGATAATACAGTTCACATATATTCTCAAATCTCAAGAAGCAGGCCCATCCTGTCTAATCAAGCAGAAGCCATAGTCGACTACAACAGACACTTCTAGAACTATACATAGAAAAAAAATTACCTGTGAAATCTGATGAGTTATACCAGGTTAGTGTAGCAATAGTGTATTTTGGCAAATTCTACCAAGAATTTAACCCTGACTTTACAGCAATTGAAAAAGATAAACCCATAGTTCTTTCTGGGGAAGAGAAGAAAACTGATGTGTACTGATCAGAGTGATTAACCTAGTATTCTTCAAAATTCTGCTTGTGGTCCCACCCCACATTCCTGCCAACTTCAATAGCATACAGAGACATAGTTGAGATCATTTCAGAATCCATGCAGTTTAGAGTTCATGCCAGGGATTTTTTTATGAACTTACTGCAGCTGTGCTTAATCTCAACATTGCTACAAGTTTTCTTATGATGATGTTGTCCAGTGTAAAACTGTCTTCACATAACCTCTCATCTTACCGCATTTTGAGAAAAGGTTTCCTTTTTTTCTAACACTACTCCAGTGTCAATCCATTATAAAAAGGTGATATAATATAGTCAGCAACAGAAAGGAAATGAGTAAGCAACAGTGGGAGAATGTGTTCATCATTGGAAGAAAATTTCAAAAAGCTAGTCCATGATACAAAAGGTATGTAACTGGAAAAATTATAGAATGCCCCTCCTCCATTGCACAGTACAGGTTGTAGTGTCATAGAAGTAAACTATTCCTGGTAGAACATAACAAACTCACATAGAAAAGTGAAAAGTTATTGGGAAAGAATTAAAAAAAAAACTTTGAAGCACGATGACTAAATTAACATTAATTGATGTTGTAGTTGTTGCTAAAATGCCTGCCAATGTAGCCATTGTTGTTTTTATTATCCTTCTATAATGGTGCCCTAAATATTGGGAGTATAGGTATGTATCACCTTGTCAAGCAGCACTAAGTATCTGAAATCTTTTATAACAGTAGCCACAACAAATATAAGGCACAGACAAGATCTAGAAAGATTAAAAAAATTCTATATCAAAGACCCATTACTTATTAGGCAGTGCAGTATGTCTAGATTTCAACAAGAAGCACAGTTGTTCCAGATGGTCTGGGTCAATATGAAGAAATTATGTTCATAGTGTATAGCCTTAAGGATGATATGAAAATAGAACTCTATTGCTTTTCTGGGCTTCTAGCCAAAATCCATAACTACAGTCAGATCTTGAGAAAAATATGCATCAAATTTTAATTGGAAGACATTGTATAAAAATTTCACCACTTCTACTCAAAACAGTTGTCATCATAAGACACAGGAAACAATGAGAAATTGTCTGGGGGAATCAAAATATAGTATTAAGTATAATATGTTATCATTAGAGTAATTCAAGAATAAAATAAAGACACCCGGTCAAAACTAAGAAATATCAGTAAACTGTGAACATTATATAATAATTGGATCTTATTTAATTTATATCTCAGAATTGATTTTTTAGATAGATGGTCTACATGATGTTAACAAGAGAAATCAGATATCGGGTTGATGTATGTGAATCCAATGTATTTTCTTAAAACCTTCCTATAAACTGAAAATTTTTAAATAAGAGATTATTTTGAAGGTTATAAAATCCAACAAAACAATGAAATGTAAATTTTAGAATTTTCATGGTTCCCTAATATGTTTTTAAAACTTATCTACATGCAATCGAAACATATGTACAACACTACTTCTTTTATTTCTATCATATATTTAATTACATATGATAAAATGTTACATTAATTTTAAAACATTGTAGCTAGAATTTTACCTAAGTGGTACAGAGTCTAAGTAGGAAGTCTTTACATTATATTCCAAAACTAAACAGGAATATTTTGTTAGAAAGATAACTTCACATTTTGCTAAAACTTGTTCAATTATGTCTAAAAATTACCTTGACATTTTTGTGATGTTTGTCTAGGTGTTTCAAATCAATCTCGGAGCGTTTGGCAGATATTTAAAAGTTCGTAATTATATTATTTATTATTGCTAAACCCTATTTTTGCTAATGTAAATTCATAGGTGTAAACATTTGTAGCCTGTAACTCACTACTATTTTTGTTAATTTTTATCATGAACTTTCTGGAAATCTACACTTAAAGACTAAATGTAATATATTAATTTTCTGAATTATGAATTATAGATAAATTGATATTCTAATATGAAAGCCTGTGAATATTTATGAAAATATACAATTTAATTATTTTAGTTTATACAATATCAATCTACCATTATCTATATAAACTATGTTATACATTACCAAGAAGGACAAGTTACATACATTTTGATAAAAGCAACCAAGTCAAGGTGGCTATTATACTGAAGGATTTTAATATTGGAAAAAATGTAATGACTCACAGAAAATTTACAGTCTCTCTGTATATCCAAATGAATATCCATGTTTATGCTATATGTTGAATAGTTTTGTAACTGGTATAAATGTGGGTTATGAACTGTAACCTACAGGGATCACTAAGTCAACTGTTTCCCCATTCCTACAAAAGGCAAGAATTATGATATAGCTCAAGGATTGTTTCCTGCTTTTGAACTCAATTTTGTTACCAAAACATTTAAGAGCTCTCTCATTTATATAGAGAACCTTCTTTAAGCTATATTTACTTTATTTTTCCTATATATGAGTGTCTTGCATAAATATACATATGTGTACCACATATATGTGTAGTGCCTGTGGAAGCCAGAGAAGAGCATGTGATCCTGGTCACTGGAGATATCTGTGGCTGTGTGCTACAATATAGGTTCTAGGAACTGAACCCAGGTCCTCTGTAAGACAGCAAGTGCTTTTAACTATTGAGCCATCATTGCAGCTGTAAGAGTCTTCTTTATATATTATGTATGTTGCATCAAACGTTTATGTAGGTGATGGTCTTGGAATTTAATCCATTGCAATTGAATCTTGCAGTATTAATACTAATAAATAAATAAGTATGTAAATAAATAGAATGGAGGAGAGGAGAGGAGAGGAGAGGAGAGGAGAGGAGAGGAGAGGAGAGGAGAGGAGAGGAGAGGAGAGGAGAGGAGAGGAGAGGAGAGGAGAGAGGAGAATTTGTGATGAAGGTCAATTTGCAGTGTTGAGGGGAAACACGAAAGAAATATGGGGAAAAGGACAGTCTAATAATTGATTTATTAATAAGAGCTAACATAAAATAATGATAAAAGTTTACTTAATATTAAAGTACCAATATGAAAAGATGTAAAATATTGCA
Organism: Mastomys natalensis; assembly: GCA_021653895.1. Classification (NCBI taxonomy): domain Eukaryota; kingdom Metazoa; phylum Chordata; class Mammalia; order Rodentia; family Muridae; genus Mastomys; species Mastomys natalensis. Next base: position 97,530 of record JAJTUV010000323.1, on the reverse strand, counting down.
TTAAATATATAAAAACATAAGATTCGTATAGCTTAAATTTCAAATTATTTGTCTATTATCAAGAAAAACATATTTTTTAACCTTTCCATGGTTTGTGTAAGATATATTTAAAACTGCTAACACAACTTAATCAGCAACTTATGTAAAATGAATCTTACCAAATTATTATGTATCATATTATATACATATCTGTCTACACCCACATATATTCACTTTTTCCTTCTCAGACTGAAGTTTCCTGATCTTCTTACTGACAATGTAAAAGCCATTTCAGATTTCTCTAAGAGTTAATATTCAACTAGTGTCTAGATTAATATCCAATCTATATTTCAGCCTAATGCATAAAGCATTGATTGTTTGCATAATTACAATGCTCAAAACTGTTTGCAAATATACTTTTCTTGATTTGTGCCAATAGACATTTTATATAATTATTACATACATTTATATTTGTCTGACATGTAATAATGAAGCTTGCAAGAAAAAAGTTATATATATTATAATTTATTAATAGTCAAAACCAAATATAATATACTGATATTTCAACCTTAATTTAATTCTCTTGCAGCCTCTTAGCACATGAATTCAGGCATATTTTATTTCCAAGTGAACAAATGCTGCATGTGTTAGGACTACATGTGTTAGAAAGACAGTCAAAGGCACACATTTCAGTGAGGTAGCCAAATAAAATCCTGGAAAGTGCATGAATCTCTTATTCTACAGGACATATAGTAATTCTCATATTATTATAGTTATAATAGTATAGTAAATAACTGAGGTTGTTTTAATGTTTTCTAAGTAAGTCAAATCCGCAGCAAAAGATGGGTGACCACCAGTCATGCTCAGAGAAGCAGAATTGAATTAGTTTCAATACAGAAATTGGAGAGGAAAATTGCTTGTGATAAAATGAAAATATTCAGTAACACAACATTGTGGAAATGCACTGTCAGACTTTTTAAATGACCCTTTCCTGTAGGTTTTAGAATTCAAACATTAGTTTAGAAAAGACATGGCATAATATATGTGTCTTGTCAGAAAAAAAGGAAATGTTCTGAGGACTAAGAATCCATTACAGTCTTGGCAAATGTTAGCATTTAAATACATTTTAATGCTGTTCAAAGAGAGAAAGCCCATGTTGCTGAAGGGACTGCAGGTTTCTGAGCCTTTTAACATTTTCTTTAAATCCTTTCAGGAGGGAATGGATAAGAGATAAATGATAAATGCTTCTGATCTGGAGATAAAAATCAGAAAATCAATTTATCACATTAATTCAAAGAAATGTTTTCTCCACAATTTTAAACTCAGACAGAAATTTGCATTACAATCAACACAATTTTAAACCCAAGATTTGCTAATCAGTACTATTATATTCATTTCTTACTCATGTGAACACACTCATTGCTAGTTATTGTGACATAATTGATATAACATACATTATTAGGTTGATTAATTATATACTTAACTATATAGGGATAGACAGAAATTGATTGGGAGAAAAACAGAAATTTGTTTGGTTAAAATACCTTGAAAAATATTACAAACATAAACATCAATCTTATAAAGGAAGATTATGAACTATAGCAGCAAACACGTAATTTATATCTGTGTGTAAAATATTCCAGAGTGATTTTGTTTAACAAGATTAAAATAGAAAGATGAAGTTATATGAATTGACCTTTTTGATTATTTAGAAATGGTTGGATTTTTAATTTATAAAATCATGGTGAGTCTTAAAGCTAATGACATTTGAGGTTTTGTGAAATTTAATAATTTGCCCCAGGGAGCTACCCTTCCTATATAACCTTATTCTTAACACCTTAATGCTAAGGAGTAATAATGGTACTCCTTTGATGATAGACCTTACCGTAATGGGATAGGATATAGAAATGAACCTTGTAAGATATGGCCATGATGGTTTGATTATGCTTGTCCCAGTGAGAGGCACTATTGGGGATATGGCCTTGTTGGATTAGGTGTGATCTTGCTGGAGTAGCTGTGGCCTTGGAGGAAGTGTTTTACTGTAGGCTTGGGCTTTAAGACCTGTGTCCTAGCAGCCTGAAGCCAGTATTGTGTTTGCATTCAGATCCAGATGTAGAACTCTCATCTCCTCCTGCACCATGTCTGCCTGGAAACTGCCATGCTACCACCTTGGTAATAGTGGACTGAACCCTGAACCTATAGGCCAGCCCCAATTAATATCCTTTTTAAAAGTTGCACAGGTCATGGTATCTGTTCTAAACAGTAAAACCCTAAGACAGAAGTTGGTACCAGGGACTGGAGTATTGCTGTCATAGGCCTGACCATAATTTTGTTTTGAAAAATGTGGGTTTTGAGACTTTTGTTTTGGAAAGCCATGTAATGCTTTAAGTGGAGCTTAATGGGCCATCCTAATAGGAATATAGAATACTGTAGTGGTGAGGGTGATTTGAATTGTGTAGGTCTGCTGGCCTAAAAAGTTTCAATGGAGAATGTTAGTATGTGGCCTAAAGACTGTTTTTTTTTTTTTTTTTTTTTTTTTTTTTTTGTGATATTTTGGTACAGAACATTACTGCTTTTTTATCATTTTCCAAAAAGTCTGCCCGATGTTAAGGTGAAGAGATCTAGATTAATTGCATTGACAAAGGAAGTCTGAAAACAGCCTCTTATAAATTCTGGTGTGTGGTTACTAATGTTCACTCTTATGAAGAGTGTCTTTTTTTTTTTTGTCAGTATCATGTTTTCTTTTTTTTTTAATTTGTTTATTTATTTAATTATTTAAATCACTCCATAATTTACTTATTCACACAGGGGTTATAAACACAAAAAAGGCAGGATGTGGGGAAGGGAATGACACCTGAGCATAGGTGTTCAGGGGAAGTATGGATACCATTCAGAACATGGTATCAGCTGGGTGAATGTTCAGGTGACAGGTCACTATGACTCTGCCTTATCTAAGTTGGTACTGTCGGATTTACACAATGGAGTACTACTCAGCTATTAAAACAATGAGTTCATGAAATTCTTAGGCAAATGGATGGAGCTAGAAAATGTCATCCTGAGTGAGATGACCCAATCACAAAGGAACACACATGGTATGCACTCACTAAGAAGTGGATGCTAGCCCAAAAGCGCACAATACCTAAGATGCAAAGCATAGACCTCATGAAACTCAAGAAGAAGGAGGAAGACCAAAGTGAGGGTGCTTTTGTCCTTTTTAGAAGGAGTATCAAAAGATTCAATCAGAGCTCCCAGTCTCTAAACCTCCAGCCTGAGAACAGATAACTGAGGGTGGCTTTGTCAGGCATCAGTAGAATTAGAGGACCATGGTCCCCAAAAGTTTGGATTACCTAGTGTTGGGGAATCTGAGAACAGGGAGATGGGTTTGGGAGGATGTTTGGAGCACACCCTCATAAGAATAGGAGGAGGGGGTATGGGATAAGGGGTTTAGGGGGAGAATGGGAGAGGAGATAACATTGAAAGATAAATACTTGAAATATCCAAAAAAAAAAAAAAAAAAAAAAAAACATAATGGGTCTGAATAAAAAAAAAAAAGATAGCTTACTTATTTCAAATTATTTTCAAAAGTTTCTAGGAGATGTTAATTGGCTAAGATCTTATTTTAAGCTCTCCACAAAAGAATTTAAGTTTCTGTTCTATAACCTAATCAACCTAAGCTTAGAATGCTACAGAGGGCAGAACTCGTAAAGAGATATTCTTTGACAGTCCAGTGATAAAAGAGATTATTAATGTAGATTTATATTTCCTTAAATAGTGTCTTTATGACTCTCTGAGTGTGGAAGAAGTGGCTACTGGCGCTTCTGCCCAGATCTTACAAGAACTCTGAAAAATGTGTCTTAAAAATAAAAGAGGAGGAACTGTTTTCCCCCAGAATGAGTCTCCTGAAACACTCCCCATCATGCCTTGTTTACTTTTAACTCTCAAAAACTCAAAGCTCATAGCAAATCTGCTGCTAACTGCCTCTGGCATCGCTGAGACCAATAAAAACTATGCCATAACTATGTGGAAGGACCCTCTTACCCTTAAATGGAATGGCTCAGACTCAGTTCTCATATGGGGCCAAGGACTGATATGCCTGTTTGATACCACAGAAGGCACAGCTAAATGGCTGCCAAAAAGGTTAATGAAATAAATAGATACCCCCACAAAGCCAGGCCCAACTATAAATAAGATGAATAACAAGTGACCTCCAGGGAAGAGAAATCTCCCTGAGAATTCCCTTCTTTTTCCTCTCCAGGTAAAAATGAAACACACATGACGTCTGCTGGTAGAAGTTCTAATCCTGAGGCTAGCCTCCGGACTTATACTACTCAGACCTTTGATGGGCCATTGACAAGGACACCAATCAGCTAGAGACTGACATCACTAATCTGAAAATCCCTCGTTTCACTGTCTGAAATGATCTCAAAAAATTGCAAAGGACTTTATTGGACTTAAATTACTCTTTTACAATAGAAAAGACTGTACACCTCCTGACTGTTTACAGCCCTTAAAGAAGAATGTTGCCCTTCCACTGACAAGACAGGATTGTTAAAGAGAACATGAAAAAGGTCAGAGAAGGTCCTGAGAAAAGACAGAGAGAGAAAGAGAAAGATGAGAGTTGGTTCACGGATTGGTTTTCAACCTCTCCATGGTTGTCAACCCCACATCCTCCCATCCTGGGACCATTAATTGGGTTATTTTTTTTTCTTTTGGTCCCTTGGCCTAACATACATACATGCTAACACAATGTCTTGGGTCTCTGTGGAAAAACACTGAAACAGTAGGCTATAAGCTATTGTAAACAGGCAGCTTCTATGAAGAGTGTCTTAACGAAAAGAAGAAAGAAAAAATATAAAATATATGATTCAAGTAATAAAGGAGCACCAGGAAGTGCAATGGAGCTGATTTCTATGTTCAAAGAGATAACTAATTAAGGAAGTGGACATTGTGATGCCACCTAGCTAAATTTAGGTTGAAGCATGGTGGTACACACCTTTAATCCCAGCAGACAGAGGCAAGCAGATCTCTGAGTTCAAGGCCAGCTGGGTATGGACCAAGGTTCCAATTAGAGAAAAGCAAGAATTCTGGCATGACAGTACAAGCCTTTGATGCCAGTCAGCATTCAGGAGACAGAAACATGCAAATTTCTGAGTTCAAGATCAATCTGCAGACCAAGTTCCAGAACAGCCAAGCTTTCACAATGAAGGAGTTGGAAAACAGAAAGCTGGTGATAATGTAATAGAACAAGGTTCCATGTTCCAGCAAGCAGAACTGCAGAATTAGGCATGTGTCTCTGGCTATAGAGTCAAAAATGGAAGGGACTACTTGGACAATTGATACTGTTAGCTGGACATAAGAAATTAATGGAGATTAAGAACAGATCATCATTATTGAGATGAAATCTTCCTGGAAGTATGTTTTGAAAGCACATAGAAGCTGTGTTCCAAAAATAGCCAAGGATGTACCTCTTGCTGCAGCTGTACTTGGTAATATGTAAGAGTCACCAGGTGGTACTGGCTTTGAAGACATGAAGGGTTTATGGAGAGCAGCCAAGGTTTGGTACTATAAAAGGCCATGGAAGGCCACTGGTGGAGGTGTAGCCTCAGTTGCAGTTGACAGCCCAAGACATGCAAAGAAGTTGAGGCTTGACACCATGAAGAAAGACTATTAGAGGCTATTTGTGAAGCCTATTTGCAGAGGAAGATCCCAGTGTATGAAGATTCCAGTACCATGGCATAACCATCATGAACAGCAGCAGCAGTACAGTGGAAATCAACCTAAGCTTAGAATGCTACAGAGGGCAGAACTCGTAAAGTGATGTAAGTTGTTTGGAGGAGCCCAGAAGATCATGTGTGGATTCTAGACATTGGAACAAAGAACTGTGATGTTGAATTTGACTTGCAGACCCCAAGATGTTAAAGATGCCAGAACTATGGGATAACTGCCAAGAAAATTGGCTAACAACGAGTGGTACCAGCCTAAAGAATTAAGTTTCTTGCTGCTGAATGCCACCTCTGTCAAGAGAAGTCAAAAAATATGGATGGAGTTGGAGATATGAAGAATACTTTGTCAGCAGACAAGGGGACATGAATTTTGCAGTTTGCCCAGTTTTTTTGTTTTTGTTTTGCTGTAGTCCAGCATTTTGACTTTGTATAGAATTACAGTTAAGAAACTACATGAATCTCTGAAGAGATTCTGAACTTTGAATTTTTAACATTGTTGAGACTGCTATATACTATTTAGACTTTTGAAGTTGGATTAAATGTATTTTGCAATTGACTATGGCTAAGTATGGTCTCCATAGACTCATATGTTTGCATTAACCTATGGGGGCCAGTGAATGGAATGTGATGGATTGAATATGCTTGGCCCAGAGTGTGTCACTATTAGGAGGTATGGCATGTTAGAGTAGGTGTTGCCTTGTTAAAGAAAATGTGTCACTGTGGGTGTAGGCTTTAAGATCCTCATCTTAGCTGCTTGGAAGCTAGTCTTCTGTTTGCATTCAGTTGTGATACAAAACTCTCAGCTCCTCCTGTGCCATGCCTTTCTATAAGCTGCCATGCTCTTCTCTTGATAATAATGGACTGAAAGACTGAACCTGTAAGTCAGTCCCAATTAAATGTTGTCCTTTATAAGAGTTGCCTTTGTTATGGGTAACACAGAATAGACTCAAAGTCATTTTAAAGATTCTTTGTATAATAATGCTTTGTCAAAACTTCTCCTCCTTCTCCTTTTCCTCCTCCTCCTTTTCCTCCTCTTCATCTTTCTTCTTCTTCTCTGTCTCTGTCTTCTTCTCCTTCTTCTCTTTCTTCTCTTTCTTCTCCTTCTTCTCCTACTTCTTCTTCTCCTCCTCCTCCTTCTTTTTCTTCTTTCTTTTTCTCCTCTCACTCCTCTACCTATTCCTCCTTCTCTTCTTCCCCTTCTCCTCTTCCTCTTTTTCTTCCTCCTCTTTTTTTTTTTTTTTTTTTTAATATTAGAGCCCTTCTCCTATATATTATGGTTTCTAGTTTTGTTCTTTTGGGGGATTTCTGTTTGAGAAAACACATGGATTACTGTGTTCAGATATGTTTATAGAAATTTATTTTTGACTCTTTTTCTTCTTGGTTGTTATGTTATATCCTGGTTTATTTGTTTTATCTTATTTCATTAATTTTACAGGTATTCTAATATCTGTTGTATTCTAATGAGAGAGAAGAGGAGAAAAGCATGGATTTTTTGTAAGTGGGGAAAGTGGGAGGATCTGGGGAAAGTTGGGAAAGGGGAAGCCTTACTCAGCATATAGTATATGAAAAAAAATCACATTGGAAATTTAAAATTAAAAACAATATGCTTTGTAACATCTTGTAGGTTAAAAAAAATACACATTGTAACTAAACCACAAAGCCTGGTAGTCAGAATTCAAAATAGAAATGTAATATAGAAAAGAAGAGCATAATACTTTGCTGACAGAAGCTATTGAGGAGAGCCTATGGCAAGCAATTTAGTTTCCTGGAGATGGCCCACTGTTTTGTATGGCTGTGATGACTGAACTGTGGAGAGTCACAGGCCCAGAGACTTCATTGCACAATTGCTTCTCATTGCTGATATGACTTTCCTGCCATTATTAAATAGCCTCATGATTCCTGGGGATCAGCCTACCCAATTGGGAAATTTTCTTACAGATCAATACGAAGGTAAACTTTCATGAATTAATATTGTTTAGATGAATTAATGACTTTATAGAACTCCTGATTTCATTGAAATAATTTTAAGAAGAGAGTTTAAGGAGGTGGTTTTATGTGTTATGCCAGAAAGATGTAATATAGTTAGAATCAAGAATCACATATTCCTCCTCCTCATAGAATAGTAAGTAAAGGCTGCATAATTAGGAATGCAATGAGCTTTCATATTATACTAAGAAGAAATATAGGCTTGGGACAAATTTGTCATCAAGTAGAAACATTCTTTCTAAGTCTGGGCCAAGGATGAAACCATAAGTGTTCACTATGTTAAAGCAAGGCCATATGAAACTGTTGCTTAGAACTTATAATGAGCTTACAGAATGAAGCACTACTTTGAACTTACTATCAACATACTTCTGAAACTCTCTATTTGTGCAGGGCAACATTTTATATATGAGGTAATTTTATAAAACAAACAAAAAAAAAAAACCTTTTTTTCTAAGAAGATATAAATTACCAGAATGAAGAAATAAAGTGTGGCATTTGGGGCACTGCTCTATTCATAAAATGTGTATCTTTAGGTTTTGGTGCTCTGCCTCATCCATCAAATATATATCTGTGGCATTGGGGGCTCTGCTTTATCCACCAAATGTGTGTGTGTTTGTGTGTGTGTGTGTGTGTGTGTGTGTGTGTGTGATTTATGTATATTTTTCTGTCTATATGTATGTACAATATATGTATATGCATATATATGTATGTAGGTACATGTGTATGTATATAGTATGCATGTGTAATTTTCAAAGTGAGGCAAGTAGTCTGATCTGGCCAAAGTGTGTATGTTTTTGTTTGTGTATATTTGTCTGTGTGTGTACTTGACTTTCTTTCTTTTCCTTTCTCTGTGAAGCTGCCAAAAGACATCAGCTTTTGGCCCCAGAACTTTAAGAGTTAAATTGCCAGAAGCCATTAGCTTCTTGCCCCCAGAACAGTATGAAAGAGTAATAAGGTCAGAAGTCTTCAGCCTTTGGCCATATTTCAAAGAAGTGTTCTAACTCCATACCAGAATAGTAATGATGGCTGTCAGCATTTTGTCACCAAAAGAACTTTTTGAAATTGTCACTCATGAAATTTATGAGAGCACTGAAGATTGGAGTCAAGCCACTCAATGAAATACAACATTCAACTCAGAAACAAAATATTATATATATATTTTCAGGAGGTATCATCTACAAAAATATTTGAATAAACATTTTTAATAGAAAGAGAACAGATTTCAATATATATTTAAATATTTAAATAAAATATCTAAATTATTCAAATTTAAAAAATAAGAGCTTCAGAACAAATTGTTAATTTTAAATTTAAAGTACCAGTTTATACAACTAAATATGTTTCTCTAAGCTAACTATAATTTCATTCTCTTAACTAAAAAATTAGGTAGCAGAAATGACCAGTTTAAACGACTAAGAATGCTTACCAAAATTTCATTCTGTTAACTAAAAAAATTAGGTACAGATACATTTTTTAAGAACAGAGCCAAGTGTGGGCAATACAGTCCATCAATTGTTATTACTCTTATATTTGTGCTGATTATATATTCAGAGATTATATACTTCAACTGGATTTTTAAAAAATTATCCCATATATTGTATCCCTACTGCATTTTCTCTTTCCTCATTTTTTTTTAATAATCCCCCTTACCCCACCCCCATTGACTCTACCTCCATTTCTCTTCAGAAAAGTGTAGGCCTACCAGGGATATAACCTAAACATGGCATATCAAGTTACAATTAAACTAGGCACCTCCTCTCATATTAAGGTTGGATAAGGCAAGTCAACGGGAGGAAAAGGTGTCAAAGCCATCAAAAGAGTCAGATTCAGCCCCCTATCCCCGTGTTAGGAGTCCCAAAATGACCAAGCTTTGCAACCATAATATATATACTGAGTGCTTAAGTCAGACCTATGAAGGCTTCCTGATTGTCAGTTCAGTCTGTATGATCCTTTATCAGCCTGGGTTAATTGATTCTGTGGGTGCTCCTCTGGTATCCTTGAACGATCTAGCTCCAATCCTCCCTATCTTCCATGAGATTCCTGAGTTCTATCTAGTTAGTTGTGCACCTCTTGGCTCTCTTTGTCTGTTACTAGCAGTTGCTGGATGATGTCAGTCTCACTGACAATGATTATGCCAGGACTTGGTCTACAAGTATAGCATAATATTAGGAGTAGTTGATATTGGCTATGGGCTTGCTGTAAATTACCTTATTATGTTTAGGTATATCCTTTGTATCCCAACCTTGCCAAAGGTTTTATCAGAAAGGTGTGATAGATTTTGTTAATGGCCTTTTCTGCATCTAATAAGATGATCAGGTGTTCTCTTTCAGTTTGTTAACATGGTAGATAATATTGACAGATTTTCATATGTTAAATCATCCCTGCACCTCTGGGATGATTCTTGATCATGGAGGTTGACCTTTCTGCTGTGTTATTAGATTTGGTTTGTAAGTATTTTACTGAGTATATTTGCATTGATGTTCATGAGGGAACTTGGTCTGTAATCCTCTTTCTTTGTTGAGTCTTTGTGTGGTTTGCATATCATAACTGTGGTCTCATAAAATGAATTTGATAACATTACTTCTATTTTTTTCTTTGTGGAATAAATTGAAGAGTATTGGTATTTGCTCTTCTTTGAAATTCTGCTTTAAAACTGTGGCCCTGGATTCTTTGTTTATCTGTTTGTTTGGTTTTGTTTTGTTGAGGTTTTTTTTTTTTTTTTTTTTTTTTTTTTTTTTTTTGTTTTTTTTTTGTGTTTGCCTTTTTTCTTTGTTTAGTTTTTGGTTTTGCCTTTTGTTTTTGTTTTGTTTTGGTTGAAAGACATTCAATGACAGCTTCTATTTCCTTGGTGGTTACAGGTCTGTTTAAATGGCTTATATAATCTTGATTTAATTTTGGTAAGGGGTATCTATTAAAAATTGTGTATTTTTTCATGTGTTTCAATGTTATGATAAACATATTTTTGAAGTATGACAAAATTTCTCTGGATTTTCTCAGTGTCTCTTGTTATGTCTCCCTTTTTATTTCTGATTTTATTAATATGCCTTTTAGTTAGGTTGTCTAAATATTTGTCTGTGTGTTGATTTTTGAAAAGAACATTTTTTCCACTGAATCTTTGTATTGTTTTCTTTGTTTCTCTTGTATTGAATTCAGCCCTCACTTTGATTATTTCCTACTTTCTACTTCTCTTTTGTATATTTGTTCTTTTGTTTCAGGAGCTTTCAGGTATGTGGATTTTGCCCAGGTGTTAATTTGCTAGAATGAGATCTAATTTCTATCGGAAGGCACTTAGTCCTATCAATTTTCCTCTTAATAAAAATTGCATTGTGTTCTATGAGTTTGAATATGTTGTGCATTCATTTTTATTGAATTCTTGGTCATCTTTAATTTCTTTCAGTATTTCTGCCACTGACCCAGTTGCCATGAGTTTGTAAGCTTTCTTTTGTTTATTTTATTGACATCTACCTTTAATCCATTCATACCTCAAAAGATACAAGACTTGGAAGGGTTCTGAATGCAAGTGGACATCTTATCTGTTCTGAAAGACCTGCTCTGTACCTGAGCAGTGAATTTCTCCCTTGTAAGTGTCAGGGTTTGGGGGATAAGGGTTAGGGGGAATTGGAGGACTGGAAGTGGTAGTGTCAGTGGCTTGTGTCTTTAGACAGAGAGTCTTTCAAGTAGAGATGGAGCTCTTATCTGTTCTAACAACCTGGCTTAAATATCAATAATATCAGCTCAAATATTTTAAGTCTGCAATAATCTTTTTTCTCTTTCTTTCTTTCTTTCTTTCTTTCTTTCTTTCTTTCTTTCTTTCTTTCTTTCTTTCTTGTTGTTTTGGTTTTTGTTCCATTTGTTTGTTTGTTTTCTTCTGATGTTCTTGACCTCTCTGGCTCCTTATTGCTCTTCTACATCATTCCACATGCTCTGCCTAAGTTTGGATGTGGGTCTTTGAATTTATTTCCATCAGTTCATGGGAGAAGCCTCTCAGATGACAATTATGCTAGGCAACTCTCTGCAAGTGTAGCGGAATATCATTAATAGTGTTGGGGGTGGGTTCTCTCCATGGCATGGGTCTAAAGCGGGATCAAGCCTTAGTTGTGCATTTTCTCCATTTCTACTCTGACTTTAGCCCTGTACATTTATAGGCAGAACAATTTGTGAATCTAAAGTTTTGTGGGTTGGTATTCCAGTCACTTGGAAGTGTTTTCTGACTACAGAAGATGGCTAGTTCAGGATCTATATTCCCCAGTGCTAAGAGTCTAAGCTAAGGTCACCTCATAGATTCCTGGGAGTTTCCATTGTACATGGATTCTAACTTGTTTCAGAGATGATGCTCCCTTTTGGTTCCAGTTCTCTCTCCCCACACTCTCTCCCTCTATCCTCCCCCAACTTGATTCCTGCTTCTTCCCTCCCCAAACCCTCCCTCACCCAGTGCAAAGTCTTCAACTATTCCCAATGTCTATCATCATTCCTCTATTCAGTGAGATTCAAGAGTCCACTCTTGGGTTTCTCCTTGTTACTTAGTCTCTTTGAATCTGCAGATTTTAACATGTTTATCCTATACTTTATGGCTAATATCCACTTAGAAGTGAGAACATCACATGTTTGTTTTTCTGCGTCTGGTATACCTCAGTCAGCATGATCTACTCTAGTTCCATCCATTTGGCTGCAAATTTCATATTTTCATTGTTTTTAATAGCTGAGTAATATTCCATTGTGGAAATGCACCACAGCTTCTTTATCCATTCTTCAGTTGAGAAACATATAGGTTGTTTTAAGTTTCTGGCTATAACAAAGTTGCTATGAAATGTCCTTGTGGTATACTGAAGCATCTTTTGGGTATATGACCAAGAGTGGTATAACTCGGTCAGGGGGTAGATCAATGCCTAGTTTTCTAAGAAACTGCCAAATTGATTTCCAAAATGTTTGTACAAGTTAATACTCCCACAAGCAATAGAGGAGTGTTCCTCATGTTCCATATCCTCACCAACATGTGATGCTACTTGTGTTTTTGACCTTAGTCATTCTGATGGGCATAAGGTATAATATTTGAGTCATCTTGATTTGCATTTCTTTGATGATTAGGACACTGGACATTTCTTTAAGGGATTCTTGGACATTAGAGATTCCTATGTTGAGAATTGCCTGTTTAGCTCTGTACTCCATTTCTTAATTGGATTATTTGGTTTGTTGGTGTTTAATTTCTTGAGTTATTTCCCATTCTATAGGCTGGTCTTCCACTTATGGAATATTTTCATTTTATAAGGACTCATTTATTTATTGTTGATTTTGATGCCTGAGTTGTTGTTGTTCTGTTCATGAAGTTGTCTCCTATGACGATGCATTCAAGGTTATTCCTCACTTTCTCTTCTATCAAATTTAGTGTATCCAGTTTTATATGTGGAGGTCTTTGATGCACTTGGACTTGAGTTTGTACAGGGTGATAGACATGGATCTATTTGCTTTCTTCCACATGCAGACATCCAATTAGTCAAGTACCATTTATTGAATTTTCTTTCTTTTTTTCCCATTGTATACTTTTGGCTTCTTTGTCAAAAGTGAAATATCCATAGGTGTGTGGTTTACTTCTAGGTGTTCAATTTGATTCCATTGAGCTATCTTTCTGTTTTAATGACAATAGCATGAAGTTTTTACTATTGTTGCTCTCTAGTAAAGCTTGAACCAGGGATGGTGATACCTCCAGTTCTTTTATTGCACAGGTTTGTTATTTTTAAGTTAGTTTCATGAGAATTGTTCTAACTTAAATAATATTCTTAATTCATATTATTAGTAGTAGTCTCACTAAGAGTAAGTATATTAGTATTTCCATGTGATGTTTCTGTGTTAAATGCGAGAGTATAGCTATCTTAGGTTTTATATTTTTCATATGAAGTCGGGAGTTGTTTCTTTCAAGGTCTGTGAAGAAATCAGTAATATATCTTATCAACACAAATATATTTATTACAATTATGGACACTTTTAGAATATTTCAATTTCTTCTAAATCCTTTTTTTTGTATAGATGATATGATTACTGAACATGGAGCATCTTTGAAGAATAATTTCATTTATATTCCATTGCATGAAACTTTTAAAAACAGATTAATTAATTAATTTATGTATATGAGTACACAGTCTTCATGCACACCAATAGATGTTTGTGAGCCACCATATGCTTGCTAGAAGTTGAACTCAGGACCTCTAGAGAAGCAGCTAGGGCTCTTAAATACTGAGCTATCTCTCCAGCCCTTGCATAAATCCTATTACTATTGGTCCAAAGATATTATAGATATGTTTCTACAAGTTTAATTTTGAGTGCTCCAAATACTGTTGTGAATTACATATCCATCTACACTACTTCTTTTTGATAACTGAAGCCTTATATTCAAATACTTAAAAAACACATTAAATTTGAATATAACACAAATGTATTATCTTTATTTTAGTTTTTAACGATCTTATGTTTGAAGGTCAGGTTTATTGAATATTTCTGTTTGTTTTTCTAAAATGTATACATGCTATCTTAAAACTACTATATAAAAAAAAGAAGTCTCAAGTGGTGATACTGTATTTCTAAAGTAGAGATTTCAAGGTTAGAGGATGCATTAAAATGCTGAGAGAAATAATTGAGCTATTTTGTGGGTCCCTGTTCCAGAGTGCTTCCCACAAAGATCTCCAGCCCAGCCGGGTGTGGGAGTCCAGGCCAAGGGGATAATGTGAGAGCAGGGAGGGGAAATCTCCTCCACTGCCTCCACTGCTGCCTCTGCCCACTTCTCTGCTGTTGCCACCCAGTTATTCCCAGGTGCTGCACTTGTCTCTCTGTGCTGAGCCAGTCTGGGCTGGGCTGGGCTGGTAAGAAGACGGCAAGCTAGCAAGGAGGGGAGGGTCTTGAAGGCGTTTCAGGGGAGCAGATCTCTTCCCAAGTGTTACAGCTCTTGGGACAGAAACTCTCAGACAACAGGATGATTCTTGCACACCTTTACTTCTCCCAAATAAGGTTCTTATATATAGTTTTGGGGTGTGTTAGGGTCTAACAGCAAATAACCCCTATTGACTTGGTCTGAGAGCTTAGAGATACCTCATCTATATGTGGTAGAGCCTGAGGCACTGTTCCTAGTGACTGATGGCCATAGATCTCTCTGTGGGAGGAGCTGTGGAGGGCTGAAACTAAGTGAAAGGAACCAGGGCCCCAGGAACAAGGCCAAACACCTACCATCCCATTAGGGTCTGGGATTTGAGGTCTATGCTTGACCAGGTACTTAGCTGCCTCTTACAGCCCACTGCCCAACACTACTTTATGTAGGAATATATATATATTCTCTATGTAAAAATATAATTTTGAAAACTGCTAAGTGTAGTCAGTGTTCAATTTCAATGTAGATACTCTTACATATCCCCAAAGATGGAGTAAATGATAAGAGAAACACTCTCTTACCAGCAGTATATTTCTCTATAGGCCCACTGGATTTTCCACAAAAAGAACTGAAAAAAATTCACATGGATAAATGTGGATCTGAAGCAAAGACTTAGTATACAGTAGAGGATTAATTCTTGCTCAATTCTGTTTCTTACTAAGGTTTAGTCACACATCTCCCTCACAGGAGCTCAAGTTCCCTAAGGAAGAAAAGAAAAAATTAGTAGAGAATGAAAGCTATTTTTTTGTCTTAGTTTTTAAAGTTCTGATAGATAATGTCCAGTGAAAGATTCTACATTTTGGGAACATGTAGGTGCCGCAGAGCTAGAGAGGCTGGAGTCAACATTTAGAAGTCAATCTCCCACAGCAAAATTGAGAATGTGCTCACAACAGTTTGAAGAAGACAATGTGGTAATTATGATAGTAGTTTTTAGAATTACTCAAATATCACTGGTACCTGTCTAGGCTATCAATGGTAAGAGTTAACAAAAATCCCTTGAAGACATAACTGGGCACTTATAAATCTATAGGAAAAAACAAAGTAGATGAAACCAGAAAGTAAGTTGATACAGTGTATCCACTTGAAATAGTTCTTGAAACAGAAACCACCTAGTTAATATTGTCTTAGAAGAAAATATCCTAACCCCACAATCACCCACATCTACATTAATCTATTTTGAAATTCATTATTTTATTCCAAGAAACACGTTTTTGAAAATCTTTAAAAAGAAAAACAGTCTGGTGGAAAAAGTCAAATTCTGGTTGAGGGAGATTAATCAGGGTATAAGTACTTGACATCAAGCCCAAGGACATACATTACATCCCTGGGACCCATGAAATAAAAATAAATAACAGATTCCTAAAAGGTTCCCTGTGACTTCCTCATGTGCAGTATGGCACAGTTCATACACACATACATACACAAACACATATCACATATACACATTAACATTAAGTAAAATTAATTAAACAAGAAATCCCATTACAAATGCTAATAATTTGTAGATTAAATAAGGATACAATAATTGTTCTTTCCATATTGAGTAAGGCAAAATAGGAATAATGAGTCAAGAATCAGGCAGCAACAGACAAGGAGCCATAGGATTATGTATCCAAAGCAGGAAAGAGATTGGCAGCAGGATATAATTTATCACTTCATAATAGATGAACAGGGATAGTGATTTGTGCTAAAAGACTGCTTGCATTAACTAGGGAACCCCCATCAGCCGATTAAATCATAGGTAGCATCATTTGATGCTCTTGTGTTGCCAGAATTTCTGACAACCTGGAACCATGGTCAGAAGGAGTAGCTCTTTTTTCTTTTTCAGAATGATATGTACCTACATCATCTATCAGGAAGGAGTGATACCACTGAGAATGGAAATAGCATATAGTACCATCCTGTGGTACAAATGCATAGGTGAAATGAATGTATAATGTCTAATGCACAGTTAACATGTAATATCTATTACATGTGAATGAATGAACTTTGACCTGTCTCCTGACTTCACACAGGCAACCAAAAGAACCCAATATTGTATTTAAAGTTTTTAATGAACTTTATCTCAGGTAGCAGTGGCACTTCATACTTGGGAAGCAGATGGATGAGGATCAAGAAATTATTCTCACATTATAATCCTGTCTTTCTGTCACTTAAGAGTAAATTAAAAATAACACAATGTCTTCTTTCTAATTTATGTGGTAGACATGATCTAACATTTTTAGAGTGAGATTATTTTAGTTATGGAACTAATTTTCTACAGATTTGAGGCCCCTGGGATGGGGGATGTCAGGAGGTACCCTCCCAGAGTGAAGGGAGAGACAGATGGGATGGGGAACTTTGGGAGGGGAATTGGGAAGGGGCAATACATGGAATATAAATAAAGAAAATAATTTAAAAAGTGGAAACATTTTAAAAAGATACAATAAAAATTAGTGTAATTAAACCTAAAAGAATTTTCTATTTAATATAGATAAATTAAGTAAAATAATTCTTCTGGTTTCTTTCTTTTTTTTTTTCTTTTTTCCTTTGCTTTCTTCTTATTTTATCTATTTTGTTACTTTGTACTAAAATCTCAGTCACAGAATACTAAGGCCATGTGCTCTAAAAGTGATCCTATCTGAAGCTTTTATTCAAACTAGCTCCTTACAAGTATACTAATCAAATATAATAAAAATAATGACATCCCACTATATATAGGAGTGGGAAAGTACTGAGAACACAAGTTGAGTTAAATCTTACTCTTTGACCTAAAGATATATGGCTCATGTCAGATTAATTTATATTGCAAATACTATCTTTCATGGGTACATTTTTTCAATAGGATATATTAGTAACTATACAAATTTGTAAGCTTCAAAGACTTTTTACTCTTATGTTTTTCTAAGTTAGCACTAACAAGCACATAAATATCATCATATAAAGACAATATGGCTACTGTTCTTTTCTTGATCTGATCTGATCTGATTGTATCAAATTTCCCATGGGTAGTAAGCATAAATCCTTTATAACTATCAAAACAAAAATGTTATCTGAAGGGACTGAAAATCGAATTTAAAAAGCGAGTGGGAGCTGTTGGGAACTGTATATTGGAGACTAACAGTAAAAATGTCCCAGTGTTTACTCTAAGAATAAGTCCCTCCCTGTTCCTTAGTGGAAACAAAGTCAGAGATAAATTTAAAGTTCTGATGTCTTCAGTTCAAGAAAATGATAGCTATTAATACTTAAATAAGAAATTTCAGAAAAATAAAGGAAGGAAGGAAAGGAGGGAAGGAGGGAGGGAGGGAGGGAGGAAGGAAGGAAGGAAGGAAGGAAGGAAGGAAGGAAGGAAGGAAGGAAGGAAGAAGAAAGGATTAAGCCAGAAAAAGAAACCCACACTATTTTGTATAAACTGAATCCAGATACCCACTGATACTTGATATAGATTCCTGGATCAAATTTCAAGCAGACAAATTATCAGAAAATGAACAAAATTTTTAACTATCTACTTTCCCAAATAAATAGTATAGAGTTGAAGTTAGCCTCTTGGATTCATACATCAAAATCCATAACTTCTGCCTTTTGAAGAATAATGAATATTACTAAAATTTTTTCTCACAATCTGTAAATACATTTACTAAGAACATTATGGTCCACAAACATCTAAGTACGAACCTCCCTTCTCTGATGTATATTTCAGCTTCCCACAGCTGTGAAATATCTGAAGGAAATTAGCTAAAAGTGAGAAGAGACTACTTTGATCAAGACTAAGAAAAGTCAGTTCATGGTGATTTGATTCTATGCCTTTGTGCCTAAGGCAAGGCTGCACGTATTGACAGAAGCAAACATTGAAGGAAGCTGCTTGTCCCAGCTGATGCCTTGTGTAAAGAGGCTTGGCAGATACAGAGAGTTGCCAGGGACACTAGAAAAATGACAAAAGAGGACTCAGCTTGGTTGTAGCCATTGTAAATCAAAGCTAGGGCTTGGAGGAAATTCTCACAGAAGAAATATTTTGTGATATGAGATGGCTTGGGTAAATCTAAAGTCAGCTCAACCATCAGACCATCTGACAGAATCACTGACTTTGTAATAAAAATCACTGTATAGGTATTACTAGTAAAAAACTAAGTATAGCTAGTTTTACCATATCAAAGTTGAAATCACCAATTTTTAAGGTCATACAACTGATGAACACATTACTACTCTACTACTAGTATTGCTATAGATAATGCCTCTGCCCTTTGGGTTATGATAACAGTATTTATGTTACTTTTCAGAAAAGTAAAACTATTTTTTCTAAAACCATTGACTCTCCCTGAAAGCTTATGATGTCTACAGGGATGAAATGACTTGATATCATCTCTTTTCCCACTTTTCATTTGTTTCCTTAGCATTTTAGTCAGGGTGTACATAGCTCTGATTTGAATCTATGGATTTCATGAGAAGCAAGATAGTCTTGATAAAGATTTTATCAGTTGCTTTTCTATTCTTTTGTTTTCTTCTCTTCTACTTTCTTTTATTTTCAATATTTCAAATCCAAAGAAACCTCTAAGCATCCATGATCGGGAACACCTATAACCTACAGCTCCTGAAAGGTCTCCACCTATTTTCAAGACTAATATCAATATTTCTCATGTACTGGATTGTTTCTTTCTCATTATTCCCACCCTATAGCTATCCTGTCTTCGTGCTGTGAAAAGACAACACTGACTTATGACTTTTTTAATTGATCATTGTCTCTGAGTAAAGCATCTTTTTTCTATCAAGAGTCTCTCATAAATGTGTTTTCCAAAGAAGAAAATATCCTACAGCTAAAGTTATACTTAACAAAGAAACCAAACCTGCTAATAAATTGGTCTTGGACCTTATACCTCCAGATCACTGAGAAATAAAATTATAGTTTTATACCATCCAATCTACAGTACTTTATTAAGCTAGCCACAGTAAAATCAGCACACAAATCAGTTCAAATCCAAGAACTGTCAAATATCTTAAAAAACTTGGACTAAGGAGACGGTTCAGTCTTAAAATTCTTCTCAAACAAGCATAAGGCCTGAGTTAGTATCCCAATTTAATTAAAAATAATTGATTAATAAAAATATCAAGCTATAGTTGTGCAGAATTTTAATCCCAGCACTAGGAAAATAGAAATAGGAGCATCTCTATGGTTTCCTGGCTAGCCAAATCAGTGAGTTTCCAACTGAGTTAAAGATAGTCTCAAAAGTTAAAGCTGAGTGTCTTAGTCAGGGTTTCTATTCCTACACAAAATATCATGACTAAGAAGCAAATTGGGGAAGAAAGGGTTTATTCATCTTACACTTCCACATTGCTGTTCATCACCAAAGGAAGTCAGGACTGGAACTCAAACGGATCAGGAAGCAGCAGCTGATGCAGAGGCCATGAAGGGATGCTACTTACAGACTTGCTTCACCTGGTTTGCTCATCTTGCTTTCTTATAGAACCCAAGACTACCAGCCCACAATGAGCCCTCCCCATTTGATCACTAATTGAGAAAATTCCTTACAGCTGGAATTCATGGAGGCATTTCCTTAACTGAAGCTCCTTTATCAGTGATAACTGCACCTGTGTCAAGTTGACACACAAGAACAGCCAGTACACTGAGGAAGCCACTCAACATCAATCTCTAGCAGATATACATATTCACATCTGTGCACATGTACCCATACACAAACACATACAATATACACTACACATATAGGCATGCACATATAAACAGTTGTTTATCTTCGCTGACTCTCAGTTTTCTCTGGATAACAAAGAAAATACCATTCACATTTTTGAGATGATTAAATTGGATACCTTGTGGTGAAATGTTTATGATCCTCTAATTAACTTTATGTTCAGTTTTTGCATAAAAATTTAGTGGTGGAAACTGTTGCTCAAAAAGTTGCTGTAAGTTGAAAAATGTCACACAATAGACGATGTGTGATATACAAGTTAAGTCCTATTTGACGGAAAAACCTGTGATCTTTATATAGCAATAGCTGTCAAAAATAGAATTAGAAAAGGTGTTCTAATGACATACTGTTATAACCATAGGTCTGAACATTAAACAATAGCCATTAGGGAAGTTTCTTATTATAGTAGACGACAATTAACACAGAGATCTACAATTAAACAGTAGGCAGAGAGTGAAATACATACGAAGACTCATCCCTAAATAGGATGTCCTTACTAAAGTACCCTCTATTTAACACTCAGAAAAGAACTCAGAAAGATTGTAGAAGCCAGAGGTGGTAGATGACCCCAAGGAAATAGTATCGTCCTTAAAACAACAGGTATGAAACAGATATGAACTCATAGAGACTGTGACAACATGCACAAAACCTGCACAGGTTAAAAACAGACAAAATCCCAGCACCGAGAAGGAAAGTGAGCACACGGTCCTATTCCTAACCAAGAAGCTATCTGCAAATGATACCTGAGGAAGGGAAATACAGCTTTCTCTAAAGGAGTAAAAATGAATGTATCAATCATATGGCAGGCCAGGAGCCATGATCAGAAGTAGTAAGGCAATACAAAAAGTTGACTCCATGTTTAGTGAGTGTTGTTTTGTTTTGGTATGTTTTGTTATTTTTTTTTTTGGATTGTTTCAACTTTTGCATTTTGAGAAAGAAAGAAAACATGGAAGATGTGACTGTATATATCACCTGGTAGGAAACATTACTTTAAAGAGACCTATTAATATACCCAGTAAATACTTCCAATTTTTTATTTTATCTAGACTGAACTAATTAAACATTATCTAACATTTGCTTGCATATCCAGAAAAATGAATAGAAATTAAAATACATTTATAAGAAAAAGCATAATTTGTTCTCCATGTCAATCCTTTCAGAAAGTTCATTCCATGCATCTATTTTGCTCTACCAAAGTTAGTTGTACATGTTCTGGATCAATACCTCTCATTAATTAGCATATTCAAATAACAAAATTTTCAAATGAATATGTTTATTTGTACATTTCAACTTTGACTCCAAAGAGATACATTTCTGCAAAATTATCATTTGTTTAATTTGTACAAATAATAATTCTATGTAATTTTTTGAGAGTAGTATATGAATACTAAATGTTAAAGATTCATTGAGCCATATGCAATATGTACAAATTACATGTATGTTGTATATTCATTTTACACATATATATGTAGTCAGAACACTTAACCAAAATCAATCCACTAACAATACTTATTATTTACAAATGTTTTCTCATATTAGCCTATGTGTATTTTTGTATGTATGTATGTGTGTATATGTAGGGGTGTGTGTATGTATTTAGGGGTGTGTTTGTGTGTGTGTGTGTGTGTGTGTGCGCGCACTGGAAATTAGGGGAATGCTTTCTGTTTTTTATAGATAATTATGACGTCTATTTTCTTATATTACTTTAAAAAGTACTGTATAATTTTGCTGATAAACAAAACTATATTTTAATGGAATATTCATCTTGTATTACTGAAATACTGTACCCAAGGGTCAGCATTACCTATTTTTCTTTACCTAATTCCTGGAAGTCAATCAGCATCCTCCATTCCTGTCTGCTTTTCCCTTGGTCATTATATTAGTTGCTTCTCATATCAGAGTCAAAATAAGGTTTAGCATTGTTCAATTTCTTGAAATAAAAATTAGGCTGTCTTTCATAGAGGTGGGAGTGCCTCTTGTACATGTAGATGGAATCATAGAGAGGCTTGCTCAGAATTGCACAGGAGTTGAAAAGAGCTCAGCTCCGAACCTGAGTGTCTACATTTTCCCTGTAGTCCTGTTTCTACTAACTAGAACCCATATCTAGAGTGTCTTTCAATGTCATATGCCAGTACACACACACACACCACACACACACACACAACACACACAACACCTTAAAAACAAAGCAAAAGAAAAATAGAAAATAAACAATGATACACAAAAGTGTCACTAACTGGTGACCAACATTTTAAATGCATAAGTATATGGAACATATTTTTTAATTCAAAACATGAGTATTATTTAATAAAATTACTTAACTCAATTTTTAAATACAGTTTTGCTCTTAGCTTACCAGATTATTTCAATTGTCCTGATATCCACTCTTATCAATGTTTTTTTTTTTTAAAGTGTTTGCTATTTTTAAGGCCAAGTAACATTTTGTTTCACTTCACATATATTTCATAGACATAAAGATATACATACAGTTAGCTATATTAGATATTAGGTAGATTAGTAAGAGAGAGAGACAGAGAGACAGAGAGACAGAGACAGAGACACAGAGACAGAGAGAGACAGAGAAGAGACAGAGAGACAGAAAAGAGAGAGAATAGATAGATGAAAATTTAATTTAAATCTGTATCTGGCTTTTTGTGAATAATGTGAGAAAGTACAAAGGATTGTTGATATAATTTGAAGATCTTGGTTTCAATATTTTGGACCTTTTCTTAAAAGTGAATTTATTCAAAGATATTGGGGTATTTTTCAGTTTCTGAGATATTCCCATATTGTTTTTTTATACTGGTTCCTCCACATTCTATATTCATCCAAATTCATTCCCAAATACCATCAAAGTTTCCCTTTCCTTTTCTCTATATCAATCTATACATCATCATTTCTTTTTCTCTTGTTTTGTTTCTATGTTTGTTTTTTAGCAATCATCCTGAGAGTTATAAAGGGATAGTCCATTGGGCTTTTTACTTGATGGTCTCTGATGCATTTTTCCTGGTGGTGTTGAAACCCTTTTATCTGTTACACATTTGTTTTACCTTCTTCAGATAAATGCCTATTTAATGTCTTTGCCTTAATTTTTATTTGGTTAATTTTGTTGTTCTTCGATATTGAGTTTTAGATGAGTATTATACCTTTTCAATAGGAACTCCATATTAAATTGTTAACATTTGTGCTATTTTCCCCCATTCCACTGGTTTTTGTTCACAATTTGCTGTGAGACTGTGTCTACTCAGATATCCAAAGCCACACACATATAGTCTTACCAACACAACCGCCTAAACATGAACTGAACAAGATCAACAATAATAGACATGCTAATATGAATGGTGGAAAACACTGAGATAATATTTATATAATGAATATATAGAAGGCATTAATAATACCCCTATTGTTGTGTGACAAGACATTTCCCCCCTGGGGAGACAACCACTCATGCTGTACTTTCTCCAAATAGGGAGCCTGTGCCGACCAAAGTACAGATATCATTAAAATCTAGGTTGGTGTTTTGAGGGCATTACTTATGAGAATATTACTCAAGGACTACTAATAGAAGTATAAGTAAGTCAAAGACTCCTGCATCACCCGAGCTCCCCTCAGCACAAATGACAACAAAAGCTGGGAATCTGGAGCATACTGCAGGCCACTAAACAATTTGGAGAATGCCTTTCCAAGTGCCTCATTTGGTCTGAGTCTATTCCAGCTCAGCTGCTTTCTGTTTCTTTTGTGTAGCTCATGTTCTCATAGATTTTTCACACCTTGCTTATCTGAAAGGTTTCATGGCCACGTGGACTGCCCCAGAATCCCTCTTATCAGTCTTTATTGTGAATCTGGTGAGTTTCCTGATGCTATTTTGAGTTGTTTACTCTGTGGCTTAAGGAGCTTGCTACATGAATGATAGTTTCAATCTTGAAGGAAACCATTACACATCAGGTACTTATTCATGTAAATATGTTAAATGATATGAATGGCTACACAGATGATTCCTGTACATATATCCATATATTTAAAAATTCAACTTAATCCCACATTCAGATGATATATACTTGATACATGATATTTCTAAGAGAATATGCCATTTTATTTTCAGCCATCAGAGTGACATTAAATTAAAATTAAAAAGGAAGCATTTCTTCAATCTTGCACTGCTTTGTTACATTTTCTTTGACATTTTTACTTAGAGCGTGTTAAATACTTAGCTCTAAACAGAGAAATACCTTGTGACCAATAAGAAAAACATGACCACAATGGCATCTTTGAACTTATTCATGCACTTTCTAGTAATGTTGATATTGTTCTTTCCTCTCAGATATCAACCATGCAATACCATACATAATTGATTTCCTCTTATTTTCACATTTGTATTTTGTTCCAATTATGATAATATTTTAAATCATAAATCACAATAATATTTATTCAGGAAATGTAACAATGTCTGGTCTGTATAGTGACTGTAAAGGCACGAAGTTTGAAACTAGGAATTTGCCTTCAAGGTTTATAGCATAATTTTTCCTCTAAGCATGTATATTTAATTCTCTCTACATTGATCCTTTCATTAATAAAGCAGAAATAATAATGTCAATCAATAAATTTTATTGAAAAGTAATGGTTTTACTAATTTTTCTAGCTGTTAAATAAATGGTAGTAAAACATGATTTAACATGCAGATAATCTTAAGTGATAGTAAACATAACATCCTACGAAAATCAAATATTTCTATATATGTTTACATGTTGGAATTAACTACAAATTTCTACTTCCAGCTGATAACACTAGTTATTTCCACTTACATTCTCAGGAACAGGCAAAACAAACACATAACAACTTTAGGTTCATTCTCACTTTATAGGATGAACTTGTGCCAGCTTCCCTTCATTTATTTTCATTCCTGTTGTCCCTCATTGTAATAAGAACAACACACAGTGAGTTTTCCCATAATTCTACTCAGGAGTACTCTCAGGTCTCACAGCTGACAGTCTTCAGTATCAAGTTGATGTCCTCTCTTCTAATCAATTGTACACTGATCATTGCAATTCATTTGGTAGTTCATAAGGTATGCAAATGCTGATACATGTTATTGAATTCTAGTGCTATGAGGATAGTAAGAATATATGCCAAAAAGAATCTGCCTAGTATGATGAAACTCCTGCCTCAGGGAAGTTTAATACCTCATTCCCAAGAAACAGTGGCTGATTTCCTCTACAAAGAGGAAGGTTACTGCTTCTTTAATTCTGGAGACTAAAAGCTCTCAAGTTTCACGATCTAAATATGGGTTTCCATTGGACACCCCCAAGAAAGTATAAATTTTAAGGAGTGTTGTAAAAGACAAGGGAAATGATGTAACAATGTAGGATAGCCAATGAAAGATTTTTTTTTTTTTAATTAAGAAAGAGCTGAAAAACTCAAGTAGATCTGCAATGCTATAGTATGTCTTTCAAAACAGAACAGTCCACTAGGGAGAAGAAAAGACTCCATCTATTGAATTAAACCTTAATCAAATAAGGATTAATGGATCTTCAACTCTTCTCCAATATTTTGATTGTGTTTTTAGACAAGAACTATGGTGTCCTCAGTACCCATATACTAAGAGGAAGATAACAGAAAAACTCTATGGTCCCCAAAAGAAACAGAAGGAAGGTCAGGATATCTAAATATAACAGAAAAAATGGTTAGGTATGACAGACAAAGTAATATATAAATGATTCTTTAAACTGTAAAGGCAGCAATAATCAAGGCATTATCACAAAATAGAATGAAGAAAACTCTGACTATATTCCATGTGTAGATCTGGAAACAAAAACACATACATGAATTTAGTAGGAATGAAAATGTTGTCTTCACCATTTAAGGTCATTTTGGATCCATCTTTATGCTTATGTTGTAACTGTAATTACCTCCACTGTGACTGTTTTCTCTATTCTATGCTTGTAACACTCCCACTAAAACTAGAGAATTCATTCATTTAGGCTACTTGACATAACCAACAAAGAAATTCTCAAAGGCACTGATTGTCCACTCAAGTACCAATTATTTTTATGCACCTTATACATTTTAAGTAGATTTTGCAGTAGCTGAACACACAGAACAAATTCCTTTAATAATCTAACTCCAAGATAATTTGCATTCTTTTGCCATATAACTCTAAGAAACTAGAGTTACCTAATATTTTTTGAAATGTAGGTCATCACTGAAACAACCATTTGTTCGTGTACATACTGTTAAAAATATTTAACTAAACATAAGTCATCTCAATAGCTAGCATCAATGGAAGCATGACATTGAACATCCACACATAGAAACCTCATGTCACATGTGTATCTAGAGAATCTCAATTGGATCTTAAACAAGAAGGATACATTTTCTTGTTTTTCTATGTTTGTCTTATTTTTTTCTTCTTTGGGATGTGGTTGGAGCTGAACATTTCCAGTTATGTAAATAGCAAGGCAAAGATGGGCAAAAATGAATCACAAACATTTTTCTGCACAAAAAAAAGAAAAGAAAAAAGGAAGCTGCCAAACATACAAATAATGTCTTTTGGACGTGAAAACAGTAAGAATTATAACAAGAATTAGTCTTGAGCTCAGAATGGGAAATAATTAATCTAGAGCACCAGATTTTGTTTAATTTGTTATATTAAAAAATAACCACCTCTATATCCATTGAAATGTGAATGACTATATGCAATGGCGAATTTTTTGACAGCAGTAAAATGTTTGAATAAAAAGTATAAAACAGTATTCATTAATGTTAATAATGAAGGTAAAATAAAAACTTGCACCACATTTATGGATAGTTCTGTCATATTTTTCTATGAACGCTCAAAACATTGATATAAGCATTCTGAAAAGTGTAATTTCAACACTGAGAAGTGACCATTTCCATTATAATTTTTAAAAATACCAATGATCTCTCCAATATAATCCATTATAATTATTAATATATAATAGAAAAATAATATATATATAACTCTATTCATAATTCTATTTTATACTGTTTACACATAAAACTAAATCTCTGGCTTATTGACATAAACTAATGAGTAATTTCAAGAAATATTTTACAGAGTAAATAAATAAAGTATATACATATAAACATACACTCTCATATATACACACACATGCTAAAATGCAAAGAAAGCTATTGATAGGTATGATTGTTTTGTTGTTTTTAGCCCATTTAAAATGGAAAAAAAGATCTATTTTACACTCACTTCACTATACTTACACTAACATTATGAAAGTTGTCCTTTGATTTACCATATTAAGCAAACAGTTTTCTAAGTAAATCAGTATGAAGACTGAGGAGTTAGTTTGATTGTTAATATAACAGCAATATTCTTACAAGATTCAAACATGAACCTGCACCAAAAATAAAAACCACTGTCTCATTAGACTTATGAAAAGTTACACAATTTAAAATGCCAAGTAAAATTGTAAATGACTTCGATAATCAATGACCAAAAGTCACTAGAATGGAAGAGACAGTTTTCTCAAAGGTCCACCCAGGGATAGATGTGTTCCTCAGATATTCCTCTGAAACCTGTTACAGGAGACAGAGAGCTGCATCTCACTCCCTGCCCTTCCAGAGCTTAAAACTACATTATTGTTCTGAGTCTGTGTAAAAGCCATTTTACTATTTGTGTGTGTGTATATATATATGTGTGTGTGTGTGTGTGTGTGTGTGTGTGTGTGTGTGTGTACGTACGTGTGTACTGTGATGGAATGCTTTGATTGTAATTAGGGATTGACTGAGGATGCCACTTTTATTGGAAGCAACATTTTGACGTGTATTCCAGCTTGAGGTTCTTTCTCCCTTCTCCTGCCTCTTTACTTTTGTGTTGTTGCTGTTGTGGTTTGTTTGTTTGTTTGTTTGTTTGTCTCTGTTCCAAGCACACAGCAAAGACTAAAGCTGCTGCTTCTTGCTCACCTCTTCTTTGCCTTTTTGTCATCATAAGAATTTTTCAATTCTTATGTCAAACAAATTGTTTGTTTGTTTGTTTGTCTCTGTTCCTAAGCACACAGCAAAAACTAAAGCTGCTGCTTCTTGCTCACCTCTTCTTTGCCTTTTTGTCATCATAAGAATTTTCTCAAATTGCCAAAGTATTTCCTTCCAGGTGTCTCCATTTAGAAAACCCACAGTGGAACACAGAATTTTATATTTCCCATTATCCCAGTTATTTCTTTCAATCCAATGAGTATAACTGGTGCATTTTTTCTATATAAAACAAAATTGAATTCAGTGGAAGTACCATAGTTCTATCTTTCATTTTTACCCTCTACTTAATGTGGTAAAATTTGAAAGAAAAAGACCACCACACACTCATAAGAAGTGTCATTATTATAGGTATGGACTTGTTGGAGTAAGTGTGGCCTTATTGGAGGAAGTATGTCACTGTGGAGGTGGGCTTTGAGGATTTAGATGCTCAAGACAGGGCAGTGTCTCAGTCTTTTCCTGCTCTCTGCCAAACCAGACATAGAACTCTCAGCTACCTCTTCAGAACAATGTCTACTTGTTTGTTGTGATGCTTCCTGCCATGGTGACAATGAGCTAAATTGACTCAGAATAATGCTGGTGGTACAAACTAATTAGATTTAGGTGTAACCTGAAGGTCAGGTAAGATAGTTGTGAAGAGTCACAATATTCAGGGGTCTCTACCTTAGTAGAACTTACCAGTAGCTCTGTGGTCATTCTTTTTAGTTCTTTCATCGCTAAGTTTGTATCAAGTGCTTTCTGAGAATACCACATCTCTGCAACCATGCTTCATAACCTATATTTGGGTCATTTTGCCATTATTTCTATATTCACATGCACCACCACTGGAGATAATGCAGATATCCAAAATACTAAAATGTCCTCATTTCTTTGCATGCCCATTAGTGTATATTGAAACATATGGGATTCTGCCTGTGTTGTTAATGTGGAAATGTGAAATAGATTTTCTCTCAGAAGGGCAACTCCATTTTGGCCAAGAATCCTTGTAATGTAATGAGACAGATTCTGGAAGAGCCTCATTCAAACCTGCAATTTTGGTTGGCACAGAACACTGATTTGACTTAAATTTCTGAAAATGATATCGTCAGTTTTCATATGAATCTCATTTTCCATACTTATGTAGCATCTCATTTTCTCTCTCACATAATATCTATTTTTTCATTTTTTCTTGATGTTATTCCTCTCTCACATTTTAAAAACAACCCTACATAACTTCTTCCTCATTTCTGCAATAGACATTAATCAATGGTGATCACAGATATAAATTTAGTTCCTCAAGAATATTTGGCATTTAATTGGGATGTTATGAACAATTTCAATGCAGAATAACCCAATATATTCTGGACCCAAGATTTCATATGTGAGTGAACATTTTCTTTAATGGTTTTTTTTTTTTTTTTTTGGTTTTTTTTTTTTGTTTTCGAGACAGGGTTTCTCTGTGTAGTCCGGGCTGTCCTGGAACTCGCTCGGTTAGACCAGGCTAGCCTCGAACTCAGAAATCCGCCTGCCTCTTTCTTTAATGTTTTAATATAAAGGTTCTGGTGTAGTTTAGATCTTGAAAGTGGCTCAAAGTCTCATGTTTTAAAATCCTGGACCTTTAATTCAATGATACCCAGAATGACTGGGCACTTTAGGGAAGGATATCTGGAAGAAAGAGGTTATTGGAATAGATCTTTGAAATTTCTTTTGGACCCTCAACTTTTTCTTGTTTTGGGATTATCATGAGGTACACAGTTATCCTCTGTCTCATGTTCTCACCATGACATTCTGTATCTGCATACAGATGTTCTTAGAAACTTTGAACATCACTAACCCATACTCTCAAACATCTGAAACCCTGAGCCAAAATAACACTTTTCTCTTTTTAATTAACTCCATCAGGTATGTTATTAGAGGTATAGAAATCAGGTTACTATAGTAAGTTACAAAATTTTCGGTCTCATTTAGCATTGGACAGAGAATGAAAACAGCTGTGTATGATTATTAAGGGAATGTTTAATGTATAATCAATAATCTGTTCTGTTTTCATTTTCTTATCATCATTATACTTGAATGTTATGTATAAATTGTGACAAATCTGGGTGAAAAGCATCAGAATCTCTCATCCCCTGAGGTTCAGACGAGGTTTTAATCATCCTGATAGCTGTAGAGAATTAAAAATTTTTTATTGTTCACAGAACACTGTTAGCTACAGATCTAGAACTCATTGTGTGATCTGTCTCTTATAACCTTTATTTAGCTTTATTTTAAAATTAGTTTACATTTTAAGAACAGAAGTCAAAGTGATGACAATGTAATCTTTATAAAATTACTGTACCAATTCACATAATGTGCAAAAATGCTGTATGACTCTCACCTATTTATATTAACGTCATCACCAGTTTGGGCACATTTATCTTTCTAAAATTAGTGCCTTGACAGACATTTAGATGGTTAGAATTCATGCTGAGTAGGCATTTTCCCCCCTAGTAGTTGATCATCTTTTTTCATATTAAAGAAAATAAATCAAAAAATATTATTTGAACTGCTAAATTTGAACAGATTTAATGTCAGATGATTTTTGACTAGTATTGCAGGGTTTGCTACCAAGCTCCTAATTGACCATTATTAAATAATTGCAAATTCATCTAATTTGAGTCAGATCATGGTTTGTCTGTATTTTTGCCCTTGTACAAATGTCATAATGTACTCTTACCAAATGATAAATGATTTCTAAACATTTTGCCACATATATAGCATAGTTCAGCCAACATTTTCAGAGGTGGAAATCCCATGGAGAATATTAATATTTAATTACTATTTTGAATAAACTATTTTGTTAAATGACATGATTAATTTGAATAATCCAAAAATTTTGCAATTTATAAAGGAGCATACTGTAGTCATGTAATTTACTCATATTACAGTAATTTAAATTAATTTTAATATGTCAATATTTGTGATGAATATAAAAAAAAGTAGCAAACACAGTTCATGGTTTCATACAGTGTCATCCTTCTCTGTTAGAATGTGAGTGAGTTCTAAGATGGTACTTGCTGGCCCTCACCTAAGGTGATCATACTTTCATGTTTCAGGGTTGACATAAGTCAGAGTTTATTATACAGTGTTGTCTTCTGGTAGATTTTCACTTATGAGTGAATCAGTAAGTTTCAATGGTCCTTGTTATTTTAGTATCTTGATTTCACTTCAGGCAGAGACTATATGCTTTTCCTGATGATTGAACACAATTGTCCAGAAACATGAGATGCTTTCTTGTCTACTAGGTGGAGGAACCGTAAAGAAATGAACCACAACAAATCTTGTTCCATTTACCCAACCCTGAAGCTGGTCTTTCCATTAGACTTTTAGCAATGTGTGAGATAAATTTCTTTATACTCTCTTTGCTTTATATTTTATGTTGTTCAGAATATTTTAACATTTCATGTTAAAGTATAGAGTGTTCAAATACATGTTTATGATGACAAACTCTTATTCCAATTACACAGTGGTAGGAAATCTTAGTATAGAATCAGAAATGGTTGGGAAAAAGTTTTTAGTTATCAGAAGCTTATTTGGGCTAGTTGTATAATCTCTATGTATTTTCCATAAAACATAATTTATAGACTTGTGGGGATTAAATTTTATCAAGCCATTTTGAAATTGCAAAGATCAGTAAAATACTGTGTATAAAAGAAGAATTTTTGAAATAGTATGTCTTCAAAAAATGTTGTTTATTATAATCATAAGAAATATCTTAGCATATGCACATATTGCTTACTATAACACATTCTCCTTACTGCAGACAGTGATTGAATCCATGAGATGAAATCATGTACCTTCTTCATGTAGCATATATTGCTCATATTTTACAAATACCAAGGCACAACAATAAAAACCAAAAGGAACTCTATGAAAAATTTTGGGCTTATAGGGGTTAATAATAATAGCCATTCATAATGTTGATGAACTTACTTTAGCATAGAAATGTGCTTAAGCAATAAAAAGCTGTCCAGTCTTCAGCTACCAGCCATAATATCATAAAACCATAAAAAGAAATACAGACTTGACAGATAACTTACCCTAACTACAGTTGGACTGGTTGGTCAAAATTACTGGTGCTTTTTTTCTCCCATTAATTTATTTATTCACTTTACATTCTGGTCACAGTCCAGCTTCCCTCCTCTCCTCCAAGTCACATCTTCACAAAATCTTTACACAAATACCAAAATACCATCTACACTTCTCCTCACAGCAGGGGAAGCCCCCTTGTGTAGCAGCCAGCCTAGGGACATCAACTCTCAACAGGACTAAGCACATTCTCTCCCACTGAGTCCAGACCAGGCAGTCCATCTAGGGGAAGGAGAAACAATGGCAGGCAACAGAGCCATAGACAAACCCTGCTTTCATTGCTAAGGGACTCATATGAAGAACAACCTGCATGTCCTCCACTACAAATGAATAGGGTCTAGGTTCATCCCCTGCATGTTCTTTGGTTGGTGGTTTAGCCTCTGTGATTCCCATGGGCCCAGGTTATTTCACTCTCTAGCTCTTCTTGTGGTGTCCTTGATTTCTCTAGTGTTCTCATTATCCACAAGGTTTTCAGAGCTCCACTTGATGTTTGGCTGTGGTCTCTGTATTTGTTTCTATCTGCTGCTGAATGATGCCTCTCAGAAGATAGTTATGTTAGTCTCCTGTCTGCAAGCATAGCAGAGTGTCAATAATAGTGTGAATGGTTGGCTTTCTCACATGGGATGGGTCTCAAGTCGAGCCAGCCATTGATTGATTGGCTTTTCCCTCAATCTCTGCTCCATCTTTATCCTGGCATATCTTGTAGGCAGGACAAATTTTAGAAGAAAGGTTTTGTGGGTGGATTCGTGTCTCCCTGTCTCTACTGATAATTCCACCTGGTTACAGGAAGTGGCCACCTCAGTCTCCATATCCACCCTTTTAGGGGTCTCAGCTAGGATTACCCCGTAGACTCCTAGGGGTGCTAGGCCCAGAAGTGCTCTCACTGATTTCAGTTCTTGGTTCTATCCCTTTTCTGTCTCCCTTCTCCTCATAACTGATGCCCAACTCTGTTCACTTCCTCACACCTAGCCCACCCATTTCCTTCCTCCATACACCTGAGATATCTATTTTATGTCCCCTTCTGAGTGAGATTCACACTTGCTCCCTTGGACCCTTCTATTTATTTAGTTTCTCTGAGTCTGTGGATTGTAGCATGGTTATCATGTAGCATGGTACTGTCTGGCTAATGTCCACTTATAAGTGAGTATATACCTTTTTTTCTCTCTGGGTCTGAGTTACCTCATTCAGGATGATATTTTCTAGTTCTATCCATTTGCCTGCGAATTTCATGATGTCTTTGTTTTTAATTATGTAGATATACCATATTTTCTTTATCCAGTCTGCAATTGAGAAACAGCTGGACTTTTTACAATTTCTGGATATTACAAATAAAGCAGCTATGAAAATATTTAAGCAACTATACTATCCAAGGCTCAAGTCAGGGCAACAAAACCCAAAGAATGGACCACTAAACTAAGCACAAGACCAGATTTTACCATCTAGAACAAAAATTCTGACAAACTCAGATGCTTAGATACTAGTATAATGATACAATAATACCAGCCAAGAAAATATCTCTCCATTAGAACCCAGTCATAATAAAACAAATGGCAAATTATACTGGTAAGGATGTGGAATAAGGGGAACACTCATTCATTGTAGGTAGGAGTTCACACTTATAGAACCACTATGGAAGTCTATATGGATGTTCCTCAGGAAGCTGGGAATATCTACCTCAAGATCCAGCTATAGCACTCTTGAGCATATACACAAAGGTCTCTATATTCTACTATAAAAGCACTTGATAAAAATATGTTTATTCCTGCTTTACTCCTAATACTTAGAATCTGTAAACAGCCTACATGCTTGTTTTAGTTAAGTTTTTTGCTGTGAAGAGACACCATAACCACAGAAACTCTTATAAGAAAATAATTTAATTGAGGCTGGCTTATTCTTCAGAGGTTTAGTCCATTGTGATAATGACAGGAAGCATAAAAGCACATAGACAGATTATGTGACTTATTATGTCCTCAAGACCATGTATATTCCAACAAGGCAACATCTTCTAATAGTGCCACTAGGAAATGAGATTACAAAGGAAAAATTAATTTTCCCCAAAGAGGTCTTACTGGGGGTAGAAACTATTCTCAAGGGCTGACTTTAAGCCTAGCAGTAGACAGACACACAAAACTAATTCAATGGTATTTTTATAGTTTAGTCTTTGTTTTTGTTTTTGGGAGTGTTTGCCTGTTTATTTTTCTCATAATGTTTTCTCATGACAGATTTTTGGGTTTTTGTTTAGTTTTATCTTATAGATGTTTGGAATATATATTTGGCTTCTAGTTGTGTTTTTATGGGATTTCTGTATGAAAGAACATATATGCCTCTGCATCTGTTTGTGTTTATTCTGCTTTGCTTTCCTTTTTCTGTTTGTTTTGTCATTTCCTATTTTTATTTCATTATTATTTTTTGATGCTTGTTTACTTTCTAATGAGAAAGAGAAAGAAAATGTATGAACTTAAGTAAAAGGTGAGGTATGAAGAATCTGGGAGGAGTTGGTAGACAGGATAACATAGTCAGAATTTATTTTATATATAAAAAAAAATCTATTTGTATTGGTAATTATTTAAACCCTCCAAATTTGTTGCTGTAAAATCTCCTACCCGAAGGAGACTAGTCAAGGAAAACACAACTCAATAATTATGATAAATAGCACACCTAGATTGGGCAGATTTACTATTACACTACTCTAATCCCTGGCTATGAGATCCCTTATAACTTGCAGTTCATCCAGGCCATGTGCTTGTCCTTCCAGCTTCGGCTCCTCCTTTGTCAGCTTCCTTCTCCTTCCTCTGTTGACTTCCTTCTCCTGTAGACTTCCTTCTGCTTCTACCTCTGCCTCTGCTTCTGCTTCTACCTCCTTCTCCCTCTACCTTTTATATCGAATTCCTCTCACTCTCTCCTCCCCTAAGCCTTTTTCTCTGCCTCCCCTTCTACCTCCCAATCACTGGCTCTAGCCTTTATTTTACAAGTTTTAATTGGAAAGAAGGTTCCCAAGATATGACCTGTGTACAGATTCAATCATTCTCTGCAGCCCCTCCCAGGAAAGTGAAGCTAGGATCAAAATACAAGGCTGGGGCTATCCACAACATCAATTTTCATAAATGAATGAAAAATAAAAATAAATTGCCTATCTTTGTGGAACTGACTTGGAGAAAGCATTCATATCTATCCTAAAGAAATATTTAATAAAATATTTTTGAAATGTTAGGCATAGTGACAACATTAAATATTTTTAATTTATATATCTCAAAGTTTTGAAAAATTTGAAGATAGTTTCTTTTTCACATTTAGGAGAAATTGAAGTATGAAAACACTCAACAGTATTGTCATTCAACAAACAATAATTTGGTTAGTGATGATTTTAAACAATATTCATATCCTTAGTATCTTAAGTCCAACCAAAAGTGTTCTTAAGAGTTTAAATATTTATTTAAAATGAGTTATAGAATATTTGCTGTGCAAAAAAATGACATTTAACTTTAGTTTAAAAAACTGAAAGATAAGCCTAGGAAATAGAGAATTGACCAATTTCATAAAGCTAGACAATAATGACACTGAGAATTCTTATGCATGGTAAATCATTGCAATCTGTGATTCAAGGTAAGCAAATACTTTCAATGAAGGAGACAGCCAAAAAAAGGGAGGTACATTAAAAATGTGTTAGTTATTTTATTTAAATGTCAGTGTCAGACCACAAAGTTGAATAGGAAGTAAAACGATAATGTGGATGATAGTTTTTTTCTTAAAATATATCCACACTTCAGCAATTTAACATTCACACAGAAAGCTACAGACTTCTGTAGATTGTCTTGAATATGTGACATTTACTGCTCTTGAATGAAATCCATGCATTATGTGTAACATATAAATTGTCACATCTGAATGATAAATTATCTAGAGGAAAGTCATATTTTCATAAACTATTTTGGCATTTACAGAAATATATCAGTATGACTATTTTGATAGTTATAGATCTAAAAGGAATTTCTTATACTACATAAAGACAAAGAAACAGAATAACTTCATTGACTCAGGTGAAGGAATTTGATACATTTAAAGTACAATAATAGCATTGAGAAGATGGAAAATCTCCTGTTCATAATAAATATGTAATTACATTATAGATAATCCCTTTTCTGTATGTATATGTGAAAATAGAATGTAAACCAAACTTTCTCTGAAAAATGTTTTATCATAGAGCAAGCAGCCTTAATTTTGATGGGGTCTTGCCTTAGAAAAGTCACACTATTTTATTAAATATATACCAAAGAGAAGAATCTCTTCAACAATTCTGTGTACCCTATTTTCTCACTTTCGTAATAGATATGGGTGCTTTTAGTACATATTAGAATGTGACAGTCACAAAGTGGGTAATGAAAATACCTCAGTACCCTGTGAAGACCTTCTACAGACGGAAGATCCATAAACACTAAAATTTACTCATATTATAGAATATGTATACACCATGCCAATGCAAATACTTGATGTAGGGAAAAATAGACAAAAATAAGGGGAAAATGCTTAAATTTCAGATCCTATAATAGCTATATAGTTACATTCAGAAACAGCATTTGTAGATCACAGTTAAATCATTACATACATTGCTCCAATTGTATATATTTGCTATTTAATTGTCAGAAAAAGATTTTAAGCACTTCAAAACTAGCAAATGCATACAAAGCATCAAGATCAAGTGGCAAGAAATATATGTGATTTATGAATATGCAAATATGATCTCAACCCAAATATGATCTCCCTAGAAGAAAGAGGCACATGACGAATGCATATCACTGGTTTTTACTTTGAGAGATAATGAAGTCAGCCAAAAAAAAAAAAAAAAAAAAAAAAAAAAAAAAAAAAAAAAAAAAGGCAGGATGAGCAGAACATTCTTCACTCGGAGAAGAGAAAACGTTCAGCATTCCCTCCTCCTTTCTTCTGGATTCTCAAACTAATGATTGCTTTCAGAGAAATCAAACTGAATCTGATATGAGTAGAAAAAAAAATTGAGTTCTTCACAAAGAACCCTGCCTTCCATATGTGTTAGTAAATTTGAGGCTCTCAGAAACTTGCTAAGATGAGACAAAATGAATATGATAAAGGAAAAACATCAAATAGTTGTGTTGAGCTTATTTAGCTCCTTGGCTTCTGAAAGCATATTCCAATTTCTGACCGAGCTATAAAATGATGATCTGAGGCCAAAACATGGGCAAAGTCGATAATGAAAAGAAAATCATTTGAAAAGGTTAAAAAATGAAGTGTATTGGAAACAGAAAGAAAATGGAGATAGATAGACAGAGCCTTCTAAGAAGAGGCATGATGCATGCAGATGTTCCTGGTTGAAAAAGAATATTCCTCACTACATTTTCTAGATAAAAACAGTGTTAAGATATATATGAGTAATATATAAAATGTGGATTCTTTTTAATATTCTATATTTAATTTATATTCTAAAAAACTGGTATGTAGAAAGAAGACAATGTACATAAAAGGATCAGGAAATCACAGAAGAGAAACAGAGTCACAGGTGATCCTTGTGGACAGCAAGAACTTCACATAACTGTGACACAGGCAGAGAATATAACAGAAAGCTTTTAAAGGAATCCTTTATTCCATAAAGAGGCATTAAGAGTAATTTCTGTTATGGAGATTGAAGATAATTTAAAATGAGCTCTTCTATTAACTCAATGACAGTTGTGTACCAATTGTATCACTGTACAAAAAAAATACTTCTTGTAGAACTTAAAAATAAACATTTCTTTGTTATGCTTCAAAGTGGACTTGTGTAAGAAAATTGTCTGATGCATGAGCCTTGACGTGTTTTATTTTACTATAATCCCATCAAGTTTTACATCACACTAAAAAAATTAACAAGAGTAGTTTGAGAAATAAGTACTTGTCAGAGTGTGGAAGATCAAAGTCTTTAGAATTAGACAAATGGGCTGTGTACAGATACCTGTCATTGTCTGACCAATGCCAATTCTCTGGAAACACTCTCTTCTCTAGGAGGAATTGCTGTGATTTGAGTCAAATTAGACCGTTGCTCTATGCAAACAACCTTATCGTCAATACATTTGTAAAAGCCAATCAGCTCTAATTGTTGCAGCATTGAATCTGAAATGTTAATAACCACTGGAGTTAACAAGGTGCTAAAGTGAAGCACTTTAAATGAATGCCTAGGGATTAAGGCATCCACAGGAAACCTTATAAAGTGCTGATATATTTCTGAGCTTATAGATGTTGCGCCTACATAGAGTGATATCTGCAGACCCAGGCACAATACTCTTTGTAACCCTGTTATTAGGTAGACAAAACACAGGAGCAGACATATCATCACAAAAGAGAGACAGATGGCAGATAAATAGATAAAAATCTCACACAACATTATAAATCATAGATGCATTCATGACCTCCTAATACATCTAAAATCAAAACATTAAGTACCAAATAATGAGTAAAACTGAAGCCACAGTAATTCTAATATATTTTTAGCTGGAACAAAGATGACACATCTACTTTACAAAGAAATTTGAAAGGTCTTTATGGAATAAATATATTTACCCCATGAGCTACAAATCATGCTCACAATTTTACTTAAGAAAATGAAAAGTTTTCTTAACAGAAACATGTCTGGAATGGAAGGATTGTTACAGTTTACTTGCCAAAAATGTCAGCTTCTGAGATGAACTTCAATATGGGAGTGGTAAATGAACTATGGTATAAACAAATGCTGGAGTGTAATTGAGCAATGAAGGAAATGAGCTCTCAAAGCATGGAGGGTTTTAAATGCATATTGCTTGAGCACTGGATTGTAGCTCTGCAGTTCTCTGAAAAGGATAATGCCACACTGACAAGAGCAGTGATTGGGTAAGAGGGAGGAATGCCTAAGAAGGCAGAACTTTAGTTTTGAAGCAACTACACTGCAGGTATTGTGATGCAAATACACACAGAAATTCAACTAACTGGTATTTTGACAGGAAGGACTTTACAACTAGAGAGGCACTGATCTTCCCAGGTGAACACACTTCTCCCAGCCACATTCCCCAGTGATAGGATTAACAGCATTGCTTTGCACAGGCCTAACCAACCTTTGTATTACTGCCTCTCACAAATATGGGAGAGAGTGACTCTCTTAATTGGTTGACATTCCTGTGCATAGTAACTGCTTCAGAGCCAATGTGTTCAGACTCAGTGTCTTAATCAGGCATAATCTGTGGCATAACTCCCTTCTCTAACTGTTTCAGAAATTAGACAACTAGGGAAAGCCTCTACATGCCAATACCTAAACAAATTATTGTAAATAGCCAAGATTTTCTTAATATAATCGTTACATTAATATTTGGAATTTCACATAATTTTAAAACTTGTTGACATATTTATACTGCTGGACTCAATCCTTCACACAAGAGTTAAAGTTTTGCTGACAATATACATACTCATCTTACTGACCTGTTACTAAACTTCATAATTTCTCTAAGGGACATGCATGGTACATATTCCTCTAGGATCTATAACAATTAAACAAGCCCTTTAATGACAATCACACCCTGATTTTGTTTCCCATCCATACCTGAGAAATCCAAACCTGAAGTATCAATAATACACTTGTTAAATAATATAGAACTATACAAACAGTGAACTTCAAGATATAACAATGGGTTTCATTCATTACTAAAAATCAATACAAGATCCAAAACTATTTCAATTATGTCACATTAATGTCTGATGTTGATATTGGTAATATGGGAAATCTTTAAACTGAGAGAGGAAAATTTGTGCTTCCTGATTAGGGTTTTTGTTTGTTTTGGTTTAGTTTTGTAAATTTAAACTTGTCCTTCGAAATAAAATTTCCCTACTTTTAATAAATAGATCTAGAAGTTTTGTTGTTAATATACAACAAAACAAAAAATAATAAGATTAATAATACAAAACAAAAATGAGAGAAAAGCATAAGGATACAAATGTTTTTCAAAATCAATACAACAATGGTCAATGAACAATGGAAAATGGTCATGAGTAGCCTCTAGGGAAATGAACACCAACATAACACAGAGGTACTGTTTTGTACCCAAATGAATATCTAAATGAATACAAGCAGTATAAAATTATGGAGCTACAAATATCAGATGATACCATTAAGTGTCATTACATTTATGTCTAAACATGACCTGGATGAAGACAACACCATAGACATACTAATAAGGAAGGGTGAAAACTCATTAGACCTTAGCCCTAGACTAAGGAATGGTGAGAATAGCAGAAATGGTCTTCCTAAAAACATATACACAGAAGTAATCTTACATGGACTGAGCAGGTTTACTCACACACACACACATACACACACACACGCACACACACACACACACACACACACACGAGAGAGAGAGAGAGAGAGAGAGAGAGAGAGAGAGACTATGCATTTGAAAGAGAGCAAGGGGGTACATGGGGCTTGAAGAAAGAAAAGTCAAGGAAGAAATAATCTGTGTATGTTATAAACTCAAAATATATTTTTAAATATGAACAAAAAGTTTGGGAGAACATGTAAACCATTGTTCCTTGCTAATAAGCTATAAATGGAATATCCATTTATGAAAATTTCTCTTAAGCCTTCACAAGACCAAAAAATAAATCACCACACTAACCAGTAAGTACACACTTCAAGAGTTTTGAAAATCTGTAACCAAAGCAAAATTTGAACACACTGTTCATAATAACACTTTTCATAATGGACCTATAGCATAAGTATTCAAAGCACCCATCCACTGACAAATAGAATGTGGAAAATTCAGTGATCATACAACAGTGATGAAATACAATATAATGCTGGTACCTGAAGGAATCTAGAAAGACGTACACTGAATCATAGAGTGTTAAAAGATCATTTATTCTCTTAAAAAATTCAATTACATATTAATAAAATGTTAGAAAATAAAGACTATCTGGTAAAACACTTAGCTAAAACATTTAAATGTTTAAATTAAATTAAATATTTAAATGTCAACAAATTACATTTTGGAATACATCGTGTTTATGTTAGTTATTCTTGTATTGTTGTGATAAATACCATGACCAAAAACAAATTAAGAAAGAGTATAAATGTATGTTTATATATTTATGTGTTAGAAAGCTAAATGTTTAAGAGTTAGAAAGGCGTTTCAATAGAAGCAATAATGTGAGGCTCACATCTAAACTACATACAAAAAGCAAAGAGAGCAAACAAGAAGAATTAAACTGTCAAAGCCCATCTCCAGATATGGAATTCTTCTTTAAGTCTCCATGTTCTAAGAGTCCCCCCTCCTTAAACAGCACCTCAAACTGGAACTATGTGTATATGAGGCAATGGGAAACATTTCTTATTTAACCAATTAGTGTTTAAAAGTAATGAAAAATCATATCCAAGAAAACAGGAACTAAATTTATATATTTTCTCTTCCCTTCTCTGATATCTTTACAATGCTTTAAATCAAGGAATTTAAATGAAAAAGATGAAAATTTTCACTGAAAGCCAAAGTAATTTCAGGTCAGAAACATCACTATAGAAGCAGATATTACACAGAAAATGGAGGGGGTTAAAAAGGATCCAACAACAGGGAATGGAGATGAGGATTCCATAAGTAAACTTAGTAATTAACTTCATCAAGCAATACATAGTAAATAATCATCACATTTTAAGTGGATGAATTAAGAAATAGAAACTTAAATTCATTTAAGAAAATAGTAAATGAAATCCTTTGTCTGAAAAACTAAGTGAAAGAGAAGAATCAGAGGATGAAGCAGAATGGGTATCACAAGGACATTCCCATCATATGAGAAAACAAAAGTTACTGTCAAAAATAGGTCACTGTGTAAATGTTCAATATCAAGGTATCAAGATATAAAAGAATGACATGAAGATATATACACAGGTAAATTTTAAAATAAAACTATATGTAGAGCCTACCTAGAGCAGAAAGACAGGGCATCAAGTGAGGGATGGGGTTGCCTCCCACAGTCAAAAACGCTGACCCATAATTGTTCCTGTCTGAAAGAACTGCAAGGACAAAAGTGGTGAAGAGCCTGAGGAAAAGGAGGTCCAGTGACAGGTCAAAAGTGGGATCCAGTTCAAGGGGAGGACCCAAGGCCTGACACTATTTCTGACAGGGCTATGGAATGCTTACAAAAAGGAGCCTGTCATGACTGCCCTCCGAAAGACCCAAAAAGCAGAGAAAGAGTCAGATGCAGATATTTACACCCAACCAATGGACAGAAGCTGGTGACCCTGTGGTTGAATTAGGGAAAAGCTGGAAGAGGTTGAGGAGGAGGGAGACCCTATAGGAGGATCAGCAGTCTCAATTAACCTAGACACCAATCCTTCTCCCTGGTATATTTCAGACACTAAACCACCAACCAGGCAGTATACTTCTGCTGATATGAGGCCCCAACAGATACACAGCAGAGGACTTCAAGGTCTGGATTCAGTCAGAGAAGATGCACCTAACTCTCAAGAGTCTGGAGGTCCCAGGGAGTATGGAGGTCTGGTAGGGTGGGTGGGAAATTTTTGTGGAGATGTGGGGGGGGGAGGGGAGAGAAGTTATGGGATGTAGAACAGTCAGAGGGTGAACTGGGAGGGGGATAAAATCTGGAGTTTTAAAAAAACATTATATAAAATTAAAAATAAAAAGACTACATACCATAGGAAACATATTGGTGAATTCAGCAAACATAATTGGTCAAGTATTTGAAGATATAATTAATGAAAAAGGAAAGAATATAATTCAATTCTGTTCAATAAAAGATATTTCTTTAGGTTTACTATTTATAAACCTATGTATGCATTAAGATAACAAAATAGTATAATGGACTTCAATATAAACTTTTTTTAATACCCAGAAGTTTATATTTTTCTTAACATAAGATTTCTTCTTGGTTAATAACCAAATGTAACTATATACTGAATGTGAGATACCTTAAAAGCAAATATGATTATCCCATCATTTGTGTGCATACAAAAATGGCAAAATTACTACAGCTTAGAGTCAAAAAGAAAGTGAAATCATATTCGTATCATTCAACATAGAATCATACCTATGAAAATACTTTAGAGGTCTGACATGCATTTTATAGGTATGATTTCTCTAATAAAATTCATAAATAAAATATCTATTAAGAACTGTGAGCCAAGATCAGTCTTTTATCAACCACAAACCAAAAAACTTGCAAAAATCAGAAAGGATTTCACTCAACCTCCACCAGTTAACACAAAACATGTTACATGGAAAATAGATCTGGGGTCAGATAAAATTATAAGAAACCTGGATTAATCTTCTTTTTATACAACAAAAATATATGTGCGTATTTGACTTTTATTAATGAAGCACTGTAAGAGAAAAACATTTGCATTATGTGGAGCTTACTCTCTGTAATAATTATAACTGTATGTATACATCTATACAATGAGTCAATTTTTTAATCTTACTTTACAAATACTAACAATTAAGCCAGACAAAATGCTTACTTATAATAAGCACATAAGGTGATAAACAAAGATTTTCTTAGTTTGGAAAATCAACTAAAATTAGCATGGTGTTGCCTTCCTATAATTCCAGCACTAAAGAAATAGAGACATGGGAAGATAGAAGTTCAAGACCAGCTGAGCTACAGAGTAAATGAAAGGCCAGCCTTGGCTAAATGAAAACTTTTGTAGGAAATCAATATGAAAAGTATCAAGGATTAATCATTTTATAGTTGGATACCTGCTCTACTAGAAAATGAATTCTGATGATACAAGATCAAATTCTCTAGTGTTGTACTGTAATAACATCCCTTAAGGCATTTAGATCAAAGCACACAGCTATTGCTTCTAGTTTACTTTGTAAGATATGCAAGACTCATTTATTAATCAGCTCCCAGACTCCCACTTTCAGTATCTGTCCTTTGTCCCTGCTAACTTGTTCCCACTAATGTGTTCCATAAAGAGAACATTACAAGATCCTGGAGTCATACCATATCTAAAAGCTAACCTCTCACCAGTTAAATGG
Source organism: Mastomys natalensis (assembly GCA_021653895.1). Classification (NCBI taxonomy): domain Eukaryota; kingdom Metazoa; phylum Chordata; class Mammalia; order Rodentia; family Muridae; genus Mastomys; species Mastomys natalensis. Next base: position 53,123 of record JAJTUV010000323.1, on the reverse strand, counting down.
GTTTTTACTCTTCTGTTTTCTTTCAAAACAATTTAATGTTAGTAAGAAAATTTAGGGACATATTTAATGTATAAATCAAATTATAAACTAAGAAATATTTTATTTCTTTGTGATAGGAAGGAATGAATTGATGCATTATATCTAATATCAAATGGCCTTATCATTGTTATTATAAAAGAACAGCCAAGACTATATTTTAATGAATTCCTGGGTACTATGTGTCTTATCTCATAAATCCATGATTGATCTCTCAGATTGCTATTAAGCACTGCTATTAAATTGATAGCCATGCTTTCAATTGTCATTGACAATGGCTAGAAATCCTCAGGTAAGAGCTGACTAGCATGGGCTTAAGAAAAATACAGGCAAACTGAAATTATGTTTCCCAAGTACCTCTCTGTAATAAACAACTAGAAGAATCAATTCAATGAGAAGGGGAAAATTTTAGCTAAATTAAAAATAGTGAAAATCCATCTACTAAAAATAAGGCAGACAAATCAATAGTAACAGGACTTAAGGCTATCACCTGCTTCCAGCGGCTAATTTAGGGCCTAGTCAAAGTGCAAACTAAATTAATGAACCTTAAAGTAAATCACTATAAATAGTGTAAGAGCTAGAAAAATAGTTGTAATTAACCCACATGCTGTGGACATCAATCTGAGATTCCCAAGTACAGTATGAAAAAAATTATCAACAGAGGATTAAAACTAAATCAAGCAAACTGCAATGCAGAGAAATTATGACTCTCCACCCCACAAAAACTTACTTAATGTCTGGATGAGTCCTAACCTACTCAGTCATTGTCTTTATTCCAAATATGATTGTCACCAAATAAAACATAAATAATCTGATAATCTGTCCTGCGGCTTAGAATTGTGGCTCTCACATGAAGTCTGCCATGGTTAAGCAGATTGCTGCTTGGCCCAGTGAACGTAACCGGAAGTAAAGGTTGATCTCATCAGAAATAAAGCTTGTATTTCAATAGTTCTCATTCCTTCATCAGCAGCCCTATCCCTTAACTCTAGGGAAGGTGATTTAAATACTTTGTTCTTCCTTGCTTGTTTTGCTTCATTACAGCAGCTTTCAACTCTGAGTATTTCCTGAAGTATGTATGTAATAGTCCTTATTTTTTGGTTGTTGGTGTACTATCAGTTGTAAGGAAATGAAACACATAAACTACATTAAGCCAGTCTAGATGACCATATTGGAAGATAGAGAAAGGTGAAAATATGTGGGACCTTGGAAAGGCAGCCTGGTTTCTGGGTGAGCACAGGCTGGAAGCCCCAGTGAACCAAGGTAACCCTGAAGGACAGCAGGAGCTTCGCCACACCTCCAGACTCCAGGTTCCTGAAAGGAGGCCCCAGCCGTCCATAGATTTGAGTCTTTCAGTCATAGTTGCCTCAAGATAGATCTCCATATTAATGAGGTACCTAAAGGCCAGAAAGGCTTAGCCAATTAAACTTTCCTCCTCAGACCCTCCTCCCTGCAAAAAGTATTTAACCTCAGGCCTGCACTGAGAAAAGGGGGTACGGTTTCTTCACCACTTTCTGCCATGACAATAAACATCTTAAAACCATGGACTGTTTCTCTTTCATCGGGATCCGCCTAGAGGAGCAATGGAGAAGGCCTTCGCCTACAGAGCTGCCATCTAATATTCCTGCAGAAGACCTCTCTGGGTTCCCAGCTATGGCGACCGACCACCAACCCAAGCAAGCCAACTGCAGCAGCAAGCCAAGGACTGTCCCCACAGGGCACAGCCGGAGCTTCTCTACCCCTCTCCCTTTCAGCCATGGGACCAAGGGCCCCCACTTCCTTCTCCGCTCTTAGGTGGCTTCCAGCAGGGCCGGCTGGCCAAGATCCTGAGAAGCAGATGGTCCCTGGCCTCTTGGTAGGCTCGGGGACACCCCCTCCAGCCCCTGCCAAGCCAACTCTGACTGCCCCTGGGACTCCAGACTGCACTCCAGACCCCCAGAATGGGGTCCTGTGGCTTCACATAGCCTGACTAGCTCCCAGCGCTGGCTTGGGATGAGTACAGTCAAATTCCCATGTCTGAACTCCCCAAGCAGCCCTAGCCCTGTGACAGGGCAGATGAAGGACCCACATTTACCCAACAAAAATAAGCCTGAGATTGGATGGGATGGAATTGCTCTAATCTTAACAGGTTATAAAAGTGTGGAAACCTTAGATTCCACTTCTCATCCACACATACCCAACTTCATGGCCTTGGTGAGAAACCTTCTCTCATTTGTTTCCATCTGAGATTCCAGGAAATACAGACAAATTGGCACAGCCTAATGTCTTAGAAGGAACAGAAATTAGAAGTTTGCTCACTATGACTGCAGGTTTTTCAGATTTATAATGAATGTATAATGGAACAGGAAATACAAGAGACATTTTAAGGAAAAAGCACAATATTACCCAGATCATTTAGTTTATTGTCAGTATATTCAGGTTTGGGGAAAAGTCCTGTGTTATTTACAATGGCTGTGAAATCAGCATTTTTTAAAAGTCAATGATAGAAGTACTTTCTTTGGAGAGTCATAACTTTACAGGAATTGCTGAGAAATTAGTTTACTTTGGGAATTTAAAAAGTACTGTTATTTTCAGTTTATCTCAGAGTGCAAAGAGTTCCCATAACACTTTCCACCAAGAGACATGCTGTTCACACATCTTCCTAACAGTGGCAGAAAAATGTGTTGGTTGTACAAAAGGGGAAAAATGCTTTAAGTTTTTGCTCTAAAACATGAATTCCATCCCTTACATTTGTTTGGTAGTTTTATGAGCCCACAATTATTAGCTATTTGACTTATCTGACCAATTTTTATTGCATTGGTGTAATAAGAGATACTAATTAATTCAGAAAGATATTTTATATTTTAATTTATTTTAATAGAATTGAAGCCATGGGCTCTTGTGGCATAGATGTTAACAGCTGTCTGGAGAATTTTGTTGCCTCTTAGGCTAACAATTCTATTTTTACATGTCAGAATTCTTTACTAATATTAACTCATAAATTCCGAATCAAGAACAAAAAGTAATAGTCTTTGTTCTTGTCATAGCCTGATAGGCCATATTCTTTTCATCCAAGGGTTTGAAGCAGAGATTGTAAATTGATTCCGAATTATCTCCGTGCCTTTTTCTTTTCTAACTTTAAGGCCAGCTCCCTGGGGCATCCAACTTTATGTTTACCAGTTACAGACCCAATGTATATTTATACTCCTTTCATTTTAATTAGCTTACATTTGTATTTTTTATGTTTATGGATACATTTGTTTGCATATCTGTATACCATGTACATGCTCTGTTCAAGGAGTCTAGAGAAGAGTATCAGATCCCTTGGAAATGGACCTGCAAGCAATTATGAGCTAACTCATAATTATGTGGTTACTTAGAATTGAACCCTGGTCCTCTTGAAAAGCATCCAGTGTTCTTACACAAAAGCATTTCTTAAGCCTCTGCCCTCACTTTTTAACAGGCCACTTTTATTTATTTTATTATTGTCACCAAACTCATTCTATAAGTCATGCTCAAAATACCAAAATACCAAGCAGAGACCAGGAAGACAGTTTGTAGAAAAAGGCATTCACCATCAAAGCCAACAGACTGACTTAGATTGTAAGGTCATATAGAGTTGGAAGAGAGAAGAAGGCCCTGCAAGGTGTCCTATGACCACCACACATATGCCATGGCACTTGCACACACACAATAAACAAAATGTAATGAGATTTTTTGAAAACAAAAATCCTCATGCAGATGTTAATTCATTAGGGGTATCTTTTGTTCTACAGATGGCAGTAAAGATCTCTCAAAGTGTTAAAGTGATGAATTCAACATTCTTTGGTTAAAGGCACTAAGTTTCAGCTACACAAGATGAATAGATTCTAGAGACCTATTTAGAACATCATGATGAAGTGCTCTGTTCTTAGAAATTGCTGGAAGCAGTTCTTGGATATTCCCATCAGTAACAACATAGAAAACAACATAAAACAATAACTTTGGGGTGAAAAATTAGCTCAAAGTTATTAATCAACAGCATAAGATAAAACCAAAATAAGATACTATTATAAATTTTAAAATACATTGTTTGAATTATTTGTGTTTGCAAAGGTGCATATTTGTACACAGAGTGGGAACGCAAACCGGTTAAAATCAAATTATTTAACAAATCTTTACAGTTAACCATGTACAAACCAAATGCCCATAAATCCCACTCCTAGATAACCCTTTTGTAAATGCCAACATTTTGCTCATAGAAACTTGCTAGCAAATGTATATAGAGTAATTACTCATAGATGCCCAAATCTATTCCATGATTCTAAAGACCATTTGAGTAGCCATGATAAATATATCAGGTCATTTTTCCATAATAAGGCACTATTTCATAATAAAAATGAAACGTGAGACACATGAAAAACAAGACTGGCCATCAGATGCACTGAAAGGAGAAGAGCCAGATACAATGAGCTATCCTGTAATGATCAGAGATTGTTGTGAATTAGGTAAGAAAGAAAGGAATGCTAAGAGATTATGGAGGGTTTGATAGCCTATGAAGCTGCTCTGTGCATAAACACACATATACACACACACATACACACACACATGTATTCTACAAATGTGTGCATTAATTAAAAACTAAGAAAGCTTTTAAAATTAAATGTTCCTAAATATGATAAAAAAGAAAAATGTAAGTTCCAAGAAGACCTGAGTTAAGATTGGAAAGACTGATTACCCAAATGTGGACACACCTCTTTATCCCACACTTTGGGAGGAAATGACAGAACTTTCCAAAGCCATACATTTGTGAGGGTATCTCTTCTCCTTAGGGATCATTAGCCACCAGTCCAAGAGGGTGGAGGGAGCAAAAGCAGGGAACAGGTTTAGGATGGCCATAAGTATGTCAGAAGGACTCTAGTGACAGTTTCAATGAGACAGGTCTATTTTATTCTTCCAGGATTAGGTATATAAGGGCTCTTACAGGTACAGTTGGACAAGGCTCATTGCTAATAAACACAATATGGTACCTAATTATCATATGGTGGGCAATATGCTGAGTCATGGACAGGGAGATTTTTCAGATACAGTCGCTGCTCAGACATGCTTCAAAGTAAGGTTAGGCAGAGAAAGGAAAGCTCTTATGAGGAAGGGAGTCCTCCATTTTTATTTGACCTCACAGAGCTCTCTGGACACAGTGGATTGCTCGACCTCAATAAAGCAGGGTTCTCCAACACATCTTTTAGCAGTCATTTCAATAGTCAAAAGATAACACATTTCTCCCCCTTGACATACCCTTAATCTACAACTGAGATGTTTCTTTTACTACAGTTGTAATGAAGAAAATTATTAAGTCATCCTTGATGCTTCAGACTTCATAAGATAGTTGAGTATGGGAAAAGGGAAGGAGGAATGAGCTGCTGAGTCTAGATATCATTCCTGGTGTTAAGCAGTCACACCCTTAGTTCCTTTTAAGGAATCTTATAGATCTTTAAGGAAAAAGCAATGGAAAAACCAGCAAAAATGACACAAACCAGACACCATTTCTGGTTTATTCAGCCTCTTGCCATGGTAGATATTTTTTTAATTACACAATCTGGTATCTCTGACTGCCTGTGAGGACTAGACTGTCAGGATCTAAGGACATTTTGGTCTTTAACCAAGAAAGAAATTGTTCAGTTTTAGGGGTAACTTTTTCTAAACTTCCCAACCATTATCTGTCACCTACTCTTATCAAATTGTTTGAAAAAAACCTATGTAGTGGATATAGGTTTTGAGAAAAAGAAGCTTGTCTTGATCATCATACCAGGCTGTGGCATACTCAGGAATAGAGTTGTCTACAATTTATTTCTAAACTCTTCATTATTTTTCTGTCCAGTGTACCAGCTGGAACTGCCTTTTGTCTGCCTCTCCTCACCAAACATTGTGTTCCCTTTCTGATGACTCTTTCACTCTTAGTCTTCAGCCATGATTTCTTTTCATACATATAGGTAAATAATGTCAGTTGCTTTATGCCCTTTAAAATTGTAATTTTGCCTGGCACATTTTAAGAACCTCAATATTTGTGCTATTTAGATACCATGTACACAGAATGTGTGACACTCAATATAATTTGAGAAGCCCAGTGTCTCAATTAAGAAAAAAGAATTGTTATTTTGTCAGTTCTGTTTTCTCATTAGACCTTTTGAACACTGCCATTTCTCTCAATTCTAAGATTTCACTCCTCTGAAGAATCATACTTTCCCACCACTAAAATTAGAAGTTTTAACCTTTATGATACACATGGCAATCATCATTTGCTAGCCAGAAATATTGCTGTAAATGTTACAGTCACAAGTATGTGGCGATGATTTGTTTAGGTCATTGCTCTCTAGTAAAATGGAAACCAAGGAGAATCTGGCTGTATGCAACAAACAAATATTATGGAGATTTGGAGGAAAATGACATTCATAGGTCCATGTTTTTTGATGTTTGGTCTCCAGTTTGGAAGGTTTAGGAGGTGTGGTATTGTTGGAAGAAATGTGTCACTAGAGGACGAGATCTCAAATGACTTCGATTCCCAGTGTGTTGCCTGCATTTTAATTGTGGGTAAGATGTGAGCTGTCAAGTGATCCAGCCATCACACCTTCGTATTTCTGGAAGTAATGAGCTAATTGAATACTTTCTTTTACAGGTTACCTTGGTCAAATTGTTTTAGCACTGCAAGAAAAAGTAACTTACATACCTAGTGTTGTTCATGCTATGTTTTGTGATGTTTATCCTGTACTATGTAATGTTCAGCCTGTGCTATGTGAGAAGAGAGATCTAAATCTATGGAGCCTTTACTGCCATAGATGCTATTACAAGATACAGATCACTGGATTAGGCAGAGAAGGTGTTTCTAATAATCTAAGTCTACAATGCAGGAGAATCTCAATGAGAATGCTAAACTACCTACAACCTTTAAAAGGTGAATTCAGAAACCATCATCATGACACCTAAGCTATATTTCTCTGAAGCAGCACTTGTGAAACAGTTCATATGCAGTTGTCACACTATTAGGTAAAGACTGCATTGTTTAGATTTAAGAGGATGGAGAAGATAGAGTGAAGGCTGAAGGAGTTGAGAGGATTCGAGACACCGTGAGGAAAGCAACAATCCCAACCAACCAGAGCCCCCAGGGTCTAAACCACAAGCCTGGGAGCGCTTAGGGAGGGACCCATGGCTCCAGCTATATATGCAAGGGAGCTATATATAAGTGGGAGAAAGAGATCCTTGGTCCCATGAAGACTGGACGTCGTGGGGGGGGGATACTCGAGGGTGGGGAGGTGAGGTACAGGGGAGGGTGGAAGGGGGTACACCAACGTGGAGATAGGAGAGGGGGAAGGGATAGTGAGTTCCTGGGAGGGAGGGGGGAAATGGGGTAAGGAGCGAACATCTGAAATGTATAAAAAATTTACAATAAAAAATTTCCAATAAAAAAAAAAAAAGAGGAACTATCTAATGATTACTTACTACTTTTAGTCTGCCAAGAAAAATAGACTTATTTACCTGAACTATGGAGAAGAATGGGTTGTTTTAGAAATTGTATGTTTTTACAATTGTTTACATTGATATACCAACAGCAAATATTTTATATTAAAGTATTTAATGTAATCATGTAAATACTATAACAACATGGTATCTATCATTTAGATTACCTTATTCATGCCAGCTAATTTAATTTAAAGTAACAGCGTATCTATAACTGCCATGTGACTTATGGCATCATAATTTATTAGTTCCTTTACTATATTGGGCAGATATAAGCAGAATTTTCTATATGTAAAATTTTCTTTTTCTGCTTCTCTATCTTTGTCCTTCTATCTACAAATATGTATGCATATTTATGAAGCCCATTTTAAAATTATTATAATGTGTTTAAGATAAAACCAGAAGGGGCAACATTTGGGATGTAAATAAATAAACAATATTTTATTATTTTCTTTGTCTTGTGTTTCAAAAAAGCCTGAAGTAGTTTTATTTTTATTTTAATTTGCTCATAAAGCCTGAGCACTAGGTACTTTACCAAAAGGAGAGTTAATGTCCTGAAATGACCTGTTGGGAGAAATGAGCCCCTCTGCACCTCATAGGGAAAAGCTGACTCCTGGCCCTTGTTCTTGTCTTGTGGGTCTTTCTACCATCTTCAAAGCCAGCAAAGCAATCTTGTTAAATGTCTCCGACTTCAGCCTGCCTGTATCCAACATTGAATGAAAAGATGTTTGTAATCCACTGGACCCACCCAGTTAAACCTAAAAATTATCCTCATCAAAATTCCTACTCCAATAATATCTTCAAAGTTCTTTTCATACATGTCAGGAAACTTGTTCATAGATGGCCAAGATTAGAATAAGATTGTCTCCAGGACATTGTCTTGTTTTAAATACCTATTTTGTAATCCTTTCTTTTCTTATCATATGTATCATGTGTATGTGAACACATCTTTGTTCTAAACTAAACCCTCTATTTCTCTGTGATGTCTGCTTTCTTTTCTTCCTTAATTTTATTTAATAATTTTTTTTTTACATTCTAGATTTTATCCCCCTCCCAGTTCAGCCTCTGACTGTTCCCTATCCCATATCTCCTCCCCAGCTTCCTGTCTCCACAAGGATGTCCCCACATTCCCCACCCCCAACCTCACCAGCCCTCTAAACTTCCTGGTACATCCAGTCTCTTGAGGGTTAGGTTCATCTTCTCTGAATAAATACAGACCCTGCAGTCTTCTGCTGTATATGTGTGGGGATCTCATATCAGCTGCTGTATGTTGCCTGGTTGGTGGCCCACCGTTTGAGAGATCCCAGAGATCCAGGTTAATTGAGATTGTTGGTCCTCTTACAGAGTCTCCCTCCTCCTCAGCTTCTTCCAGTTATTCACTAATTCAACCACAGGGGTTACCAGCTTCTGTCCATTGGTTAGGTGTAAATATCTGCATCTGACTCTTTCAGCTGCTTGTTGAATCTTTGAAAGTGCAGTCATGATAGGCCCTTTTTGTGATCACTCCATAGCCTCAGTAATAGTGCCAGTTTTCTTTTCAAATTGTCATTCCTTTCAAAATATTATTAATTAGGTTTTGGATGTTGTCTATATTTAAACCGTCTAACTCTCTGTGAAACCATGATGTTACTAGTTTACATTCATGAAAATTAATCATCAACTCTATGCAAGAAAATAGACATGGGAATCACATATGATACTAATTGTGGACTTAACTTTAAATCTAATTGTCCACATAGCAGTCAGGTGTGGTCATGCATTTTACCCTGGTCCAGAATAGAGTTGGGTGTTTATGTGTATTTGAAGAGGTGGAAATTTAGAGCTCAGACAATCAGTGAGCTCTGGATACAGTAAAAGATTTTGTGATAGTGGCAGATACCTGGCATCAATCTTTATGTAGACATCACACACAGGTGTACACATGTGTACATGCACACACACACACACACACATGCAAACACATCTTTACAAAATGTTGACATTTGGCTACACTCAAGCACTATCTATTAAAAGATGATCTTGATTATTTATATACTCAATTATTCTCTTTTTTCTTTTTTTTTTTTTTTTGTTTTTTGAGACAGGGTTTCTCTGTGTAGCCCGGGCTTTCCTGGAACTCACTCTGTAGACCATGCTGGCCTCCAGCTCAGAAATCTGCCTACCTCTGCCTCCCAAGTGCTGGGATTAAAGGCATGTACCACCACTGCCGGGCTACCCAATTATTACTAATTCATTAGTGTTTATTATAAATTAGTTTCATATTTTCTCCAGGTTTCTGATTCGTTTTCAAGGATCTACATAGTACTTGATTTTATTTTTATGACTATTTTATTTTATTTTATCAATTAAAGGAAGATACACCTTATAGTATAGTACTGGCTGTATTCCATACCTTTTAATTTAATGTATTTTATTTCACTTTACTTTTCTAGATAGTTTATTCTGGATTTTTAATATTATATACATCAAAACTTAGTAAGAATATTTCAAAATCTCATGAAAAAGAAAACATTTTTAGTTGCTATAACTTTCCATATCTATGATACAGAATTATAAAGTAAGTAAAATCAAACATTGTACACAATTTAAAATGAGAATGAGTTGAAAGATAGCTAGGTTTTATTTTTGAAAGATATCACAAATTAATGAATTATCACCATGTATAAGAAATAAATTTACTGTAAATTTGATACATAGTAAGTTTTCTATCACACATGCATAAATTTGTTTATACTTCTTCAAATTCTTTACTATACATCAAAAGTTCAACATTCGCACATAAAATCAATACATCAAGTTAACATATACAGAACAAAGTGTTAATTTTTCTATTAGTTTGATCACAAAAAAACCCTTCACACATCTTTCTGAATCCATAAATGAAAAAAATGCTTTATCTAGCTTTATAGGTTAACTCAGTATTAGCCATCGATTATTATTTTGTGTATTCCGTCATTTTCATCATTTAATCTGTTAATGATTTATATTGAATCAACTCAAACATGTATTATCAATACATCCATTTCCTTCATTTACAATTTCTGTTACCTTCCATGAGCACACTAAAATATCTCCATGATCATCACTGTATCTTTCTAACTGGTCCAGTTTCAATTTATTTTTAGCCTATCGACCACAATGGATATAAAAATAAATGAAATTTATTTTAGTAGATCTCTTATCTCAGTAAAACAAGTTGCTCCAACTTGTGTTTGTATAGCATAAAAAAACTGTTGTACTCATTTACAGAACTGTCTGTCTTCAAAAGTATTTTCCTTTACTATTCTGGCATTATGTTTTGTTCACATTAAAATGAATTCTTAATATTATCTTTTATGATGCCCCCATAGTTAGAATTCTTACATCAATTTTAGATATATAACTACATTTTATTTTGGGTTGATATAATATAAACATTAATCTCAATCTTACTATAAAACTTCCTGCTGCTAGTTTTTATACTGCAGATGCTGTTATGCAGACTTGGGAGAGAGCATAAATCCCTTACCCTGAATGCTGTGATACTGAGTTATCATGCAAAACATGCACACTGGTGCAATAGTGGCAGCACTGTTTAATTGGTTAACAAACTGTTCTTTTCTTTGTGTTTAAAACTGATCCAAAGTCGAGAATCATTCTTCATACTGTAAACATTACCAGCCCACAGCTGGTAAAATAGGTCTTATTGTTAATCTGTTAAGTGATCATATTGTAAAAATAACTTTTAAAATTTCTGTTTATATGTCGTATACCTAAAACACTTCCAACCTGGTTTGATTAAAGGAGCTTCTTTATGCATAGCTTCATGACTGGCTCAAATGTTGAAAATAAGTGACTATGAATCACTATAATCACTATTATCTCCACCATCATTATGAAAGTTTGAGGGATATCATGGAAGAGATGATAGAGTAATATAACAGTCAGAGAATGGAGAGGAATATAACATTCTACCTTATGGCTAGACACAGATATTGTACTCATAAATTCATAGCAGCATGATTACCTACCTAAAACTTATATATCCTTAGACCAAATGCATTTCATTATGAGTGTGGAGCGGCTCATGAGACCTCATCCTTATATGAGGAGCTGATAGTAGTTGATAGCTGCTAGAGCGGGAAGGAGTTTTCTTTTGTGAGACTGGCCACAGATAACTTGTTTACATTCCAGGGAATGAATGACCCCACACTTAAAACACATAGGGAGCACTCATAGGAATATAAAATTTCTAAATAAATAGAAACAAAGTTGAGAAGAGAACTGGGGACAGATTGGGGAGCCCTAGGCCATTTGGAGGGAGAAATTGGGAAATCAAAATACAATGAACCTGCATAGATCTTGTTCATTAGTAATCCATATTTCTTATGGTTAAGAACAAAGTAAAATAATCTAGTAATATTTGTTGTGAATCTGGCATACTTTTATTCAAAATATTAGCTTTTACTCTTCAGAAAACTAGTTTTGGGGTTTATAGGGAGAGACTATGGTTCCTCATTACTTTCAACAGCAATTTCCTAACATTTGCTTACTCCATATGTATGAACAATGCCAAGACTTCTGCAAGAGTCATCAGTGGTTATCATTCTCACGGCTGTGAAACAGGGAAGTGGAGTAGTGACATATGCTAGTTAGACATCGCACCATAACATGCTGAAGTGAGAGAAATATCATTCCCCTTGGTAGCAGGCTTGTTATTCTTTTGCTCCTAGAGAAAATGATATGATTTTCGACATTTTGTATTTTCCTTAGTATAAAGTTCCCTCTCACTTTCTTTAATCAAGGGGTTCCTTTTTCCTTGGATGCTACATTTTTATTTTATTTTATTTTATTTTATTTTATTATTATTTTATTTTATTTTATTTTATTTTATTTTATTTTATTTTATTTATTTTATTTTTTTATTTTACTTTGTTTAGAGGCATGTTAAGAGAAATATTTTCAGAACATCTAGTAGTTGACTTTATATACTGAAAACAAAAATTAAATGAACTTATTTCAATTTAAAAATATTTTTGTAGAAAGCAACCAAAAAGTTTGAAGGTAGAAAGATAATTCTAAAAAAATATACATTTTAATTTTAATACATATATGTATTAGAATTAAATATGTAATATGTTAACTTTATTTTTCACACTTTCCTTTATAATAATGCTGTTAGATTTTGCTCTGAGGTCATTATTATCCTGTCCAAATCACTTTGAACTGATTCTGAGGACACTCTTTCAGCTACAACAGCAAAAGCAAAGGAATAAAAGCTTTAAACACACACACATACACACACAACACACACACACACACACACACACACACACACACAAAGCCTCAGGTCCCAGACAACTGCTAAATACTTGATAGTTTACATTGAAAGAGCATATTTTTTTCTATAGCTTTTAAAAATTTCTCCAGTTTGAGTGATTGTTGGTGGACAAGGACATGTCTATAACAAAGAGGAAAGAAAGACCTCTGCCTGGATCCTGCTCAAGCAAAGGTTCTTTCTGGAAGGAAGCCACTAGGGGCTGTGTTGGAGATTCTGGTGGCAAAACGTGGTTTCGTAAGAGTAAAGGTTGATTCTTATTAATATTGACTCTCTTTGATTCTTCATAATTCTGGGTCCAGAAGCCAATGGCTTTGAAAAATAAACACGTGTTGGTTAACAGCAGGGGATTAGGGAAAGGATTTATTGCTAGAACACCTTTCTCTCTTTGGGAGACCTCACCTCTAACTGTCCAGGCACGTGGGAGGCTTGGAGCAATTAGCTTCTTTTGAACCAGGAAAAGAAAGTCATGTCATGTTCTTAGAAGAGATGGCTCAGGGGTTAAGAGCACTGACTGCTCTTTCAGAGGTCCCGAGTTCAATTCCCAGCAACCACATGGTGGCTCACAACCATTTGTAAAGTAATCTGATACCCTCTTCTGGTGTGTCAGAAGACAGCTACCATGTACTCATACACCTAAAATAAATAATTCTTTAAAAAGAAAAAACTTTTACATATACATTCACACAAACATTCATACATACATACACACTGACACATTGACATTTGTGTTGGACCAACCATCTGTCAACTTACACACAACACATACACGGACAGACATACACACAAACATTCCTACATACATAGACACATTGACATTATTGTTGGACCCAACCATCTGTTAACTTACACACACACACGCACACGACACCACAATATATGCATGTACATATATATATTTGGTGGATGGAACAAAAGCCTCTATGAGTAGCTTTCATTGTGCAAGTGCCAGTACAGAAAAAACCTCACTCATTCTGAATGAAAAATAAGTTCCAACACTTATTATACTTAGAGAAAGAACAAATGTCCACCTTTTCCTGAGTATTAAAAAAGCCCTGTCCTTGTCAGTAAAAACAAACTTGTTGTTACCACAATCCAGTCTCTAGGATAGTTGGCTCTGTTGGACTTCCTGTGGAGTTTCTGTCCCCTTCGGTGCCCACAATTCTTCCCCCTATTCTTCCTTAAGGGTCCGCAAACTCCTTCCACTGTTTGCTGTGAGTGTCTGCGTCTGTCTGAGTCAGCTGCCATCTCATGGTAAGCAAATGCCTGCCTACTCACTCTGTGCTTTTTGCTCTGCCAAGTTTGCCCAGCTCTACCCACCTCTGCTCTCCCCAGCTCTGCTCTGTCTGCTCTGTCCCCTATTCGGCATCTATTGTCTTTTTTCTCTGCTCTCTTATTGTCATTGTTCCTAGTTCATGTATGTTCTCAGGATACATGATTACATGCTATTTCCAATATCTATTTTTTAAAAACTCACAACCAGTTCAAACATAAATTTAAATCATAAATTGAATAAGGAGTTACAACATAGATATTTTCATGTGTTTCCATTAAGAATAGTTATCTGCCACTAGTTTCACAGGTTCATTAAAAGTTTTAAAAAATAGCATTTACATATGTTTCCATTAAGAATAGTTATTGAACTAAACATTTATTTTTTTGCCACTAGCTCCACATGTTCATTAAATGTTTTTAAAAAGTAATTCTTATGTCTAAGTTAGCACGGTTTTGTCAAGAGACAAATCATCTGCTTAATGTCTCATTAGTATTGAAATTTTGTATAGATCAATCTAGTCAATATTTTATCTTTTGCCCTTGCACATACAATAGATTGTCCATTCTCAGTTTATGACCTTAGTTATCAGAATAATGGTTTTACAGCTAGCATAAAAAGAATAATTTCTGTCATGATAAATCTACTTCCTACCTGTTTTTTTATTTTAGTGCAAATATCTTGAATGTTTGTAGAGTCCTAATTGGAGCCTGTTCTGTAAAAGACTCAAAAATTACTAGTTACATTTAGGAATTCTATAGAATCATTAGAAGTAATTAAGAAACTATATATTTATCTACATAGCATCATTACAAGACAGTACATCTTCATTAATCTGCAAAAAAATCTGCTCACCAGTGTGGGTTAATGCCCAGGGAATCATTAGATTAATTTTATAAAGACAGGAAATGCATATCACTTGCAACAGCCAATCTCAGAGATGAGGTTTCTAAAAGTCTTGCAATTTAAAATTATCCACCACAGACCATGCAGTATGATATATCATCTCCAGAATGTCATTTGTATGCTTTCAGCCTTTCCTAGATGCTTCCTGACAGACCTTCAGGCAACTGTGATACTCATGTCAAGTTTTCTTCTTGAAGAAATCTTCTTTGTTATGTGAACTGCAAGGCAGAGTACAGGAAATGGAAGTTATGAGAAAGCACATGCTTCTAACCATGCAATATTGAAATCTAATGCTCCTGACCATAAGAACCTGCACATGCCAGAGCATCTTCTACTCAGAAGTGAAGGAAAATTATATTCCAAGTTTTACATCACAACTGGAACCTATTTATAATAAATTCTGTGCAAAGTAGGTAAAGTTATATGCATGAAACTTGGGACTTTCAGATCACTGATAGAACTCACAATAAAAGGAAGAAAGCAAAAGAAAAAAAGTGGAACAAAAGAAGGAAAGAAAGAAATGAAATATGGAAAGAAAGAATGAAGGAGAGAACAATGGAAGATTCTGGCTTGAATTTGTAATCTCAATGTGTTAATGAGATAAAAGGAGGATTCCAGAGTTCACTAGCCTGAAAGTCAAGCCTAATTGGTAAGCTCCAGAGCAATTAGAGGCTATTTTATAAAAACATGAGAAATTTTACCTGAGAACAAAACTCAAGTTTGTTATACACATACATGAATATGCATATATTTGATACACCAATGCAAATCTAAAAAGTTCTATGGTAAGCCTAAAAACATACATATAAATAATACTATATAGTTTGAGGCGGGTTACACTTAAAGATATATATACACACATAAATATATGTGTGCAAGAACAATAAAAATAAAGCAGACCATACATTTGAAAAGGAGCTATGCAGATGTATGGATAGTTTTCAAGGGAGAAAATGAAAGGTCGAAATGTAATTATAATATGATCTCAAAAAATTTTTTTAAAAAGTTTAAAAAGTAATTTCATGTTTTATTGTAACACATTTACTAGTAAAAATATGTGTCTTAAAATTATATTACCTTTTATAACTATTAACTGAATTAAGATCTTTTAGTTGAAATCTCAGCTTTGATGATCAAAACTGACAGAACACATTGCTTTTAGACATAAAGATAACTGGTGAGACAGCTTAATTTCCAAGCCAGCTATGCTTTCTCTGCTGTTTTCACCAAAGGGCACAGGATTTGTCTTCAGACATGGTGGATTCCATTGTTGCAAGAATATAGAAAGTGCAATCTTATTTCTGGTCTCATCCTAATTCCTTCACATATCAAGATCCAAAGGTTGATTTTGTCAGACACCATTATGATAATGCCAGGGCCAGATAAACTAAGATGAAAGACATAGCAAAATGTTGGGGGAAATGAAATATCAACATGATAGTGTATTTTTTTCCTAAAATGAATTGGTGCCTAAGAATATATCTTGTGTATTTAAATGTAAATATTCGCTCTGCCATTCATAAAACAATTTAACTTTTATGATTTTGATTAATGAATTTAGAATCAGTAGCCTAGTGCTGATTATTTGACCCTCAACTTAGCACTTCCAATATATAAAAAGAAATAAACAAAAACTATTATCCCACATAGATTCTGGGACTGAAAAGTCAGAAAATTATAGTGGAATGTAGCAGGATGGTTTCCTGTTGCTGCTACATTGCTTGCAGTGGAGTTGATGGGGAGGAGCTAATGTGGGAGGAAAAAGAGAGAGAAGGAGAGGAAGGGGAGAAGAAGGAGGGAGGAGCAGGAGAGAAGATGGCTGCAGATGTCTGAGTATCTCTAGCAGTCTCAGGTAGCTATTCCTATCTAGGTTAGTTAATTGGGTCAACAATTCTAATTGTGTGGGCATCTTGTTAATTGAGTATTTCCAAATATATAAATATTGGATATCCATTAACAATTAAGAGTGTCATTTCTAACGGGTACTGGATTGGAAGAGCCAGTCACCATGTTGGCATCTCTTGGGTTGTCAGGGCTGGTGCTTCTAGCTAGCGGTCAAGAGCTGGAACTGTGGGAACATGGCGGCTGCTTAAGAATAACCTAGACTGGGATCTGTTTTATTAAATATTACCCCCTACAGTGGAACAGTTAAATGTAGCTAGATAATTCTCACTCAGTCTCTCAAGCCACAGCTTATACTGTATCCAATTTACTAGAGGTAAATTAATTCTAACCTGCAGTCATAATTATACACACAAAAATGTAAGATATATGTTCCACCTTGAAAAAGAACTACTTCAATTTTAGAGTTTAAATTCAAACTCTAAGTTTAATAACTACACCAATTATTGACAATAGATTCTCTAAATAATTTAATTGAAGATATCTGTTTTATCAATATCATAGTAAAGTCAAGAGCATCTATCAGAAAACCTTGAGAATGGCACCGGCTGAGGCATTTCTCCATAAACCTGGAGAAATGTTTCACTGGGAGACCTAAAGGGTTTTAATGGAAGGGGGTTTTTCTGAAGGGCAAGGTCAGTTTAGTTGATATGCTAGGACTCTATCTCTGGTTATTCTAGTACCTACAGCAACATGTTGGAAAGTTTACAGAACAAATATACTGTAAGACATTGCTGTGGAATCATAAGTATTTTCAAGTATATGCTTTTTTTTTTATTGTTGCATCCTAGTTATACAAGTTCATGGGACAAGGTGTTATTTCAAAGCAAACATGTTTTTATAATAATGATTAAGATGAAACAATTAACAACTCTATGACTACCACTATTGTTGGCTTCTTTGCATTTAAGAGCCCTCAAAATTCTTTCTAGTTTAGGTTTTTTAAATGAATAATATCAACACACGTTACTTTCTCATGCTATAGACCATTAGAAGTCACATTTTCTTCTGACAATACATTAACACATTTACAAATCACAGCTTCTACTTCCTGTTACTTTCTGAAACTCTCAAATATTATACTGTGTGCTCTCCTTTGCTATGAAATCCTTTTGTTAGCTTCCATTATGTGAGAACATTCAGCACTTGGCCATCACATTTTCTAATGCTGATTGACTGAGGAGACATATAGTTTCTGTGATACTTTAATGAACATTGTGAAAGGCTGGGCCTGGGGACTTTAGCTCAGTTGGTTGATGTTTGCCTACCATCTGGATTGATCCACAGCCCAGCATTACCTAATATCCAGTGTTGTATGGAGTACAATTCCACCATGTCAGTGCTTAGGAGGTGGAAGCAAAAGGATAGGAAATTCAAGTTCATGCTCAGCTTCATGGCAAATGCAAAGCACGTCTGAGCTACCTGAGAACATTCAGGAAGGAAAAGGGTAAGAGAATGGAAGGGAAAGGAAAGGAAAGGAAAGGAAAGGAAAGGAAAGGAAAAGGAAAAGGAAAGGAAAGAAAGGAAAGGAAAGGAAAAGGAAAGGAAAAGGAAAGAAAGAAGGAATAGAAGTTGAAAGATATGGCATAGTTATTGCTACTTAGGAGACAGATATTTTACATCTATTCTATAAGTATTCTTGCTATGGGCACTTTATAGTTCTTGTGAATACTTTTCTTCTATTATCTTTCTTTCATCATTTACTTTCTTTCTTTGGAGGGAGATTAGGAATTCAGAGAAGAGAACAGAGCATCTTAAATATTCCTGGATTACACTGAGTAGTTGGTACTTACTGGAATCCTTGATTTTTGTATGTAGAAGAGGCTTTTATTGTGTAAACAGGATGTATGAAGTTAACAGTAATAATTAATACAATACATGTTTATGAGTATTTGTCATCTTAAATTTATCAGTTATATGCTCCATTTAAATATCCAAATTATAAGAAAGAGTTGGATGCACTCTGAGTGTTAGCTAGGTTAAATGGATGGAAATTATCTTAACCTTATTTTTGAAACATTTATATGTGAGTATTATATTGACATTATTTCCCTCCTCCTGTTCCCACAAATTTCATCCATGTCCATTACACTTTAATTATTACTGGATAGGTGTAAATCATTATGTGTGGAAATGTCACCTGCAAGCTTATATGCCTATGTACAAACACTTGTTCTTTAACTAACTGTTTAGAGGCATTTTGGAACCTTTCACAAATGGAGCTTAGTGACAGACATAAGTAACACAGAGCAGAGATGAAAGTGAAGGGATGATTTTACTTCTAAATTCTCTGTTTCTCAATTCATCAATGCAAATGTCACATATCATGCTCTCATCTCCCATACATTTTTTTCCTTCTTAACTTGTGAAAAGTAACACATACAGGAAAAATTGATACTGAGAATTGAGGTTTATTCTGTGTCAAATATGATCATGTGGTCGATAGTTCTTTACATGTGTCTTGTGCGAGGAATTTTGAGAAGCCCCTTGGGTTGAAGGGGTTCCTAGATGTCTGAGAGAAACACAGCCCACAATTTCTATGCAAAACCATCCTATCATAAAAACCTTATAAGGCAACATTATTAACTTAGAGGGAAAAAATTCCTTTTCCTGTTTAAAAGCTCCCTTGTCATAAAACAATTGTTGTTACCACAACAGTTCTGGTAGTTGGCTCTGTTGGATTCCTGGGTTTCTGTCCCCTTCGGCCCAATTCTTCCCTATTTTCCTAAGGGTCCCAAACCCTCCACTGTTTGGGTGAGGTTGCGCGTTGAGTCAGCTGCCATCTCATGGTAAGCAATGCCTGCCTACTCACTCTTGTGCTTTTTGCTCTGCCAAGTTTGCCCAGCTCTACCCACCTCTGCGCTCCCCAGCTCTGCTCTGTCTGCTCTGTCCCCTATTCAGCGTCTATTGTCTTTTTTCTCTGCTCTCTTATTGTCATTGTTCCTAGTTCATGTATGTTCTCAGGATACATGATTACATGCTATTTCCAATATCTATTTTTTAAAAACTCACAACCAGTTCAAACATAAATTTAATCATAAATTGAATAAGGAGTTACAACATAGATATTTTCATGTGTTTCCATTAAGAATAGTTATCTGCCACTAGTTCACAGGTTCATTAAAAGTTTTAAAAAATAGCATTTACATATGTTTCATTAAGAATAGTTATTGAACTAAACATTTATTTTTTGCCACTAGCTCCACATGTTCATTAAATGTTTTTAAAAAGTAATTCTTATGTCTAAGTTAGCACGGTTTTGTCAAGAGACAAATCATCTGCTTAATGTCTCATTAGTATTGAAATTTTGTATAGATCAATCTAGTCAATATTTTATCTTTTGCCCCTTGTCCATTCTCAGTTTTGACCTTGTTATCAGAATAATGGTTTTACAGCTAGCATAAAAAGAATGATTCTGTCATGATAAATCTACTTCCTACCTGTTTTCTATTTTAATGCAAATATCTTGAATGTTTGTAGAGTCCTAATTGGAGCCTGTTCTGTTAAAAGTCAAAAATTACTAGTTACATTTAGGAATTCTATAGAATCATTAGAAGTAATTAAAGAAACTTTATATTTATCTACATAGCATCATTACAGACAGTACATCTTCATTAATCTGCAAAAAATCTGCTCACCAGTGTGGGTTTAATACCCAGGGATCATTAGATTATATTTTATAAAGACAGGAAATGCATATCACTTGCAACAGCCAATTGAGAATGAGGTTCTAAAAGTCTTGCAATTTAAAATTATCCACCACAGACCATGCAGTATGATATATCATCTCCAGAATGTCATTTGTATGCCTTCAGCCTTTACTAGATGCTTCCTGACAGACTTCAGGCAAACTGTGATACTCATGTCAAGTTTTCTTCTTGAAGAATCTTCTTTGTTATGTGAACTGCAAGGCAGAGTACAGGAAATGGAAGTTATGAGAAGCACATGCTTCTAACCATGCAATATTGAAATCTAATGCTCCTGACCATAAGAACCTGCACATGCCAGAACATCTTCTACTCAGAAGTGAAGGAAAGATTTCCAAGTTTTACATCACAACTGGAACCTATTTACAATAAATTCTGTGCAAAGTAGGTAAAGTTATATGCATGAAACATGGGACTTCAGATCATGATAGAACTCACATAAAAGGAAGAAAGCAAAAGAAAAAAAGTGGAACAAAAGAAGGAAAGAAGAAATGAAAGATGGAAAGAAAGAATGAAGGGGAGAACAATGGAAGTCTGGCTTGAATTTGTAATCTCAATGTGTTATTGAGATAAAAGGAGGATTCAGAGTTCACTACCTGAAAGTCAAGCCTAATTGGTAAGCTCCAGGGCAATTAGAGGCTATTTTATTAAAAACATGAGAAATTTTACCTGAGAACAAAACTCAAGTTTGTTATAACATACATGAATATGCATATATTTGATACACCAATGCAAATCTAAAAAGTTCTATGGTAAGCCTAAAAACATACTATAAAAAATACTATATAGTTTGAGCGGTTACATTTAAAGATATTAAATACACACATAAATATATGTGTGCAAGAACAATAAAAATAAAGCAGACCATACGTTTTGAAAAGGAGCTATGCAGATGTATAGATAGTTTTCAAGGGAGAAAATGAAAGGTTCGAAATGTAATTTATAGTATGATCTCAAATTTTTTTTTAAAAAGTTTAAAAAGTAATTTCATGTTTTATTGTAACACATTTACTAGTAAAAATATGTGTCTTAAAATTATATTACCTTTTATAACTATTAACTGAATTAAGATCTTTTAGTTGAAATCTCAGCTTTGATGATCAAAACTGACAGAACACATTGCTTTTAGACATAAAGATAACTGGTGAGACAGCTTAATTTCCAAGCCAGCTATGCTTTCTCTGCTGTTTTCACCAAAGGGCACAGGATTTGTCTTCAGACATGGTGGGATTCCATTGTTGCAAGAATATAGAAAGTGCAATCTTATTTCTGGTCTCATCCTAATTCCTTCACATATCAAGATCCAAAGCTTGATTTTGACAGACACCATTATGATAATGCCAGGGCCAGATAAACTAAGATGAAAGACATAGCAAAATGTTGGGGGAAATGAAATATCAACATGATAGTGTATTTTTTTTCCTAAAATGAATTGGTGCCTAAGAATATATCTTGTGCATTTAAATTAAATATTCGCTCTTGCCATTCATAAAACAATTTAACTTTTATGATTTTGATTAATGAATTTAGAATCAGTAGCCTAGTGCTGATTATTTGACCCTCAACTTAGCACTTCCAATATATAAAAAGACAAAAACAAAAACTTATTATCCCACATAGATTCTGGGACTGAAAAAGTCAGAAATTATAGTGGAATGTAGCAGGATGGTTTCCTGTTGCTGCTACATTGTTTGCAGTGGAGTTGATGGGGGAGGAGCTAATGTGGGAGGAGAGAAGAGAGGAAGGAGAGGAAGGGGAGAAAGAAGGAGAGAGAGCAGGAGAGAAGATGGCTGCAGATGTCTGAGTATCTCTAGCAGTCTCAGGTAGCTATTCCTATCTAGGTTAGTTAATTGGGTCAACAATTCTAATTGTGTGGGCATCTTGTTAATTGAGTATTTCCAAATATATAAATATTGGATATCCATTAAACATTAAGAGTGTCATTTCTAACGGGTACTGGATTGGAAGAGCCAGTCACCATGTTGGCATCTCTTGGGTGTCAGGGCTGGTGCTTCTAGCTAGCGGTCAAGAGCTGGAACTGTGGGAACAT
This sequence comes from Mastomys natalensis, assembly GCA_021653895.1. Taxonomy (NCBI): domain Eukaryota; kingdom Metazoa; phylum Chordata; class Mammalia; order Rodentia; family Muridae; genus Mastomys; species Mastomys natalensis. Next base: position 30,465 of record JAJTUV010000323.1, on the reverse strand, counting down.
GGCGGCTGCTTAAGAATAACCTAAACTGGGATCTCTTTTATTAAATATTACCCCCTACAGTGGAACAGTTAAATGTAGCTAGATAATTCTCACTCAGTCTCTCAATCCACAGCTTACACTGTATCCAATTTACTAGAGGTAAATTAATTCTAACCTGCAGTCATAATTATACACACAAAAATGTAAGATTATTAGTTCCACCTTGAAAAAAGAACTACTTCAATTTTAGAGTTTAAATTCAAACTCTAAGTTTAATAAACTACACCAATTATTGACAATAGATTCTCTAAATAATTTAATTGAAGATATCTGTTTTATCAATATCATACATAGTAAAGTCAAGAGCATCTATCAGAAAAACCTTGAGAATGGCACCGGCTGAGGCATTTCTCCATAAACCTGGAGAAATGTTTCACTGGGAGACCTAAAGGGTTTTAATGGAAAGGGGTTTTTCTGAAGAGGCAAGGTCAGTTTTAGTTGATCTGCTAGGACTCTATCTCTGGTTATTCTAGTACCTACAGCAACATGTTGGAAAGATTACAGAACAATATACTGTAAGACATTGCTGTGGAATCATAAGTATTTTCAAGTATATGCTTTTTTTTTTTTTATTGTTGCATCCTAGTTATACAAGTTCATGGGGACAAGGTGTTATTTCAAAGCAAACATTTTTTATAATAAGATAAGATGAAACAATTAACAACTCTATGACTACCACTATTGTTGGCTTCTTTGCATTTAAGAGCCCTCAAAATTCTTTCTAGTTTAGGTTTTTAAATGAATAATAATCAACACACGTTTACTTTCTCATGCTATAGACCATTAGAAGTCACATTTTCTTCTGACAATACATTAACACATTACAAATCACAGCTTCTACTTCCTGTTACTTTCTGAAACTCTCAAATATTATACTGTGTGCTCTCCTTTGCTATGAAATCCCTTTTGTTAGCTTCCATATGTGAGAACATTCAGCACTTGGCCATCGCATTTTGCAATGCTGATTGACTGAGGAGACATATAGGTTTCTGTGATATTTTAAATGAACATTGTGAAAGGCTGGCCTGGGGACTTAGCTCAGTTGGTTGATGTTTGCCTACCATCTGATTGATCCACAGCCCAGCATTACCTAATATCCAGTGTGTATGGAGTACAATTCCACCATGTCAGTGCTTAGGAGGTGGAAGCAAAAGGATAGGAAATTCAAGTTCATGCTCAGCTTCATGGCAAATGCAAAGCACGTCTGAGCTACCTGAGAACATTCAGGAAGGAAAAGGGAAGAGAATGGAAGGGAAAGGAAAGGAAAGGAAAGGAAAAGGAAAGGAAAGGAAAGGAAAGGAAAGGAAAGGAAAGGAAAGGAAAGGAAAGGAAAGGAAAGGAAAGGAAAGAAGGAATAGAAGTTGAAAGATATGGCATAGTTATGCTACTTAGGAGACAGATATTTTACATCTATTCTATAAGTTATTCTTGCTATGGGCACTTTATAGTTCTTGTGAATACTTTCTTCTATTATCTTTCTTTCATCATTTACTTTCTTTCTTTGGAGGGAGATTAGGAATTCAGAGAAGAGAACAGAGCATCTTAAATATTCCCTGGATTACACTGAGTAGTTGGTACTTACTGGAATCCTTGATTGTTTGTATGTGGAAGAGGCTTTTATTGTGTAAACAGGATGTATGAAGTTAACAGTAATAATTAATACAATACATGTTATGAGTATTTGTCATCTTAAATTTATCAGTTATATGCTCCATTTTAAATATCCAAATTAATAAGAAAGAGTTGGATGCACTCTGAGTGTTAGCTAGGTTAAATGGATGGAAATTATCTTAACCTTATTTTTGAAACATTTATATGTGAGTATTATATTGACATTATTTCCCTCCTCCTGTTCCCACAAATTTCATCCATGTCCATTACACTTTAATTATTACTGGATAGGTGTAATCATTATGTGTGAAATGTCACCTGCAAGCTTATATGCCTATGTACAAACACCTGTTCTTTAACTAACTGTTTAGAGGCATTTTGGAACCTTTCAAAATGGAGCTTAGTGACAGACATAAGTACACAGAGGCAGAGATGAAAGTGAAGGGATGATTTTACTTCTAAATTCTCTGTTTCTCAATTCATCAATGCAAATGTCACATATATGCTCTCATCTCCATACATTTTTTCCTTCTTAACTTGTGAAAAGTAACACATACAGAAGAATTGATACTGAGAATTGAGGTTAATTCTGTGTCAAGTATGATCATGTGGTCGATAGTTCTTTACATGTGTCTTGTGAGAGGAATTTTGAAGAGCTCTGGGTTGAGAGGATCCTAGAATGCTCTGAGAGAAACTTAGTAGGCTACTATGTGAAAAGTTCCTATATCCAGAGTATCAATAGAAATCTAGAGAGTAGAGCTGCATTTATTTATAAGATTTCAAATATGAATAAGGATTCATCAGAAGGTTGCACACAGAGACTACTATTCTTAACATTCTCACAAAAAATGTACTATGCTTTTTCCCATTTGTAGACATTTTGAATAAGTCTGAATAAAGGGAAAACGGACAGAGATATTTAGTGAGAATACATCAACAAGGTTCTGACATGTCCACTGCCCACTGGTTTTCACCAGAGTGGCAATGAGAGAGAACAGGAAGCTATAAATTTGGCAACGTACAGAGCATGATTAATTCAGAATTGCAGACAAAGTCAATGCAGACAACTCCACTGGAGAAGTTAAAGAGATCAATCAGCCTGACATATATAGAGGAGGATGCTCACAGCAAACCATTGAACTGCTCATGGGGTTCCCAAGAAGGAATGAGAGAGGAGACTGAAGGAGCTGAAAGGATTTGTGGCCCCTTGGGAGAGCAACAATACAATCAACCAGAGTTCCCAGGGTCTAAAACACTAGCCTTGGAGTACATAGGGTGGGACCCATAGCCCCAGCTGTATATGTAGAGGAGAATGGCATTGTCTGGAATAGGTGAGATAGGAAGTTCTTGGTCCAGTGAAGGTTGGATGCCCCAGTGTGGGAGAATTTGTGGTTGGGGAGGTGGGAATGAGTGGGTGGGTGGGGGCACATCATCACAAAAGCAGGAAGGGGGGATAGGATGGGGGTTCCTGGGTGGGAGGGAAATGGGGAAAGGGGATCACATCTGAAATGTAAATAAAATATCCAATTAAAAAAAAAAAGAAAAAAAAAAAAAAGAGATCAGCACCATTAATGGTGCCACAGATTTTACAATGAAAAATAGTAAAGTTGATTTGAAGGGAAGAACTCATGAAATCAAGCTTCCATAGTATAAAATTCCAGTTCATTTGGAGAGTGTCTGAAAAAGAGAAGGGGTTTTAGAGTTTTGCTTTTACATATATATATATATATATATTATATATATATATATATATATATGAAATAAAGCTTACCAAAATATGGTCCCTAGGAAACTATATTCCATGCTTCACTTATGTAGTTTTTCTGAGAGCACTGTGGTTCTGATCAAAAGGGACCATGCTACACTTTAGTACATACAATCTGACTGGTACTGATTTCATAGATATACAGGATAGAAGGGGATGTAGTAATAGAAATGCTCAATTTTTCTAGAAAATATCCTGTGAGACCAAGACATTTTAGCAGGAAATACCCTGCTGAAGAGTCTTATTCAAGGATGTTATTCTGGGTAATGTTATTCAATGTCTGCAGCACTGTGCTCCTTCACATACTAGATGTCAATGTCTGACTTACACAATAGAATAAACAAATCTCTCAGACACTGAGGCACCAACCAGGCAGCATACATCAGCTGATATGAGGCCGCAACACATATACAGCAGAGGACTGTTGAGTCTGTACTCAGTCAGAGAAGATGCACCTAACCCTCAAGAGACTTAGGTCCCCAGGGACTGGAGAGGTTTGGTGGTATGGGAGTGGGGCGGTGGGGACATTCTCTAGGAGACAGGGAAGGAGGTGTTGGTTAGTGGGAGGAGGTATGGGATCTGGAACAGTCAGAGGGTGGACCAGGAGGGGGATAAAGTCTGAACTGTAAAAATTATTAAAGAATAATTTGTAAAAAAAAGAAAAAAAAAAGAAAATTTAGAAATTAAAAGGCATGTTCTCATGGTCATTCAACAGACATTTAATAGGATAATAATGAAGCACAGAAATTCACCTTTAGAAATGAGGTTAATAGTTAAGATGTATCTAATCCCCATATTCCTCATTTACCTATCTCAATATTTCAACCTGTACATGATAAACAATGACTAAGAATAATATTCTGTTGAAGTGACAACTAATGGTTTCAATATGACAGAAATCATTGGATTTTACTTCTGTATACTAGTAAAGAATAGATAGAAAGCTTCACTTCATGAAATTCTTAGGCAAATGGATGGGACTAGAAAATATCATCCAATCACAAAAGAAGACACATGGTATGTACTCACTGATAAGTGGATATTAGCCCAAAAGCTCGGGATAGCCAAGATACAATTCACAGACCACATGAAGCTCAAGAAGAAGGAAGACCAAAGTGTGGATGCTTCAGTCCTTCTTAGAAGGTGGAACAAAATACTCAAGGGAGGAAATACGAAGACAAAGTATGAAGGAAAGGCCATGAAGTGAGTGCTCCACCTGCGGATTCATCCCATATACAGTCATCAAACCCAGACACTATTGCAGATTCCAAGAAGTACATGCTGACAGGAGCCTGATATAGCTGTCTTCTGAGAGGCTCTGCCAGAGTCTAACAAATACAGATGTGGATGCTCGCAGACAACCAATGGACATGGGGTTCCCAATGGAGGAACAGAAAGGACTAAAGGAGCTGAAGGGGTTTGCAACCCATTAGGAAGAACAACAATATCAACCAACCAGATCCCCCCAGAGCTCCCAAGGACTAAACCACCAACCAAAGAGTACACATGGAGGGACCCATGACTCCAGCTGCATATGTAGCAGAGGATGGCCTTGTTGGTCATCAATGGGAGGAGAAGCCCTTGGCTCTGTGAAGGCTCGCATGCTCCAGTGTAGGGGAAATGCCAGGGTGGAGAAGAAGGAGTGGGTGGGTGGGTAGGGAAACCCTCATAGAAGCAAGGGGAGGGGGTGGGATAGCAGTTTTGGGGGGATGGAACATGAACAATTGGATAGCATTTGAATGTAAATAAAGAAAATATACATTAAAAATAAAAAATTGTCAATAGTTAGTGCTTTATTGAGGTGTAAATAATTGTCTACTTTAAACAATCAATATTAATCATTCATTTAGACAAGCAAGAGATCTGTTAAGCAAAAGGAATCTTCATTTGATTCATGATTTCTATTAGAAATATATGGCAGAAATGTTTAAAAAACATGAAAAAAGGAGTGAAATTCTACTGTATTGTGTGATTTCCTGTGACATTATTATAAAAGTATCTCAAAAAATTCCTTCTAAGTTATGTGAGTCCAGTTGTCCAAAACATAATAGAAATATGAAATGACTGTTGATTTTCTTGTGTACTTATGACAAAGTTTAAGTCAAGGCAATATTCCCAGCATAAAGGAATGGAAGATGGGCAAGAAAATCTACCCCTCACCAGGCAGCTATTTGCAATTAATATAGCTACTATGATAGGAAAAATCTGTTTTTCTATTTAATTTTATGCATATTTTATATTGTATTAACATCCATATGATTAACAACCTATTAATTGTTAATAAACTCATATACAAACAAGTAATAACTATAAACATTCATTTATACACATAGTGTGTTAATATAGCAAACAATAGATAATAATTCATAAAATAGTTTAAACTAAATGTTGTATGTATTTATTGGAAATAATTTTAAGCTCCTAAATCACTTCATGTATGTCAATCACAGTAATATCTTATTTTTGACACATTTTGGAAAAACATATTTTGTATAATTTTAGTGATGACTAAGGCTTTATGAGATTGAGTAAACATATGCATAGCAATGTTGGCATATCGATTACATAGGAAAGAGAAAATGAAAATTTATTATGCTCAAACATTCTATTCTTCGTAGTTAAGTGGGTTTTCTTTTGTTTGTTTGTTCTTGGTTTCTTTTTTGAGACAGGCTTTCTCTGTATACCCTGGTTGTTCTGGACTTGCTCTTTAGACCTCAAACTCACAGATTTTTCACCTGCCTCTGCCTCAGTGCTGGGATTAAAGGCACTTGCCAGCAGACCCAGTGTGTGTGTGTGTGTGTGTGTGTGTGTGTGTGTGTGTGTGTGTGTGCTTTAGCAACATACCTTTGGCCTTGAGGTTTTTACTCTATACATCAAGTATCAAAATTTCACTTACTTTTATATAACAAAATATATATTGCTTTGGAATGTGAGTTATTTAATATTTACAAAATGCTATAGTAGTATTCTTGAATTTTCTGCAGTACATTAACATTTTATTCCTTCATAACTGAAATACACTTTAGTGTGTTTAGAGGTCTTTAATATTTTTATAGAATATATATATAAGGTAGAGTTTCACTTAGCCCACTTTTCAGGAAGGAATCTCGTTACTTCTCAAGGATGAGAAGACTAGCAGAATTGTTTGTCAGGTACATGCTTCTAGGACCCGTTCAGTCAGCACCAAAGTTATATATCTTCTTGAAAATGAATCCTGCTGTAAAATATCTTATGCTTTTTTTTTTTTTCTATTTCAGTGATACTGCAGCATACATCATGCCCAGAATTACATTAACAGTGGATACTTGAGTCTCTGATTTTAAACAGAACTGAAATACTTTTGGGATTTTTAGAAGAAGTATTCAACATCGATAGAGCTGAGAATTACATTTCTAAAAGTTCAGATAGAGATATGACTAACTTTACGATACTCTCATTAAATTAAAGTTGGGTTTAAATTTAATTTAAGTATCTCAGATCAAAATGAAATTTTCAGAAAGTCCCTAGCAAATGTTGCATGCATCAACTTAATCATAATTTGTATTTCTCATTACTTGTGAGCTTCAAATGTTATTTTAAAAATAATTTTTCATAATATTTTGTAAGCATCTCCAATATCTTAATTGAAATCACTAACAAAATGTATTGAATTACTATCTTGGTCTTGTACCAAACTCTGAGTTAATGCAATCTATTCCAAGGAAATAAAAGCCAAATCAAAGGAGTAGGCATGTACGTTTGTTTTCAAAGAGAGGTTGGTCTAGCCCTGTCTATCTTGGAAACATCTTCAGAACACTCTGTTGTTTCAAGAACATAATCAGAAGACATGTAATATCTATTTACTGTTTGTAGGCATAAAACATACATTTTAATTATTTTATGAAAGTAAACTATTGACAACTTCGGACCTGTCACCAGCTCTCCTGGCCAAAGCACAGTATAAAATCCTTGGAAACGATGAGCATAAAATTGAGCCCTCAGTGTTCAATATGGAACTGTTGTTTTAGTTAAGTTGGAGTTATATCAAACCTGAATTCTTATTCTACATTGAAAATTAGAGGTTCATTTTATTTAGGCACAGTAAACGACATAGCCAAAATTTTTGTAGAAACCCAAAAAAATCTCTCATTCACTGTGTGGGATATTAGATAAATTACGACACATGCTTTCCACATCTGTAAAATGGGAAGGTTAAAAGAACATTCCCACTTTGTGCAATTTTGTAAGGATTAAAACACTTACTGTGTAGTATATGGTGAATATAACTATGCCTGATCCATTTGAATTCAATAAAGTCTAGCTATCATTATTATAATAATTATTATAACAGTTATTACTACCAAGGGGAATTATTTCCATTTAAGGTTGAACTTTGACTATTTTAAATAACTTCATTATAATGCTCTTGAATTTAATAAAATGTATGTGGAAATACTACATAAAATTATATGATGTTATAAAATTTCAAGTTGTTTCATTATTTTTATGGGGTCGAGGTCTTGTTAAATTCAGTATTCCACCTTGTGCAGCACCAAGCACCAGTTGCTGTGCGTCATAGTCACAGCTCTGTTAGAGAAGCACACTCAACTGAAACTCTTTGCCTTGAATTAACTCATTTGCTTTCTGAAAATGTCTCTTTTGATTATTACTGCTACCTCTTTAAAACTTATTCTTAGCTCATCAGATATTAGAGATGAAGAGGAAGAACATGCCGAGAAGATGCTCTCCCAAACGTAAAAGATAATCATAAAGTGAATGATAGAAATCTCACACTGTGACAGGCACAAGGAACTTTGTAGTTCAAGGGAGACAAATAAAAAAATTAAAATGATTATTTTACACTTCAAAGAGAACATCTGCACATTTTCTCATAGTAAAGGATAATGCTAAGTTTTTCTAATTATTTTTACACTTAAATTTAGTTAAGGAACAAAAGCCTCAGTAACCCATACTGTTAAAACACACAGTATAATCCTTTATGGACTTTCCTTTTTCAGTCTGAAGAAATTTCAACTTACTGTGTTGGAGAACTTGTTTTATTTTCTATTGGAATCATGTATAATTAATTATCTAAAGACTTAGTAAAGATATAGTATCTCATTTTGGAAAGTAACTTTAAATCACCCAAAGTTCATCCTTTCACTGAAAAGGTCATAGATTACCAAACCTCATGTCATCTTAAAATTCAGAAAATTTTTATGTTTTTAAAAAGTAGCTTCTTCCTCTTCAGAAGACATCTATTGAAGAGAGGTTTCAAGAAAATTTCTACATGGCTCGGAATGTGCATTGGAGGGATGCTGGTGACAGATTAACCTACTCCATGAAGAGAGACTACTAGAACTCCAGTCCAACTTAGAGTCCCTGAGCAGGAGCTAGAAAGAGAAAGGTGTAATGAAAAATGGCTTCCACTCATGTTATTTTTCTAATATGCCTCCTACAATATATGTCCTATTTTGAGAACAGAGACTTCACAGAGCGTAAGATATTTGACATGTTTTTATATCAACATAATATTTAAATGAAAACACTTGACTAGGAGCTTAATGACAAGCAAACTCTTAGAATAAAACAGAGTGAATATCAACATATAGATTTCATGAGAAACTGAATCCAAGAATAAGCAAGTTCATTGTTGTATTTTTCTCATGACACCTTGCCTCACATCACTTCTGCATCTCATGTGTCGAATGTCTGTTTATTTTTACACAATCTACAGACATAGCCCATTCATATTATACTCAAGTACAATTTTGGCCTTAGATGATTTCATGCTTTGTTTTTATCAGACATTTTCTGTTATTGGTCTCTTTGAACAATCTTCTCTGTCTCTTTCCTTCTCTTCTCTTTATAATCTTAATGCTTCTGCATGTTCTCAATTTTTTCTTACTTTCATAGATTTACAAGTAGAAAGGGAGTATATACTTCATCTGTTTTCCATTTAATGTTTACCATCCCACCTATTAGCAATAATAACTTAGTGCCTAGGCACATGCACACACACACACACACACACACACACACACATACACACACACACACACACACCTGACCTTATAAAGCAAACCGAGAGAAAGAAAGATTGAGAGAGAGAGGGAGAGAAAGAGAGAGAGAGAGAGAGAGAGAGAGAGAGAGAGAGAGAGAGAGAGAGAGAGAGAGAGATTTACTGTGGTACTTTTACTTACATGTTTCTATTATCAAATAATTGTCAGAAACAACTTGGAGGAGGAGAGGAATATTTAGCTCACCATTTCAAGCAATAAAGTTAATATAGAGAATAAAAGAGCTTGGTTTTAGTGGCATGTTTTGTTCACATAAAGATGACTTAGAAAGCAACAAGTTCAATCCAAAGCTGCAATAACCGTCAAAACCACACCCTAATAGGCTACATTTGCCACAGTGACTTATACCATATTCTATAATAATCTATTGCCACTTAGAGAAAATTATGTGTTCAAATATGAGTCTATGTGGATGTTATACATTCAGATATGACTTTGTAATATGCTTTCTCTTCCTTTTTTGAGGTGGCGTCTGGTTGAATTTTAAGAGTACTGGAATAACAGTGTAGTTTTAATTCTTTTAAGATCCAGTCTCTCTCTTTATTCTTTCCATTATTTTCTTATGTATTGCATAAAATATACTGACTTTTAAAATGACTATTTTATATAGAAAGAGAGAGGATAAATGTTTAGCATTACCGATTCTTAACTGAATGGAACCTTAAGACCCACAAAATGACACTAACTCTATATTCCTTTGAATTTTTACATACAGTAAATATAACAGTAAAGTTACTTGTAGTTTCTCCACTTCAAAATTCCAAGCTTAAAGAAAAACAAAAACAAACTTGACGTTTTGAATCTGCAGCTTGCAGATGGCATATCTATGCCTACTCAACTGGCATAACTGAGTGAACCAGTACACATAATGAATAAATAAATGAGTAAATAATAAGTAAATAGGTTGCTATGGAGACGCATGATGATAACATTGGCAAAGCAACTTTAAAAAATGAAGTGAGAGTATGTGGCTGTGTTCCAATAAGAATCTGAAGGCTAGTAACAATATAATTTCATTAGTTAATTCTAATTTGCTCCTCTTGGTATGAGACTAGAAAATAAATGTTTTTATAGAAAGATAATACTAGGATAGCTGCATATCTTTGGAGTTCATTTCACTTAAAAGTTACTGATTTAAGCTAGTCAAACCAGATGTTTTTCTCTAAGAATTTTCACATATTCTGTTGGAAAGTAAATAAGGAAGATGGAAGGAATCAAATAGCTTTGGTGATTCACAATCAATATACAAGTATCTAAATAAGATAGTGACCATGAGATGAGTACCATCGAAGAGAAATGATAGCTAACGAGAATGATTGGGAAGTAGAGGGCACAGATCATCTAGCAGCTTGAAGGAAAGGAGTAATTATAGGGCAAAGTTCTTTTTTAAATTTTTTAAATTTAATTATTTTATTTGTTTACATACCAAATATTGTCTCTGCTCCCTGGTTTCCCCTCCTCAAGTTCTTTACATTTTCCCCTCCTCTTTCCTCCTGAGAAGGCACTCACCCTCCCACTCACCACTATTTCACCCCTACCAACATCCCCATCTCCCTTCCCTGGAGAATCAAGTTTCTACAGGATTAGGCAAGACAATCCTCTGCTACACACACACACACACACACACACACACACACACACATATGCCAGGGTCATGAAACAGCCCATTTATGCTCTTTCGTTGGGGCTTGCTCTTAGCGAGCTCTGAGGGGTCTGGGTTAATTGACACTGTTGTTCTTTCTAAGGAGTTGTCCTCCCTTTCATTTTCTTCATTCCTTCCCCTAACTCTTCCATATTGGTCCCTGACCTCAGTTCAATAGTTGGCTGTAAGTATCTGCATCTGTCTCAGTCACCTACTGATTGAGTCTCTCAGAGAATTGCCATGCTACGCTCCTGTCTACAAACACAACACGGTATCAGTAATAGTGTCAGGGTTTGGTGAGTGCCCGTGGATCCCAAGCTGGACCAGTCTCTGGATGACATTTCCTTCAGTCTCTACTCCATTTTTGTTCCTGCAATTCCTTTAGACAGAAAAAATTCTGGGTCAAAATTTTGAAGGTGGGTAGGTTGCCCCCTGCCTCAACTGGGACACATCTATCTACTAGAAGTACTCTCTTCAGGTTCCATTTCCCCACTGTTGGATATTTCAGCTAAAGCTAACCTCACTGAGTCCTGGGAGCCTCAGGTCACAGGGACTATCTAGAAGTTCCCTGCCCCACTACCTCACCCCTCTCTGCTGTGTATTTCCATTCATTCTCCTGGCCCTCTGAGCCTCTCTCCTGTCTCCCCTTATATCTGATCCTAACCCCCTATACCCTCTTTCTCCCTTCTCCCACTCAGGTCCTGACCTCCCTCTGCTTCCAGTGATTAATTTGTTTCCCTTCTAAGTGGGATTGCAAAGTTCTTTTTTTTTCTTTCTTTTTTATTGGATATGTTATTTATTTACATTTCAAATGTCATCCCCTTTGCCCAATTGCAAAGTTCTTAATGCAAAGAAAACCTTTGAGCATGCAGATGTTTGAGAAAGTTAGTTAGGAAGATATAATAGTTAAATAAAATTCAGACTTGAGAGTAATGACCATTTCAGGATTCAGGCATAAAAAACTGGCTGTAAGGGAGACTGAAAAGTATTGGTGATAAATATTAGTTCTACTGTGCTACTCAGATACACATACATACATACAGTCTGAGCACTCCTGTGCATTTACCTAAATTACTTGAAGTCAGCACATTACATAGATAGTAGCATATCCATATAATTGCAGCACCGTTCACAAGAACCAAGTTACAGAGAACCTATGTTTCAATCGAGATAAGAATAAAACAAATTTGCTATGGAGAAGCATGATCTGAAAAATAACGTGTATGTGTGGCTGTGCTTCAACAAATATCTGAAAGCTAGCAAAAGATATAATTTTATTAGTTATTCTAATTTGCTCACCTCGATATAAGATTGGGAAATAAGTGCCTCTTTACAGTACAATTGCATATTTTACAGATAGAAAGAATCAAACATGCCATTTTAAAACCACAAACTCAAGTATTGACCATCTGAATAATCAAATTAATTAAGATGCAGAAAGATATATATTGTATAATCTCTTCCATCTGTGAATCCTATGCTTTATAATGAACCATAAAAGAATGTACTTATATAACTTGAAAGTAGAAGTTAAACTGTCTATGTGGAGGCAATGGGCAAATGGAAGGGTGGGAGATAAAAGAGAAGAGCATAGAGTGACTATAGCCACAGTGTGTTAGATGCTCGTATGAAAGTGTCTTCATATGCACTTGGCCAAAAACCTGTCCCTGAGAAGAACAAAGGACTCAGTGTAAAAGCTGGTGATGTTGTTTTCCTGAATGTACATTATTTGCACCAAATTCATTCTTAATATTTATCTTTATAACAATTTGTGCTGTTCACTGCTATAGTCTTATAAGTCGTCATCATCATCATCATCGTCATCGTCATCATCATCATCGTTGTTGATATTGTTGTTGTTGTTGTTGCAGTGAGCAAGCAGAGCTGCAGGGTACACTGAGAATAAGTAATTGTTGATGCTTAATCATAATCTGGGCATTTAATTTCAACCTCAACAATATCACAGAGGAGACAGAGTAAAGAATTTGGGTTGATTATGGGCTGGCATGTTGTGGAATTCTGTTTTTCTGACATGACATGGCTGTTGTGTTCTAACTCGAAGAATCTATTTAAGGTCTTTATAACCCTGAGCTAATCAACATCCTGTTATGGAATTTGAAGTGCTTCATGGGTACCCACATCACTTAGGATATATATTACATCACAAACAATGGAAGAAATATTTTATTTAGTTTTGCAGAAACTGGTAAGGTGCCATCCTCCTGTAAATAACCACACAGTAATGCTACTGTAAGCAACACTAATGAAACTCAGCTGAACACAATCACACACACACACACACACACACACACACACACACACTTTCACATAAATACACATACACACGCACATACACTCACACACATTCACACACACACATACATACTTACAGACTCACATATCCGCACACACACACATCCACACAACTTCATACACATGTATACAACCATACAATTACAGACATATTCTCACATACACACACGCAGACTCTTGCACATGCAGACTTTCTTGCAGACACACACACACACTCACTCACATACAGTCATACACACACACAATCACACAAACTCTCATACATTCATTTACACACACTCACATACATTCACACACTCACAATTCATACACACACTATCATACTTGCACACACTTACACATACTCACACTTACACACTCACACATGTAGAAATAGAAGGGTGACTAGCTAGTTGCAGAGAGATAGAGGACAATAAAACTTTCTGCAAATATATTAGACTATCAGAACGAACCTATTCTCACATGAATTACATGCTAAAAGTATGGTAAAAATGAGAAAGAGAAGAGCATGGAATATTTGATGTAATTGGATGTTAAACTATTGTGGAGTTTTAGACAGTGTCATTAGATAAGAAGATTCAAGGTAAGGGAAGAGATGTGTTGACTTTTAATTGTGTGAGTTTCAAGTAAGCTGTGGAAAAGGTCAAGTCCTAATGATTTCTGTGTGTCTTTAGAGAGAGGAAAAGGTAACTATTTCTCAGACTTTGACAATGTAACAGATACAAGCACCATGCCTTGCTTCACAGTGTGTGCATCACAAAATCCAACAGAGGATATGTTCTCTCTCTGTCTCCATGGTACTTGTCCTCATTAGCACTTGGCTACTTTTTCTTCAAAAGTACAATATGCTCAGATCTCCCAACAGGGTCCATCCACACACAAATGGAGTATCTTTAATAATAATTTGGAGTGATCACATCATAGAAATAAGTCACTGACTAAAAAAAAAAAAAAAAATGGCACAGATAAGCGTCTAATCTCAAAAGCTAAAGTTCTATTATAATGAAATGATCACATTCAATTAGAGAACATGACTTATTTGCTGAGAGTATCACATGACCAGATTTTTAATATAACTTCTACTGAGGTCATTTCTCACCACTAGAAGCTCATTTATTATTTTTAATTAAAAATATAAATAGACATTTTAAGCATGTGATATAAATACATTTACTTTCAGTGTCTTTAAAAATGAAAAGACAAAAAACAAGCTAAACTTCTTTAATGGGAAACTTTAAATAAAATTTTATTAATTTTTTAGTTTACATTTACTACCAAAACTTCTAGGTTTTCAGTTTGTCTTTGAAGATGATTTTAATACCTATACATCAGCAACAAAATCTTATCCAAAAGGGAAAAAAACCCAACACTAACAGTAACATGTCTAAAGTTTGATGCTTATAATTCTAACTCTTCAGAAAGCTGAAGCAGAAGGATGGGAAATTCAAAGTTTTCTTACATTCCAGACTGAGTTTAGGACTAGTATTGACTCTCACATGCTAGGAAAGGCTCTGTCCATACACCTACTTTACCTTTTTTCATTGTTATATTGTGACATGAGAATGAAAAAAAAAAACTCCATTTATAATAATTAATACAACTTTGAAAACTTTTATTAATTTTGTAAGTGGCTGACAGCTTTTCAGTCTAAAAATAAATATATTAATTGAAAAATAAATATTATATAAAAAATAAAACAAATTAAAAATAAACATAAAAACTACTATAAGCTTTAAGTGGCATATTGAAATTGCATGCTGAAGCATTTAAAAATATATAAATATATATGTCAATTTATAAAACAAGAATAGAGAAATATGTCATAATATATGTTATGTCATACTTAGCTAGACATTTCATTATATTCTGTTGGATTTTATTAGTTATTTTTTTAACAATTTAATTGCTTTGTCTTAATCAAATACTATGTCAATTCAAGAATTTCTTTGATTTTTATTGCAATGACTTGAATAGATTTTTTTCAGTTTGATTTCACATTGCTGTTTAATAGTGACTTCTGGTCACAAGGTATTCTTGAGTCTGTTCTCTCATATACTCATCAGAATAAATATCTCATCATCACAATAGAAGAATGAAAAGGGGGAAACATGAAAGGGAGAGAGGTGCAAGGAGAGGTATAGAAGAGTTTTAATCCAGTAACGTGGCTACTCTTGGCAAGAAATCACACACATCCAAAGTAAACAAACAAGAATCCAAATAATGTTAATATCTGCTATGTATTTTGTTCTGAGTTTCAAGAAATAATCATAAGTAATTAATGCATTTATTTTTGTTTATATAGTTCAACATATTGATTGTTTCTAATTTAGCATTTGCTAACACAATGTAAGATAGATAATGTTTCCCATGTTTTATCAAAAACTTGCTTAATATACCTTATAAAAAATATACATGGAGCCATCAATTTAAAAATAAAGATCATAAAAGTAAAATAAAAGATGTGTGCACATTTTATACACACAAAGCTGAAGGAAATCTGTTCTCTAAAATAATGTTTTAAAAATGTTTAGAATGCCAATTATTCATTTGCCCTTTTGTATGGTCATAGAAATGTTACTTCAAACATAAAATGCTTCATTGAAATCAATGATAAGAAACAGATGATCTGAAGTCAATGTTAAATTCTAGGAACATTTCCTATGGCTCTACTATAGAGCTTCTGTGAATTTTTTGTAAAACTGTCTGCTTGCGTGTTTAGCTCACTTCTAATTGGGTCATTTACCTTATTGCCCATTCGTTGAAATTTTCTCTATACTTTAGATAAAAATCGTCTTCCATAATGCTTACTAATTTTTTCAATCTGTGAAAATTGCATTTTTATTTTATTAGCCAGTGGTTTTTGCTGAGTTCTGTTTTTTTCCCCCTTCTAACTTTTCACTCATAATATGGACTTTTGACTCTGTAAATGAAATCTTTGCCTATTCAGTGACCATATCATGATGTTATAAAACTTTATAATCCTGAAACTCTTATATATTATAATATATATTAATTTGATGCATATATTTAATTTATATGTATATAATTAAGAGGTCAGAATTGCTATTTCTACCATATATATTCAAAAACTTTCCCCATTGTAATGTGGGGGGCATGTTTCATGACAAATCAATTGATTTATATTTGGAGAGCTGTTTAATTGTATCTTGTGTATGTGTCTGTGTGTGTGTGTGTGTGTGTGTGTGTAGTGTGTGTATGTATGTGTGTGTGTGTGCCTATGTGCATCTGGGTGTGCACCAAAATGTGTGGTATATATGTGTGGTGTATATATATGTATACAGATGCCAGAGGAATACTTCAGACATGATAGTCTCTCTCTGAACCTGAATCTAGGCTCATAGCTGCTAAACTCTTGAAATTCTCTGCAGAACTCTCTGTACCTGCAGTGCATGGCTAGAGGCTCACTGCAGCTTCCAACATTTGTTATTCACATGCTAGAATTTAAACTTAGTTCGTTATATTTGCCCAACAAGATTCTTACTTACTGAGTCATCTCCCTAGATCTTGCGATCTATTTTAAAATATTTTGGTCCATTAGTTGATTGATGGCTATTAGAGTAGTTTACCTTCATGTTTTCCTTATTGACAATACATTATCATTATTATATTTTTAAGTGGTAATTTGAAAGTCATGTATAAGGAGAGACAGATTTCATTATTTCTGGTAATCCTTGTTCCTCCACACATCTGAATTTCAATAATTTGTTAATTTTTTTAATTGAAGAATACTATTCTACATTGTTCACTGTATGAGTTTGCTGGCAATGGCTTCTCTAGAATTTAATAAAAAAAATAACTTTTCATTTAGATTTTTTAAAAAACAGAGTTCTTCGAATTCTCTTTCTTTTCAATATTTTGGTGGCGTCATGCTATTATCTTTCTTCCCAGTAGTTTTATTTAATAGTTGCTATAAATTACATTCTCATTCCTTTAAGTCTAATAGTTTTTTTTTCTTTTCTGTTTTCTGCAGTACACTTAAATATTCTCTGTAACTCTGCGTCCCTGATCTCCAATGCAGTTGAGTTTGTCTTTGTAGTCATCAAGATTGGCTTTTTATCTTCTTTGGGAGAAAGTAACTTAATCTCCTAAAGTCCTTCTTCTTCCCATTATCTTTGCTATTCCTGGAACTGTTCATAGATTGAATGTGTTGTCCTAAGCTACACTCTTCAAATGACTTTGATGTGTGCTTTCATTTTCATTTTCTTGCTTTAGTTTGGTTTGAAATATTTTTACTGAAATTCTTAAAATGAGAAGTATTCTACCTTTACCTCTATTCTACCCAGTATTTTTTCTTACAAAGACTCTATATTAAATTTGATTGTTAGAATGCTTAGCATTTGTTTTAACTATGTGTTTCACCAGTAACTCTTTTCTTTTAGTTTTGAGAATAGGTACTTTCCTAGATTTTTTTTCCTTGTTTTCCTTTGAGATCAGATTCCCATGTCCTGTTTAAGACTTTATACATTATATAATAATGAGTATACTCTAATGATACCTCCTTTCTAGAGTGTTCTTAATATTTGGATACTACAAAGTCAAACTAGCTGCATTCATTTTGAACTCATCTCTTTTCTGGTCCTTAGTGGCTGGGAAATACCTTAAGAAAATTCACAAAAAGTAAAGTCTACTGGTTTTCAGATTTTCATTTCAAGTACTACAACACTTTCATTTGCTTATATATTTTAAGTTTAATTTCAAACCTATCCTTTTGGTGTTTATTGGCATCTGTGTTTAAGTATCCGTGCTCCACAATTAACAGAGAGTCGTGAACATTAATATATAATAATATTTTTATTTAACAACTCAATATAACAAAGGCATTTATAATGCCTGTTATCCTTACTGAGAAATGCAGGAAGAGACATCAGTGAACAGCTACAACTGAGTGACTAGAGACTATGGAATTATATTTTTATATAATCTTTTATTGTAAAGAATAAAATATAACTCTCCAAAAAAAAATCAATATTTTTCTTTCTTTTGGCCAGCAAATAAATTGCCTTGTATTGTTTCTAGCACACTGATTATCATCCATCTTAATTATTTTAAGTATGTAGCTCTTCCATTGCTATGCTTAATTAAGAGCTGATTAATTAGAATTGTGACAGCTTATTCCTCTCTGATTAAATTACAAGTGGCAGAATATAGTGGATTGCAGCTATTTCTGCAGCTACCTAAGATGATGGTGATTTTATTTTTTCAATGACCATTGCTTTGATTGCTATTCTCCTAATCAAGCTTTCTGTGCACCTAAATCAGCTATAACAAAAGCAAAAATTGAAACATTTTATGCAAAATCACTGTAGCAAAAAATGCTTTAGGGAAGAATTAAAGAAACATTTATTAAAGGTCCCATAGTTGAACAATTAGCAAATTGTGATTTGTAATAAACAATTGTAAAGATTTCATCGAATATTAGTTATTTTACATTGCAATTGTTTGGTACTATAATCCATCACATATTTTACTTTTTAGCCCATGGAGCTGATAAGATGGTAATATACAAAGTAGTTGTCGTGTTAAAATTGCCAAAATAAAATTTTGCTCCACAAGCTCAGAGCACAAAGGATGTGCCTCAAAACATTTGTCACAATAAAATCATGAAGAGGCCTTGAATCAAATAGCCCAGAATATTCTTTAGTAATGAGTACAACTCTTAATGGCTTAAAATAATAACGTTTGTTGTACACCAAGTCTGAAAGGAAGCATAGCATATTATATTCTATACAAGTAGAATGTCACATTAGAGCACACCACCAAGTTTGTAAAGAAGGTATGGTTACAGAAACATCCACTGTACTCCAAGAATACAAGCAGACAGAATCCAGCCTGCCATAACTTTATCAAAATTCTTTTTCTCAATTAATCTTGTATTTGTCTTATGGGTTTCACTTGCTATAAATGTTGAAGAATGTCTCCCAATGCCTATGAGAAGTACACATAATCAAAAGTAACAGAAACTAAAAGTACCCACGTCAAATGTTCTGTATAAATCAGCACTTATCCCACATATTCAATAAATACTCATCTATATAAATATACTATGCTTAGATATCTATATGAAGGTAGGTCTCATAGGAAAGTGTTGATTAAAGGATGTATGTCTCCTTATGTGAATATAAGGCATGTTCTTTACCCATGAGCTACATTTGCATAAAAACAGTGAATGCACCTCACAATTTATTTTATCTGATATTAATCTTCAATTCATAAAAAGGTGAGAGAAGTAACAAAATAGGCTATTCATAGTCCATCATTATCACCTGTGGTTTATTACAGTCCAGCACCACCAAAATATTTGCTGTGTATTTGCATGGTATTCTATCTTATAACTAGTTAATTTTTATTTTCTATTTATTTGAAATAGATGGAAATAGTTATGATTTTTTTCTCAAAAAGAGAGTACCATGAGGAAAAAAGAAAGTGAAAATAGTGTTAATGGAAGTTCAACACATAAAAAAGTATAGATGGAATATGGAGAACTAAAAATGAAATAAGAATTTGTGGAAAATGTTCATGGTTGCAGGGAAATATGCATACTTTCAATATGTTGAATTACAAGTTCATTATTTCTGATTTAGCCATCCATCATCATCAGCACCAGGATAGCAAAATCATACATAACAAAAACTAATGACCTATTAGCCACTGGCAAATAGCTTGCTGGGCAATGATATTTGAGTAGAATACAAGAAAAATAAAGTTCTATGTTAAGGAAAATTACTTTGGTTACAACTGTGGAATTTAGTAATTACATCTACTTTGGCATGGAAAGCAAAGTAAAGTATTCAAACTTCCTATTTTCTCTCCATATATAAACCAACTGGACAGGTACTAAGAGTTGAGGGGTAAAAGTCTAGCCCAATTATCAACAGGAAATATTATGTCTTAAGAAGCAGATTCCATCATTGACAACGCTGAAAGAAATAAAAGGGAATGTAAGTTTAAATGAAAGTAATTTTGAATGATTGTTTTATCTGTGATGAAGCCGAATAGTACTGAATTTAGCTTGGTAGGACTCGATCCAAAACCCTAATTTACTTTATTCCATCAGCCAAATAAAACCTTGAATCTATAATTAACCAATAATTTAATTAGTTTACTTGAACTTTAAGAAATAGAGTTAATGATAATTTTGAAAGTAATAATGAGAATATTTTATTATAATGGTGAAACAAAAAAAGAAATTATGTAGAGAGTAATTTTAATATAAAAATATGGCTGTTCTGGAAAGGGATCACATCCAAAGTCCTAGGTCTGTGTGCTCCTGTGGAATACAGACATGCCCTTAGTACACATCTTTAATTCGAAACAATGTTGTTTAATTGAGGGTTAGACAAAGTTACAAATCAGAGAAAGATTATTAGAAGAGTTAGAGATAGGCTACGCCCCACTCTCACATGGACAGGAAAGAGAAACTACTTAAGAGCAACAAAGAGAGAGTTCAGGCTCAGAGTCCGTTCATCAGCTTGAGTCCAGTTTATGAGTTCTGTTCACTGAGTCAGTGCAGGGAGTTCAGCCAGATCTGTTCAGTTTAGTTCATTCAACTGAGTGCAATTGAGTTCAGTCAGCTTGGAGAAGAATTTGAGACAGAACAGCTGTGCTGAATCAGCCAACCAGAGTGCAGAAAGAACTAGAAAGAGTGAGTTTATTCAGAAAGAACCCTCCAATATGACAATCATGTATGGCAAATAAAAGTTAATTTTAAGGTATGCCCAATTATCCATTTAGTAAAAATGAACAAATTCTATTCCATCACCTATTTGCATTTGTGAGACAACATTGTATCTATTGAATTTTCTATATTTTTCACTGCTGATTCATCTCTTGAGCTGTGAGATTATCTATAGTATATGTGTGTTTGTTAAATATATATGAACATGTTTGTAATCAAAGAATACATGCATCACTTCCTCTCACTTTTTTCCTTCCAGCTTTCTGAGCTATCTTCTTTGGGATTCTTCCCAGGCCTCCTAGTCTCCAGTATATAGCCTCTTACTTTGATCACAAACACACACACACACACACACACACACACAACACACACATTTATGTATATGTATATGTGTATATATATATATATATATATATATATATATAATATATATATATGAGACATAATTTTTTTTTTATGGGATTAAAGAGATAATATAGGATTCTAAGTTTTCTTATTATTTAAAATTATTTTTTATAAAAAAAAACTAATGATTTCAAGCTTACTGCTGTTTACTGAAGAGGAGAATAAAATATAATTTTAAAAATCAATATAATCAAACTGCAGTATTGCTTCTAGAAGCTTTCTTCACGTACAGCCACACAACAATAACAACTACAACATTACACACAGGTATACTTTCTAATGACATTCTATAGTTTTAAAGACTTTTTTCTTCTTAAAGTTTCTTTAGTGTTTCCCATGTCATAAAGATTACTTTTGATCCTGGATGTATCAGAACACCTGGGAGGTAACTGGAGCTGTAACTGTGATGTGGGCTGAGTGGTGGTGATCAAGAGCAGAAGCTCCGCTCCTGGCCCAGGTGCAGACCTAAAGGAGCAAAATATACTTTAGAAACACAACTCACAAATGCATTATTGGGACAAGGGTATATTATGAAAATGACTTTATTAAGACATAGTTGCATGATAGTGATGTGTCATTGACCTTACTCCATTAACAAGCACTTTGAGATTAATAAACACAGATCTGGATGCATTTCTGAGGGTATTTTCATACCCTAATTATGACTGTCCCCATCCCATGTTGGACATCAAGATGGAGGTGGAGGGTCTATCTGTACAGGCTGTTTGTTGTTGTTTGTTTGTTTTCTCTACTTGCAGATACAAAGTAGGCTGAGAAACTACTCTGTGACAGAAGCAATTTTGGTTTAAAAGTTTTGTAGGTGGTTTATTTACCCTCATCTAAACCAGATCACTGGGCTTGGCTACTGGAGGTGCTCTCTTCAGGTTCCATATCCCAACTGATTGGCATTTCTGCTAAAGTCATCTGCATTCACTCCTGGGAGCTCCCCTCATCCTCTCATCCCTGGCTCATGATACCTACAATTTCCATTTATTCTCCTGGCCCTCTGGGACGCTCTTCTTTCTCTACCCATGCCTGAACCTAGCCACAGTCTTGAATTGCTCCTGTCTAAAAGAAATACAGGGTCAAAGATGAAGAAGAAACTGAAGGACTGACTGACCAATGATCGGCCCATTTCAAGACCAAGCCCATGTGCAGGCACCAGTTCCTTATACTGTTGACAATGCCATGTTTTGCTTGCAGCTAGGGCTTACCATAACAGCACTCTGAGAGGTTCTACCAAGCAGCTGAATGAGACAGATATATATACGCACAGAAAGACATTGGATGGAGGTTGGTGACCCTTTTGGAAGACTTAGGGGGAGGATTAAAGGCCCTCAAAAGATGGCAACATCACAGGAAGACTGACAATGTCAAATAACCTGGACTTCTGGGACCTCCTGGACATTGAGCCACCAACCAAAGTGCATACGTGGGCTCATTGAGGCCCCTGACAACTGTATCAGAGGGTGGTGTCCTGTCTGGCCTCAGTGGGGGATGATGAGCCTAATCCTGCAGAGACTTGATATGGGATTACAGGGGGTTGAAGCTCCCTTCTCAGAGGCAAGGGTGGGGTGGGGTGGAGATGGTGTTACCAGGAGAGGGGCAACATTTGGTATGTAAATAAATAGATAGATATATACATAAATAGATGATAGACAAATAAATATTTTTAAAAGTATTCAAGATATAATTAATATATTAGATATTTATTTATTATTATTTTAATATTTATCTTTAATTTAATTTTTTTTTTTTTACAATCGAGTGATTATCCCCCTCCTGGTCTTCCCTCTGACAGTTCCTCATCTCGTTCCTCCTTCCCCATGTGTCCAAGAAGATGATTTGTTTTAGAGAAAAGAACATTAGATCTTTGTGAATAAGAGAAAATCAAGATCTGGGTATGCTGATGTACATCGATAATACAAACATTTGAGAAGTTGAGACAAGAAGATTGCCATGATGTCACACAACAGCAATCTGCATGCCATAAGTTTCAAGTTATGTTTGGGTATATGGTTGGGCCTTGCTTTCAATAAAAACAAGTAAAAGTAAAACAAACAAAAAAGGAGCAATTAAATTAGACTCTGCCTAATATTACAATAAGGGAGTTCTTAAAGAGGTACTAATGCTCAAATCCAGCCTGAAGATATTTCCCAAAGACTTCTAGAGTAATTAAAACAATCAGAAAATATATAAGGCAAAGGATTTATTTAATATATATGATCACTGAACTTTGGTTATTGTATTTAGAATTAAAATTAGACTAGATGTATGTACTTACCTTTTATCCAATTCCATGTCATTTATAAATAATTGCATATACATCACATATATTTATGATTTATATATATATGCATATGTATACAGATAGATTTGATTTATTTTTTAAATTTATGTATTGATGATATTCTGTTAAGATTAAAAGAAAGAAGATATCAATATACCTTAGAACTGATTTAAAGGCAATTGTTAGCTGATTGGCATTGATGGTAGGAACTAAATTTATGTTCTCTGAAAGAGCAGTAGATATTTTTCACTGCTGATTCATCTCTTGAGCTGTGAGATTATCTATTTGTATATGTGTGTTTGTTAAATATATATGAACATGTTTGTAATCAAAGAATACATGCATCACTTCCTCTCACTTTTTTCCTTCCAGCTTTCTCAGCTATCTTCTCTGGGATTCTTCCCAGGCCCCCTAGTCTCCAGTATATAGCCTCTTTTACTTTGATCACAAACACACACACACACACATTTATATATATATATGTATATATATACATATATATACATATATATTGTATATATATGTGTGTGTATGAGGCTGAGACTGCTTTATGTTTGTTTTGTGTGTGGTATAGTTTTTTCAGACTGACTGCTCTATATTGGATAACAAATGAGGGAATTCTTTGGCAGAGGGTGTAAATAGATTTTTTTCAATAAACACTATCAATTATTAATATGACCTGGCCATCCTTCCAATAGAAGAGAAAGAGGCTTATGGAATATTTAATAGACTCTTCCAAAATTGCTAGAGGATTACCTCTAAATCTATTTTTCTAAATGTTAAACTGTCTACTTCCCAGATGCTATTTGAGTCTCTCCTGTGTTGTTTCCATTCTAGTAGTCTTTGTAGGGGCACATTTCACTTGGACACTTGGTCCTGGTCCATCATGTCTAACAGAAACCTCCTGATCATTCTTCTTTTTTCCTCTTTTTTTTCTCCTGAGATCCATCACTTGATCCTCAAGGCCCACCTTTTTCTTTCTACCTCCCAATCGCTCAATCACAAGCTCCAGCCTTTTATTAACCAATTAGCTTTAAAATGAGGAACAATGTTTACATAACAAGGGCTGGTTATGTGAGAATTCCCTTATCAGATGCCAACCAGATCTTGGGGTTCAGAAATAGCATTTGCATAAACAGTACCAAACTAAATCCCATCAAGAGCCAATTCTTAGTTTTCTCTGTAGTCATTTGTTGCCTATAGTTCTTTTGTAAGGGCTAGTTCCCACAAGACATTTCTCTTTCCATGGCATATGAAGCTGCAATAAGATTAGATATCTCCTCCCATACTAAGGCTAGACAAGGCAACTCAATAGGAGAACAAGAGTCCCCAAAGCAGGAAAAATTATCAGAAACAGCCCCTGCTTCCTTTCTTAGGAGATCCACAAAAACACTAAGCTACACAACTGTAATATATAACTCCTTCAACTCCTTCAATCCTTCCCCTAGTTCTTCCATGAGCTAAGGTCATCTCCATTGAGTCCTGAGAGCCTCTCACACCCCAAGTCTCCGGGACTTTTTAGATTTCCCCCACCTCCTGATTTCCTGGATATTTCCATTCATTCTCCTCCCTCTGGGTTTCTCTCTTATGCCTTCTATATCTTCTCCTGATCCTCTTTTCTCCTCCCTCTACCCTCTCCCACCTAGGTCCTTCCCTATTCTTTGTCTATAATGATTATTTCCTTCCCTCTTCCAAGTGGGATTGAAGCATCCTCAATTGGGCCTTCCTTCTTGTTAAACTTCGTATGGTCTGAGAGTTGTATCACAGGTATTCTATATTTTTAGCTAATAGCCATTTATCAGTGAATACAATAGCATGCATGTCCTTTGGATTCTGGGTACCTTACTCACGTTGATATTTTCTAGTTCCATCCACTTGCCTGTAAAGCTCATGTTGTCCTCATTTTTAATAGCTGAATAGTATTGTTTAATACTATTGTGTAATGAACCACATTTTCTATATCCATTTGCGGGGCTGTGGTCCAGTGTGTGGGCGTCCTGTGTGACTGTGTTGTGGTTCCCTTGGTGTGTCTACCACTCCAGTGACTGAGTTCACTCCATGTGCACAAGGCTGATGCTGAGTTGTGAGAAGCTGCACATGGAGAATCTTTAAAAATCTAAAAGCAAATCTACCACATGACCCAGCTACACCAATCTTGGCATATGCTAAAAGGACAAGATAGCCTCCACCATGGATACATGCTCAACCATGTTTATAGCTTTTGTTTACAATACTTGGAACTGAAAACAATCTAAATGAAGAAACATATTATTTTATATTTACATAAAATCATATTCAATACATATATTAGTACAATACACACACATAGAGAGAGCTATGGAATACATATATACTTTCAGTCTAGGATATATTAACAATAAGAATATATGGGATTAGACAACTAGAATTTGCAAATTTGCTGATACATATTAATAGATCTGACTACAGAAAGCAGTGAGAAACAATAGCCCAATTTAACCTAGAGAACCTAGGAGTATAGGAGAAATTTCAAAACGTGAGTAACCTAAGTTGAGAAAAATGGGATAAGTGAAGAAAAATATCATTCATTCCCAAAGGCTGAAAACCAATCATAACTATAATTCTACCCCACCTAAATTCCAATACACATGGATTTAAACAAAGCTGTAGCTAGTAATACCTGACAAATGAATGGAACAAGCTTTTTAGGAAGGAGCTAGACTGGGGGAAGGTAGGTCAGAGTGAAAATGATAGAATGTTTTCCAAGTTTTGCATTTCTTTTCACTGACCCAGATTGTCAAGTAATCTTTAAATAAATGATATCTAAACTCTTGCCAAGTTAAAATTTTTGAATCAACCTAATACAGTCACTTGTTTGAATATGACAATGGATATGATGCCCACTGTTGAAAATTGCCACTGGCATTATATTAGCTCCAGTGTAATAGATGGACATCATTTCTCATGGATTTATATCATATTTCAGTACTGATTTCCAGTAATTTGTGAATTTTAAACTTTTCTACTGGAAACATTTTTTAAATTGATTTAAACTTTACTCTGTCAGCAAGAACATATCACTTCACCAAAAAGAATAAAATACATAAAGGAAATTTCTAACATGGAAGATAGATTTGAAGAAATATGACAAGATTAGTATGATCAAATAAGTACATAAATGAAACTGTCAATCAATGCAAGAATTAGCAACATTTAAGTGGAAACATAAACATTATATTTGAAATAGTTCTTTCTATTATGTTCTAATATACAAAAGTTAGATATTTCAAATCTAGAGTCCTGGTATTGTAGATTTGCATTGTACTCATGACAAAAGCTGATTCTATCTCACCCCGATTATAATGTCTACCAGCACAAACAGAAAATCAGCAGATGTTGGAAAGAATACAAATGAAAAAAGGAACTTTATATTCTGTTGGTGGGATACAAATTAGTTCAGACATTATGAAAGTCAATATGGAGGTTTCTCAGTACATTAAGATAGAATGTATTACATATAGAACTTTCTGGTGAAGTCTGGATGCTCCAATGTAGGGGAATTCAAGGACAGTGAGGTGGGAGTGGGTGACTGAGTGGGTGGGTGGAGGCACACCTTCATAGAAGCAGGAGGAGGGAGATGGCATAGGGGGTTCCTGGGTAGGGGGATGGGGAAAGGAGATAACATCTGAAATGTAAACAAAATATCCAATTTAAAAAAAAAAAAAGATTAGAACTTTCCAAGAGATGAATCTGCTCTGATACTTTTACTAAATGAACATAGTGTGAAAGTGCCTTCTAAATTTGTTTCCCTATAGATTAGTGCATCTCTCAGAACTCATCAGAGAAATGTCGTTGTGTAGTGAACTGAGGGTAACACTAAAAGCTGAAGTGTATGTACAAAAGATTTCCATCTTGCTGTAAAGAATATATATGCTAGTGAAATTTTCAATTTTTTAAAACAATTAATGTCTAATAATTTGAAATTATAGAGTTAAAGTATAAAATTCTTGACATTACACTAACATTTCTGATAGTTAATATTTTTTACTCTTACATGTTCAAACCACCAATCATAATTCTAAACATGGCTTGAGCATCAGTGTCTTTTTAGTTGCATGTTATTTAAAAATAGAATCTTAAAGATAGTCAAATGGAAGCACATGTTTTTGTAATTTAAGATGTGGAACTTTACTGTTTATTGTTTTTTCAGCTGGTCATTGGTGATTTCATTGAGCTTTTAAAATGTTAATATACTTATATTTCCTTGAGGCTGTATATTGCATTAATGTCATCCTTACAAACAATCTTTAACAACTATTAATTAATAGTGCATCATAATGAAGCATCTTTACTGGGCTTTGAAATTATCTTATTTAAAGTTAAATTAAATGTCTAATACATATGTAAAACATCTAATTCATCACTGATCATTGAACATTTTAAAATTTTATTCAATATTATACTAGCATAATAATAATATGTACTTCATGAGTCACAATTTATCTGGAAGAACTTCAGATTGTTAAAATCTATATAGAAAGAGCAAATTTTAGTCAGCTCAGACCTGTAACACTTATGCTAACTGTTACCTCAGAGATTAGACTCCTAAATAGGACATGGAATCTACCAGGTTCTTCCTTCCTTCCTCCTTCCTTCCTTCCTTCCTTCCTTCCTTCCTTCCTTCCTTCCTTTCTTCTTTCTTTCTTTCTTTCTTTCTTTCTTTCTTTTTCTTTTTTCTCTTTCTTTTTCTTTCTTTCTTTCTCATATATGTGTGTGTGTGTATACATGTATATATATAATATATATATATATATATATGCACACACATATATATGAAAGAAATGTGTATATGTAAGTGTATATATACATACATATGTATAACAAGTAGAAAAGCCCAAGCGAGGATATTTTAATTCCACTTAGCAGGTGGAAGGACATAATCACAGGAGGCAGAGGGAGAGAGGGACAGCGGGACTTTGGTGGGAGAGGGAGGGAAAAGAAAAGGAGAACTGGATCAGTATGGAAATCAGGGGAAGGAGGGCTCCCAAAGGTCAAGAGAATGAATGGAGATAGCAGATGGGGATAGGGAGGCGGACCCTCTAGAAAGTACCAAAGACCTGGGATGTGAGAGACTCTATGACTCAATGGGGATGACCTTAGCCAAAATGACCAACATTGGGGAGAAGAAACTCAAAGAACCCGTTTCCAGTAGATAGAGAGGCCCTCAAACGGAGGGACAGAGTTATTAACCTACAGTCAAAATTTCTGAACTGTTCTTGTCTAAAAGAACAGAAGGTACAAAAAATGGAGAAGAGACTGAAGGAAAGGTGGTCCAATAACCAGCCCAACTTGGGATCCATCTCATGGGAGGGCAGCAAGGCCTGACACTACTACTGATGCAATGATGTGCTTACAGACTGGATCCTGTCATGGCTGTCCCCTAAGAGGCCCTACCATCAGCTGAATAAGACAGAAACAGATACTTACACCCAACCAGTGAACTGAAGTCTGGGACGTCTATGGTTGAATTAGGGGAAGGATTAAAGAAGTTGAGGTGGAGAGTGTCTCCATAGGAAGACCAGCAGTCTCAACTTACCCAGACCACAGGAGCTCCCAGAGACTGATTCACCAACCAAGAGTATACATAGGCTAGTTGGAGTCCTCTGGCACTGGTAGAAACGTAAAGACATTGGATTATTTTAATTGTGGCACTGAGCTTTTATTGAGTAGTCTGTGGTGTATAGGAAGGCATAATCTATAATTCTATTTAGAGGATAACTCAATTTAAATTATTATATACATACATATATATTGTGTGTGTGTGTGTGTGTGTGTGTGTGTGTGTTTTATAAACCTTCTAAATAATAGGTTTTCCTATGTCTTTCTCAAACATCGTTAGTGACAATAATCTCCTTATAGCCTGTTCTGTGTTTCCTTTTCCTCCTTCATACTATCTATGCAATATCACACTTATTTAAAATCATTTGAAAAAATTATAAATGAACTTTACTGGAAAGTACCTACATATGAGAGAAAATATGATGATGTTTGTCTTTCCGATTCTGGTTACCTCACTCAGAATGATTACCCATCTGTTAGAAAACTGAAATGAGCCTTTGGCCTGGGGCAGACCAGCAGCTGGTCTGCTCCTGTGGAAACACCGGATCCTGAGACATCCTAGAGGGACCCACTGCATCTAGAGCAGAGGGTAAGAAACCTTGCTCACTACCCCAAACCCCAGAGTTACAACCGGAGCCAGGTGGGGCTTAAGGAACTAGCAGGCACCCAAAGCCCACCCCTCCGGACTATAACTTCCCCTGCGCCGGGACCCTGGTCCTTTGGCCTGGGGCGGACCAGCAGCTGGTCTGCTCCTGTGGAAACACCGGATCCTGAGACATCCTAGAGGGACCCACTGCACCCAGAGCAGAGGAGCAAAGGACACTTAGCGGGCCTGTGCCTGTGGAAACATCTGATCCTGAGACATCCTAAAAGACCTACTGCATCCAGAGCAGAGGGAGCTTAGGATCACAGGAACACAGAGACATCTGGAATCCGAGGAGATCTGACACAAGCAAGATAACTGGAAAGACAGACTCCAGTCAGACACAGTGAGCACAGGTAACACTAGAGACAACCAGATGGCGAAAGGCAAGCGCAAGAACACAA